>CAMTDV010000030.1:92177415-92804915 GCA_947069175.1 Scalesia atractyloides
AAAGGACAGGAGCGCCCCATGGCGAAGTGCTCGGGTGTATGAAACCTTTATCAAGAAGCTCTTGAAGTTGGCTCGATAGCTCGCGCATTTCGGATGGCGCGAGGCGATAAGGAGCTTTAGCAACGGGAGTAGCGCCTGGAATCAAATCGATACGAAATTCAACATCTCGAGTAGGGGGTAAAATGGGTAAATCGTCGGGAAAGACTTTAGGAAATTCACAAACAACGCGAACGTCTTTATAAGTCTTCTTTTCTTTCTCCGGGTTCACGATATGGGCGAGGAAAGCATCACATCGCTTTTGCAAGCATTTGTGTGCTCGAGTACACGACAAAGCATCAACTTCTTTGAGGGAGTTTCACCATAAACATGAAGTTGATCACCGTTGGGAAGCGGGAAGCGAATCATTTTATCGAAGCATACAACTTCAGCATGATTTTTACGAAGAAAATCCATGCCTACTATGATATCGAAACTACCTAACTGCATAGGTATGAGATTGATCGAGAAGACATGGTTGTTGAGATCGAGATTACATCCACATAAAACGGAGGTTACGGTAACGGTTCTTCCGGTGGCGACTTCCACATCGAAAGTCTTTGGGAGTTTAGCGCGCTTACATTTTAAAACCTTTTCGAATTCTAACGATACAAAACAATTATGCACCAATATCAAATAAATATGAAGCATAAATACCATTAACGAGAAACGTACCATTGATTACATTGTTGCCATTCTGAGTCTGCCGATGGTTGAGGTTGAAAGCCCTACCCCGTGCAGCTTGTGGTTGCTGCTGCTGCAGTGGTTGTGCTGGCTGCTGCTGAGGCGGCGGTGCTGGCTGCTCTTGCTTAACTGGACGATTCGGGCAGGCATTGGCGAAATGGTTAGGATCACCACAAACATAGCACACACGTACTTTTGGAGCTTGCTGATTGGCTGGAGGAGGAGCAGGTAAAGCTGGAGCTGCTGGAGCCTAAGGAGCTGGCTGACGAGGACCGGTACGGCAGCACACTGTGAAATAGTCGTAGATATTGCAATTTGTGCAAAAACGGCAGTTTCCACCCACTACATGATGATATGTGCACTTAGGGCACATCGGGTGAGGACCAGTATACGCACGCATTGCAGGAGGTGCGTTGGGTGCTGCAGATTGGAGCGGCTGCGGGTTTGTTGAAGTTGCGAAGGCGAAGTTCTTGCTGGAGTTCTCACGCTTGCGACCACGACGACTGTTCTTTGACTCGTGGGGCTGATCGATAGGAGGAGCTGCTGATTCGGTAATTGCTTGATTTGCGACTTTTGTCACACCTTGACCCGCAACGGAAATGGTAGTCGGGGCATGATTGGGTTTTCATCAAAGCTCATGACATTTACTATAAAGTTTCATATTTATTATTTCTCTTTTTAAGGAAGAAGTTACAATAAACATACAAACACAACATGTTCAAATACATTTTCATTCAAATTACAAACTAGAGTACAATTACAAAGGAAAACAAAACTAAACGTTCATTCCAAGGCATTAACTTGTTTATTCTTCTAGGCCATCCTATGTGTTTCTTTTCTCAACCGGATCACCTGTATCATGTGTAAAATAGGGTCTTGGGTCAACAAAAGTTGGCGAGTGAATCTTATTTAAACATTTGAAAGGATTAGTTATGTTGGTTATTTGAATAAAATTGTGCATAACCAAATATGAATAAACGTAAATGTAAATTTAATCACAAAACACATAATAACAATTAATGCACAAGCACACACACCAAATGATGAACAATGAGATCAAGGCTCAATCAAACGGAGCCGATCAAATGAGGCACCTGATGCTCAACTCATCTCCCACGAGGAACTGATGGGCCTAATGCATGATTTGCACACAACTTTGACAAGAATGTAAACACGTATCACAACAAACAACATTTACATCATAAGTTTAGGTCATATAATGGTAATAGCACAAGTTTGAATAAAGGAAATAATTAAAGCGACACATGATACACCCCAAAACATGAATAAAAGGGGAATTTGTAAGGATTCACTCACAGTGGTTGCGTTCCTTGATGACGATGAATGCGCACGAATATTATGATTCAACCGACGAGGGAAAAACTAACCTAAATAATAACGAAATGATTCGGTAAATAAATAAATTTTATTTGAGATTAATATTTTTAATTAGCGCTCTTAATGGATTGTTAGATTTATTTTTGTGAGTTTAAGAAAATTTTCTAACTTTAATAATCTTATTTTTAAGTATTTTTAAATAATTTTCCAATTAAATAAATAAGTAAAAAGAAAATAAAAAGGTTGACTTTTTTGACCGTTGACCGTTGACCGGTCGGACTGTGTTTTATTATGCGCTGAGTGGGGTTCGAACTCGGGACCTCTCGTATACGTGCACGCAGCTCTACCAACTGAGCTACGTGTCTAACCCGAAATATTTCTGATTTTAATTATATTTATATACTTACTGGTTTGAATCTGGAATTTAATTAATTAAAAAGGTTTATACTGGCCTGAACCGGACGCGCAGAACATGTTTCGAACCCGTGACCATCGACTTAACTTGCACCCAGCCCGACCAACTGGGCTGGGTGTCTAACCCATCAATATCCGGGGTTATACTATATTTATATACATGTTGAAGGATGATCTGAATAGGTTTTAAAAAGATTGATTTTATTTTAGAAAGTCGAAACAAGTGTGGCTCGAACCCGGGATGTACGCTTTTGAAATTGCACACAGTTCACCACTGGACTGTGTGTCTAACCCAGTTAAAATACCAAGTTTTATTACACATATATATTTAGACTGGCTTCATCTTCTTCAACTGAATTAATACTCAGAAACATAACTCGACTGTTATCTATCTTATCAATTCTGGTTACTGGTTTACGAACTAACGGAATTAAATATGAACATAAAAAGGTTTTAAAGGTTCATACCCACTGGAGAACAGAACTTGGATGATTCCGGTGACCAACTCCGGCGAGTTCCAATTTTTCCGTCGAAGCTTAACTTGCGACAGATGTTCTACAGGGAGTTTGAGGTGTGTTTAGGGGATTTCTGTCTGAGCTCTAGAAGTCCTATTTTAGAGTAAGGCAGAAATGGAATGGATTCTTCGGTTTTCCGGCGAGTAACTGATGATTCCGGCGAGTTTTAATTTCAAGCAGAGAACTTTCTGATCGATTAGAGAGTTTGTTTGAGAAAGTGAGCGAGTTCTAATCGAAATGTAGAGCCAGTATTTATAGAGTATTCAGCTAGTTAGGAATTTTCGGTTTCAAAAGTTTCGGTCAAAATGAAATTGCCTAAACGATTGCATAACCGATTGGGGATTGTTGACTCTCTGTTTGAGTCTATCAGTTACATTCGATGATTGACGAGGAATCCGGTTTCTTGATGATAGCCGGTGACTTAGTGCGACTGTTTCTTGTTTGAATCCGGATCAAAGGAAATGTGATTACAAATACATATTTGTCTTGAGATGTAGCAGATGTGGGCAAGTGGTGCAGTGGTGTTGTGTGTTTGGTTTGAGAGGAGACCCGGGTTCGAAACCCGGCAGCCCCATTTTTTTTAATTCATTACTTTTTTTGTTATTTAATAATTATGTTTTAAAATTCTAATATATATATATTAATTATGTATTGTTTAAAATTCATTTAAGCAATAAATACGCAACGAAAATTTATAATTGAATATTCGATTAATAAACGAAGCGGGTTTTGAAAAACCCGTTTTTCGACGAATGTTACAGTATCCCCTACTTTTAGAAATTTCGTCCCAAAATTTAAGTAGTGGTATGTTTGACTCGAAGGGAGGGTGTTTTAATTTGACAATTACATAATTAGAAGAGGGTGAGAGTTTAAATTTTTTTATTTGAGGCGGTAACGTTCCTAGTAAGGGTTGAATGCCCTGCTACAGGAATCGCTTTTTGATGCCTAAAGTATGAAAATGCGGAACATGGATAAACAGAGTTGATTGACTATGTATGATCTCACGCATAAGAGTTTTGAGGGAATTGATACGTTGGAGAAGATAAGGTTATATCATAAAAACAAAAACTTCAACCATGACGATATTAAAACCTACATGGAACCTCTCATAACCGTCTGACAATGCTTTTGATCCTTTGACAAGAATACTTATATATAGGAAGTACCAATGGCGTATCCACCATATTCTTGTCAAATTTTCATTGGCTTTGTCAGTAAGTTATGATTAGTTCTATGTGACTCTAAAATCTACAAAACAAACACAACAGCCAAAGCTTGAGTCTCAAATCTGAAAGGATACATGTTCGAATGATGACAGTACCTCTCTCGTTTGTTATGATGAAGGGGTTAGTTTATGTAAAAGTGAGACACAACCCAACTTCTTTAAAGGATGAGATTGAGGTACGTCAAGATGTATGAATGTTAAATCAATGAGTATAAATCAAAACTGAAATATCAATTTGCATTAAAATCCTTGGATACATAACTTCCCAATTTATAACTGGGATACGGAAGGATTGAGATAACATAAAGAAAACATTAAAACTAGACGATTGGAGTTGAGTCTTGATTCTTGGTGAGGGAGAACTAGTTGGGTGATTCGTTTGGGTCGCTATTATCTTCAACAGGATTGGCGTTGATGTTGTAAGCTCGTCCTCTTGCTGGTGGTAGTGCTGGGTTTGCTTGATTTGCTTGGTTAACTGGATTTGCTTGAGCTTGGACGTTTATGATGTTAACCAATCGGGGGCACGTGTTTCTAAAGTGGGTAGGGTCGCCACAATTAAAACAAGCTCGAACATATGGAAACATGGGGTATTGGGGTTGTTGATATGTTTGGATCATGTTTTGAGTAGGGGGTGAAGCTTGGTTTTGAGAGGCGCGACAAGTCTTGCTCAAATGACCATAACGCCCACAATTAGCACATAGTCGACAAGGTAAGGTAGATGGATGGTGATAAAAACAGGTGTTGCATTGAGGGTGAGGTCCAATGTAAGGTTTCTTATTTGGGTAAGTAGAGTTGGGTGCTACTTGAGTGATTGGGATAGCTTGGAGGGGTACAACTTGTGAAGCTGGTTGATTGTGTTGGGTGATAGCGAAATTTTTCCCATCTCGTTTTCTCTTAGGAGTGATTTGAGGAGGGGATTCGGTCTGGGTTGGGTTGGAGGTTTCGGTTGATGCTTTATCCTTCTTCTTCTCCTCCTTGAAATCTTTATTCCGTATGCGGTTTTCGGTGAGCTCTGTAGCCAACTCCATTGCTGCTTCCAAAGTTGCAGGTGTGGTACTTATTACAGGGTCTTGAATTTTTGAAGGAAGACCTCGAATGTAGTGCTCGATCAAACGGTAGAGGGGAGTGAACAAGTTGGGGACCATCTGACTTAACTCAAGGAATCTCTTGTTGTATGTGGTGTGGTCGCCCTCCTTTTGTTTCAAAGAGTAGAACTCATCTTCTAGTTTCTTGATTTCGCTTCTTGGACAGAAACGTCTTGTCATGATTTCCCTCAACTCTTCCCAAGTCAAAGTCATAGCATTCTCAGCACCTCGCTTGGCCTTCTCTGTATTCCACCATGTAAGTGCTACTCCGAACAAACGACCGGTAGCATATCGCACCTTGCGATCATCAGGGCAGTCGCAATTGAGAAAAGTGTTTTCCATTTCCTCAAACCAGTGGAGGAGTGCGGTGACACCTTCAGTCCCTTCGTATTTTGGAGGATCGTAGGATTTGAAATGCTTGAAGGTGCATCTAGTGGTATTTGGGGGAGGG
This sequence comes from Scalesia atractyloides, assembly GCA_947069175.1. NCBI lineage: Eukaryota > Viridiplantae > Streptophyta > Magnoliopsida > Asterales > Asteraceae > Scalesia > Scalesia atractyloides. The sequence continues at coordinate 92,183,164 of CAMTDV010000030.1, forward strand.
TTGACAACACTTTGATCTTCTTGATTGATTGGGTTGACGGGATTAGCAGTAAGGGCTTGTTGAACTTGAACTACGATGTTGGGTATTACGGCATCCATTTGTTGAGCGATTTGGGCAGCCATGCGCTCGCGGGATTTTCCTGATCTCATTTTTCTACGAGAGAGACTAGAAGACATCTACAAGGAATACGTATCGAGAGTATGAGTTTGACGTTTTAGGTGTCATGTGTCGTATTTAGAAATGAACATTCATAAAACAAATGAAAAATAATCAATTTACTACATCCATAGGATGTCTTGGGCTTTGCTCGTAATTGGGCCTTGCATGCCGCCATACTTCACCTTCGTAATCATGTGGGCCCCCATGATTACCGGGCTTTCATAAGGTTCGCATGTGTTAGCCTGGTAACGTACACTAAAACCCGGAGAAAATCGAGAAATATGAATGTAACGTATGAAATTCGGAGTGCATCCAGGTGTGGACACGGTGACACCTCAAAGTGGGGTTAGTTCGAACGACGTTTGGTGTGGCATGCTTTGGCCTAATAGGTCCTTCGTACTCTCATCGTTAGTCCCCAGGTAGGCAAACTGGTCCGTTATATTGGATTTATACGAATGCCAACCTAGACAGGACGTTCCGACTACCGGTACTTGTACCCTTACAGTTACTACATGTCCGTCGTAGAACTCACTTTGATGAGATTGAAAAATGAAAAATGCGACAAAATCTTGAATAAAGGAAATATGAGGATGATTTGAATATGTGAACATTGAAATACGCGTGATGAATGTATATGTAAGCATGTTAAGTTTGACAATAAGTATAACTCATTAAGTATCACACTGAATGATTGGGAAGTGTTTGCATGCATTTGTGTGTGTAATAAATACGAAACAAATAAACATCATGAGTTTGCATGTAACCACATAAACAATTAAAATCTAATCAACTATAGTATAGGCTCTAAGGGTCTAATAACCTATCCTATATCCCTATAGTCAAAAGCTCTGATACCAATCTGTCACACCCTGACCCGCAGCGGAAATGGTAGTAGGGGCATGATTGGGTTTTCATCAAAGCTCATGACATTTACTATAAAGTTTCATATTTATTATTTCTCTTTAAGGAAGAAGTTACAATAAACATACAAACACAACATGTTCAAATACATTTTCATTCAAATTACAAACTAGAGTACAATTACAAAGGAAAACAAAACTAAACGTTCATTCCAAGGCATTAACTTGTTTATTCTTCTAGGCCATCCTATGTGTTTCTTTTATCAACCGGATCACCTGTATCATGTGTAAAATAGGGTTTTGGGTCAACAAAAGTTGGCGAGTGAATCTTATTTAAACATTTGAAAGGATTAGTTATGTTGGTTATTTGAATAAAATTGTGCATAACCAAATATGAATAAACGTAAATGTAAATTTAATCACAAAACACATAATAACAATTAATGCACAAGCACACACACCAAATGATGAACAATGAGATCAAGGCTCAATCAAACGGAGCCGATCAAATGAGGCACCTGATGCTCAACTCATCTCCCACGAGGAACTGATGGGCCTAATGCATGATTTGCACACAACTTTGACAAGAATGTAAACACGTATCACAACAAACAACATTTACATCATAAGTTTAGGTCATATAATGGTAATAGCACAAGTTTGAATAAAGGAAATAATTAAAGCGACACATGATACACCCCAAAACATGAATAAAAGGGGAATTTGTAAGGATTCACTCACAGTGGTTGCGTTCCTTGATGACGATGAATGCGCACGAATATTATGATTCAACCGACGAGGGAAAAACTAACCTAAATAATAACGAAATGATTCGGTAAATAAATAAATTTTATTTGAGATTAATATTTTTAATTAGCGCTCTTAATGGGATTGTTAGATTTATTTTTGTGAGTTTAAGAAAATTTTCTAACTTTAATAATCTTATTTTTAAGTATTTTTAAATAATTTTCCAATTAAATAAATAAGTAAAAAGAAAATAAAAAGGTTGACTTTTTTGACCGTTGACCGTTGACCGGTCGGACTGTGTTTTATTATGCGCTGAGTGGGGTTCGAACTCGGGACCTCTCGTATACGTGCACGCAGCTCTACTAACTGAGCTACGTGTCTAACCCGAAATATTTCTGATTTTAATTATATTTATATACTTACTGGTTTAAATCTGGAATTTAATTAATTAAAAAGGTTTATACTGGCATGAACTGGACGCGCAGAACATGTTTCGAACCCGAGACCATCGACTTAACTTGCACCCAGCCCGACCAACTGGGCTGGGTGTCTAACCCATCAATATCCGGGATTATACTATATTTATATACATGTTGAAGGATGATCCGAATAGGTTTTAAAAAGATTGATTTTATTTCAGAAAGTCGAAACAAGTGTGGCTCGAACCCGGGATGTACGCTTTTGAAATTGCACACAGTCCACCGCTGGGCTGTGTGTCTAACCCAGTTAAAATACCAAGTTTTATTACACATATATATTTAGACTGGCTTCATCTTCTTCAACTGAATTAATACTCAGAAACATAACTCGACTGTTATCTATCTTATCAATTCTGGTTACTGGTTTACGAACTAACGGAATTAAATATGAACATAAAAAGGTTTTAAAGGTTCATACCCACTGGAGAACAGAACTTGGATGATTCCGGTGACCAACTCGGCGGATTCCAATTTTTCCGGCGAAGCTTAACTTGCGACAGATGTTCTACAGGGAGTTTGAGGTGTGTGTAGGTGATTTCTGTCTGAGCTCTAGAAGTCCTATTTTAGAGTAAGGCAGAAATGGAATGGATTCTTCGGTTTTTCGGCGAGTAACTGATGATTCCGACGAGTTTTAATTTCAAGCAGAGAACTTTCTGATCGATTAGAGAGTTTGTTTGAGAAAGTGAGCGAGTTCTAATCGAAATGTAGAGCCGGTATTTATAGAGTATTCAGCTAGTTAGGAATTTTCGGTTTCAAAAGTTTCGGTCAAAATGAAATTGCCTAAATGATTGCATAACCGATTGGGGATTGTTGACTCTCTGTTTGAGTCTATCAGTTACATTCGATGATTGACGAGGAATCCGGTTTCTTGATGATAGCCGGTGACTTAGCGCGGCTGTTTCTTGTTTGAATCCGGATCAAAGTAAATGTGATTACAAATACATATTTGTCTTGTGATGTAGCAGATGTGGGCAAGTGGTGTGTGTTTGGTTTGAGTGGAGACCCGGGTTCGAAACCCGGCAGCCCCAATTTTTTTTAATTCATTACTTTTTTTGTTATTTAATAATTATGTTTTAAATTCTAATATATATATTAATTATGTATTGTTTAAAATTCATTTAAGCAATAAATACGCAACGAAAAATTATAATTGAATATTCGATTAATAAACGAAGCGGGTTTTGAAAAGCCCGTTTTTCGACGAATGTTACAACTTTGGTGTTCTTGAAGTAACCAGACTGAACACGCTTGTCGTTGATTTCGGCTGCTAACTGATAGGTCTCCTCGATGGTAGCAGAGCATGCTGCTTGAACAAAGTCAGCGACGCAATCGGGGAGAGCATTGAGGTACTTCTTGATTGCCTTTTCGGTCGTGTCAACCTGACCGGGACAAATGATGCTCAACTGCTTGAAACGAGCGGTAAGACCGGCATTGTCAGGACCGTCTTGTTTGATGTTCCAAAACTCGTTCTCCAATTTATGAATTTCGTACGGAGGACAGAACTCCTTAATCATGATTTCCTTAAGTTCCTCCCATGAGAGCTGTAACATCCGTCAAAAACCGGATTTACCAAACCCGCTCCGTTTATCAACCGAACAACCAGTTAAAAATTTCGTTGCGTATTTAGTGCCCAAATTATTTTTAAACGATACATAATTAATAAGTATATTGGAATATATAATTTATATTTGAAAAAGTATTTAAAATAAGAAAATAAAAATAAAAGGCTGCTGCCGGGTTTCAAACCCGGGTCAGCCAGCGATTTCAACAACGCCTTAACTTCCAACCATCCAACCACTGCGCCACTTGTATTTTTTAGTAATATAGCCGGACAATTAATTCAAATAATGAAACATAAATCAAAAACCAGTCAACTGACGCGCCCAAATCCGTTGACGCCGGAAAGTCCGACGATTTCGTCAAACGTCGTCGGTTATCTATGACTTAACGTAAACATTAACCTCAACATCGGTTATAACTGATGTCCAGTCCGCGACACAAGTTATAACCGCCGGAAAATCATTAACCGACGAATCAAGACGGAAAACAGACCAAATTCGTCAATGTTCTGCCCTATAAATACCCCCTCTAACCTCTGTTAGCTCTTTCGCTCACAATCACACTCTTTCCCGACGTAATTTCACTCGCCGGAGAATTTCTGCAACTCGCCGGAAAACCGAACCTTTTCACCTCTGTGCATCACTCTAAAAACTGAACCCCCAGAGCTCATACCGAAGCCACCTACACTCATCTCAAGCTCCCTGAAGACCCTCTGCCGCAGGACACCCGTCGCCGGAATAACCTGCTGACATCGGAGCTTCGCCGGCGAAACAGAGGAGCCACTGTTCGGTATATCTTACACTTAATCTCTCGTTCTTTCATTAATCTCACCTGTAATTAAGCGCAACACACTAAAAGAACTTGATTAAAATCGATGAACCAGTCAGACTCCGATTCTGGTTAAGTCTGACGAAGAAGACGAAGTTCAGTATTGTATATGTTTAATTAAAATCAAGATATATCTCGGGTTAGACACACAGTCCAGCGGTGGACTGTGTGCAAATAAAACACGCTTACGTACCGAGTTCGATTCTTGTTCCACGCACACTCGCCTTAATAAAAATGTTCCTTTTTTTATCAGAACCGGATTCACTGCAATAGATGTTAAGTTTAATAAAAACCGGAATAATAACCAAGATAGACACACAGTCCAGTGGTGGACAGTGTGAACGTTTAAACCACATGTCACGAGTTCGAGTCCAGACTACCGCACCGGTCCGGACAATTATCAAACTTTTTATTTAAAGCAGAAATGAGATTATTTAGTTTGTATATAAGTATAATAAAAATCAGATTATTTAACAAGTTAGACACACAGTCCTACGGTGGACTGTGTGTTAACCCAACCCACAGGTCCCGGGTTCGAGACCTGTGGAGAGCACCGAGCGAGTCATTTAAATTGTTTTTGAAATAAATGATTTTCGGATTAATTCAATTAGTATATAAATATAATTAAAAACAGAAATATTTCGGGTTAGACACGTAGCTCAGTTGGTAGAGTTGCGTGCACGTGAACGGGAGGTCTCGAGTTCGAGCCTCACCCGGTGCACACATTTGCATAATAAAACCGGTCAACAGGTCAACGGTCAACAAGTCAACGGTCAAAAAGTCAACATTTTTTTATTATTTTTATTTATTTATTTTATTTAAAAATCAATTAAAAATACTTAAAAATAACATTTTTAAAGTTAGAAAATAGCTTTAAACTCACAAAAACATATCCAATAATCCTACTAAAATTAATTAATAAAATCCGCTTATTTACCGAACCATTATGTTATTATCTAGGTTAGTTTCACTCGTGGTTAAATCAAACTTCGTGCGCATTCAACATCATCAACCGAACGCACCCACTGTGAGTGAATCTTACAACTCCCCTTTTTAATTACACGTTTTGGGTGTGTCATGTGTCACTAAAATTAACTCGTTTATTTAAACTTGTGCCATACCATATTTTGATCTAAACTTAGATTGTATATATTTGTTGTAGTTATGTATTTCATTTTGTCAAGTTATATGCAATTCATTCATTAGGCCCATCAGTTCCTCGTGGGAGACGAGTTGAGCAACGCGTGCCTCAAAACAAATCCATTATTGTTCGTGTGTGCATTATTTGATATTAAATGATTGGTGAATAAGTTTATATCTATTTTTACTCATGTGTGGTTGTGCACTTTATTTTATAATCAATTCAATAAACTTGTTCAAATGTTTTTCATAGGATTCACTCGCCAACTTTTTGTTGATCCAAAAACCATTTTTACACATGATACAGGTGAACAGGATGAAGCAAGGAAAACATAGGAAATGCCTTAGAAGAAAACAATGAAGTCTAGAATGTTGTTTAGGACATGATGTAATTATGATTGTAAATTTCCCATTAAATTGTATTAATGAATATGAAACGTTATAATAAATGTCATGAGCTTTGATGATAACCCAATCATGCCCCGATCACCTTTTCCGCTGCGGGTCGGGGTGTGACAAGAGCCCATAGGCTTCGTCGTTTCCGTGCCTGTTGCGCTCGGCTATCCACCAATCGAGAGCCCTCGACTCACGCCGGTGGCGTTAATAGTGCGTAGTGCCTCGGGGCATCCGCTTTGGCGGAAGGTAACCTCAATTGAATCAAACCAATGGAACATGGCACTCGGTCCTTCGGTGCCAGAGAACGTCAGAGGTGCGCAAGCCTTGAATTGCTTGAAGCTGAAGCGGGATTTCGGAGCATCACTCTTGGAGTCAATAGACGAGTTGCTGCTAACCGCTTGAATTTCGCTAACAATTTGCGGGATCACCTAAGCCATTTCCTTGGCTATGAGGGAGGCGATGCGTTTGTCAGCGTTGTTGCGCTGAGCGGTGCGGCGAGTGTGAGATCTCATTGATGCCATCTACATAAAGGATTTAGATTAGACAAGATTCGATTATAATAGAGTTATGTTTAAATAAATATTTATTATTATTATTCTAGCAAGCATAAAACACGTAAGCACGTATTCACGTAAGCACTTAAACACGTAAGCACATAACCATGTAAGCACATAGTCACATAAGCACATATTTTGCACATATTCACCTTTAACTTCATAAAATCATGCGTAGCGCGATTTGAGATGCTAGATAGTAACAGCAAGATATGTGCGATATATAATAGCGAGATAAGCGAGATAATACCGCGTATGAGGCACACGTCCTCATAGGCGTAAGCGAGTTAAGCGATTAGTTTGGTTGGTGTATTAATTTGGCGTTTTAGATTACGAGAGCTGTGCGAGTTGTGCATGCGTTTATGGAGCGTAAAGCGAGAAATCGATGATATGATAAGTCATCAAAGCGAGAAATCGAATTAAGCGAAGATTCTCAAAATTTTAAACACGTAAATAATAATAAACTTGATGAAGCGTAAATCGACGATATAGGCTTAAATCAATTGGGAGTGTCCGGGGTTTTGAGACATTTGACACGCCGAAGTGATTCGACTACCCTTTGCATTTGGGCCCACGCTTTGGCCTAATAGATAAACGTTCTCACCGCAAGCGGCTAACAACGTTTACCCTTCCAGTTAATACGTACCATCGGTGTAACCGAGACTTTGGTGAGATTGAAAATCGGAATTGCGGAATTAGTTACTAAGGTACGGGTTTCACCCCTAACTTAGCAACTTCATTCCTAGATAGAAATGGAGATTTTCATCGAGGTTTGGATGTCACTCCTAACTCAACGAAGATATCTCGTGCGAGAGAATGCGCGGAGTTAATGATCTCATCGAGAGTTCTCGGTTTTCACACCTATTCTCGACTTGATCACTCGCTTGTGAGATACTAGCGTTTCCAAGCGTGTATTTTGTATTTAGCATTAGGAAAAGCATATTTAAGCATTTATGTCAAGTAGTTTAACATTTAAGTCAAAGATAGGTCAATCGGGTACTTAAACATGCTACTAGGTCGGATCATGGCAATTCTACCTATTATCCTAAAGTTATGGCGCTCTGATACCAATCTGTCACACCCCGACCGATGGCGGAATCACCAGGGTTGGTGGCACTAGGCGACCAGATTGTTCTCACGAGAAATTCCATAACAATTATTCACAACATTACTAAACGTTTAACATCCCATAGTATTAAACACAATATTCTAAATAATCATTACAAAATCCAAAGTTTCCTCATAAAAACAAACGGTTCGATTTCCCCTAGATTTATTACATTCCAACTAAACAAAAGAAAATAAACTAAGCTAAGTATGCAATCATCCAAGCATCTGTAGCTAAATCCTCAACCTGTTACATCCGTTAAAATACAAGTCAATACAATTTAGTAAAGGTGAGCATACAGGTTTAAGTACTACTAGCATATTCGAGAAAGCGTTCGCGAGATAATCTAACTACACATCATGATACACCGAAACAATTCACACAGATTAACATAGGCTTATTTCTCATGCTAACTACCGTGAGAAGGCTTGCGCGTCCATCCTAACTAGACCCCGTCGGGTGTAAGCCATACTATAGTACCATACTAGCTAAGGAGGCAAGTTAACGAAAATAAGTCCTAGTCACATGTTTCTAGTATCACGTATTGAGCATACATAATCAGATTATTCGCGTGTGATAAACAGTTTGATTTGTGAAGTGATTTTGATATAGGAACGTATGTAACACCCAAAAAGTGCGTTAAAGCAAAAATGGGTCAAGTATACTCACTGTGGGTGCGTTTGAGGTAAGTTGGAGATTCTGCGAGGAGTTGCGGAGTGCGCCGGATCAGCCTGTAAACGAGCAGAAGTGCATCAGTCTTTCGAAAAGCCGAAACAGTAAACTTTGAGTTGATCAGTTAGCAAGTTCGGGCTTTGAGACAAGTTCGGTCGAACTTGATGAGATTCCTTAAGAATCTTGTCAAGTTCGGGCGAACTTGTGAGAATTCTTTACGGAGGAGGCAAGTTCGGGCGAACTTGTGCAGTTTCTTAAGAAACTGAGCAAGTTCAATCGAACTTGGTGGGGATTTGCTGAAATATTAGCCTAAGTTCGGTCGAACTTGGCCTATTTAGGCACAAGTTCGGTCGATCTTGACCAGTAGCTGCTGAAATCTTGAGCGAACTTGGTGTTTCTGAGTCCAAAATCTTGCGTTTTCGCGTCGTTTGCTGAGTAAATCGAGTGCCCATCCCTTCATCCTTAAGCCACTGAATACAACTTAGGCTGGAGAGGTCTTTTTGGAGCGAACTTATCCATTTTACAGAAACTCGGGCTAATCCGGGCGAACCGGTGGGTTCGTACGGGTTAGTCCAGCTTGTGTAAAGTGACGACTTCGTCCTTGTGCTTCCGGATCTGAGATTGTAGCTTGACGACACCTCGTTCCACTCAAAAGTGAATGAAACATACGTCATTAGTCCGAAAATGGTGTAAAAATCAAAGCTTTAAAAGGGTTTTTCTTCAGATCTAGAACTTACAAGCCGAGATCTTGTAGATCTGTGTTTGGGAAGCCTCTACTATCACCAAACGAACTTGTATCGTGTAGATCTAAGCTTAAAACAGAAATTTTTGAGAAAAAGATGAAGGTTTTCGTAAAAGAATGAGATTTGATGAAAACGAAGGCTAAGCCTTGGCAAAAAAGAGAGCTGGTGAGACCAAGTTCGGCCGAACTTGCATGAAAACATGCAAGTTCGCGCAAACTTGAGTGAAGTTTGAGGGAGTTTGGTTAAGTTCGGCCGAACTTGTACATTGCTGTACATGTTCGAGCGAGCTTGAAGTTAAACGAGGATACCTTGGGTCATCAGGCAAGTTCGGGCAAACTTGTCTTAGGCAAGTTCGGCCGAACTTGGCCTGGTGACCAAGGTTCGTTGCCGATTTCGCGTTAAGGGTTCGCTTGGTTATTCGGTTCGCATTAGATAGTTATGTTAAGCGTTATAATTGGTATAATAGTACGATTTAGCGATTCGAGAGTGCGAGAGCGATGCGATAGCGAGCGTAAACATAAATCACAAACACACATAACACATAAATAATAAGACCACATAAATAATTGCGATTTGCGATGCGATGAGACTAGCAATGCGATTTAATAAGCGATTAGATGCGATAATAACGTAATACACCATAATTAACTAACATAAGCTTTATTATACTCGAATCTCGGGAATACATAAGACGGAAACAATAGAAAAAGATATCAACGAAAAACAGAGTTGTTACACTGTCGGTTAATGTGTGAAGTCAAACCAAAAGAAAATTAGGTTTACTGACTTACATTTCGTGTTGGCCTATTGATAATTGGGGTAAATTCACTTAAATTTCAATATTCAATAGGGCGATAATTATAGTTATAAAAACAATTATATATCTATGCATATAAAATTATATGTATATGTATGTGTATGTATATGTATGTGTGTATATATATATAGGGTATGGTTCATGCGAAACCACCTTTATTGCAAGAAACGCGAGAACCAATGTGAAGACAACAAAATAAACCCACTACACCCCCCTCACAAAAAATAATAGTAATAACTATACCTCACCAACCCCCCCCCCCCCCCCCAACCTAATTTTATGCATTTAGGTAGAGCCGTAGAGGACCCGAGAACTAGTGTGAACACATAACATTTTTGTAAATATAATATACTTTTCAAAAAAATACGCATGTGACACTGTCATTCAACCTGTAACCCTAATTTGTCAACAACAACATGAAATCACCATCGCGTTTCGTCACCAGCGATAAGAGATCACCACCATGACCGGCGATTTGACCGTACATTACAACTTCTCATGCAATATACATCTTCTTTCTTTTGTCGTGCATCCAATCCGATCTCAAATCAACTGGTAAGTATTGTTTTGCCTCTTTTGTCCGGTTTTCCTATTAATTACGGTCTTCATACAACAAACCTTGTTTTTTGTAATCTAGATATCGCATCTTCTGATTCATCTTAATTACATTGATCCTAGGTAGATGTTCATCTACAGATGATGCTTGTTCCGACGATGTGGATGCCAATGATGCTGATGATGATGATGAAGACCCTACATACATAGATGAACATAAAGAACCCCATAGACATTCATCCAGGCATCGCACTACACCTAACCATGCTTAATCAGCCTATATCTGAGACACACATTTTCTGAATATTACTCATTTTGTTTACGATTCGTTTATTTGAACTACCTGCTTAAACAACATCTTGATTACATATTCTGATATTACAATTGCACTCATGATACTTTTTAAAAATTAAAGATTAAAAACAATCATATATCCTTTTGTTCCTAAACACCTAACATATATTACCAACATGTGTAATATGTCAAACTATGCACATGTGCATTACCCAACGTGTGCATTATTTATACCAATGCACACGTGCATTACCAACCTTGAAACCATACAAAGCAACCTTTGTGTTAGAACATGTGATTGGACCAACCCTGCCATTAGGAATCGCAAACTACAACTTTTAATAACAAATATAAAAATTTTGTCCAATCACATGTTCTAACACAAAGGTTGTAGTTTGCGATTCCTAAAACTACAACTTAAAATGGTAACATTTAGATGCGCATTTGCATTTGCATATGCATACTTTTAATAACATCTATACCATTTTCCTTACATATACATCAACATTCGTAATATGTTACCAACAAATATACAATATTTTAAACTATGCACATATGCATTACCTAATATGTTTATTGTTTTTATTAATGCACATGTGCATCACCAACCTTAACATCATACCACACAACCTTTGTGTTACAATATTTAATTATAACAACACTGTCATAAGGAATCACATAATCCAAATAACAATTACTTATGCACATCTGAATATGTCATATTTCTTGACAACACTTATACCATTTCCCTTTTATCTACACTACCATCCATAATACACTACCAATATGTAAAATGTTTCAAACTATGCACATGTGTCTCACCAACCTTCATACCATACCAAACAACATATTATATCATAAACTGACAAATATAACCAAACCATCAACCACCAGATAAAATTGATCCAAAACATACATATGTGCATACATCATCTTTCAAATCACAAACTTTTTGTACCAAACGTTTTCATCACAAAACCACCCAATATTACCACCAATAACAACAAAACAAAAAAATGAATATTGTGAAAAAGAACAATCTTTTTAACTTTATAATTTACGCTTTTTTCCATTATTAAATGATGTGCAAAAGAAAATTAATCCCCATTGCATCATTAAATAATAAACAATTTTTTTTAACTTTTTGTTTAACTATTATGTCATCATCATCCTCCATAGCATCGACATTTTTACACTTTATCTCTTGATTTCAGAACAAAAGTTACATTTTTCGCTTTTTCTTTCCATTATTGATCTACAATAATAAACAACCCATATGATAACCATACATACAAACTTAATGCATGTATATGAATGACCTTAGTGATTTACAAATGCAATAATGTAACATGTTAACTATCATATGATAAATCATATATATGATGAGTTATTGCATAATAATATATAGAACCAATCTTAAGCTCACACTATCATAAGTTAAACAATCCGATATTGAACTCATTTGCATCGCTAAATCAAAATTACGAACTCAAAAATCCAAAACACTCAAATATAGCCTGCTTATAAAATGGATTTCACATATCTGTTCATGCGCGTAAAATACCATAAGTTTTTTTTTTGAAAGATCAACAAAAATATTATTCAGTAGTAACTCTAATCAACAGATAGTTGATTAGAAGGTTTACAGCCATACATACATCAACAACATTAAATCCCTAGACAATTTAAATCAAAATTACACCACATTTCTCAAGTTAAACTCATTGCTTTCGCCCGATTTTTCAGACACAAATAACCCAACGCCTTAATTTCTTCTTTTATCCTCGTGCACTGGTTCTTTTGCTTCTAAAGATTAGATCATTCCTGCTCCTCCATATAACCCAAACAGCCATCTGAACTACTACGGAAACAGCCTTCCTCCATTTTCTAGAACCCCTGTTTCGTTCATGAATATTTGCCAGATCCCCAAGTTCCAATATGAAAATCGGATTCAGCCTACACCATCGTGCGATGAACTCCCATATTTGCGTTGCAATGCTACACGAGACAAAAAGGTGCATAGTTGACTCATCCTCTGCCTCGCATAACTTGCAACACGAACTCGGCACGACTACGTTTCTCTTTGCGAGTGCCAAAGCAGTTGGCACCTTCTCTTGAATTAATCTCCAAAATAGGAAGTTTTTTAAAACGCTTGCTCCTATTACACCATATATATATATATATATATATATATATATATTCATTTTGCACCAAATAACTTGATACAATATGATAAGTTCTTAAAAATCTAGTCTGATACGCTGGATATAAACCGGTCTATCATGTTACCACCCTACTTTTGTTTCATGTAGCAAAAAGATATTAAATTAGAAGGATACACATATATATATATATATATGTACCGAATCTCAAATTATATATATCATATATATAATTATGTAGCGATTTGTGACCACGATACCTAATTATGTAGCAATTTGTGACCAGAATACGCGGATTTACCAAAAATTTGTGATAGGTGATCGTGACAGTGCAGCTTCAATGGGCTATATATCTTATCTTAAATGATCTTCATTTTGTTAAAGACAAAAGTCATCAAGAATGGTCCTACAAAGTTGGAACAATTTCCATCATCACGTGTGGACACACACTCACGAATAAATTGCAACCATCAAAATTCAAAAGTTAAAACCCCAAATATCTATATTATTGATTTAGACTCGCAACATGAATTACGTAAAATATCTCATTCATATCGTACTCGAGGCAACTCTAAAGATTCATATACTCATAATTCGACTAACCGAATATAAGCAAGAGAGTCGCACAAATATATATTAACTAAGAAAACAAACAAGGTACTGAACTAGATACAAGCGGAAGTAAAAATAGAAATAACACAACAAGCATAGCTGGTTGCCTAAACCACAAACTAGAAGGCTAATACAAGAGGATTAGATGCACGAAAGCGAGGAGATTTTAGAAGAGAGATTCCTGGCATTGATCTCTTCTCTAAAGAATTATGGTTGTTCTAAAATTTGCAACATAAAGTAATTGTGTCCTATATATGGCACGGATTTGCGACCATAAAGTTTTAGTTACTAGATCATATTGACATAAGTATTATAATTATTGATGCAAGACAAAACTGTACATGTCACGTATCACGCTAGATGGAAGTGACGAAAATTAGATACATTTCGAGCAAACTTTTGCACAAGTATCGGATTTTATAGAAAACATATATACACCTTCTTGAAAGCAACAAATATGATAGATATTCTTGAATATGTATTTAATTTAGTATGTTGTTTTTATAGAAGATTTTTATCAAGTATCATCAAACGAAGAGTAAGAAATTAAATACAACAATCAGAGAATTCAGTGCTAACAACTAATAAACTACGTTAATCAATAACAAGAAAAACTTTAGATTCAAGTTGAGATTTTTGTCCTTTTTCACTTTTTTAACCCTAAGTATCGACCCACATATGAATCCGGTAAGGTTAAAGGTTATATCTCACATAAGTATACAAAATGTTGTATGTGCTAACCACATTTTATTGCAACCTCCACCTTTTAGTAAGGATTGATACAAAGCCCACATTTGATATCTAGTCCTTATCTTAAAAGTATTAAGTTTGAAAAATAATCAAAAGAATCCTTTTCCCCAACAATATACATAGCAAAAAAACTTTAAAATCACCACTAAAGAGAAAGTGATATAAAGATCCACATGCAATCCATTCTTGAAGTTGTACCCTACTTGTCCCCCTACACTCAAACCTCACGGTTGTTCCACTTCAATTGGAGCCTTTTGCTTCAATACGAAATACCATAGCCACAAAAATCAATATCCTACAGCCAACCAACCCTTTTCACTATTATTCTCGATTCAAACTTGTACTTCATGCATTAAACACTCGTACTTTTGTAAAAACTAACGCCGCGCCTACGATATGCGCATATAATGTATATATGTGTGGGTGCTCGGGGGAGAGTGAAAGTGCACTAATTTTAACGTTATTTTACTAATTTCGTGAAAATAACGTAAAAGAGGATGGTTAATCATGCATCATGTGGTGGCGCTGATAGCCAAAAGACAAGGGGGTATATGCACTAATTGGTCTTTGTCTCAATTGCTTTGTTATGTGCCTTATGTCCAAGGCTAGATGCAAAACTACTATCAAGCCAGGGTCTTACCGGAAGCAGCATCTCTATTCCTATAAGGTAGAGGTAAGATTGTCTATATCTTATCCTCCTCATACTCTATATTAGCTAGACCCTATATTAGCTTTTGAGATTTATTGATTATGATGATGAGTTTTTAAAAACTATTAACATATCTAGACCACATGATGGCAAATATTACTATAAAAGGCAATGTACTTCATGCATTAAACACTTGTACTTTTGTAAAAACTATTCACATATCTAGAGCACATGGATGGCAAATATGACTATAAAAGGCAAGCTTAAGTATTCAAATTCATAAATTTATCTACCAAACCCTAAATCACTCTATGAAATATTCTTTTCCTTCCAATTTTTGTGCTTCTCATTCATTCCTACCACCCAACTCAAGATACGCCTTTCATCGCAAAGAAGCCTATATTAACGGTTGTAACACAATTTCGATTCGTTGGTAGCTTCAATCTTGTTTGTTTTCGGAGAAGTTTGTCATTTTACTTCAAGAATGTCGGCGAGTATCATGCGTTCATCCCAACCCAAGAAGCCGATCCATCATAGGAACGGTTCAGACGAGCTTGACGTGTTTGAAGCCGCTGGTTATTTCTCGGGTGTCTCTGAAAACTTCAGAGACACCCACAAAAACGTTAGTGGCGGATCCAACACTTTTAGTAACAACGCACAAAAGTATAACATGAGGCCTATAAGAAGAATGAGCCTTGACATGCCAAACCATAGAGGGAATTCCTCTCCCTTACAAGCAAGGTTGATAGAGAATCCCACCATGATGGGCAAAGAGAAGAAGTTCAAGCAACCAAGCTCACCAGGAGGCAAATTGGCTCATTTCTTGAATTCTCTTTTCAACCAAACATCTTCAAAGAAGTCTAAGTCCAAGAAAAAGTCAACAAAGGATGAAGATGAGAGTCCTGGTGGTTGGAAAAGGAAGAGGAGGAGTAGCATGAGCCATCTGAGTAGTGTAAACACCACCACCACCACCGCCGCCACCGTCAGAACCGCCACCATTGTGAGCAATGACAAATCTTCCTTTTCAACCTCAGGCTTTAGAACACCACCTCCTTATCATGTAACACACACCTCCCCAAAGATTACAACCTACATAGACCCAATAAGCTATGCATATCTCAAGCCTCCTCCACGTCAAATTACAAAAACACCCCTCACTGAAAACCTCAACAAGATTCAAACTTTCAACATAAAGAATGATCTTCCTGAGAAAAACACGAGTTTTCGAAATGGGGTTGTGGAGAAAGTAAAGATTCTTGATGAGAAACAAGAAGAACATCATCCTTTTAAGTATGTTTCAAGAGAAGATGTCAAAGAATTCAAGAAGTTTAACAATGATGATGATGGTGCAGACAGTGATTCAAGTTCTGATCTTTTTGAGTTAACAAATTGTGATTTGGGTTATTATTCAAGAGGTTTACCTGTTTATAAAACCACCCATCATATGGGTAGCATCAAGACTCAAGAGAGGTGCACCAATGTGGAGCTAAGTGTGTGATATGATCAGGTTCAAACTTCAAAGTCTATGAAACCCTAATCTTTGATCTTTCGCATGATATATTTATTTTTATTTACTACATGTAGAGATTTTTTATGTTCGTCATTCAATTTAACTACCCTTTGCTGTTATTTCCTTGATCGCAAGTTATTCGTTTTGATATATTAATGGTGTGCGAGTGTGAAAGAATATCTATAAGACATTGAACCAATGATAGTAATATATGTATACTGTTCTTATTTGTGTGTATGTACGTGTGTACATATGTCTTAGTGTGTTATTGCTTCCTTAAAAAATGAATTGTTTATTTTTTTTCTTATTACTTTTTACATATAAATTAAAGAGAAAATTTAATATACAAACTTAGTGCGACGGTACGCGACCAACAAATGTGCGTAATTTTGATATAATATGGGGGAGTAGGGGGGATTTGGGTTGGTTTTTAAATAAAAATATATATACTACAAACCACTTCTATTATACCACATTTCTCAACAAATTTCCACACAAATCTCTTCTAAATTTCATCCACAGTTCACTCTTAACCATATTCTCATAATGGATCTCCCACCCAATTTCTCCACCTAATCGAAATATGGAAGAACATTTATTTATTGCCGCAGTTCGAGCGGGCGTGAATCTTTTATTCGATGATGATGAAACATCCGAACCATTAACAAGACGTGTTGTATTACAAAGAGATCGTGAAGTCGCTCATAACCCACTCGTAAACGATTATTTTTCTAAGAATCCGTTATATGATGAGAAAACTTCCTGGCGTCGTTTTTGCATGAGTCGCTAATTATTCTTACGAATTATAGGCGGTTTAGAACACACTTATACATTTTTCTAACAAAGTAAAGATGCATGGCGTAAACTCAGTTTTTCTTCCGTTACAAAAGTGCAAGGAGATGATTCGTTAAATGGTATACGGCAATCGAATGACTAATGGGACAAGTATTTGAGAATGTCAGGTAAAGTGTGCCGCGATAGTTTCAATTTTTTTAAAGGTATATTTTTAAATGTTATATTTTTTTATTGTTCTGTTATTGCTATCTATTTACTTGTTCAAATATTTTAATGTTATGTCATTTAATGTTTAATTGGGGTTTATTATAATACTTTTATATTATAGGTGTCATAGCACCATATGCCAAGCGTTATTTTAGAAGACTGGCCTTTAGTGAGATCCCAGGGATATTCCAAGTCCATAGGAAGTACATGGCTTTCACTGGATGCTTGGTAACTTTGATTGTATATATTGGGGTTGGGCGGCATGTCCAACCAGTTGGCGAGCGTCACACCATCATGGTGATCAGGATGGCCCAACTTTGATACGAGGGAGCGGTGACATCATATGATTAGGGATGGCAAAAATAACCGAGCCTGACGGGTATACCCAAAACCCGACACAAATGGGACGGGTATACCTGATACCCGACGGGTATTGAGCCGGGTATGGGTTTAGTTTTAAAAAATTTAGCGGGTATGGGTCGGGTATGGGATAAGGTGATACCCGACCCGATTACCCGAAACCACATACCCGTTACCCGAACTATATACCCGATCATATACCCGAATTTCAATTTATATTTTTATTTTCATTAAACATTATCTATTAGTGATTTATTTTAGTATGCTCGTAACATGAAAAAATAAATTTTCTTTTAATATATGTATTTGATAATAGTATTTATATTTTATATGTTGTGAATTATATACATGTAAGTGTATAAGTATTATAAAGTTATATAAAATTATGATAAATTTATATGTAGGTAATGTAGATTTTAAATTTATAATAACTGTGGCATAAATAAAATTATATAATAATTATAATAGTAAAATATCTATTTGGAAATCCCAACGTATATCTTTTTACAAACTAATGGGTATACCCGATACCCGCGGGTATACCCGGTACCCGACGGGTAATTACCCGAAAAATGCCCAACGGATATTGGGTCGGGTATGTGACACGATTTTACAACCGGGTATGGGTATGGGATTGCCAATACCCGACCCATTGCCATCCCCTACATATGATCTATGGATTTAGCATGCAATTTTGGTATGGTTGGGGCACACAATGATATCAATGTTATTGAACAGTCACCTTTATCTGACGAAATTATAAACGACGTTGCACCTGGGACTTCATTTTATGCTAGTAATATGGAGTATGAGTACGAGTATTATCTTAATAAAGGTATTTATCTGGAGTGGCCCGTGTTTGTGAAAACATACTCAAGTCAACTTGACGAGAAACGAGTATATTTCACGAAAAAGCAGGAATCTACAAGGAAAGATATTGAACATACATTCGGAGTTTTGAAGAAAAAAGGGGTATAATTTCCCGACCTGCTAGAATATGGGATACAGAAAAGTTACAGAATGTTATGTACGCTTGCATTATTTTACATAACATGATTTTAGAGGAATCGGGTAAAGCGATTTGTCAGGTTATGATCCAGACGACATGTAATACTAGCTTCAACATTGAATCTGGAAGAAAAACTAGCTATCCTTATAAAATTACGTCATCGTGATACACATGATGCTCTACATGCGGATTAGACAAACCATTTATGGGTTAATCGCTCGGATGACGACGATTAATTTGTTTGGTTTGTAATATTGTACTTTGTATGTTTTTTTAAATGTATTTTATTATTAACCTTTTACTAAATAAAAATAAATAATAGAATAATGATTGTTAAATGATTGCAATGTAGTTATTCCATAATACCTAATTAATAAACAATTTAGTTAATGGCTTTGCCTACATAGCACAAAGATAACAATATTTGCTGCTAGTTAATAGAGTGAATAGTTAATCCACAACATAATCTTATCAATTTTGTGTTATATCTCTCATAGTACACCATTGTTTAGAAATAACCTCAATAGAAGGTAGAAGCATCCAGAAGATATCATAAAAGCTAAACTCTCCTTAACTTGTCTATGGAATCAAATCTCGATCCAGTCACTTTAGTACTTTTATGATGTTAGCCCATGTGAACGAGTATATCCACATCTCTTCCCAATAATTTAACATTAATATTATACATCACCGAGATCCTGTTATCTACATAAACATAAATGTATGATATATTTTTATTCCTGAAGATAAAATCTCATATAACTCACCACTTATATGTTTCATGACAAATCATGTTTCTAACATGCCACCCTATTAGCCATTGTTCATGGAAACGGTCCTTAGCACCCATGATGCTCTTGCAAGTTTATCCCTTTGTAAAATCAAACAAAACCCGAAGATACTCCACTTCACCTAGAAAAAAAAAAGTTTCTACTTTTTGGGCTATCAATAAAAAATCTTGGTTGGTTAGATATGTAAGCCTTTTTGCACTTTACATATCTAACCAAGATTTTTTATCGTGTTGCAAAAAACCTTGACTAAGTCGGTGTAGAATACAAGCAATATGATAGTTTTTTTGTTATAAGTTAGACTAAGTGTAGTGGGTTAACTAAAAAGTGTAAAAGTTATTATCACGTCATTGACACGTAAGGAGTGATTCTTTTAACAATACTACACTTTCACAAAGGTGTAGTGCTTTATCTAAAACAAAATAAATAAATGTCGATGATGTGTTAGGTGATGATTGGCTCAACAATAAAAAAAAAGTTTCACGCACGCTCTCTCTCACATCAAAAGATCCCGTTAAGGGATTGGCGAAAGGGCCCTTGGCGCCCCATCTTGACGCCCTCGTTCGGTGTTTGGTGCCAGAAATTGGTGACGTGGAGGGAGCTTAACGCCCACTACATGTTAGTGCACAAAAACTAGTATTTACTATAATGTCTTAAAAATTGATTCTCCTACAAAATCATCCTTAAAGAAAAGGCATGTCATAACTCTACGACCAGGGATATCTTCAAAAAGTTTGTTTGTGTTGTGAACCGACAAAAGAAGAGTGTTGTTCCATTTTGAATGGTTAAAGGCACATTGAGAAAAAGTTAAAAGACTACATGGGAGATATAGATTTGTACAAAAAAATTACACATACCATTAGTATAATTCTTTTATGAATATGTTTACATAGAAGTATAATCAACAATTAAAATTCAATATATTGTTACAATACCTATTCCTACGGGGAGGTACATGCACTAATAGTAATCGGCATTTGTCTTTATTGTTAAATGTTATGTACCTTATGTCCAAGGCTTGATGCAAAACTACTATCGAGTCGGGGGTTTCACTAGAAACAACCTCTCTATTCCTACGAGGAAGAGGTAAGACTATCTACATCTTACCCTCCTCAGACTCATCCATAGCTTTGCTATTGGTGGAATTTAGTGAGCATAATGATGTTACGATACCTAATGATGACGATTGCATTTATGTTTAGGGTGCATTAGGATGTCGAGCGATGCTTTTTATCAAGATGGTTATGTTTACTTATACAAAGTTTTGAAATGAAAACACGATATTATTCCCAACACATGATTATCAACTTCCAAAGTTCATCTAAACTATCATTCCAGTTTTGGTTGAGTGGGATTTTGCCCCTTGAGGAAACACAGGGTTCAATTCTCATGGGGTAGATTAGGATTAATTTGGTGTAATGTAGAAGCAGGAGTAGAGTAACATTCAACATTAAAAAAATATACTCTTGTAAAAGATAATTAGTAAGTTACTATTTTTCGATTAGTTATTGTTGGTAACTAGTATCATGAATGCCTTCATGTATGATTGAAGATTATTCAATGTGGCCTAATAATCACATAATAACAAACATTGTATTACCTTAAAAACTTTATGTATATATATTTGGATATATACTCGCATTTCTTGGTTAAAAACCGAATGATAAGATGGATGATTGTGATGTACTTGAATGTGGCTAAGAAATAAGGTAATGTAATGATTTGTGCATATGGGTAGATGAAATGATCATGGAATGATGCATGCACCCGACTAGAATAGGTCCCGTCAACTTCGACTCAATCCCAAAACCGGACCCAACTACCTAAGTGCGTGGAGGGTCCAAGAGTAATAACCCATACCTCTTAACCACCTACAATAGTGGTTTTTTTTTTCTTTTATGAACACTTACTAGAGCTACTTTTATAACAATAAATTTTGTTACACGTTATTAGGTTTCCATTGTAAGTTATTAGAGTTGGGAGAGTGGCTTGGGCAGATACATTCAATAATGCACTTGGTAAAACACGTGAGCAGTTCAGGTTGAGTAACAAGAAAAACAAGCTCTAATTAAAATGGGTTTGGGTCAATACATATCGTTTGTTTCAGGTCAAAACGAGTTATGAACAAGTCATTTCGCCTTGAAATAGCTCGCTTTTATAAGTATCGATTAGGTTCACCAACTATATTTACTTTATGGCGACCAATCGCGTTGAATGGTCATCGTGGCGAAGTTGGCAGTGGGGATGGCAACAACAGGGGGTTGGGTTCATTTGCATAAAACGGGTAATGACATTCACTGTATGTCTGTATATAATGGCTCATCAAATGAAGAATGTCTTGTTGAGCAGAGGATAGAATGTTTGATGACAGTAACCATGGATAATGGCTTATCAGATGACATTGCCGATAAAATTTGAGTACTAGGTTACAAGATTTATTTCGTAAATGGTAAGTATTGCGTCTTACCGATATTATTAACTGGGTTGTTCAAGATATGTATTAAAAGCACATGGAAAAACTATCTGAGTGTTGTTGCAGCAAGTGGCGAAGCTTGCCGTCGAAAACCGAGAGGGCGAAAACGTATGTACCCAAAAATGTCTATAAAACCGAGAGGTGGAGGGGGGGGGGGGGGGGGCGAAAACGTATATACCCAAAAAAATCTATACGAAAGCTACATATATAACACTACTGAGCGAAAAATTCCGGGGGGGGGGCCCTCCACGCCCCTACAATCCTGCGCCCCTGGTTGCAGCACGGTTAAATACGTAATACAGTCACCTTATATGCATACGCTTACAATTTTTAAAACATTTGCTAGTGATTAAGAAAATAGATTCAAAAGCTTTGTTATCTCTTGATGTTTGCACTAGATGGGTTAACACCTATGACATGTTAGTAGAGGTACTTAGTTTTAAAAAAACGCTTTTGATTTATATGATCGTAAAAGTTCGAATTCGCGGATTGAGTTAATGAAGTTCATGATCATTTTCATCAGAATTATGCAGGAACTAACACAATACATCCCAGTTTAACCCATTAACCCGACCAACCCACCAAAACCATTTAACCTAGAACTAACCAATACATCCAGTTTGGTTCGTTTTCGTTTAACCTAGAACCAACCCAATGTACCTAACTGTTTGGTTCCTTATAGCTTGTTCATGAGGTTTGTAACTAAATTTGTATGTTAGTTTGTAGCATTATAAAATATTTTGCCATTTAGGTATTTTTCAGTGTTTATTAAAATCGGAATAGTATCTCTACATAATTTAATTCAAAGATGTCAGATCAAATATCTATAATGTGTAACAGAAGTTGTAATATTAAAGAAACCATTAAACTTCCAAAATAACTATTATGTTTGCATTAATCAGACATAAACACCTGAAGAAAGGAGCAAGAACAAGGATCCAAAGCCCTGCAACACAAAATAGATTGGTTGATTAACAATCAAACTGAAGCGGAGATGCAGCAACTTCAACCCGTTAATATATATACTTGTTGATGTAGTAGGTTAATTATTATTTTTTATCTATTTAGCTAAAAGATTTAACTCAAAGGAAAACAGGTCAAATGAGCCAAACATGTTGAAAGTCATTTAAGGTTAAGATGCATACAAATCATAGAAATCTCGAAAAATGCTTTATTTATACTTTTTAAAACTGGACAATTTGGTAGCTCTATTAGCTGATCTCACCAGAGAAATGCCACACATAAGCATGTAACTGGTCATCAAGTGTTCAAATTACCAAAATAGCCCATTTCGAAAACATATAACTGCCAGTTCATGATTCTTTGAGTATAATTACCAAAATGGACTCCAAACTTAACCGACCTATAAACTAATAGAAACAAGGTTGACGTACCAAAAAGACAGATGCGACTGCCCCTGTTACAAGTTCTTTAGCTAGACTACGGTTTTTCTTAGAAGAGGTCGCTTCATAGCTGCACAAATAAATGTTTATCAGGTCCTATGATATGTAAAAAGTTATACAAAAAACTGACTGTAGAATAAGTAACAAATGTCGGTATCATGGTTGTCAATAGCAATTATAGCGGTCACTATAGGGCGCTAATGCGCTATATAGCGAAGCGATGTAGTGTCGCTATTATGGTCATAGCGACGATAGCGAGAATAGCGACACCTTAATTTTTTTTTTTTTTATAAATATAGATAGCAATTAAATATAGCTATAAAATAGCTAGATTTTAGGTTTTTGTTAAATATACATGTAAAATAGAATACATATACCAGGGTATTTGATATAATATACATATAAAAAATTTTAAAATTCTTTTTCTAATGTATCGCTATTTATAAAATAGCCGCCCGCTATATATCGTTAATCTCTATGTAGCATATAGGTACCTTATAGCTATTTGTCGCTATTCGCCATTAACAACTATGGCCAGTATAAGAAAATTCATTTCCATGCTGAAGTGGATGCTAAAAATGTAATCTAAACTAAATAAGATATGAAACTTTTTTATATCGATCGTAATGCATGGAGTCGCAAATCCGAGGTCTTAATGGAAAACAATTATAAGGAGACTCAAAGAAGAACAAGTTTGATTATTCAACAAGAAACTACATCTTTTATACATAAACTACAAGATTCAAACTGAATCTAACTCTTCAGTGTTATGACACAGATTTGTTTATAGGTTTCAAACAAGTTCCATGATTTAGATTTTCACTCACCATATCAAAATTCAAATCAGAGGTTCAACATATTTTAAACTAAACAATACATTTATGATGAAGAAAAAAACCTAATAGAGTTAATCAAGCAAAACACAATCAAATTGTATAATATCATCACATAAATTACCTACATTTTCTCGATCAGTTACAAAACTTAACACACAGTGAATTAACAGTCCGATCCACTTACATAAAGAAAGAAGCGGTGATTACGAGGCCGACGGCGAGCATGAGCACCGCTAACGATGGATACCAAACGTCTGGAACGGGGCTGGTTATCGGTTTTGCTGATTGAGCCTTCAAATTCAAATTGAAAAGTTAGATTGATTACAGATCAGAAAATGTTAACATGCATTGAAAGTTTGATCGCAAAAATTTAAAACCCTAAAATGGCGTACCATTTTGATTTTGGGGATTAGAGGATGTGAAGCTCTACGAACAAAGAATGTAGTAAAATGCTATTGACATTTTAACCCTCGGGTTTATAACTCAATTTTTCTTTCTCCAAATATTTTTGAGTTAAATGCTTGGTTGGTCCCTGTGGTTTGCAAATCTTGCAGATTTGGTTCCAATGGTTCACTAATTACACACTTGGTCCCAGTAGTTTCAAATTTTGCACTCGGGTGGTCCTTACCACTAACCTTTGTTAGATTTCTCAGTTAAGTATATGCAAAATTACTATATTACCCTCCTTCACAAACTTGCAACCTCCACATCCACCTTAAACCCACCACCACCTCCACCGTCAACTGACCACCACCACTGCAACAATCACCGGAAAGGTTAGAAGAAGGAGGTACACCGAAACCGAATGGGTGTTGAGGCGGTATTCTCGGCGGCTTCGGTCGTCTTCTCCGGCGCTCCGGCAAGTTGCAGGTTTTTCGGCTGTGTTTCCTTTTTCTACAAAACTGATTGATCGGAATTGAAGGTTTTGATTCATTTCCATCCTTGATGCCACCGAAACCGGCAAGTTGCAGGTTTCTCGGCGGCTTCAGTCGTCTTCTCCGGCGCTCCGGCAAGTTGCAGGTTTTTCGGTGATATTTTGAATGTTTCAAACTGTTTCAATGGATTTCGAACTGATTTAACGGAAATTTTTAATTCTTGTTCATAACGTCACATGTTGAGCTTGATTCGAGTAGATCTGAACTGACGAAGATGAACTGAAAATGATACATATTGTTCATTCGTACGGATCATTTCGGTTGATTTTTGATCAGTTTCGGAGATATTTTGGATCCGTTTTGGTGTGTTGATTGATGATTTCAAACTGTTTCAGTGAAATTTCAAAGAGTTTTGGTTCAAGTTTTTGAGTTTCGATCTTTGTTACATTGATTTGCAGAAAAAGGAAACACAGCCGAAAAACCTGCAACTTGCCGGAGCGCCGGAGAAGACGACCGAAGCCGCCGAGAATACCGCCTCAACACCCATTCGGTTTCGGTGTACCTCCTTCTTCTAACCTTTCCGGTGATTGTTGCAGTGGTGGTGGTCAGCTAACGGTGGAGGTGGTGGTGGGTTTAAGGTGGATGTGGAGGTTGCAGGTTTGTGAAGGAGGGTAATATAGTAATTTTGCATATACTTAACTGAGAAATCTAACAAAGGTTAGTGGTAAGGACCACCCGAGTGCAAAATTTGAAACTACTGGGACCAAGTGTGTAATTAGTTAACCACTGAGACCAAGTCTGCAAGATTTGCAAACCACAGGGACCAACCAAGCATTTAACTCAATATTTTTATTACTAGGGACCAAGCGAACACGAACAAAACATTTTCGTATTCGCTTGTTAAGAAATACATATGTTTATGATCTGTTCATGAACGCTTACCAAACAAGATTTGGTGTTCGTTTTCGTTTGTTAATTTTAGGCAACGGACAAAAACTAACGTAGATGAACACAATAAACACCAACAAGAGTTCTTGAACATAATATATAATAATATGACACTTATTAAATATTTTATTTTTCGGAAAATTTAAATTACTTAAATAGAATATAAAAACTAAAAGCATCAGCGAGCTATCGAAGATAAACGAACACGTTACCAAACTTTCACGAACATAAATGACCAAACGTGACCTCTGTTCATTTTCGTTCTTTTAACTAAACAAACAAAAGTTCTTGTCCGTGTTCCTTTGTTTGATAAACGAACGGATACAAACAAACTTTCCGCATAACGGTTCTTTTATAACTCTATTTATTACAATTAACGTGTGTATATTACAATATTACAATGCACGTGAGAAATACTTGTACGACGCAAAGCGGAAACACAAAATACAAAAGAGAATAGTGATCAAATAATTAGTAAATTGTGCCTATTTATGTAGAAAATATCTAGATTCAAGAAGTATTACCAAGTATGTTGAAAAGTTTGAAGCTGAAAGTATAAGTTCAAATTATGTGGGAATTAATAACAGCCATTATTCATGAATTTTTACAAAGCAAACGAAATAAATCAAAGTCATCATGAACTTTTACAAAGCAAACGAAATAAATCAAAGTCAAAATGTCAAGTTCGACCAGTTACCCCGTTATTGTAGATATTTTGTAGGACAATTTTTTTAACGGTGAATTTGAATCACTGATGGATCACTGGAATATCATCGTGCCACCAGCGGAACCACCCGATCATATCCATCTCCACTAGGCATAATACCAATTCAGGAAAAAACCTAATAAATATGGGAAACCCCCCTTGTGTGAATCGAACCCAGGACCATACAGCAATTCAGGAGAAAACCTAATAAATATGGGAAAACCCCCCTTGTATGAATCAAACCCAGAACCTATTGATCCAAATAAAGTCATGCACATTTTGTAGGACATATAAGTTATGTTGTTTTAATTGGGTCATTTTATAAGTCAATTATTTTTGTCAAGTTGCTCCAAGTACGAATTTGTCAAATCTTGCATGAGTTTTCTATTAATGTACACAAGACTACGTTATCACCAACAACCATAGGACTTTTGGTAATGCGTGGGAAATCAGCCGCGTGTAATAGTTTTAATGACGGGCCATTGATATGTTTTGGTTACGGATAACATATAAGTTTTTGGCGATGGATCTTCGCTAGACTTTTATCTGAGAGTTCAAGATTTTTTTTTAAAAAAAGTTTTAATGGATATTGTCGTATTTACGTTGCTATAAGTAAGCTTTATAGGTAGGTATAAGAGACAAGTTTTAACTTGTCAATTTTTGCAAATAATACAACTTTATGATATGTTATATATTTTATTTTATGATACATATATAGGGCTGATGAAGCACATGTGAATGGCCCCTCTAATAATAACTACAATCTAAACTATTTATAGATGGAACCTTGATTGTGACTTTACACACGAATCACATGGGAACAACTGAACGGACCCCCTAACCATAACTAATGAAACTTACATGGTACATGCAAGACACAAGGGGCGCTTGAGACGGATTGTGTAGTGTGATTGTGACTTTACACACGAATCACATGTGAACCGCCATTTTGTATATTGATTCCTACTCCCATCACTAAAACCAGTTTGGACCCGAACCTGTTTCGACTGAAATGGGTTTTGTCCAAAGTTGACTGAACCGATTCTTTTTACAGCCCGAACCGGTTTTACCAAAAAGAATGTACACCTCTAGTCGGGTCAGTCCGTGTTTCTGTTTTGGTGTGCAATTTTGTAATTGTCTCTATGCCTAGTTTTGTTGGAATATTATCAATGGGCTTTTGTACATGATATTTTCCGTTTGATATGGGCCTTTTATCAATTAGTAGACACATTTGGTTGGGTTGGTCATAGTCATATGGGCCTGCTATCAATTAATGTTAAGGACTTAAGGTTATTTTGAAAAGAAAAAAATTAACGTCGTACAGTTAGGATATCGCTAACTGGGTTAGTAGTTTGTATGTTAATATCACCAAGTTAGTATTAAATTCCCGTTTGCCTGGATTTAAACCCAAGACATCCAAGAGGGGCAAAGCTTCCCACCTCTCCCTTGACTACTAGGCCGAGAGATCATTGGTGGTTATTTCATACTTTCTTTAAAAAGTTTTGACTCCATCCTTTTTGTCTCTGTTCATTATTGCCCCTGAAAAAAAATTATAGGTTCATCATGTCATATGTAACACGTTTCATCCCCACAATTCATGATCGCCTTCATCTACCGTAAAAAAACAGTAAAACGTAATCCGTAAACCGCAATGAATCAAAATAAAGGTGGACCACCAACTTTATGCAAAAGACCCGAACAAGCTACAAATCAAACACGAAAGTAATGTAAACAATTCAAACAATTAAAGAGATAATGTGGATAACATATCGAAATGTTATTACCATCAATACATGGATAAGGGTAGGATCAAGATTAGGGTTCCTGTTAAATTTTGTAAAATTGGTACCAAAATATGTGTTTTCCCTTTGGTTATGTAAAATTTTACATGCTTTATCAATAAACTAAGACACATTCGTGTAATGATCACAGGTTAAATCCACGCTAACTTGAATTGGAGATTACATGTTCTACTACGAGCCGAGTCAACTTGGGTCAGAAACAATAAGCGGAGCCAACTCAAATCATACTCTCATACAATTATGAGCTTGAGCCCGAGTTAATGGTTATGAGCTTTTAGCCCGATTTAATGTTAGCTAAACTTACTTGCTAGTTTCATAGCATACTAAGATGTAGTAGACATGTGAAAAGTGCTTCTTTAGAAACCTTGTAATGCATGCACCTATCATTGTTCCACGTAGTAATACATAATGCACCTAGCCGTATTTTTTTAGCAATACATAGTGCATAAAGCACCATCTTTTAAGTTATATGCTTGGCCACATAGTGCCTGTTATAATACTTGTCAAATTATCCATCAATACTCATAATTTTTTTGAACGGCTAATTTGAGTCACTAACGGATCACTGGAGTATCATCATGTCATCAGCGGTGACCACCGATCATATTCATCTTATCAATACTCATAACTGATTCTAATTTTTTTAAAATATTACATAAATATATTGTTTTGTTGGTTGTATTTAAAAAAATAAAAGAAATATATTATTTTCTTAAAAAGAAAGAAAAAGAACAAAATGTATTTAGGGGAAAATATTTAGTTTAGCTATACGGAATTAAACAACAAACATCTTCTAAATTAGTTGACAAACCGTAAACATCTATATGTGTATGAAAAGTTCGAGTTTAAATCCTGTTATGATCTAAAAAAAATATATTTTTCACAGACGAAAAGAAAAACCAACCACTTATTCGGGTCATCAAGTGAACACACGCTCATTAGAAACCAACAGTCACTCGCTAGAAACCAACAAGTCCAACCAACGATGTAACAAGGTTGCTTTAATAAGTTTGTCTAAAGTTATCGTTAACGTTAACATGTTCATTTTCGATTGGAAAGGTCACCTTGCTAATTGTGTATACCACTCCTTGCCATATTTGGATATCGGGGAACGAATGGAAGTTCTCCAACAAGAGGTTTCAACTCAGAAGACTTTTGAAGATATCATCATCCAAGCTTTTAACTAGGTTGCTAGCAGGGTCAAGACCGTTCGTTGAGACTAGAAGAAATGACGGTTAAGTCTTTTCCTTGGACTCTTGAAAAATTAAGGTGTTCTCAATTGGATTGTTTTTGGCTTATGTACTTTGTTTTCTTGTATTTCTTAAGGTTTTCAAGTTGTGTTATTTCGGTTTTTGCTAGTCACCGGTAGCCTTATATGGGTATATTAGAGTAAATTGCACAAAACTCCTTTATGTTTCCTCAAACTTGCAGGTTCCAGCTTAATGTTTAAAGTTGTTAAAAACCTTTAAGTTTATTTTTGTTGCGGGTTCAATCTTTACAGCTAACACGTTATTTTTTCAGTTAAGTTTCCTCACATGATCAACCAAAATGACGAATATACCCTCACATGTTATGCATGTGAGGGAACTTAACTGAAGAAAATAACGTGGTTAGCTGTAAAGGATGAACCGCAACAAAAATAAACTTAAAGGTGTTTTTAGCAACTTTTAAACATTAAGGCCGGAACTTGCAAGTTTGAGGAAACATAAAGGATGTTTTGTGCAATTTACTCGGTATATTATTGTTGTTAAAGAAAAAAAAAATAGTAGATGAATTATTAAATATAATAATCATACCTATCAAATTGGTTGTGCTATTCACACCTATCAAGTGGTTTGTGCTGTTTTAAATTAGTTAAACTAGTGGCCCACTTTTACCTAACTTGTAATGGTTATTGATGAAAATGGATAAGGATAAGATAATACACATGCGTGCATGTTACAAAAATCATTTCCATTACCTAAATCTTGTCTTTTTAAGTCACTAATCTTATTAACCACCTCTTCCAACAACAAAAAAACAAAGGATAAATCACAATGTTGCCACTAGGCCCTTCAAAACATTTGATAACCAAAATCCCAAAACATAAAACTATCCAAAAAAAAGGGAGCAAACAACTATAAATTCCTCCATTAAACTCTAATTGGAAAATTGAGAAAAGCCTTTGAGCTTTGAAGCAGCCTGGTGATCCAAAAACCACACCAGTTTCCCTACAATTGGTTCAATCATCCGAGCCGGCAACACCGTGCTTTCGGGTCCCACATCGTCCATAGCCAGCCGGACAGCTTCTGCTTTCCCACTACCCGTCGCCACGACCGCCACATTGGCGGCAGAGTTGATAACAGGCAAGGTGAAGGTGATTCTTTCGGGCGGTGGCTTAGGGGAAGTGGTAATGAATGTCACCCATTCGTTTTTTTCTTCGAGAACCGGATGATCAGGGATCAATGACGCCACGTGCCCATCCGGTCCCATCCCTAGAAGGATTAAGTCAAACTTCGGACAGTCGCTGACGTCAGACACGTCGACCACACGGGTCCTGACGAGTTGTCGGATCACAAACTCGTATTCGTTAGCAGCTTCTTCGGCTGTGAGAGAGTCGTTGATGGAATGTACATGACTTGGAACAATAGGCAACTGCAAACGAAACTTGCATACTTAGTACAAAACACTATACGGGCAAATGGGTCGGTAGCAGGTCAAGACGGGTTTGTGTCAAAAGGTGTCGAAACGGGTCAGTTTGACCCGAATCACTTCTTGTCAAATTTCTATTATGTAATTAGTTTCTTGAATCCAATCTAGAAAAACTACATTTTTTCAACAATAATATATTTTCTAAATATAAAAAAAGTTATGAGATTATGTACTAAAAATACAGACTTTCGATCCGTTTGAACTACTTCTCATGTAGCTAAATCTTTTGACGTACGGTAAAAGTAAAACATAACGCAGATCCTATTCATAAGTAAATGGGTCAAAACTGCTACAACTGTCATGCATAATCAAGGTTGCCCACCCACTGTATACCAAAAGTAAACAAAATACAAACTGATAACGAACCGATGTACACGAACACGCACTTAAATTGTAGGCTCAAGTGAATATTTTTTAAAAAAAGTTATGAACTTTTTTGTCCTACTATAATACCAATTAAACAAACAAGAAGATAATGCAGGTAATAGCTGGATATATGATTAAGATATTATGATCAAGAAATGGATAAGGCAAAATCAAGATTAGGGCTCCCCTTGATTATGCAAATTCCATCAAATATTGCAAACTTTATATAACTTTATATAACATATGAAGATATCAACAGTAACTAAGAATGTGCAAAAAGCTTAATTACCTTAGACAAAAGATGATCTTTAGCAAGCTTATAGTTGCTATCAGCATGATTCTTGGCAACGACGCGTTCATCCGCCCAAAATATATACCATTTGGACCAATCAACAGTCTTGTTATAAGGAGCTCCACACAGATCCCTGTTTTCAACTCAAAACTATATAACACATGTATATTTTGACATATAAACAGCTGATAATATTACTTTAAGTATCATTTGTTACCTCATCAAGGTAATGATGGAACCACCGGATAAAGCAATGGCGAAAAAACCACGTTCTTTAACTGATGCCTCGGATAATTCGGCTATGTAATCAGCCAAATCTGTGCTGAGTTCATCCAAACTTTCATGAGTTCTCACCTCTCCTCTGTTCTTGTTTGATTCCAGAAGAGCCATCTTTCTTAAATTCCACTAATGTCTAAACATAATTAAAAATTAATTATCTTTTTATACAAAAAAGATCATTAATACACAATAAATACCCACATATGCAATGTAATCAAGATATGGATGTCAAGATTTGGATACAAATCATACAATCATAACCCAATTCTTCAAAAAAAAAAAAAAACCTTGAATATATAAAAAAAATCAAGAAAATTTGCTATACAATCATAACCCAATTCTTATAAAAAAACCTTGAATGTATAAAAAAAATCAAGAAAATTTGCTATACAATCATAACCCAATTCTTAAAAAAAAACCTTGAATATATAAAAAAGATCAAGAAAATTGGCTATACAATCAAAATTAACACAATTCAAAATAACAAAGAATGATTCTAGATTGCATGAATTACCACAAAAAGATACTAAATTTCATAGCAAAATAGATCAAATAATTCAATGGAATGATAACTAGTAACTAAAGTAAAATAAATAAATAAAAAAATAAACAAATAAGCAAATCCCAGATCATAATTATGTGTAAATTCAAAACTATAATCTTGATCACATACATTCATGAAGAAGCACTGAAACATTAGCATCATAATTCATATAGAGAGAGAAAGAGGAGAGAGAGAGAAAGAGAGATGCCTACAAATAAGAAACAAAGGGGATGTGGGCAGAGGAAGGAAGAGACAGATTAAAGTATAAGATGGTTATGAACACAACTATGATTTATATAAACAAAAAAAAAACTCAACCATATTACACACATAAACACACAATGACAACACACACACATATATACATATACATACAAGCAATTGACTCTCATCTTGATGCTACAGTTTTACTAAAGGTATAAACTTGCATAAAATATTAATCAAGATGTCGTAACTTGGAATAATCAGGGGCACATTACAAAAAAAAAAATTGAAAGTGAAAGAAACTTTGCCTTTGGGGATCCCACGTGCATCCAATGATAATCACACAAAAACTCATAAACAGTTTGAAGTTAAAACACTTGTAACTTTTATGTTTCTCTCTCTACAACTCTGAAATTGAACAAAAAGTAAACGGATAAAGTTTGGATTTATGAGAATTTATGAAACCCCCAATTTCGGTTTTCATGTTTTTACCGGTAGAGATTTTTAGAACTGAACTATAGATAAAGTTCGGTCATTCAGGTATATCCATTGGCAAAAAGCTATCTGTGCTGTGAATACCGCTAGTGATTTGGTCTGTCACTAATTCTAAAGAAAACTCATCTCTCAAAGAGCCATTGTTATAAATTATATAAGATTATTTGAAATATTATTGCCATCAATGGAGGTTGACAAGCAATTTATTTGCATTAAATTCTTGCTATTCTTTTGTCTCATTTTTTTTTAATATATATAGATTTTTTTAAATGTATACAAGTGTTTGTAGAAAATTATATGGGTTTACAATTTGAGAGATAGATTATGATCATAATTTAATTATTCTTTTGAATTAAAATAAGAAAGATGTGAGTATTCTTTAAATGCGAAACCTTTTAAAATCAAGTCATTTTCGATAATTTGTAACGCAGCTACAACACTTCAAGTTAAACTGACGCCAACAGTTTTTTCTTAATTTTCGTTTCTACATTAAAATAGGTTATGTTCACGGTGTTTCTGATAACATGTTTTTTTTCTTGTGTGATAGACTGACAATTAAATTGAGGCAAACAGTTTTTTCTTAATTTCCGTTTCTACATTAAAATAGCTTATGTTCATAGTGTTTCTGATTACATGTTTTTTGCTTGTGTGATAGACTAATAGGGATTATGACTTTTCATGTTCATGAAACATTGCGATCTCAAAAAGTTTTGATGTGGATATTAAATACTAGGAGAAATAGTTCATATATAGTATATGTGATACTTTTAATATGAATGAACTGAAGTAGAGCAATTTTGAAAGTTTTCACATCTAACATTGAATACGTGACAATACTCTAGTTATTATTTTCACATTATATATCAATGATATATATGCACTTTTAGAGTATTAAAATGAAATATATATTTTTCATGTTATTTATGTTTATATATATATATTTTTTGAAATTTGATAAAACAGAACAATAGAAATATAATTTTCAACAGTATAAGCTTGCAATAAATTATCAAGGCCTTCGTAAAAATATATTAATTTTAATACAATATGTTGACATGAAAAAATGAGTGGAAAAAACAATAAAACTAAACTTGACTTTTTTGTCAATCTTTGTTTCTTATCTTTTTGTCAAAAATATGTGATGTTTAAGATGAAGACATCTTATATCATACTATTTATGTAGCCAACTACTAATTTCGTTCATCAATTTCTGTGATTAATATATTAGACTAATAAAAAGATAACACGTATTTTTAATAAAAGCAAAAAATACTATGAATTTAGAAAAAAATACTAAAATCAATAGTCAAAATTTGAAATGTTTATAGATTCACCGTATTATAACCAAACTAGGCGTTACTGTGAGGCTAACTCAATCGACAAAAGGTTTTTGTCTTTTAGTGAAAGGTCTTGGATTCAATCCCTTAGTAGATTATGATTAATAATTTAGGAGTGAGTAATATTTATCGTTCAAAAAAAACATGGCGGTGTTAAACAGGTTATGTGTTGGTAGGGTGCTAACTTGTCTAAATCTGAAATTCTTATACTAGAACCCACAAATTGTATAAGACACAAATATCCGAACAGACTCACGTATTTGTGGGCTAACACGGACACAATTTGTTTATTATTTTACATATCAAACCTAGAACATTGATATATTTAAAATTATTGCACTTGAAGTAATGTCAAGAACCAAATATCATCTACTTTAAGCTTTGACATATGACATCGAGACAACTTTAGTTTTGACATAAGATACTATTTAAAAACTTAAAAAATAAATGGTCAAAACGCGAGCACATCAAGTTGACCCCTCTTTTTGCTAAACATGTTTACGATTCAACCAAAACCGACCATAAACCATTTAGGCTAAACACAGATCTATAAAATCTATATTAGGTTCATTTTAATGATAAACTAAATGAATCAATCCATAGTCGTGTAAATGTTTAATTATTCACATTTCAAAAATGCGATGAAAAAGAAAAAGAGATATTGGATTTAAGTAATCCGAACTTTCACATATTGCCAATAACACTCTGAACTTTCAGTTTGGACAGCAGCACCTAACTTTCAACTTATTGGCCGATAACACTCCAAAACCAGTGCCACGTCAGCAATTGAGAGTGCTATTGGCCAATAAGTTGAAAGTTGGGAGTGATGTTGTCCAAACTGAAAGTTCAGAGTGTTATCGGTCAATATGTGAAAGTTCGATTATTTAAATCCAATATCCCAAAGAAAAATGATAATGCTTATTTATAATTTTTTTATATAAAAAGTGAACCTAATACTCTATACATTCAATATATACTTCTTACAACATTTATTTAATAATAGATTAAGTTTGCCACTTGATTTAAATACTTGACCCATTTGGTAATGAAAGGTGACTTGCAAGCTTCAAACATATTACTATATTCATAAGGTGGTGCCACTATTTTACTTTACTTCATCCAGTTAATACTTTATTTATTTTTCCAGAATATACAATTTGTTCCTTGACAAATAAACAATATGAAGCTTTATCTTTATTCAATATTTAAATACTCAATTTTTATTGTTTTATTCTCTTAGTTGGTTGTCACCTTAAAACCATCTATTTGAGTTTCCAAGGCAAAACTGGTCATAGTTTAATAATGTTATTTAAAATATTGGAAAGAATTTATGATATTGTACATTTGTAAATCTTTTTTTTTTCATTCAAATAAATCTTTATTAAAAGGATTAATGAACTTAAATTATATTACAAAATAACAACCTTAGGTAGATGCTCCCTAGGAAACTCGCTTTCATGAAATAACTTTAAAAAATTGTGAATCATTGATCATACTTATCAATTGTTCAAATCAACTAAATGTATTGTTGTAATTAGAAGAAAAAGAAAAAGGTTTCACGTTTTCAATACAATGTACAAAGAAGAGAACTGGAATGCTTCTTTTATTGATTTGAAATAGGTTATAATGTTACATTATGACAAATTTATATTATATAGAGATGGTCGAACAAACCATATTTGAAAACACAATAGAAGACAAAAACTGGCTATCCTTGACTGTAGGATAACGGTCCTAGATGACCTTGGTTTGGGGGACACCAAAAAGGGAAATGATGCAATGCTGAACCCATAATATTTTTATTTTCTAACACTCCCCTTAAGTTGAGTAGTCGGCTATTCGATGCTTAACTTGCCAAGACAATGATTGAATAATCTTCCTTTAATGGATTTAGTTAGAATATCTGCCAATTTGATCTTCTGACTGAATGAACGGGAGCTCGATAATCCCTGTTCAAGTTTCTCATTAGTGAAGTGCCAATGAACTTCCACGTGCTTCGTTCGATCATGTTGGACAGGATTCTCTGAAATTTGTATAGCCGCTTTGTTATCACACATTATCATACTAGCTTCGCTTCGAGTAAATCCAATTTCTTTTAGAAGTTTGTGTATCCACAAAACTTCTACTAAGCCCCGTGCATTCCCTTGGAATTCTACTTTTGTGCTCGATAGAGCCACAACTTTTTTTTTGTTTTTTGCTTCTCCGGGTAACAAGGTTCCCACCAACTAAGGTGAAATTGCAAAAAGTTGATCTTCAGTCTTCTTTATCTTCTGCCCAATCTGCATCTATATATGCTTGAACCTTTAGATGTTTGTTGGGTTGAAAGAGAACCTCATGTCCCAATGTACCTTTGAGGCATCTAATAATCCTCCATACCGCTTCCATGTGGGTATCTTGGGGTTGATGCATAAACTGGCTGATGACTCCAACTGCATATGCGATGTCAGGACGAGTATGTGAAAGGTAAAAAAGTTTCCCTACTAGACATTATTATCTCTCTTTGTTGACCAATATTGCTTCGTCTTCCATATAAAGCTTTTGGTTGGCTATCAACGGAGTGTCAGCAGGTTTACAGTCAATCATTCCCGTCTTAGCTAGGAGATCAAGAATATGCTTCTTTTGGCAAAGGAAGATTCATTGCTTGGATCTTAGAACTTCAATTCCAAGGAAGTACTTTAGTCTTCCCAAGTGCTTGATTTGAAATTCTATGAACAACTTTGCTTTTAACTTGTTCATCTATTCCTCGTCATTTCTTGTATAATCATGTCATCAACATATATAATTAAGCAAGTTATAAGTTTACCTCTACATTTGAGGAACAACGTATGATCGACGTTGCTTTGTCGGAAGCCATATCCCTTCATTGCTAGAGTAAACCTGTCAATCCAAGCCCGTCGGGACTGTTAAAGTCGTAGAGAATTTTCTTCAATTTACATACTTCTTATTTTTGAAATTTTCTATGAACCCAGGCAGAGGTTTCATATACACCTCTTCTTTTAGTTCCTTGTGTAGGAAGGCATTCTTAACGTCAAATTGGTGAAGATGCCATCCTTGATTTGGAGCAATGGATAGAAGAACACGAATTGTATCAATTTTCGCCAATGGGGAGAAAGTCTTTGAGTAATTAATCCTGTACGTTTAAGTGTACCACCTTTTCAACTAGAAGAGTTTTGTACCTTTCAATGGTCTCATCTGGTTTGCGTTTAACTGTGAAGACCCAACGACATCCTACAGGTTTCTTTCCTGGAGGAAGAGCAGTCTTCTCCCATTTTTCATTCTTCATAAGCGATCTCATCTCTTCTTACATTGCTTTCTTCCAGTTTTGTGAGTAAAAGGCTTGTTCTACAGAGTTGGGAATTTCTTCAAAGTATAAGGATGAATTAAAGGCTTGTGCTACTTTGGATAAGTTTCCTTTGGCGATGTTTGCCATGGGGTACCTAGATGACTTTGCTTCCTTTTCTGGAGAATAGCGTTTGGGGGGGGGGGGACAACTTTATTGGATCTAGGTGGTAAAACGTATTTCTCCACTATCTCTTCCTGTACTAGCTCTTCCTTCACACGTTGATCTATATGTATCTCATGGTTGTTAGATATATCATTATTTTGATGGTCATTAGAGTTATTATTTTGAAGATCATGAGAGGTATCATTATTGTAAAAATCATGAGTTGTGAGAAAACACAATCCTCAAAGGTTTGAGGACCACCTTCATGTTGTTAGAGTTACTTACCTCAGGTACTAAGACAAGGGAATCTTTGTTTGTGATACTGTTGGGTTCTTGAGAAATCAATGACTCATATGGGGCTTTGTGAACAACTTATTGTGAGATGGAGCCAATTTTAGCCTTCTCAGGGTGTCAATGTCTTTCTTCCCCTGATTAATGTGTTGGGCAGTGTAGAAAAATTTGGTATCAAGGAAGTCACAATCTATGCTGGTATACATATGACATCTTTTGGGGCTATAACAACTGTATCCTTTTTGGTTGATACCATACCCTAAAAAGACGTACTTTTAAGCACATGGACCAAGCTTCCCTCGATCCTTTTTGGGTATATGGACAAAGACGGAACATCCAAATACCCATGATTCAAGTGTGAGGATATTGAGAGTTTCATGAAATCAAATAGAGTTTTAGGGGGGATTTAAGATCCAGGGCTTTGGTAGGAAGCCTATTAATAAGATGCGTGGCTGTAGCAAGAGCTTTTGGCCAAAAAGACTTAGAGACCCGAGACTTTATTAGAATGGCTCGAGCTATTGCTAAGAGAATGTAGATTTTTTTTTCAACAATCCATTTTTGTTGAGGAGTATGTGGACAAGTTGTGTGGTGAATAATCCCTTTGCTGGCAATTTTTTTCATTGAATCATTCACAACTCACCCTCCCCCTAAATTATCAGATCGAAGAATTTGAATGTTGGTTTTAAACTGTGTTTGTATCACTGTATAAAAAATATTGAATTTATTAAAAACTTTTGATTTGTTTTTAGAAAATAAATCCATTTCATACGAGTGCAAACATTAATAAAAAGTACAAATATAAAAAATTTTGGCCTCCAATAACTTTTGTGGGCCCCTAAACATCAGAATGAATAAGTGTAAAAGGTGAATCATCTTTAGTTATAAATATTTCGATG
This sequence comes from Scalesia atractyloides, assembly GCA_947069175.1. Classification (NCBI taxonomy): domain Eukaryota; kingdom Viridiplantae; phylum Streptophyta; class Magnoliopsida; order Asterales; family Asteraceae; genus Scalesia; species Scalesia atractyloides. The sequence goes on from CAMTDV010000030.1 coordinate 92,222,801, forward strand.
GCTTTTAGCTGAAGCACAAGTCTCACAACTTAAGGGTTTATTTGAAGGAAATAATTTCCGAAAATAAAGATGTAAATAACCGCTAGATGGGTGTCCCAATCTTCTATGCCAAAGCCAAGCTTCTCTATCCGTATTCCAGTGCGCAAGCATCACATTCCCATGTTGAGTCACTTCCTCCACATAGTATAATTCCCGACGTTCAGTGCCACACCCAATGTTCGCTCCCGTCCTGATATAATGAAGGATACAAAAAGTGGGGTGCATCAAGACATTACAATTAAATTCTTTTGTGGCATGGGGACTATAGATAGTAATTTACGTGATAAAGAGGGAACATAGAGACAATTTGAGAGTTTTAATGTTGGTGATATTTCAATTGTTCCTCCTCCTTTTAAAGGTGTTCCCCCTCCATTAGCGGTTTTAATGTAGTTAAACCTAGGTTAGATTGCGATACAATATCCGATAAATCAAATATCATAGTATCGATAGCACCACAATCAAATATCCAAGAACTATCTAATTTCCCACAATTATGGGCCATATTAACTTGTCCAACGTTTCTGTTAGACCCACTACTAATTTTATTTTGATTAGATTGATTAGTTTCATAAAAAAAAAAAAAAACTTAATTCATTGGTTGTTTTAAAAACTCTTGGGCAGTATCATAATGTTTGTATTCTTAGAGGGGGTTTTATGCAACTCTAGATATATCATAATGGAAAACCTTAAAGAAAAACAAATCTGAACGTGAATTATTGAAAAAAGGAAAAGAGGGGTCTGAGATATAACCCAAGACCCGGTATTTCCGTCGTTGTCATCACCGCCGTAAGTAGAGGTGAAGCCTCCGAAACCACCGTTCATCCGATCGCTGTTGCCTCCTTGTTTGTTTCTTTCTTCTGTATTTTTTATGGTAGTAGCAGCTTTTCCCCTACCTTGTTCCCTTTTATGACCGTTGGTCTACCATTCTGGATAACCAACAAGTTGGAAGCAATGGTTTTTGTTTTTTCTGGTCATGCTATAGTGGTCGCATTTTAGCTTCGATTTATCGATCCGGGATGATGAACCATGATTTGAGATCTTTTGATGTGTTCGCCCTTTTGATAGAAACCCTAGACTCTCTAGTTCGTGACTGCTGGTATTCAGTCCTACCGCCACACCGTTTGGAGGAGATGTATTATTCCTAAGATTCCCTCGTGTGCCATCCATTTTCGAAGGACTGCATAGGCGCCCTCGGCCGAGGGTAGCGGGTCCCACCGGAGAATCTCCCTCTTTATCGTGTCATGCTGGTGTTCAAGAACTAAAAAAGCTTTTGCTCTGACCGGAGTTTACTGTACGTGGCTATGTCAACGATACGCGTCGTGGGGTTTAGGTCTCTTCTTTCTATTTCTCCCTAAACTCCCTGTAAAAATATCCAAAAATCTTCCAACAGGAATCTATTCTGTTTTATACCATTTGCTTTCACATGAAGATCGAAAGTTTGAAGTATGTGTTTCCCGCTGCTGTATGTGACGATTAACGTCTCCCACAACGTTTTTGTTGTATGTAACGACTAAGTCGTCTTGCTCCCATAGTTCGTATTGGTTGTCGGTCGGTTCTGGATGTTTCAGAAGTGGCTCAGGAGATGTTTTGATTTGTCGCCGATTGCAACTCGAATCATCCGAGACCACAAGGCGTAATTCTGATTGTATATTTTGAGGTTGATTTTTAAGGAGTCAGAAAGAATCTGTTTTGGTGTTTGAGTTTGGTTATTGATACTATTTTCAAGGAGATTGGTGATCTGTAGTGCAAGATCATCATTCTTGTTTTCATCGGACAGGTTTGGTTACTGAATGTTTGGTTATGGAACCAAATTGAATGGAAAGAAACACAAAAAATGATTGACAAATGAGTAGGTTAAGATCGGTAACACCACTCTGATACCATGTTTTCACTACAAGGTGCAGAGAAGAGAGTTAAAATACTTCTTTAATTGATTTGAAATAGTTTATTATTTTACATTATCACAAAGACATATTATGTAGAGATGGTCGAGCATACCATATTTGGAAACGCAATAAAAGACAAAAGTTGGCTATTCTTGATCGTAGGACAACCATCGCCTTGATTTAAAATATATATATCTGCCAAACACTCAATCTCATTATTATGATATCAAACAACATAATCAAATCCAAACAATGCAACACGTTTTGTTATAACCAATTATCTGATTATTCAAAACGTAAAATCTATTTTGGAAAAACAATCCCAAACACCCCCTTAGCTGTCTTGGGTCGCTCAATATGCTACAAAATTTTTTTTTTTCTGAAACTTTAATTAAGAGTCAAGATGTCAACCTTTTACAATATTACAAATATTCATGATGTTAGATATATAATCTAGCATATTTATTTATTTATTTATTTATTTATTTATTTATTTATTTATTTACTATATTACGTTTATCAACCTTCGTGAACAGTGCGTTTGACTTTCTTTTTATTTTTTGCCTTTTGTGTTTTGGTATTTTTTATACTTTACCCCTTAACAATTAGCATTAACACTTATAACCCATTACCTTTTGAAAGATTTCGTTCCCAGGTTTTACACGTTTATTTTATGTACGTATCGGTATAACTCAATTTTATTTACGTTAAATTTTCCTGAAAATGACTTGGGTCAAATATAATATGTTCTTATGCTTATTATTATGTACGTTCCAGTTGACATACGTTTCGACGTAATTTTTCTTTTTCGAATATGAGTCAGGTAAAATATAATACATTTTCATTAGACGATATAAATTCGAGATACTTTACGTTTCAACGACGCGACAATACGCCATGTTTCTATTTAATTTTTTTTAAGAATTGGGTCTCCCACCACGAAGTGCGGGTGTAACCTACTAGTTACATACATATGTAATAGCAGTTTTTAAAAGCCGAATGGGTTGTAAGTACCAATACTAAATGTTGAAGGGTAAAATCTAATATAAACAAAAACTTACTTAAAAATGGATTATATAGTTTTTAAAAAGCCGAATGGTTGTAAGTGTCAATACTAAATGTTGAATGGTAAAAGCTAACAGTATACAAAAAGTTACTTTAAAAAAAGTGATTATATAGTTTTTAAAAAGTCTGAAGGGTTGTAAATGTCAATATTAAATGTTGAAAGGTAAAAGATAAAAGAAGTTATTTTAGAAAATGTTGATCAATCTATTGTAGGTTATATAGAATTTTAAAGGGTAATTTGTCCTTTTTAGTAACTTTTTTTTCATTCCAATCCAATTAACAAATGTATAACCAAACATATTACTGAATTTCAATGGAATCCACAAATTCAAATTTCAAATCTAATGCAAATTCCAATTTCAGTTTCAAACCAAACACCTCTTTAGAGATCAATCACATAATTTTTTTATTACTTTTATTTATATGGGTAAAATAAAGAGCGACTTAAATCGAGTTCTTCCTTAAAAAAACGTTTATAACATTTTTATAAATTAATATTATTTTTAAATGTTAGACTGACACTTCTATCTTTAATTTAACTATAGTCATGCAAATGTGTAATATTAAAAAAAATACTCCGTTATTACATATATGTATAATGACATATTTAACATCATTAATTCATTTTCTAAAATAACTTCTTTTATCTTTTACCTTTCAACATTTAGTATTGACATTTACAACCCTTCAGACTTTTTAAAAACTATATAATCACTTTTTTTAAAGTAAATTTTTGTATACTGTTAGCTTTTACCATTCAACATTTAGTATTGACACTTACAACCTTCGGCTTTTTAAAAACTATATAATCCATTTTTAAGTAAGTTTTTGTTTATATTAGATTTTACCCTTCAACATTTAGTATTGGTACTTACAACCTTCGGCTTTTAAAAACTATATAAGCATTTTTACGTGCTTATATCTATTACGTGTCGGTATAAATTCAAGTTAATTACCTTTTTTTGTCATTTTAGTAAGTTTTTGTTTATTTTAGCCTTTACCCTTCAACATTTAGTATTGGCCGTTACAACCCTGAAACTTTCTATAAACTTTATAATCATTTTTATGTGTACTGTCAGTGTAAACTCAAGTTGATTACATTTCTTTGAATATGGGTAGGCTCGGATATAATATGTTTCTTTGATTTTTTCTCGGTTTAGTTGATCTACGTTTTCACATTAATTTTGCTTTAAAACAAGTCGGATCAAATATAATATGTTTTCATTATACATTATAAATTCAGCTTACCTACATTTCGGTTCGGCCCACCGCAACGCGTGGTACCATTTCAACTTAAAAAACATAATTTTTTTATGTACGTGTCGGTATAAGTTCAGGTTGGTGTTCAACGTAAATTCCTTTCACAAAAAAGTTAAGCCTTCAAGTTTTTACTGCACAAATCCGAGTTACTTTACATTTGGACCCAGCGCATCGCCCGGGGAAATTTACTCAACAGTGGCAGGTTGCTGCATGGCAGCATGCCATTGGTCAATATCTTTTTTTCTAAAGTTTTGGCATAAATTTTGTTTTAAAACAAGTTGGATTAAATAAAATATGTTTTCATTAGACTTTATAAATTCAGCTTACTTTACGTTTCGGTTTCACCACAACGAGAGGTACATTTTAACTTTAAAAAACATAATTTATACTTTTTTGTATGTGGCGATATAAGTTTAGGTTGGTGTTCAATACTTTCTTTCGCAAAAAAGTTAAGCCTTCAAGTTTTACTGCACAAATCGAGTTACTTTACATTTGGACCAGCGCATCGCCCGGGGAAATTTACTCAACAGTGGCAGGTTGCTGCATGGCAGCATGCCATTGGTCAATATTTTTTTTCTAAAGTTTTGGCATAAATTTTGTTTTAAAACAAGTTGGATTAAATAAAATATGTTTTCATTAGACTTTATAAATTCAGCTTACTCGTTTCGGTTTCACCACAACGAGCGGTACCATTTTAACTTTAAAAAACATAATTTATACTTTTTTGTATGTGACGATATAAGTTTAGGTTGGTGTTCACATCTTCTTTCGCAAAAAAGTCAAGCGTTGTATCATACATTTCTGTGCTTAGTTTTATGTACATCTTCGGTTTATCTAAGTTTTGACGTAACTTTTGTTCAGAAACGGTTCAAGTTTTACTGCACAAATCCGAGTTACTTTACATTTGGACCCGCCGCATCACACGGAAAAATTTACTAAACTCATATAAATCAATTCAACTGACCCTACCCCCTTTCAATGATGAACATAATTTTCTATATCTTGGTATGGTTATTTAGGTAATGTTATATTGATTCCAGTGATTTTCTATATTTTCCTTAGGTATATGGAAGGAATGAGAATTACATTGGTCGAAAAATTTGGTTGGAAATCAATTCAATTTCAAATTCCTTCTTATGGTTAACCAAACATTATATGGAAGGAATTTAAATTTCAATTCTCTTGAAATTCCATAGATCCTACCAACCAAATAATCCTTAATTTTTGGGATTTCTTGTTTAAGCGAAGTTTTTAATTGATCATTCGTCAATATATACTAAAGAGATGCTCGGTGATGCGACAAGAATACATACCATAGTAATCATATAACATGATAAGTTTATATAAACTAAAGAAAAAACTATAGTGATATAGCTGGTTAGGTAAGGGGATTTGTTAGGTGTCATAATATAATTGAATAATGGGTAATGAGTTGAGCTAAGGAGGTGACCCTCCTGTTTGGGTTAAGTGAATTAAATTAGGTTAACTGAGGTAGTATAATCCTATTTGTTGGTGGAGTGGGTTGTTGTTTGTGAATGTCCCCTCCGCCCTATGGCAGGGGACCTAAAAGTCAAAAACAACTTATTTGTGAAGTAAGTTAGGCCTAAACGGTTCGGTAAAGATAATTACATTACATGGTAATATATATTTTTTTTTTGAAAAGTTAACTAATCGAATTAACAACCATATACGTACTATTTGAAACAATTCATTATTGAACAAAGTTAAGTTGCGATTTTTCTCACTTCACTTAACTTTAGATTCGTTTCAAATAGCAAATGTATCAATCAAATACAATTAATCTCCTTTTCATTACAAATACCAGAAAAGAAGACGTAATCATATTTTTGGTCATGTGAAGTTCTTTTTAAGACCACAAATTTAAACTAAATAACGTGAACTCTTTTGTTGATGTAAAATGTTATAATTCTATTACATCATAAGTTAAATACCATATTAGAAAAGGACAAAAGTATGCATAAGATGATTATACATCCAACTATTTTAGCTATTAAAGCATTATTATGTTTATTCAAGTTGTTAAATTTTCAAGGGTTAAGTTTATTAAATAACTACTACTCTTACTTTTCTCTCAATGGATGAATATACGTTTTGATACCAATATATTACACAAACTTTTAAAATTCGATCAATTATAATTCATACGGTAAACACATATACGTGAAAAAAATGTAATCAATAAGTATGTACGTTTTTTAAAACGATTGTCACGTAATATTTTGATGAGGAAAAAAGAAAGAACATTGTACTTCTCCTTCTTCGAAGAATTCGGTAACTCTAATCGTAGGCTTCACCCACCCCACCCCACCCCACCCCACCCTATCTCTCTACCATTTTATCGGAAAGTCTCACCCATGTCAATAAATAATATCATTGGAGCAGTACCCGTCCCTCCCCCAGCCCCACCCCTAATTGAAGAAACCCACTCATTGCTAAACTAATTCGTCATCATTGCATGTTTGACGAACAAATGAGGGTGACGTATAAGGAGGACGATAGTCTATCTTGTTTCTCTAACCCTAATCGTCATTATACATCTTCATGTTTAAATATGGGTTCGACTTCACAAAGAAATTGACAAACGATGGTGCCCTACAAAGAAGGGCAATGGAAGCATCAATATGGTCTTTTGTTTATTTTTCGTTTTCTTGCTCTTTTAGGGTTTTTTTTTCATCTATAAAATTTTGCTGCCACGACAAAAGAACGCGCACCATTTATATGATACATATTTATCACATCTACACTTGTACAATACAAAAAGTCAATAGAAAAATTATTTCAATAATAAACCCGGTCTTACACTTCGATCATGTATGGTTTTGGTACTAAAAATGGTACATACATCTCACTAAGACAAAAGTGAAAGTCACTTGATATTTAATAATCAAAACCATTTTTAAATGTGGTAACATATTGAATTTGAATACGTCTTCAAATTATATATAAATAGGGTTAGGATATACTAGAAGTTTCTATGGATAGGAAGGATAGGAAGTAATCTTGACCATCTATTTAGTAATCAAGAGCTAAAATTAAATGGGTGAAATTGAAGGAAGAAAAGGAAGCGCGTGAGTTTGTTGAGGGGCATTGTAATCAATCCAAGGTAATAGTTTCCCCCTCCTCCAATTCACCCCCTTTTTAAACGTTAATAACTCATTCATACGACATTATTTTTATAAAAATTGCACCATAAAAACGAGCGTTTTTTATCTTTAAAACAAGCACATTATTGCTATACTTTTGAAAAAAAGTTTTCGATAACCCAGATGCGTAAAACGCAATGAAAAAAACACAATTTTTTTCATTTTTAAAAAACACAAAAATAAAGTGTTTTTTTCTAAAAGGCAATGGACAAAAAACACAAAAGAAAATCTTTTTTTATCTAAAAAACAATGAATTAAAACACAAAACAAAGTTTATTTCTAAAACGTAATTGACTAAAAATATAAAAGAAAGTGTACTTTCTAAAAGCAATGCACTAAAATCACAAAAGAAAAGTATCTTTTGTAAAACGCAATGGACAAAAAACTGTGTTTTTTCATTATTTTGTAAAACACAATAGACAAAAAACACAAAAAAAATGTGTTTTTTCATTCTTTTGTAAAACGCAATGGATAAAAAACAGTGTTTTTCATTTTATTTGTAAAACGCAATTGACAAAAAACACCCAAAAAGTGTGCTTTTTTCATTCTTTTGTAAAACGCAATAGACCAAAAAACAATCAAAAAGTGTGTTTTTTTTGTGTTTTTTCATTCTTTTGTAAAACACAATAGACAAAAAACTGTGTTATTTCATTATTTTGTAAAACGGAAGGACAAAAAACACACAAAAAGTGTGTCTTTTATTATTTTGTAAAACGCAATGGATAAAAAACACCAAAAATGTGTTTTTTTTTTTTTTTTCATTCTTTTGTAAAACGCAATGGATAAAAAACAGTGTTTTTTTCATTATTTTGTAAAACGCAATGGAAAAAAAACACCAAAAAGGTGTGTTTTTTTATTTTTTTTGTAAAACACCAATTTTAAATGAAAGTGGTGTTTTGTAATTTTTCTTTGAGACATTTTGTCAAACACCTGGTGTGCAATTTTTTATTATGATTTCTCAATGAAATTGGAACTAATGATGTTGCCTATACGCATGAATAAATCAAGAGAAAGAGTAGAATCAGAGATATCTTCACTTGAATACAAAATGTTTAAGAAATTTAGAAGAAGAGTACATTTTTAAAGAAATCTCGTTCCCATCGCATTATGTTAAATTTGACAGAGTGGTGAGGTTGGGGAGACGATTCTGGTGGTGGTGGGCGATGGAGTGACGACGGTGGTGGTGGTGGTGGGGTGAGATGTATCATGAAAGAAAATGACATACTGGGTGTTTGTTATAGAACTGGGTTTTTTATCTTAGGGTTGTTTGACTAAAATGTCATTCCAATGTTTTTTTATCTTTGACACGTGTCACTCTATCATTGCTTCCTATTCTTCCTAGTTAAAACAAACTTTCTATTTGATCCTTCCCCTATATAAATAAAATAATTTTATAAAGTATAAACCTACCTAATTGCAAGCTCTCATTGGCCATAAAACTCAACGCAAGATGGATTGAAATTAATGATTCAAGAATAATTATCAAGACCCCGCATCATCAAATTCATGACTATTTTATATAACTCTACCCCTATTCTATTCTTTCAGGAATCTAGCAGCAACTACTAAAAAATTGACATATCATCATAGTCGGGGCTCTCATAACTAAGTACATAATTATAATTGTATTTGTTATTGAAAATTTTCGATCATATAATAGTTGAATAAAAGGTACAATATTGTAGACATTTTCGGAGAGATATAAAATCTATGGTTTGACTAAGGGCTGATTAGCACTTTTGAATGGTTAAGTGTTGAATCGGTAAGATGTCTAAACCATTAAGTGTTGAACTAGTAAGAGGTCTGAACCATTAAAAGCCAGTATAATGCTTAACCGCTCAAAGTCAAATGTCTGACCAATTTAGATTAGAGATCTTAACCATTCAGACTCAGTATAATGCTTAACCATTCAGAGGCAATGTCTGAGCCATTCAGACATCCGCTCACGAAACAAACAATCTGAACCATTAAGTGCTAAACCAGTAAGATATCTAAACCATTAAGAGCTCCATTAAGAGGTAAACAAACAACCCCTAAGTGATGTTTGGGATGTAATATTATTTTTTCCGTTGTTTTTTTCATGAAGGTTGAAATCTCTAAGAGACGTTTGTCGATTGCTATATAAAAAAGAATTTGATCCGGTTTAGATAGGGTCATATAAAAAAAGATATTCAAACTAAATTTATATAATTAATAAAATTATATCAAAACACAATACAAATACCTAATGAAAATCTAAATACATTTAAAGTTGTCCCTATTGGTTACCATGATTTTCATTCAAGTCAATAACATATTACATTATCAAACTATTTAATTACTCATACAACATACTATATCAAAGTTAAATAAAAAAATTAATTCATAAAAACATTTAATCATTTAGTATTTAATATGTTAGAAATAAATATTATCTCAAATGAGCACACAATCTTATCTCACTTTTTTTATTTTTAGTCAGCATGTATCTACATCACCTTTTAACTTTTACTAAACACTTTTTTACAGATCCCACCCAGCTACCATCTTCTTCGTATCATCATTTTACATCTTCTATAACTAAGCTGCCTCATTTACAATTTTTTACGGACATTTTCCGGATAAATGTGTTTCCTCTCTTCTTTCCATTGTAAGTACTCTAAACAACATTTTTGAAGGAGAAATTAGGGAGCTTAACTGAATTTTTAAGGGGAACGATTAGAATTTTCCTCTAAAAATTACACTAAAAAACATTTATTTCAAGGGGGCGGCTGCCCACCCACCTTAAAGGGTAGATCCACCCCTGTTAGAGGTGATATTTAGATATATTTTGTTAGTTTCACTACAAATTAAAGTTAAAGGACTTTAACCAATCTCAAAATTACATTCTTTTGGAATAGATCCAAGTAAGGTAGTTTGATATCTTTAGATATACTTAGATATATTTTTCAATAATGAAATACCCTAAATTTATAGGATGATAAAAAGGATGAATGGACCAGTTTAGGCCCTTGTAATAATTTCTGAAAATAATTGATTGATATGATACCACAATCACACAATGATTATGTGATAACATTTCTCTATATCATTTATCTTTATTATTATTATTCTTTTTTAAAAGTAACTATTATTCACAACACCTTCCCCAAACCGGTAGCGAAACACAACAACCGATTACATTTAAAAGTAACTATTATTCACAACACCTGCCCCCAAACCGGTAACGAAACACACAACTGATTACATTATATTAAACTTACACCACTCTTCCTTACTAATCGATTTATACAAGGATCTTTGATCTTTATCTATCTTTAATTATATAGCATAGAAATAAAGTAAATTTAAAAATATAACAATAGATTTTATTATTTTAACACAAATTATATATTGTTATCATTTTTTTAACAGACGTGATCCCACGTGGCCTTCAACCACGGCGAGGAACACCATGCCACCTATGGTGTGGCCACAACGTGATTGGTTTGGCGTGAAGAAGTCTGTTGTGTAGAAGCCTGGATGTGATGTTGTGGAACAATAACTTTTTGTTTCTTTAAAAAAATCAATTTCATGGATGTGGAGCTTGGATGTGAAAAGTGAAACCACACTCATCATATGTCGAAAGCATATGAGAATGATATAGCGTCTACATAGCATTTTCACACCCAATAGAGGGTGGAGTGGAACCATACCTTATAGTCTTATCAATTGTGTTTTGTTTATCTTTCCAACATTTTTTTTTTGTGTGGATACCTTTGAATATAATTTTTTTGTTCCATTTATAGTTATGAAAGGTGAATTCGCCATTGGATCTATTTAAGTTGTAAATATGTTTTGATAATTAAACAATAAAGAGTTCCTTTGAGTAGATTTGGTAGTATTCTTTATCGTTTTATAGATTCAAATGTCATACAATATTTTGGCGTATTATGTAATTTAATTATGTTTTGATGACATTTTTTTTTCGAAATTGACATAAAGGTAATCACAGTGATACTTGGGTCCCTGTAAAGTTGATAGATAAGCTGGGATAGTGAAGGAGACGAACATAGTCACATCGGCAATGTGAAAACCACTTTCATGGGCCGTTATCATCCTTCAAGGACGTCTCATCTTCCCTCTCATAAAGCCTTTTTTCCTCCGATGGTGTGATGCCCTTTCACACGAGCTTTCAGCTTGGAAAACCTTGTTGATCGTCAATTTCCCCCCTCACACGTTAGATCCATGTGGGGCATGAACTTTGATGAGAGCTTTTTAACAACTATCTTTTAGTGTTTTGGGTAACCTTGGGGAAAACTTTTGAGTACTTTTGTGACATGCACATGTTATCTTATTTAAGTAGGTTAGTAACCAACTTACTATAGAGTGTGAATATGATGTTTACAATTTAATGATAAACATCAGAAAGAAAAATAATTGTTAAACATATATGTATATATAGAGAGAGTTTAAAATACAAAAGGCTTTTAACGAGTAACGGTACACAACTAACAAAATACATGCGTAATAACATGCGTATTTAAGGTAAAAACCAACCTATGTATGATTCTGTGTTTTGATCATGAGTGATTTCCTCTTCATACGTAATTAGTGTTTGAAATTTATAACATGCGTAATTTAATAATGAACATGTCTATTTACTTGCATACAGTCGCACGTTAAGGGGCTCTTATACGTAAACTGGTCTCTCTCTCTCTCTCCCCCCCCCCTCTCTCTCTCTATATAATATATATATTGTAAATCTTCTAAGTCGTAAAAGAATAAGTAAAGGAATTAGGTAAAACAAATGTTTTCAAAAAAAAAATGTACAACGTTTTGTGTAACAAATCTCCATAAACCCACCAAGACAGACCGAAAATGACGAACCGGACACGCACCACGAGACCCAACGCCAAAAACGAAGAAATTCCACCAGGGCGTCTCAGGTGCCACGCGCCAGAAACACTAGCATCTCCCGCGACGCGCGGGAGAGTATCAGATGACGTGTCTCCGTTTCGCGACGTCTGGCTAAGCTATGAATGCAACGTAGCCTATCTATGCCATATAGGCTTCCCCCGCGCCACGCGAGGGAGCCCCTGAGTTCTGCCGCAACGCGTGGGAGGTGTCAATTTCGGGTATAAAAGGCCAGGCTTGGGATTGAATTCGTCGCTCACTTTCGATCCTCTGAATCGATCGTATACTCTCTCGAATCTCTGTTTCTCTAACAACACCCCCTAAACCTGCGAAGCGCTGCCTGCTGTAAGTATCTTAACCCCCGATCACTAATTCGTTACCCTACCCGATTTAGAAACCACCAACGCATGTCAAGGCTCTGCCCGACTAAGCTCGTTGGGGTTCTATCTCGTGTTGTATGGGCATCCTACCCATTGATTTAGGACCCACCAACGCATGTCGAGACTCTGCCTGACTAAGATACGTTGGGGTTCTGTCTCGTGTTGTATGGCTAAAGTGACTTAGGTTAATTTACTAACACATGTGCATTGTATGTTTTAAATAGAAATTCCCGGAAGTAATCAGGAATTGTTACAAGGAAGCCGGTAGGAATACCTAAGTTTCCAAGGCAAGTACATTCACTTTTTGTAAATCTTTTTATGAGTAAAAAATGTGTTACCAAAACCTCAAATGTTTTAATTATGCTTAACAGTGATGAGTATATGTATTCTACAATTACTGCCGGTATGTTGGGGTTTTGTATACATTATTAGTCCAAGTCACAGGATTGTGACAGGAACCGTTACTGTTGGGTGACAGGACCCAAAGTAATATGACCCACAAGTCAGGTGTTGACAGTACTGAATGAGTAATTGTGTAGATATAAACATTGTAAATGCGGATGCTCTCAATAACTGTAAAGTATAAACACTTGTTTTGATTAAACTGGGATGCACTCGCCAGTATTTCTTGTTGATAAAATGTTTTTAAAACACGTTTCAGGTAACTTAATGTGAAGCTAATAGAAGCCAATTGGAGAGCACTGAAGGTTTTGAAAATTGGCTATAAAAGTTACCTAAATAAAAAGGAGTTTATGTTTTTCATAAATTGGGATTTACCCCTCTACGAATGTATTGTAATGGAAACATGGGTTTTGTCCCATTCGTTATTTATAAAAGTTTGGTTTTTTGAAACTCTGATAATATTTACTAACTACGATCCTGATGTTTAATTTCCGCTATCAAATTAATAAACACTGGTACCACTTGCCTGAGGTCCTCGCGGCTCCCGCTCCCGGAGTCGGGGGTTGCGACAGAAGGTGGTATCAGAGCCACTGGTTTAAGCCATTTAGGTGTTCTTTTGAAATACCTAAATTTTAACCAATTGTGTTAGGAAATATCCGCGACTTCTATGTTACTCTATGTAAATATATATATTACTAATTTGTGTTATTGTAATAACTTCTTTAATTTACAGTAGGAGTGATCAGGGTATTTCTAATGCTTATCCTCCCCTACCTCATTCTCTCATGGATGAAGGAACATCCCAGCCAATCACCGACTACACCGCCGATTCCGAAGATATCTTTGTTTTCAAAGTCAAATCAACAGAACTTTTTCCCCCTAAAAAGAGAGGTTGGTTTAGTAGAGCCCGAGGAGAGAGAAGGAAAAGAATGAGACAAGCACAACAACAAACCATAGCAGTTAGACCTTTGTGGGAAGAAGAATTGGATAGACAACTAGCTAATTTTCATATGTTTGGAAATGTAGGAGGGGAACCTAATTTCAACCAAGTAGCAAACCTAGAAACACTGTTACTTCCCTTGTTTCCTAACCAACCCATGAACTTTAAACAGAACCAGGAAAACCAATTCCCAATCCCAGCCTTTGATCCCAATGAGATACCTAGAATTCCAACACCAAACCCTTTAGATCAATGATGGGCTAACAACTGGGCAATTCAGAACCTACCAGAAAACCTAATCCCCTATGAAGAACCAGTTCCACCTTACCTTGAACCAGTACCAGCCCCAATACTACCCAGGGATCATGTGGAGGAACTCTGCCAGTATGGCGAAGAGTTAGTGGAAGAAGGAAACCGGATTCGCCAAATCAGGGAGAAGCTCGTCTGGAAATATGACGAGCGAGAGATGCAGTTTTAAAGAAACCAGTAGCCTAATATATATATGTGTGTGTGTGTGTATTTTGTTACTTTGAAAAAAAAACTAAAATAGATATAAAGTAATATATATCACCTATATATATATATATATATATATATATATATATATATATATAACGAGGCGTAAGTTACTAATGTTTGAATTCTAGTTATGTTTGTAATAGATGCATATATATATATGAAAGGAGTAAAAGTCACAATGCTCGACGATTTTGATTCATTGTGTTGGTGTGATTGTTATTTAATTTATTCTGTTTATTAATACCTGATAAATGTTTACAATTCAGATGCCAGACGAAGTAAATCAGGAAATCCAGAATAACGATAATAACGAGAATCAAATGAATAAAAGTGCTATCGAACACATAGTGGCCCAAGGAATCATAGATGCTATGCCCTACATTATCGGTACTATTAAAAAGGCAGGGAATAATGATTCTATAAACGGGAATAAACGTGTACCCCCTGAATCAAATCACAATGTGAATGGAAATCACGGAATTGTTAATCCAAGCTCCAATTCCAAAAAGAAGGAGAACCATCTCATATGGTTGTTCTTATAAAGAATTCTTATCATGCAAACCGATAGAATTCTCCGGCAATGAAGAAGCTATTTCAGCCTTGCGCTGGATAGAAAAGACAGAAGCAGTCCTAAAGATAAGTAAATCAAGATAAAGTTATGTATGTTTCTAATCTTTTTAAAGATGCAGCTTTAGAGTGGTGGAATATCATTCTTCAGTCTAGAGGAAGTGATAGGGTTTACAGAATGGAATGGAACAACTTTAAGGAAATAGTTGAAAGGAATTCTATCTTCCTAATGAAAAGGAACAAATTGCTAATAAATTCCTAAATCATAGAATAATCAGGGTAGATTGCAGGGAATATACTACTACATTCTTTGAATATGCAAGGATTGTAGTATTAATCTCCCGTTACATCTGGGGATTAATCAGTGAGATCAGACTTGTAGTCAAAGCAGCAAGACCACAAACCATAGAAGAAGCAGTAAAGCTAGCAAACACCTTGACAGATGAATTGGTACGTACGCAAGAAGAAAACCGGAAAAGGAACCTAGCTCAAAAGATCACCCATGAGCTACGTTATGGAAATTCCAATCGTGGGAAAGGGGAAAGTTCTTCTTTACCCCATGTAAGTACTGCAAAAGGAAACATTCAGGGAAATGTTCTACATAATGCAATTTCTACAAATTCCTAGGGCATAAGGAAGAAGACTGCAGAAAGAAAGTTAGGAATAGGCTATGCTACAGTTGCGGAGAAGCCGGTCATATTAAAAACAACTGTCCGAAACTAGCTCTAGCGGCAAACAACAAAGCGAAGACGACAGATGGACCCAAGAGAAAAGCCTCGTACTGACCGCCGAGGAAGCCAAGATGATTCCGGATGTGATTGTCGCTACGTTTTTGGTTAATGATGTTTATGCAAAAGTATTATTTGACTCTGGTGCAAACCAAAGTTTCATAAACACTTCTTTCTGCAATTTCTTAATCAACCATTAACTAAACTTCACCAAGACTGTCTGGTGGAAACGGCAAATGGATCCTCTATCAAAATAAGCGAAATCAGAGAAGGAGTAAAGATAGAAATTTTAAGCCATAATTTTATTGCTAACCTTTTTCCCATGGATCTAGCCGGATTCGATGTTGTGTTAGGAATAGATTGGTTGGTAGCCAATCAGAAAAGCATATTATGTGATCAAAAGTATGTAAAAGTAAAGGCGCCATCTGGCGAAAGGATCACAATTAAAGGAGATAAGTCGACAAGGTCAACAAAGTTCATCTCTGTGATGAAAGCTGCAAGCTATATACGGAAAGGAGGAATGGTGTATATGATTTCCATAATCATTAACACTAAAGGAAAAGAATTAAAAGATATTCCCGTAATATCTGAATTCTCCGATGTTTTCCAAGAAGAGTTTCCTGGATTACCGCTAGATCGAGAGGTTGAATTCAGAATTCACCTAATACCAGGAACGGCATCGATTGCCAAAGCACCCTATCGCCTAGCACCGACGGAGATGCAAGAATTGAAGAAACAATTGAAAGAATTACTCGAGAGGTTTCATACAACCCAGCTCATCGACATGGGGAGCACCGGTGTTATTTGTCAAGAAGAAAGACGGTCAATCCATATGTGCATTGATTACTGGAATTGAACAAAGTGACAATAAAAAATCGGTACCCGTTACCGAGAATTGATGATTTATTTGATTAACTCCAAGGACCCCGATTCTTTTCTAAGATCGACTTACGCTCAGGATATCATCAGTTGAAAGTACAGGAAGAGGACATTCCTAAAACTGCTTTCAGAACGAGGTACGGTCATTATGAATTTACAGTCATGCCATTTGGTTTAACCAATGCCCCAGCTGCATTTATGGACATGATGAACAGGATATGTAAACCATACCTGGATAAATTCATAATTGTCTTTATAGATGATATTCTAATTTACTCTAAGAGTAAGGAAGATCACGCAGAGCATTTACATATACTCCTGTATTACTGAGAAAGGAAAAGCTTTATGCGAAATTCTCAAAATGTGAATTCTGATTACAAGAAGTACAATTCCTTGGACATCTGGTAAACCACGAAGGAATTCATGTAGATCCCACAAAAGCAATTACCAAATGAAAGGTCCCAGAATCACCCACGGAATAAGAAGTTTTCTTGGATTGGCAGGATATTATAGACGTTTTATTCAAGATTTTTCTAGAATAGCCATCCCGTTAACCAAGCTAACTTGCAAATCAGTTAAGTTTGAATGGGGACCAAAGCAAGAAGAAGCATTTAGGATTTTGAAGCAAAAGTTAACCAACGCACCAATACTCGCTCTGCAAGAAGGAACTGAAGACTTCGTAGTTTATTGCGATGGATGGAAATCCTTAGTGATTATGATTGTGATATCCAGTATCAGGCAGGAAAAGCTAACGTAGTAGTTGATGCTTATAGTCGAAAGTTCCATGAGAAGCCGAAAAGAGTACGCTCTCTTAGACTAAACCTGCATATAGATTTAAATGAGCAAATTAAACAAACACAGGAAACAGCAATCAAGGGCGATGCTGAATGATTAAAAGGAATGATTAAAGAATTAGAGAAAGGAACGGATGAAATTTGGAGATTCCACAAGGAAAGGATTTGGATTCCTATCCAAGGAGACCTACGAAATCGAATTTTGGAGGAAGCCCATAAGACTAAGTATACAATGCATCCTGGAAATGATAAGATGTATAAAGATTTAAGAAAGAATTTCTGGTGGATAGGAATGAAGAAGGATGTAGCAAGCTACGTTGCTAAATGTCTAACTTGTTCACTGGTTAAAGCTGAACATCAGAAACCTTCAGGACTGTTGCAATAATTGAAAATGCCAATTTGTGAAATGGGAACTGATAACAATGGACTTTGTTACCAAACTACCCAAGACACGAAAAGGTAATGATACAATCTGGGTAATTGTAGACCGATTAACCAAATCTGCTCATTTCTTACCAATGAAGGAAACTTTCAGTATGGAATAGTTAGCTCAATTATATGTAAATGAAATAGTTTCATTGCATGGGATTCCTTTATCTATTGTGTCTGACAGGGACAGCCGTTTTACTTCTCATTTTTGGATAAGTTTCCAAAAAACAATGGTAATTAGACTAAATCTAAGTACAGCATATCATCCTCAAACGGACGGTCAAAGTGAAAGGACGATCCAAACAATATGGAAGATATGCTCAGAGCCGGTGTAATTGATTTTGGAGGAAATTGGGATGAACATTTACCTTTGATAGAGTTTTCCTACAACAGCAGTTATCATACCAGCATCAACGCTGCACCATTTGAAGCACTCTACAAACGAAAATGTCGAACCAGACACGCACCACGAGACCCGACGCCAAAAACAAAGAAATCCCATCAGGGCGTCTCAGGCGCGACACGCCAGAAACACCGGCATCTCCCGCGACGCGCGGGAGAGTACCAGATGACGTGTCTCCGTTTCGTGACGTCTGGCTAAGTTATGCATGCAACGTAGCCTATCTAGGCCATATAGGCTCCCCCCGCGCCACGCGAGGGAGTCCCTGAGTTCTACCGCGACGCGCGGGAGGTGTCAATTTCGGGTATAAAAGGTCAGGCTTGGGATTGAATCCGTCGCTCACTTTCGATCCTCTGAATCGATTGTATACTCTATCGAATCTCTGTTTCTCTAACAACACCCCCTAAACCCCTAAACCTGCGAAGGGCTGCCTGCTGTAAGTATCTTAACCCCCGATCACTAATTCGTTACCCTACCCGATTTAGAAACCACCAACGCATGTCAAGGCTCTGCCCGACTAAGCTCGTTGGGGTTCTATCTCGTGTTATATGGGCATCCTACCCGATTGATTTAGGACCCATCGACGCATGTCGAGGCTCTGCCTGACTAAGATACGTTGGGGTTCTGTCTCGTGTTGTATGGCTAAAGTGACTTAGGTTAATTTACTAACACATTTGCATTGTATGTTTTAAATAGAAATTCCAGGTGGTAATGAGGAATTGTTACAAGGAAGCATGTAGGAATACCTAAGTTTCCAAGGCGAGTACATTCACTTTTTGTAAATCTTTTTATGAGTAAAAAATGTGTGACCAAAACCTCAAATGTTTTAATTATGCTTAACAATGATTGAGTGTATGTATTCTACAATTACTACCGGTATGTTAGGGTTTTGTATACATTACTAGTCCACAGTCACAGGATTGTGACATGAACCGTTACTGTTGGGTGACAGGACCCAAAGTAATATGACACACAAGTCAGGTGTTGACAGTACTGAATGAGTAATTGTGTAGATATAAACATTGTAAATGTGGATGCTCTCAATAACTGTAAAGTATAAACACTTGTTTTGATTAAACTGAGATGCACTCGCTAGTATTTCTTGCTGATAAAATGTTTTTAAAACGCATTTATGGTAACTTAATGTGAAGCTAATAAAAGCCAACTGGAGAGCACTGAAGGCTTAGAAAAGTGGCTATAAAAGTTACCTAAATAAAAAGGAGTTTATGTTTTTTATAAATTGGGATTTACCCCTCTACGAATGTATTGTAATGGAAACATGGGTTTTGTCACATTTGTTATTTATAAAAGTTTGGTGTTTTTGAAACTCTGATAATACTTCCTAACTACGATCCTGATGTTTAATTTCCGCTGCCAAATTAATAAACACCGGTACCACCTGCCTGCGGTCCTCGTGGCCCCCGCTCCCGGGGTCGTGGTCGGGGGTTACGACAGAAGGTGATATCAGAGCCACTGGTTTAAGCCATTTAGGTGTTCTTTTGAAATACCTAAATTTTAACCAATTGTGTTAGGAAATATCCGCGACTTCTATGTTACTCTGTGTAAATATATATATTACTAATTTGTGTTATTGCAATAACTTCTTTAGTTGTAGTATGAGTGATCAGGGTACTTTTAACGCTTTTCGTTACCTACCTCATTCTCTTACTTTACAGTATTAGTTAGTTTCTTAAAACCAAAGGTAAATAAAAATTATAAACAATGATACGAGCTAAAAGGTGACGAAAACGTACTTGTTTAATATGTTTGTCTCTAACACCAACGAAACTCGGGGTGCAGGGGACGAAGCCCCCAAGACCATGGAGGTTTCAAGAATCCATCGTTCTTGACCAGGTATTTAAAATTGTCCGAAATGGAAATTTTTATATCCATAGCTCTTGACCGGGCATTTAGAATGGCCGAAATTGAAATTTTCATCTTTGAATATGTCCAAATGTGGCAAAAGGTACAAAAGAATGAGATGAATCGACCAAAATGAGCATGGTGTGAACCAATTTCTAAACAAGTGGATAAAGGTATCATTAAAGAAAATTGGACATGAAAGTCATATTAACATTTAATCATGCATCAAATTATTAAAGCTAAAGACAAATGTAGGAAATGCGCAATGTAAGGTTAGAATCTTGGGTAACATGAAAATGTTGAGTGTATCTTGAATCCAAGCCAAAGATTCCCTTTATTATTGTAGTTTATTTAATTTTAAGTATAGCTTAATATTCCCTTTTTATATTGTTAAAAGCCTAATTTAACTTTTTTATAAATATATTTTTCTAGTCATATACATATAATGAGAATGGATCCTGTATATGACAATATTTGAATATGAAGTATACGAGAGTTTGAGAGGAGGACAAATGTCCTTAGCTTGATGGGTAATTTAGTTCTTTCTCACTTAAATATTTCTCTTCTTGACTTTCAAACGGCTATAACTTTTTTATACATTAATATTATTTTTAAAAAATTACACCATATTAACGAGTGTTTCATTCCCTCTAATTCGAGCAGCATATTGCTATAGTTTTCTTATAAAAAATTACAGGATTTTAAATACTCATTAATTCATTACCTAATTTTGAATATCCAGTACATGGCTACGTGATTTTGAATACCTATTACGTAATTACACGTTCAAAATAAAACATTACTTGATTACACATTCAATATAAATCCATTACACGATTACACATTCATATATATGTATTAATTCATAACATCCTGATGAATAGTGCATGCTTTTGTCTTTTGTTTTCTTATTTAACTTTAGGTTTTTTTTATTTTTGTTTTACAAGTCTAATTTTTATTTTTATATTTTGCCATAGAAAGTTAAACAAGTTTAGTTTTTTATTAGTTATTGTTGTATGTTTCTGGGATTTGGTCGTCGTTCGGTTACACTATTAAGCATGATATTTGGTAGTTTTTGTTGTATGGTTTTCCCCTTTTTTATCGTAGTTCAGTTGTTACTTAGCAGGGTTTACGCCCCAGTCCGACAACATGATTTACGCCCCAGTCTGAAAACGCTGGTAACACAGTTTTACGCCCCCCACCCCGCAACGCGGGGCGCTTAAGATTAGTTCAATATGATTTGTTATAACTCATGTTATTACAATTATGTTTATTACGTAATTACACATTCAATTAATAAGAGCTTGATTGTTTATGCTTTATTACGTGATTAAATCTCTAATATTCGGCATTATATGGTTATTATAGGTTGATTTGGCTAATGTTTTGTATATAATTTATCCTTAAACGTGATTAGACCTAAAATATTTGGTATTTAAAATTACGTTGTCACTAATAATACATAGTCAACTATCATTACGTAATCACTTAGTGGGGTTTCACATACTATATGAAATCACGTAATGAGTGTTCAAAATCACGTAGTCATGTTGGTTTTTCAAAATCACGTAATCACGTAATGGGTATTCAAAATCATGTAAAAAATTTAAGAAAATTATAGCAATAGGTTGCTCGAATTAAAGAGAATGAAATGCTCGTTAATACGGCATAATTTAAAAAAAATATATTAACGTATGAAAAAGTTATAGTCGTTTGAAAATCAAAGGGAGAAGAAGTTTAAGTGAGAAAAGACCAGAATACCCTTTTTCTATTTGTTTCTTCAATTGTTTGAACCTCATATTTACGAAAATGCCGCCGTATAATTAGGAGCCATTGATCTTGAGAGATCAATGGCTATAAATATCAGTATATCACGTATATTTCGTATGAAGGATTCCTCTTGTACATGATCTGCACACTACATGTAATACTTAAGAAAGTATCAATCATTGGTAGTGTGTGGTTACTGTAGAAAATGTACGAAACAAAGGAGTAATTATCTAAAAAGTTAAGAAAATATCAAAAAAGTTATGTTCGCTTAAAAAAATGAAGAAAATATCTAAAAAGTTATGTTCGCTTAAAAAAAATTATTTTTTTGCTTCCAAAGTTTCATTAGCTGACTTATTTGCCACTTTATGCTTCAAAATTTGTTTATATTTTTATGCTTCAAATTTTGCCACTTTATATTACAATTTTGCAACTTATTTTTATTTATAGATCCATACAAAGTAGTTTAATATTTTGTTTAATATATATACATGTGTGTGTATATATGTATTTATATAATTATATATGACTTCATCCGGTCTTTCATACTAGTCCAACCGAAAAACCGGTAAAATGATCAATATAATAAATTAATTACCATTAAAAGGGGTTAAAATAAAAAAAATTAAAAAAAAGGATTAGTTGATGAAATTTCAAATCAACATATAAACTTTTTTGTTGAAAAACTTGACCTACAAACACCATTTGTGAGTAATGACGTAATGTGTATCCATCCATGTTATACAATAATTGTGGAGTTCAAAGTCCAACTCCGGCATTCATCCTTTGGCTTCATTAAGTAGAGTCATGATAACGCCATTATTATCTTGATATTGACTTGGCTTGTGGCTCAATTTTGTTACAGTTGGAGCTTTTCTTATTATTTCAGTCAAATAGAGATGGTTTGCTTCAATTACGTCGATTGGTACACTTACAAATCTAAATTATGGGTGCTAAACGGGTCGTGTTTTCGGTTGGCGGGTTCAACCCGATCCGAACCCGAAAATTTTAGATGAACCCGAACCCAATCCGAACCCGAAAATCTTGCCATACATATGAACTCGAACCCGACCCGAATATTCGCAGACTGACCCGAACCCGACCCATTCAACCCGAATTTTTATTTTTTTAATTTTTTTCAAGAAATTAATATATTAAAAGTAACATCTACTAGAAAAAAACACAAATTTATATAATAAGATTACACTAAAATCATAAAATTTTATGTTAATTTTCCTTTTTAAGTTATATTTAAAGCATAAAATACACAACCAATTAAATTTATGATATAAAATATATTGTAAAAAAATATAATATAATAGAAATGAGTTAAACGGGTCAACCCGCCAACCCGACTGGGTTGACCCGAACCTGGCCCGTTTAGCTAAACGGGTTCGCGGGTTCAACCTGAAACTGACGTGAACCAGTTTAGACTAAACCCAAACCCAGGAATTTCATGTTAGGTTCGTGTCGTGTTTTCGGGTCGTGTCAGAAATTCACACCCCTAACCTAAATGACCATCACTACCAATTTAATGCGAATTTAAATAATCAACTTAATATATGTATAAAAATAATGACTCATATAAAAAGGACCTTTTTCGTAAGACTATATAGGAATTGACATGTAGGGTTAGATTCGTGTAAAAAGTATATTTTTTCGTAAGAAGTGTGAAAAGTGTAACATCCGTCAAAAACGGATTTACCAAACCCGCTCCGTTTATCAACCGAACAGTCAGTTAAAATTTTCGTTGCGAATTAAATGCCCAAAATAATTTTAAACGATACATAATCAATTATTATACAGGGTTATATAATTAGTTTTTGAAAAACTGTAAAAAATAACAAAATATAAATGTTTTATTCATGCCGGGTTTCGAACTCGGGTCTGTACCGGTTCAAACAAAGACTTATCACCCAGCCAATCAACCGCTCCGCCACTTTGATTTTCTGATAATAAAAGGAAACAATTAATTCAAATAATAAAGTTCGGAAGTTAAATTCAGTAATTGCGCCCAATTAGCAGTCGTCGGAAATCCCGACGACTTCGCCGTTAAATTACGTTTCCGCTCAAGTTAACCGTAGAATTAACTCCCACGACGGTTATAACCGACGTCTGAACCCGCGACATCAGCCGTAACCGCCGGAGATCGGCTGACTTCGAATTGAGACCGAATTCAGACCCCATACATCTCGATACTACCCTATAAATTCACCCACTACTCACCAGAAATCTTCCACACTCAAATCGCACCCTTTCTCGGCGAAACTCACTCGCCGGAAATATTTTGTATGTTGCCGGAAAACCGTGTCCTTAATCTTTGAGCTTTGCTGAACCCCCTAAACTTTTACCGAAGTCACCCACACCCTTTGTAAGCTTTCTGAAGATTCTCTGCCGCAAGACACTCGTCGCCGGAAGAGCTTGCTGTCGCCGGAGTTCTGCCGGAAAACAGGGGAATTCAATCGGTATACCTCACGCTCAATTTCTTCATTCTTTTTATGTAATCTCACTTGTAATCAACACCCTGTCGCTAAAGATCATGTTTTAATCTCCGAACCAGTCAGTCGTCACTTCCGGTTAAAACCAGTGAAGAAGACGACGTTTCAGTAATGGTTAAGTATAATTAAAATCAAGTTATTTACCGGGTTAGACACACAGTCCAGCGGTGGACTGTGTGCACATTGAACGCTAAGGTCTCGAGTTCGAGTATTGTTCCTCACACGCTGCCTTAATAAAAATTCCTTTTTTCGCAAACTGAACCGGTTTGATTTTAGGTCTGTAATAAGTACCTCGCCTGCAACTTTGGAAGCAGCAATGGAGCTAGCAACAGCGCTCACCGAGAACCGAATCCGAAACAAAGATTTCAAAGAGGAGAAGAAGAAGGATAAAGCATCAACCGAAACCTCAAACTCCACCCGAACCGAATCCTCTACACCACCTATTTCTAAGAGAAAACGAGATGGGCAAATCTTCGCCGCCACCCAACGCAACCAACCAGCTTCACAAATTGTACCTCCCCAAACTATCCCAATCACTCAAGTAGCACCCAACTCAACTTACCCAAATAAGAAACCTTACATTGGACCTCACCCTCAATGCAACACCTGTTTCTATCACCATCCATCTACTTTACCCTGTCGACTATGTGCGAATTGTGGACGCTACGGTCATTTGAGCAAAGTTTGCCGCACCGCTCAAAACCAAACCTCAACCCCTACTCAACCCATGATCCAAACATATCAACAACCTCAATACCCCATGCTCCCATATGTTCGAGCCTGTTTCAATTGTGGCGACCCTACCCATTTTAGAAACACGTGCCCTCGTTTGGTTAACATCATAAACGCCCAAGCTCAAGCAAACCCAGTTAACCAAGCAAATCAAACAAACCCAGCTCCACCGCCAGCAAGAGGAAGAGTTTATAACATCAACGCCAATCCTGTTGAAGATATTAACGGTCCAAACCAACCACTTAACTAGCCTTCTCTCACCAAGAATCAAGATTCAATCACTTAGTTTTTATGTTTTTCTTTATGTTATCTCAATTTTCACGTATCTCAATTGGAAATTTATCCAAGAATTTTAATGCAAATTACTAGTTCAGTTTATTTTATACTCATTGATTTAATATTCATATCATCATACCTCACGACATATCTCAGTTTCATCATTTAAAGAAGTTGAGTTGTGTCTCACTTCTACATAGACTAACCTCTCCATCATATTAAACGAGAGAGGTATTGTCATCATTCAAACATGAATACTATCAGAATTAAGACTCAAGCGCTGGTTGTTGTGTTTGTTTATGTTCTAGAGTCACATAGAACTAATCATAACTTACTGATAAAACCAAAGAAAATTTGACAAGAGTATGGTAGATACGCCGCTGGTACTTCCTATATATAAGTATTCTTGTCAAATGATCGGAGGCATTATCGGGCGGTTATGAAAGGTTCCATGTATAGGCTGTTTGTGTGAATGTTGTTTAGATTAAGTTTATCATTTTTCAGTACATGTAATACGGTCGGCTCCGTTTGATTGAGCCTTGATCACACAGACATTTTCATTCTCAGTACATACAAAACGATCGGCTCCGTTTGATTGAGCCTTGATCGCACAGACATTATCATTTTCAGTATTTATGAGTTGTTGTATTGGTTGTAGAGTCACATAGGACTAATCATAATTCACTGATAAAACCAATGAAAATTTGGCAAGAATATGGTGGATACGCCGCTGGTACTTCCTATATATAAGTATTCTTGCCAAAGGACCAGAGGCGTTATCAGGCGGTTATGAGAAGTTCCATGTAGGATTTAGTATTGCCTTGGTTGAAATTTGTGTTACATTTATATCATCCCGCTACTTAAAGAAATTGGATTGTGTTCCATTTCTACATAAACTAACCTCTCCATCATAACAAACGAGAGAGGAACTGTCACCATTCAAACATATATGCTATCAGAATGTGGATTCAATTATTAGTTGTTGTGTTTAATTGTGTAGATTGTAGTATTAGAATTTTTTTGCCTTAGGATATTAACCCTAACCTTCTAAGCATATTCAAACTTTTATGCATGAAATCAAAGTTAGCAAAATCAATTCTGCTTATCAATACTTTTACAGTAGGCAACAAAAAACGATTCCTGTATTAGGATACTTAACCTTTACAAGGAACGTTACCGCCTCAAACAAAAACTTAAACTCTTATTTCTTCTAAGTATGTAACTGTCAAACTAAACACCATCATTCTTTTAATCAAATATATCACTATTTAAATTTCGGGACGAAATTCTAAAAAGCAGGGGATACTGTAACATCCGTAAAAAACGGATTTACCAAACCCGCTCCGTTTATCAACCGAACAGTCAGTTAAAATTTTCGTTGCGAATTAAATGCCCAAAATAATTTTAAACGATACATAATCAATTATTATACGGGGTTATATAATAAGTTTTTGAAAAACTGTAAAAAATAACAAAATAAAAATGTTTTATTCATGCCGGGTTTCGAACTCGGGTCTGTACCGGTTCAAACAAAGACTTATCACCCAGCCAATCAACCGCTCCGCCACTTTGATTTTCTGATAATAAAAGGAAACAATTAATTCAAATAATAAAGTTCGGAAGTTAAATTCAGTAATTGCGCCCAATTAGCAGTCGTCGGAAATCCCGACGACTTCGCTGTTAAATTACGTTTCCGCTCAAGTTAACCGTAGAATTAACTCCCACGACGGTTATAACCGACGTCTGAACCCGCGACATCAGCCGTAACCGCCGGAGATCGGCTGACTTCGAATTGAGACCGAATTCAGACCCCATACATCTCGATACTACCCTATAAATTCACCCACTACTCACCAGAAATCTTCCACACTCAAATCGCACCCTTTCTCGGCGAAAACTCACTCGCCGGAAATATTTTGTATGTTGCCGGAAAACCGTGTCCTTAATCTCTGAGCTTTGCTGAACCCCCTAAACTTTTACCGAAGTCACCCACACCCTTTGTAAGCTTTCTGAAGATTCTCTGCCGCAAGACACTCGTCGCCGGAAGAGCTTGCTGTCGCCGGAGTTCTGCCGGAAAACAGGGGAATTCAATCGGTATACCTCACGCTCAATTTCTTCATTCTTTTTATGTAATCTCACTTGTAATCAACACCCTGTCGCTAAAGATCATGTTTTAATCTCCGAACCAGTCAGTCGTCACTTCCGGTTAAAACCAGTGAAGAAGACGACGTTTCAGTAATGGTTAAGTATAATTAAAATCAAGTTATTTACCGGGTTAGACACACAGTCCAGCGGTGGACTGTGTGCACATTGAACGCTAAGGTCTCGAGTTCGAGTATTGTTCCTCACACGCTGCCTTAATAAAAATTCCTTTTTTCGCAAACTGAACGGTTTGATTTTAGGTATATGTTAAGTATATTAATAACCGAGTTAATAACCAAGTGAGACACACAGTCCAGCGGTGGACTGTGTGTACGCTAACCCACAGGTCCCGGGTTCGAGACCTGTGGAGCGCACCGGTCCTCTTGATTAAAAATCGTTTTTAAAGTAAAGGTCTTCTGCTTAATTCTAATTAATGTATATATATAATTAAAATCGGATATATGACGGGTTAGACACGTAGCTCAGTTGGTAGAGCTGCGTGCACGCGTACGGGAGGTCTCGGGTTCGAGCCTCACCCAGCGCACAACAATATGCACTCGAACCGGTCAACGGTCAGTCAAAGTCAACGGTCAAAGTCAACTGTAGCAAAAAATCAAATTTTTATTATTATTTTTATTTATTTATTTTAATTAAAAATCAATTAAAAATACTTAAAAATAACATTTTTTTAAGGTTAGAAAATAGCCTCAAACTCACAAAAATACACCCAACAATCCTACTAAAATAGATTAATAAAATCCGTTTGCTTACCGAACCAAAATGCTATTTATCTAGGTTAATTTCACTCGTGGTTAAAACCATTTCGCGTGCATTCAACCTCATCAACCGAACGCACCCAATGTGAGTGAATTCTTACAAATTCCCCTTTTTATTCATGTTTTGGGGTGTATCATGTGTCGCTTAAACTAATTCTCTTATGCAAACTCGTGCTATACCATTATATGATCTAAACTAGAATGTAACTATTGTTGGTTGTGATGTATTACATATTGTCAAAGTTGTATGCAAATTATTTAGGCCCATCAGTTCCTCGTGGGAGACAAGTTGAACAACGCGTGCCTTAAAACTCATTCATTAGGCCCATCAGTTCGTAAGAACAACGCGTGCCTTAAAACTCATTCATTAGGCCCATCAGTTCGTAGAACAACGCGTGCCTCAAAACTGATTCTTTAGGCCCATCAGTTCCTCGTGGGAGACGAGTCGAACAACGCGTGCCTCAAAACAATCATTTGGTGTATGTGTGTGCAATATTCAATATTGTTTGTTGTGTGAATAAATTTACATCTACATTTACTCATATGTGGTTATGCACATTATTTATAATCAATTGGATAAACTTGTTCAAATGCTTTCCATAGGATTCACTCGCCAACTTTATGTTGATCCAAAAACCTTTTTACACATGATACAGGTGAACAGGTTGAAGCAAGGAAAACATAGGAAATGCCTTAGAAGAGAACAAAGAAGCTTAGATTGATAGTTAGAACATGTTGAAACATTTATTGTAAATTTCCATTAAATTGTATTAATGAATATGAAACGTATAATAAATGTCATGAGCTTTGATGATAACCCAATCATGCCCCGATCACCTTTTCCGCTGCTGGTCGGGGTGTGACAAAAAGATATAGGAATTGACATGTAGGCATCATATTTTGCACTTAGCCATGATATTTGGGTTGTTTTCGCAAGTAAAACACTAAACATAACTATTTAAAACACAATACAATGTATTATAGCATGAAATTTAAAACACACACACTACTTAACACTTAAAACACACTACTTAACGTTCTTGGCTTGATGTTTTAAGTTTTAAACCTAGAATATATTACATTGTGTCTTAAATTGTCATGTTTGGTATTTTTCTTGCCAAAACATCATGTATAAGTCCAAAACATTATGCCTACATGGTAATTCCTATTCATTCTCACACTTCTCACGAAAAGTGTCCTTTTTATAGGAATTTAAGACTATATATATATATCTTAAGAGAAATGCACCATATTTGAAAAACTTGAGAAACATTCTAGATCACACATTTTCTTCAAGCAAAAAAATAGTTTTTTTTCTTTACTTCTAATCAGACGTTTTTAAGAGTTTTTTTCCGCATATATATACATATATGCATATTATCAATTTTGATTACACATATGCATATAGTCATTTTTTGAACTATACATATGTGTGTATTATTTTTAAACTATACATATGTGTATATTATGAAAAAATATATATATTCCTAACCTAAGAAGTGTAGGAAACCGGGTGTCAAATGAACTCCGATTGAGCTTATTCCAACGGCAATGGAACTGACTCATCGAACACTAATAAAAAACACTAAACCTAACCCCTAAAGCTAAACTCTAAATCTAAACCCTAAACCGTGCTAAGCCCTATGCTAAAACCTAGAACTAAACCCTAAACCCTGATGCTAATCCTAAAGCTAAACTCTAAACCCTACATACTAATGCTAAACACTAAAACTAAACCCTAAATACTAATGCTAAACACTAAAGCTAAACCTTTATGATAAACCCTAAATACTAGTGTTAAACCTTAAACCCTAAAGCTAAAAATAAAACTAAAATTAAATCATTCCCCTCAAACATAGATCTACAATACTTATTTTTCAATTTTAAACATGTATACAGATATATGGGTAGTTAAAAGATTGACAATAACACATGTGTATATATAAAAAAACCCTAATAGAAAGGCTGCAATTTCTCAAAAAAAAGGATTTTTTTGGCATTTTTGCTTAGGGAAATTGTGTGGTTTAAAATGTTTTTCAAGTTTCTGAATTAACCTCGTACTTCTCCCACAGTCCTAACTATATATATTAGCATCTATAGTGGCGTAAACGAGTAAATTGTTCGTGAGCTATTCAAGATCACTTTGCTAAAACAAAAATTGAGTCGGGGTTAAATAAGTTATAACTCAAGCTTGAGCCTCCAATGGAGCTATAAAACAAGTTGAACCCAAAGTTTTACTTCCCGTAATTGATTAGCCTCGCTAGCTTAAATAAGTCTGCTATTCACATAATGTTATTTACTATATTAAATATATATTTAGATAATATAATAACTACAATTGTACATACAATTATAAAAAAATAACTAAATGATATAAGTTATGTTTTATACAATTTATATTTGTAATAATAAATATATAAAAGGTAATAAGAAACATATATAAATTAAATAATCAATAAACAATAAACGACTCGAGTCCGAGACAGATTCGCATTTAACAAATTACTCACATTCCGAATTCCGAGTTTAAGCTCGAACTCTCATATAAAAGAATAATTTTGTACTTTCAAACTTTTCATTTATCCATCACTCTTATATTTTCATCAATATATATAATATATGTAACATAATATTGAATTCCGTCTTTATATTTTCTCTATATTTTTTTATAAATGCTATCAACTAACTATTTTAAAGGTCGGACATATTTAAAAGGGTTAATGGATTTTATCACTCGCAACTATTCGCTATTGGCCGCTGGCACTCTCAACTTTCATTTTGACTCCCACCCCTCTCAACTTAACACTTTAAGTGTTGTCCCACACCCCGTCGTTAACCAGCCACTAACTTGGTTAGTCATTTTGCATACGTGGCCAATTTTAGATGACATGGCAAGGTGGTATGTGAGATAAAAAGTATAAGCTTCATATTGAAACAACCACTAAACTATAGGGGCCTGGTTTGAAAAATCCTTTACTTCACCAGTTCACCACAAATACCTAAACCCTATTCCACTTATTTTAGCAGCCGCAAACACTAAAATCATCCTCTCTTTTTCTTCTTCGTTCTATATTTCTCGCCGGAAACACCAAATGAGGACATTCACATGGGCCGGCTTGAATATGTTCTAAATCTTCACAACAACGAGATAAGGCAAAGTTTGCAGACAAATCAGGGCATTCTCGTTTGAATATGTCCTACGTTTATTCAGGGCATTCACGTTTAAACTTGATCTAAATCAACGTTTAGTCACGTTTGGATCTGCATACAAATCAACGTTTGAATCTGTTCTAAATCTATTCAGGGCATTCACATCGCTGAAAACATCAAATTAGGGACGGTATGAATTTAATACCGTATGCATATATCGT
Source organism: Scalesia atractyloides (assembly GCA_947069175.1). NCBI lineage: Eukaryota > Viridiplantae > Streptophyta > Magnoliopsida > Asterales > Asteraceae > Scalesia > Scalesia atractyloides. The sequence goes on from CAMTDV010000030.1 coordinate 92,254,553, forward strand.
TTGCAGACAACACTCGCCTCATTTAGACGAATCAAGCATGAGTTTGTCGAGTGTTCACCATCTTTATGCAGTGCTCTTCGAGTCAACCCGTGGGACATAGAATCCGTAGGCAGTCAACTCACCGGAAATTTCAGCGTAATTTGATGAAGAGCAAGTTTATCGGACATAGAATCTGAGTTTGTTGAGAACGGGGTGGCGGTGATGGCAGGAGGTGGTGGAGTGATGGTGGTTGTTGTGGTGTTTAGGGGAACAGAGACGAGGGGGTGGGACTTTATATATTTAAAAACTATTGTATTTTGTTTTATTTTAAATTAGATTAATAACATATTTTTGTTCCACGTCGCCTTGCCATCTCATCAAAAATTGGTCACGTAAGCAAAAAAACACTAACCAGGTTAGTGGCTAGTTAACGACAGGGTGACACAACACTTAAAGTGTTAAGTTGAGAGTGGTGAGAGTCAAAGTAAAAGTTGAGAGTGGCAGCGGCCAATACCGAATAGTTAAGGGTGATAAAATCCATTAACCCTATTTAAAAATAGTTCCCTCATTCACCAATGTATGCATGCAGGGGTATGAGTGTAATTTGAGAGTTAAAAAAGTGTCAAAATCAGAATGATAGGACTACTTTTTGGTGATAAAGAGTAGTGTGGTCCATTTTATCTACTACAACATTTTTTTCGTCCTCTTTCACCCTAAACTTTTGTTGATGTTGATTTCGTTTTAATTGATTCTTTGACCCTTCGTTTATATTGAATTTACGGTTTTGGCTTCTTCAAAACCTTACTTTAAATTAGTTTTTAATAAAAAAAACTAGAATTTATTTTATTACAAAAACAGTGTTTTGTGTTTAGTTTGTAAATTGAGTTGATAGTCTCGATTACACATTTGATTTACGTAGCTTTTGAAATCATATATTTAAAAATATATTGGTCTTGGGATAAGATCTTTAGAGGCTTTTAACAAAGCTTTGATTCAAAAATTGCAGTAGAGATTCGTTTCTAAGGGTGGCGGTTTATGGACTCGGGTTATTGTTTGGTTATATGGCTAGTCATTTTCTCCTACTCAACGATTTCAGGGAGGTCTAAGATCTTCGCTTTGGTCTATATATGTGCTTCTTTTTAGTTATGTTCAGGTTTTTTTCAAAGGTGAAACTTCTATATATAAAAATATAAAAACCGAGTCAACAAGAAACTGGAACGAACGTGTAGTTACAAAATTACGTCACAAATATTGAAATCAACCCATCTAGACCGATAATATTATCAATCTCCTCATGATACAAAGAAACAAATTTTCTTTCATTAATTCCGCCTTGGATCCATAAATTTTAAGAGTAAAATTACCATAAAATGTTTTAAACATTCGTCTCAAATACGGTATTAATTATGTTTTAAGGGAAGTAGGAAAAAAAAATGACAACCTTAAAGCTTCCCAAGTTAATGGCTACAATGAAATTAATTGAAGTCTTTATTCAAACATGAAAATTTAAATATATAAACACTTATTTCATTCTAATATTGTATTTTTGTTATTATTTGTTTGTTTGTTTTTCTATAATTGGTATAGGGGTCAAATTTTGTCCCATGCTATTCTATTTGTATACGTTATTGTAATGTAAATTGACATTAACTGTTTGGCACCTACACATCATGTGCATCATAATTGACATGTCCTTTTTTTGTTTATACGTTTTCTTGGGGTAAATTGATGGTGACGTGGAATATAGTTTTTATTATTATTTCCCTGGATAACAATATAAATGAGATTAAAACATAAAGTAATATTTAAAGAATAAGATATAAGGGTTACATATTAACCAAAGCAAACATGGTAAATAATATTTGTTATTAATAATAACGAATATATGCTCAGATGTTCTTAGACTATCAAGTATGAAAGCGTGAAATGAGTGTGGAAACGATATGGCAACCAACCATGGCGTGGAACACCGTGCTCCTACGACATAGACCATGTGTGTGGTGGGTTAGAGTGAAGATCTCTATGGGTGTGGAAACGATGTAATTGGTTAAAGAAAAAAGTGGAACATGGAGGTGTGCACACGTGGCACTTTCCATGGGAGTGGAAAGTGGACACCAAACCCCCCATATGTGGAACCTGTGTGGAAATGATGTGACACATACGTCGTCGTTTCCATGTGGTGTGAGAAACCACAGCCCATAATCTAACTTTGAATTTAGTTTTCGTTGACTTTTTGTCTTAATCTCTTGAAGTATCATCTCTCAGTGCAAGTTCCTTGTATCTAATCTAATTGGTTAGCATGACGTTGGTAAGGTTTGTGAGTTTTCCCTAATGAGTTATCATGCTCACCAGAAAAAGTCCATCGATCTAGAAAGTTTATTGTAGTTAAATACATTTTTTGGCAACTTACATTGTAAATACATTTTTGTAAGACTTTTTACTTGGTTGGTTCATTTAACTTGCAGGGGTCAAGATTACACAGTTGCAAACCCATTTTCAAGCCTTAAGATTGATGGCTTGACTAGAGGTGCATAAAACCAGATTTTGGACCAAGCCGGTTTGGACAGAGTCAAAGAAAGTCAAAACCAAATTGGACCACAATGTTTCGAATTAGGAATCGGTTTATAAGGAGGAAAAAACCTTCGGTTAAACCGGTTGCAATGGATATTCTTAAACCGATTTCTTATTGGCGGATGGAATCAAATTGGGTCCGCTTTCACTATCGCTTTCGGATCGGATTGGATACCTTTTTGGATCCCCAACCAGTTTGAATGTGCACCTCTAAGATTGACCCTAACACATCGGTATTAACTCAAGTCAGCCTCAGCAATTCCGAAAGTGGCTCGTGACTTTCTTTGTTGGACTGAGCCAACTAGCAACTTTGACATGTCTTTCAACAAATAATAATGCAACAACTACAGGAAGCACTCTTTTACAAAAAATTTTGGTTTATTTAGCTTTTGTGTATTTTATTCAGAGTATAGAAGTGTAGAAGGTTATCATTGTAATTTATTTATGCCATGTTGATTGTGAATATATGGTTTCTCCTTATTCACATGATATCCAATCCACAAAGTGAACTATTAAAATCCATACAACATTAATTGAAGTTTTTGGATGACATCAAATGTTCTAGTGCCTTAACATAAGAGAAAGAAGTACACAATTAACCTTGCTATGAGGGTTACCAAGTTCTGACGTGAGAGTAAGCAAAAGTAATCATAGAGAGAATAATAGTGAGTAAATCGCATCATAAAAGTTTGATATAGCATCCTCGTAATACTTTAATTAAAGGTTTAATGTCTAAACTGTGCAATTAGGGACCTAATTTGCAGTTTAACCAAACTTTAAACATCCTAGATATTTCCATTAGGCTGGTTTTAGCTGAAAAAATATGTCGGAAAAAAACTGTGTTTAAAGCATCATTCAAGCACGAGTAAGTAATTAAAAGTGATTAACCTTAATTTGACAAGGATTACTCTCCCACCGCTCTAGTTATTAGTGTGTTTCGAACAATGTATAACATTTCTGAATATTTGTGATGGTAAAGACACCCGATGGCTTAGATTGGGCAACTTATAACTATATTTCTCGCGTGTGTATACTTGAAAACCAAGATTTTCACTGTGTATGATTCAGGTATAACTCATGTGTAGCTTTGAAATCATGAATTTCACATTTGAATCAAATTGTCATTAAAAAACTATGATTTTCAACATGTTGACAGTGAGAACAATCAATTCTCAAATCATGGTTAAATTGGATAGGGTGCATTTGCATCAACTTTGAATGTACAAGCAATGTGTGAAAATGGCATCATTATATAAGAGGTGATAATATAGTCATGAGGATGGATGGCACACATGATAAGCCTAAGATGAAATCTTAACATTCCGCTGCAAGCGAAAAGTTTGAAATGACATAAAACTCAAATAGTTAGTCGTGAGACCCTTGGTCAAAACAACGAATCTACAACACATGTGACAACAAATCGTCCTAGACGCCAATAGACAACTTGGAGAACCAAGCCCGAAGAGCTTGCGTAAGACTAGAAACAACTTTCTTAAGTAAGCACTTAGCACAAATGAGATGGATCAACAATACAATACTACAGAGTGGTGGGTTAAGCAAAACGTTAATATTAAATACACTACACATACCTGTTCTGTTATAACCGTAAAATGGTTCGAAGGGTATCACAAAGGTTCTGAATGGTTTGTTGTTCCTGAGTTGCTTGTACTTCCTGCAGTGGCATCTCTTCATAACACCTGCCACATCAGCACATGACTCGAACATTATGTATCAAAATAAATTTGGATTGGCATTTGAGCAGGTCAAACGAGTAACTTTTTGGTCCGGGTCAAGTTGACCCAAAACACCATTTGTCCAAAAATATATAAGTTTGTCATGTGTAAATTACAGAAGTTTGTGAATGTTTGTAACAGTGGAAATGCTTACATTTTATGATATGATAAAGCCTGTGCAAGATTCATCAATGTTGGACTTGAAGTGAGTCTTTGATATACACTTGGAGGAAGAGGCAGCTGCAATACATTATAAGTTATATGCGAATTATTATCTATTACGAATGGCAATTTTTATTTTCCTAACCGTTTACTTATAAACGGGCCGATTGTTATATAGTGGTTTAAATTAAAAGGGTTGGATAAATTAGTTAAGTTAAATAGATCCAAAGTCTAAATCATTTAATTCACATAAATATGATTAATAAATAAATAATAATGTCTACAGGATAATTTCACTTGCATAATATTATATTTACCCAACACAAACTCATATATATCAAATATACCCAGTTTCAAAATTAGGAATTAATACCCTTTCATACTCATCTCCCCCAAATAAAGATCCGTTTTAACTCCCACAGATTATGTGTTATGGGACATTTAGGGTTTAGGACAGAAGGGAAAAGGTATAATGGGCATTTTATAAATTAAAATATTTAAAATTTGATAAAAACGGAATTTTAAATGTTGTATATTTGATATTTTTTGTCGGGTGAATACGATATTATGAAACTTTTTAAAGGGATATATGAAACTTATATAGATTTTAAACACACTAATGGTTTATAAATTAGATTATAAACAAAAATTGTTTCAGAGTAAACCCAGGCCGACTCAACTCGGTCCGTACAGAAAACTACCGATTACCTCATTTTGTCTTCGGCCCTTCTTAGATTGTGCGTCGCTAGTGAAAAGCTCTTGCAATGCTTCTACAGCTACATTTCCAACATTATCCACATGTTGACTTCCAAGCACATTCTCAGACAACAACGCGATAGGAGATATATCGGTTGCCCTCAAAAACGGAATAGGCACTGTGTTGCCAGCTGCATATATGGACCATAGCTACAAAGGCACAATAAACAAAATGCGTGTAACAGAAGTTGTTAACTGACTAAACAGAAAAACTCCAAAACGGTACATGTAAACGAGTACATGAACACATTTTCATTCACCACTAAATAACTTCCTAGTTCATGTGTATTGAGAAAAACAACAACGTTAAAGTTTACCTTGTCTAATGCTTTGCGATTAACACCTTCATTCTTAGTTGTGCCACTGATGACACTGTTGCCACCACTAGCTTGTGCTGTCTGTTGAGTAGTTGGTGATTCGGTAGTACGAAATGAACCTACAGATGCGCCAACTTTCTTGGTCAACCTGAGAGAAATAATAGCTGATTATATTCATGCTTGAAGCCTTAAATTATAAACCGAAACTATCTGATCTTAACAATTAACGGGGATCATACAGAAGAATAAAATTAATGCTTCAAAACCATAGAACAAAGACAATATAAGCAGTACAGAAGTTGTTATGATATTTAATGGGTTAGATTACCATTTGTTACGACAAATAATGTATTACATGTTCGTATGAAAATGTAATACTGTAACTGTTAGAAATTGATTTTGTCAATATGACCACTAAATTTACTATCCTATACCCACTTACCCATTTGATGTTCCATCAATCCATATTCTTTTGCATTGCAGAAAACTTATACTCCAATTTTTATGAAAGATTTCTTACAAATCATTAAGAAAGGTTGATATTGATAAATAAAAAACTTTATTTATTTAATTACACATTTACACTCAACATGGTTTTCTACTAAACGAGTACTTATGAAAGAATTTTACAGCAAAGAAAGTACCATGGACTAACTGAATCTTCTCCAGGGTCAACTGTTGATAAACTTTGACCACGTACTGATGAGGATGTAGTATCCTTCGCAGCTGGAACCGGTGTTTTGACAGCTGTCTTATGAATTACGACACTTCCAAAATCACCTGGTAAGAACACTTTCAAAAATCAGTGTTTTTTAAAGTTAATGTATACTATATTACGGGTTTCATATATTTAATATTTAACCAACAAAATGGTGTTTTGGGTATATGTGATACTTTGGAGTTTAGCAAGGGTATACATGCAATGTTATACGACATTAATACCTTCTACAGCCTCTTCCGGACCACCAGCTTTTACTGTACCACCCACAACAGGTACTCCATTAGGCACTTGAGGAGGCTTAGATGGAACAGTATCTCCAAAGTCTTCATTCACTTTTGCTCCAAGTGTCTACATTATATAACCCAAAGTACAAGTTGAGATACACACACACACAAATTATATATATAGTTGAACTTGCATACCCCGTATCCTGGTATGGTCTCTGGAGGAGCGTTTTCTGCTTCCCGTGCCATGTCAGCCCTATTTTGTTTTGCCTTCTCAAGCTTAGGCACCATTGCAGAAGCTCCGATTTTGCATTTTTCTATGAATTTATGCTGTTTCAAGTGAAAAGAGCATAAACACGTATGACATAGTAGGAAATTGTTGACTTGATCGGGACGTATAAAAAATTACCCATACATTCTAGACCAGAATACATTATACATGCAGATACCAAATTTTTATTGAAAAAATCATGAAACTAAATAAATAAGTAAATAGCATTTCAAAGGAATGTTACTGATCTGGTTAGACCATGGCTTAATTCAAAGCGGTTGGTCTAAACACGTAATTAAACCAAAAAAGATCATACTTTATAGTTTATATATCCCAGTAGATGATATAAAAACTAAAACAAATCATATTACATGCAGGACATATCATACTAGAAGGGTGCCTGCGCAATACGGCGGGGAACACAAACACTGCCAGGGGTGTGCACGGTTTGGTTAGGTTTGCTTATTAGCCTCAACCGAAACCGAAGTCATTGGTTGATCTATTTTATTAACCAATTGGTTTTCGGTTATACAGTTCAGTTTATTCGGTTAGATTGTGGGTTTTCGGTTTGGTTGGCTTTATTTTGGTTAGTAACCAAACCAAAATTGGGCTAATATTATTGCTTGAAATTACATAAAATGGGGGTATAAATACATGGAATGGAGGTTTGGTTGACCACGTACTGATGAGGATGTAGTATCCAAAGTACAAGTATGAATGGTTCGGTTTGGTTGATTTCGGTTAACCAAGGGTACAAAAAAAGCAGATAACCAATTTTCGGTTAATAAGTTTTGGGTTTCGTCTGTTTTCGGTTAACGGTTCGGTTATTGCTTACCCAGAGACACTGTTAATCACATAACATATCAGTTTTTGTAAAGTTAAAAAGAACTATAGCAATACTCAAATTAAAGCGAATAAAATGGTCATTTTTATGGTGCATTTTTTTTAAAAGGTATTAACGTGTAAAAAGTTATAGCCTTTTAAAAATCGTTGGGTAGTATAGATATAATTTAGAAACATGTTAAGTCATGAAAAGAATAGACAAAAGTGTAAATCATAAACCACAGGGTTTGAGTTTCACTTTAAAAAACCTAAAAAATGTCAAGTGACCTGTATTTATACAGCCATTAGCCCAAAAAGTGAGAAGACGAAGGATAAATTCATTAGATTGTGTTACAGCTAAAATGTGGGTTTAAGAAAAGCATAGTTACAATAACGTGAAACTTGAAGCTACTCTTAACATATTACATACCTTTAGCAGCTCAGATGCAGTGGGGCGTATACGAGGGTCTTTTGTAAGACATTTTGCAATGAAATCATGGAACACAAGAGACCTGGAACGTGAGTTATGTGAGCTAAATGCATTCTAAAAATACAAATACAAATGATATTAATCAAGAGACGAGAACAAACCATTTCTCTTTATCTTCAAGCATTGGAGCTGGTTCGATGGAGATCATAAACAACACCTATTACAAGTATTAAGCATGTTAGTCTTCTGAAATTGAGTCACTGAATAATTTTAACACCAGAAATATGAATACAAAAATAAAATAAAAAGAATAGAGAAGAAATAGAAAGATGTATGATCACATGACATACGAGTACAAAAGATATTGACCAGAAATAAAAAGTCAAATATTCATGTCAATTGTTGAAAGGAGAGAACCTGATTCAGATAATAGGTAGAATGTTGAACTACATATTTCTATTTTTCATGCCTATTAACGGGCGGTTTCCCAACATCATTATATATAGAATAGCTTCATATAGGCTACAAAACGGTTGGTTTGAACACAAAATACTGGATGACATTTAAAGCTATAGTCAACTAATTTCATTATTGACATGTAATAATAACACATGTCATACAGGGTAAATTGCGATATTATCAAGGGCAAGTGTCACAGACATGTAATGTGCTGAGGAGAAGAAAATCAGAAATACAACAGCCATGAAATTTTAGAATATAACAGAGCATATGAGCTAGCAATATATACATATATGTGTGTTTTAATATATGCAATCATTGACATCATGAATTGAAGGAAATATAGGGACCAACAAACCTACAATTAATGGCTTTTATAAACATGGAAAGATAGTGAATGCACTTAACTATCAGACTTCCATGTTCTATAAAGAGAAATAGTTATATGAGTTCCTTTTTAAGTTTTAAAAGTGTCACACGAGCACAATGCATAAATACACACTCACCCTCATTGGATGCACATTTGATCTTGGAGGAAGGCCCTGAAAAATATAATATAATGAGACTTAAAAAAAAACCACTTGCATTGCTTGAATTTATTTTTACTTTTTGGAAAAGGATCAGTAGATATACCTCAGCCATTTCAATTGCAGACACCCCAAGCGCCCACACATCTACCTGGGGAAAAAAGTACATTATACACAAGTTCGTTGGAATGAGAACATTCTTCACAGCAACAGAAAAAAAATCAATCAACATCTTATCAACTTTAACTGTCTTTAAGTAAGAATACAAGATATAGAATATAGTTCTCTCCCTTTTTTTATTTACCACATGTCATGTTAGCCATAAAATGTTCATTTTACCTTTCCATCGTATCGACTCTCCTGAATAACCTCTGGAGCCATCCAGTGGGGGGTACCAATAAACTGAAAATAAACATGAATAAATTAAATACAGAAACACGAACAGAATACAGTTATTATGGACTGAAGAAAATCATCATTTATGTGCAAAATAAATCAGTGGATCATGGATCATGAAAAACACCATCAGAGTGAATAATAACTGAAGGGCTATACCGTATTACGTTTGGACATCGTCCTTGTCAGCTGTGCAGCAACACCAAAATCACCTATTTATGTTGTAAAAAGAATTTACCATGTATTTTGATACAAGTAATTTATGGAATATTTTCTAATTAAAAGTTACAACTCACCCAATTTGACCTCTCCTTGTTCGGTCAACAAGATATTACCACCCTTAATATCGCGATGCACTTTGAAAATTGAGTGCAAATAGGATAAACCCTACATCAAAGGCAACAGAGGGTCAGAGGTAACTATAATATATGGCCCCTTAAGAGATTTTGTTAGAGCTTCTAGATCTGTTCCTTTTTCTTTCTATAACCTACCTATTCACAAAATACAGGGCATAGCTTCAGACTAATCTAATATATGACAAAAAGATATCCTCATGTTGTTACATGAGGACTGGTAGTGGAAGATTTAACCCATTTACACATGAATTGGTCAACTCGGGTTCAATATTATCTCAAATGGATCAAATCAAAAAGTTTAGCTAAATAAATAATGGGTCAAGCGAGTTAACCTAAATCGCTTTATTAAAAGATTGTGAATTTGTGATTATTATTTTAATTTTTTTTTTTGTAATCATAATTAGCCCGTTCGTATATATTTATTAAAAAATAACAAAAAAGAAGGTCAATCCAACCGCCGGCCTGTTTTGACAAGTATTAAATTAAAACAGCCCAATTCAAACAGGCCTCTTTTGACCAGCTAGCTACCCAACCCACCTGGGCACCTCTAATATCAATCGGTTCTAAGTGTACCTTTAATGCTTCTTTACATATATATGCTATTTGGTACTCCTCTAAAGGCTCATCAGTAACATTCATCAAATCAGCAACACTTCCTCCACCACAATACTCCATTACAATCTGCCAACAAATTGAATCCAACAAGATGTTTGAACCATCATCAAATATAAAAGGGAGAGAAAGAGCACAACTACTGCTTTCCACATGGAAAAAAAAACTAGTTCTGATATATAGAGACCTAATATGGTTGATATAATCAATGTCATGTGAATATAGTAAATGTGGGAATGCACGGTAAACAACTACCTTTCTATAACAATATAACATTACATGAATAGATTTTAAAATCAATACAATCATTGTGGTAAAGCTAGAAATAAATTAAAAAGTTCTCATACCCAGAGGTACTCCTCACCCTGATAGCTTCCTAGATAACGAACAACATTAGGATGGCTACATTGCTGCAACATCTCTATTTCACCACGAATTTCTTCATACCCTTCTTCCTGACATATAAACAAAACATCAAAAGAAATTTGAGAAGTCAATCACCCAATCGAACTCAAGATGGACAAAATGCAACTGGAGCATACCCCTTCAGATAATGATATCACTTTGATGCAACCATTTCTGAAGTTTGCAAATCACGAGCTTTGTAAACAGACCCATAAGAACCTTTTCCTGTCATTACCCAAAAGAATACTTTTAGTAACTTTGTTCTACACAGATAGAAATGATACAAGACCACCAAGAGACTAATCTCTAGACCTCTTAATACCTAAATTTCTAAAGAGCATTGAGTGAAACAGATTGATGATGACTGCAGGGTAGGACAAATAGTAGGTTCATCGTGGTTTTAGTTAGCTTAAATCCAATTAGGAAAGATTATTATCTTAATAATAGCTCAAAAGCCCATTTGCTGTTAGGATAACTACTGATTATTATACTTACTATTAGGATACTTTTGGATGATTTCCCAGTTCCTACTCAAATGATGGCTGCCGGCGTTCATAAGCCCAATTACTACTAAGATGATGACTGTTAGTGTTTACCTTTATCATTAATTCTTAGTATCATCAACACCTATCTCTACTTTCAGTCTTCGTTAGATATAGGGAGCTAATACAAGTAGGGTCCGTGGCTTGAGATGTCTGAACAGATAGAAGCTTTGATGCCCTATATTGCTCGAGCTTTGCTATGTAAGGTAATTCACAGACCCGCACACTATATACGTACTAGTCTTGATTGATACTTAACAGTGTTTATTAGAAGCTTGCCTGGCCTTAACTATATGTTAATAACATTTGCATATTACAATAGTGCACATGTGATGCAAACAAGTCAGAGCCCATTGGGCAATGGCTCAAAAGTAAACAACTCATGCCAAGTTGCCAACCACTAAAGGTTGAAAGCCTCCAATATAACAAAGAAGTTTGAATGTCTTTTTACCCAAAGAAAACAAAGTTTGAACACAGAATCCTTTTAACAGCCTAGTATAAAGTACTAATACTAATACAATCTTAAACCTATAAGATAGGGCCTTAGGATGTCCATAACTCAAAGATGCAGATATCCTTTTCTTCTAATGTTCGCATAGAAATAGTCCGGTTTCGAGATCCATAAATCCTCACAATTTCTTCTGTGAAACCAGAACTGCTCAAAGTATCAAACTCTACAAACTGTCATCTTATTTATCTACTAGTGAAACTAGACAACTATACAATCTTATCCTCTTAACTTAGTTCAGTAAGCTGCTATGTATAACCCGAACTCGAGTACATTATCAGATGTCTAACTAAATGTATGAATTACAAAAACCACAACTGACATAACAGCATAACTGTAAAACCAATTCACAGAAAGAATAATATACCAAGCTCATGAAGCAATTCATACTTGTAGACGGATCTTCTCTCGTAACACTATCTGCAATCGAACCGGACGACATTTTACTCGTCTGCTGCCGCGAACACCCTCCGTCATCCACGGAACTCGCCGTACCACTCCCTTCCTCCTCCCAAATCCCTCACCTACCGTCTGTATACTCGCCACCACCCTACTCATCGTCGACATTCCACCACCACCACCACCGCCACCACTACTCCGCCGCACAAACGTCCCGGACACCGACTCATCCTCTCTCTCCTCCGATCTCACCACAAACGTTCCAAATCCGGCACCGTCATCATCTTCATCATCCTCATCTTCCTCTTCCTCTTCTCGCCGATACCTCGTTTGAACTCTTCTCCGGTCAGGTTTCACAATCATCGTGCCGGAGATGCTTTCGCCGTCGTCGTCGGAATCTACAGCGGCTCCGAAGTCCTTCGGAAGGTGTTTGAGGAGCGCAGGTAGTGATTCGTCGTCGTTTGGATCGTCATCGTCTTTACAGAGCATTGTGGCGTAAACTATCTCCTGCATCTGAGTTTTTAGGGTTTTTTTGTGGTTGATTGTTGCTGTTTTCGTCTTCTTCGTCGTCACTGTCGGACTACGAACGTTGAGTAGAGGTCTGATTTTGTTGGTTTTTTGGTATTCGGCGAGATGACGGTGAGAAATCCATATCTCCGGCGAGTGTGTGTGTGTTCGTCGGAGTTTAAACGGTTATGGTCAATACAGTTGTTCAACGCGAAGAGGGGTTATAATTTGTATTTTGGTCCTTTGACTTTTGTAAGTTGGCTCATACAGTCTTGCAAAGATGAATCTATGAGTTTAGAGTTAATTGCATAGATAGCCCCTATCGAAGTTTGGGAAATTACACCGTTAGAACTTGAACTATACACAAACTTAACTGTTTGATCTTTGGAGTGGATGACAGTCACGAATTAAATTAAAAAAACTATGTACGAACTAACATGTTTGATCTTTGGAGTGGATGACAGTTAAATTTTTTGTTTAGTAATAAAAAATGATCAAAATACCTTAACTCTTAGTCTAGGGTTAATTATTTTTATTTTGTATTTAGCACAAGGGTATTTGGTCATTTATAAAATATTTGACAGAATAAATTACTACTATCCATTTCAAGGACCAAATGTGTTACGATCATGTATAGTTTGGGACTTTGGCTCCAAAGGTGTAATTTCTCAAATTTAAAATTCAAAATCATAGTCAGGACATATTGCATTACGTTTTGTGGATATTGATATTTTCATAAACTTGTTAATCAATTTTGAGCCCCGCTTGATATCATCATGATCATGTCATGTAACACCTAAAACCTATTTTCTTTTACCATATATATAGCAATTTAAACAATTGAAGCACCTAAATACTCTTTTTTAATAAATGGTATATCAAATGTTTCATGTTGCTAAAAATGAACTAAAGGAATGAGCTGTCTTTACAAAACTAAAGGAATGCAAAACACATCATGTGTACTAGTTAACCTCTATAACTTATAAAACAACTATCAACATCTAATAGGTTACCATTGACTTATAGACCATTGAGTTGTGTCTGTAGTGAATATTCAAGTATGTGATGAGCAGACACGATCCATTTTTTTGTGTTTTGTCATTAATCTAAATGAGTCGAACAAACTGGCATGTTGTAAATAGATTGTAATCATTGTAAATTAAGGTTGTATATGGTGAATGGATTGCAAGGTTGACCTATTTAATTATATGAGTTGAATTGTTTAAGTAAATGGGTTAAACATATCACATGACACTTTTAAGTAGACGCGCTAAACACGTCAACAAAAATACAATATGTTTATTAAACGGGACATACATGTTGCGTTAGGAAACACACCCATATTTAACAAGTAGTTTATATTCTATTCATTCTAACCAACGATTTGTGATTCCTAGCTTATATAACACTTTGCCTATTTCTTTTCCTTTTCATGCGAAACATATCACATTTCGAAGCAAAAATAGTAGAAATTTTGAGGTCTCTTCAAATCCGAATCCATTTTCAAAGGTTGAGAAGATGTGAGTAGAACTGGTTTATAAAGTGAGTTAAGTCGTAGTAGTTTGGGATCATACAAAGTAAAACACAAACAAGTTTTCAATGTACATCATTTTTTTTATAAAATAAGTAAAAGAATTTCAGTTCAAGTAGCAAAATTACTAAAGCAATTAAAAAATGAAAAACCGAATTAATCGCAACTTTGTTTCTATCTTATATGTTCTCTCGGATAAGCCCTCTTTAAATCAAATCCAAAATAGTATGTAGGTGTTCCACAAATCGTCACATCAACACTACATATGACCTTTTGTAACAAAATAATAAAGTGTGTATAATTGTTTGTATGGTCATGATCTTATGACCTTTTGTAACAAAATATATGGTTTTTATTCAAAAATTGTAACTGATAGCAAAACTTTCATATGAATACACTGCTCTCACTACAGTTCAATCAAAACTTTATATGAAAACATCTATATCAGTACAAACTTAAATAGACACTTTTTATTTCCAAACTCTCTTACATCATCGCGAAATTGTTTCTTAACCGAACTACTATTGAACGGAAGGTGCAGGTATTATTCCCCATCTCCGTCTCACCACCTCCAAATCTTCATGAAAATGCTTCTCGTAATAAACACACATCAGGTCAGTTGACTTCATACCCGCCTGAACGGCCCAAGGGAAGTAATGCTTGTAAAACAATGATCTTTGTTTGTCATTAAACCGTGCGGTTCCTCCTATGACAGACAAGAAGCACATTGGAAGCAGCATTTGCTCAAATTCTATGACTTTAAGTGCTGACTCGCCGATCAAATTTGTTGGAAGGTCGAAAAGGGTGTGCCAGAAATCATGCACTTCACGTGCGCGCATTGCTACATATGCGACTTCTTCTGTTTCCATGAATCTTACCGGTGGTCGATCGTCGGGTGAGAAGTTTCTTGATCCCATGAACTTTGCATACGCGGCACCAAATGTGTTTTCTGGTAGGTCCCACGCGTGGCCCACGTTACTGGAAATGACACGTGGACGGTCCAACAGTATTTCCTGGAATAGATAGAATTAATATGGACGATATCAGTCAATTTAGGGCTGCAAATAAACCAAAGATTCAACGAATAATTCGTGAACCGTTCAGCGGGAAGTTCGTTTGTGTTCGTGAACGTTCGGTAACATGTTCGTTTATGTTCGTTTATGTTCATTAGTGTTATTAGTTTTTATATTATATTTGAATACTTCAAAATTCCGAAAAATAAAAATATTTAACAAGTGTCAGTGTATTATATATTTTGTTCATGAACGCTTGTTTGTGTTTGTTTGTTTCCATTTGTGTTCATGAACATTCGTTTCCGTTCTTTGCCTAAAATTAACAAACAAACACAAATTAACATGAACATGTTCATTTCCTTAACAAACGAACATGAACGTAAAATCTCGTTTGGTAAGTGTTCATGAACAGTTCGTGAACACATATATATCTTAACAAACGAACACGAACAAGGTCTTGTTCGTTCGGTTCGTCTGCATCCCTATCAGTCATGGGTCAAACAAAGACAGGTAATACGTTTCAAGCAGACCTGTTTTCACAACCCGACCCACCCATATTGCCCTATTGCTGTAACAAATAGCGGAGATGGTATCTAAATAAAAAGTAGGCAGAAGTCATACTCTGCCTTCAGGATTCCTTTTCATTCTTTCAAGCACCCTCTCGAAAGCGGGTTTCCCGGTTGTTTCACCCAAAGCAGCTATTAAATCGGCTCTTCGTGGATCCACTAACGCACCAACTGCGGACCCTAGAGCAACTGCTGCTTGCTGCCAACCCCTAAGTCGGACTCGCGCACCTTCTACCATGGCGAAGTAATCTGAAAATTTATATTGATCGCTTTAGAAAACATAATATAGTTAAAGCTTAAAAATTTACTCACTGAAAACATAATATAGCTAAAGCTTAAAAATTTACTCACTGCCATGAATTCACGTTATATTTTAAGGCCAATATTAGAAAAAAAAAAAAGTACGATTTTATGAACTACTAAGGTGAAGAGAAAGATAACAGTCACCCAATTCTCTCAGTTTGTCACCTTTTTAATTATAATGTGAAAAAGGAACAAAATTAAAGAAAATGCAGCCACTAGAAGTTCATACTACATAGTATATACGCACTTTTCAGTCCTCAAATGTGACTATTAGCAATATACAGTTTGGAGACCCGCATTCAAATTTGAATCGCATGATTAATTGTATGTAACATTACGGATCGTATAATAATCACCATTTTCTAGCATCACATATGAACTACTAATATCCAGATTTACTTCAACCGGGCATATTTACACATCATGTCCAAAAGCTTACAGAAATATTCCCAAACCTAAGAACCTAACACATGGAGAATCGACACGACCGTATACCATCAACATACTCGCAAAAACCTAAGACCTAGATATCAAATCAAGTCGTGTGTCGCCGTTTGGTTAAATGAGATGCAACTGAACTGAGAAGGTACGTATAATAAATATGTTAATATATAGAGATCTAGGGTTCTAAACACTTTTACTTTTACGACTCACAAGGGAGAAGAGATAAGCAACTACAAACTGCAGAACTACACTCGGCAAAAGCATATGTTAGTGTTTCAATAGCCATTTACTTTTTGCACTAATGTTAATAGTTCATTTAATTTTCTTGCTAGCATTCTTGGTCCAAAATATTCATTTCCTAAAGTTTTTCTGTCAACTAGATCGCATTTAGTTTACAGTAGGAATCATTATGGGTATGAGTTTGATAGCAGGCTGGAATGTGGGCGGGTATGATTACTTGCTGTGGTTTACTATGTGTACATGATTTAGATATCACGGCCAAAACCGATGTTTGGTTGGCTATATTCAGATCATAGAATGCATAAAAATCTCATTTTTACAGTTGCTACTATTACATCTTTTTGTACAAAAAAGACACAAAGATACAACAGAACGTAAAATTTCACACTTAACTACAAAAACCTATGTAGTTAAAGGCGCAGCAAAGCCGTCTTGAGTGCAGCAAGGCGCACTGAAAAGGGAAAAATCGGGCAAAAAGCCGTCCGATGCGGCCAAAAGAAACAGTCTAAACTAGCTGCAAACAAGTTAAAAACAGCTAAAAATGGCCTAGGATGAACGTGCGCCTTGCTTGTCTCGAGCCGTCGGGCGTGCGCTTTATACAGCCTTGCACCTAGGTGACAGGCTCACCCTTTGCGTCTTTACTGCGCCTTGACCTAGGGGCAGCCGGCCCTAGGGTCGCCGACCCTGACACTCCAAATCAGTTAATTTGGCAAGTTGCCTAAACTGACGTTTCTTGTTCCTAAGGCTGTAAACTCTAATGTCTAATCTATTTACTATGTATACATGTGTAGGGCCTTTGTATTCCTTGAGCGCCTGAATAATAATATACCGCTAGTTATAGCCCGTGGACGTTAGTCACACCGACCGGACCACGTAAATCTTGTGTTCTGTTTTCTCCTTTATTTATGAACTCATAACTAGCATTTGTGAAGGCTTCGACCTAGGGGCGGCCGGCCCTCATACTCCAAATTAGTTAACTTGGCAGGTTGCCTAAACTAACGTTTCTTGGTCCCAATACTGTAACCTCTAATCTATTTGGTATATATACACGTGTAGGGCCTTGGTAATTCATTGATCACCTAAATAATAGCACACCGCTAGTTGTAGCCCTTGGACGTTAGTCACATCGACCGAACCACATAAATCTTGTGTTCCGTTTTCACCGGGTTTTTTCGTTTGTGCGTTGTGGTTTGCGATCCAAAGATACCTACCTAATAATCTAATATTAACTACCTAGGCATAAACATAACTAGCATTTATAAAATCATGAATTGTTAATCATGAGGTTAACCAACAAAACATCAAATCCTCACCTAATTACAACAACATTATTTGTCACATAACACATCAAATTTCAAACTTCAGAGCAAGTAATTTCATATTCAATGGATGTGCAACAAATACCAAACAAAAATGATTATCAAGCAAGAAGAAAAATAGAGAAAAGTGAGAGTTAGGGTTTATATCTCAAACTAAAATTTGTAGAAATTCGTTTTTGGGATTTCAAACTCATGGTAACCGACTTAATTAATTCAAGTGAAAGAAAAACCGATTGATACAATTAGGAAAAACTCAAAGAAACGGTGTGAATAAGGGATGATCATAACCGAAACAGAGATCAACAAATATCAAAACTCAGAAGAGTGAAAAAGAATTAGCAACAGAAGAAATTACCCTTTCTTTAATGGCAAATTTGGAAGAATTTACCCTTTAGTTGAGAGAATTAGGGCTTCGAATCGATTCTGTCAAAGGAGTTCAATGCCTGTATTTTTTGCTATTGTATACACGGGATTCTAACCTAATATATATATATATAATTTCATCCTTCTAAAAATCCTTATTTTTATAATAATATCGAAGTTAGGGACTTTAAGCCATTACTAAAATTATTTATTTTAAAAAGAACATTTTATAATAATATGGAAGTTAGGGACTTTAAGCCATTACTAAAATTATTTATATAAAAAGAACATTTTGTATACATATGAAATAGATTATGAAATCGAATTAACTGACTGATAACCAAATTAACTGATGAAATCGAGCCTAACAAAAAATCAGTGGGTCAGTTTGCAGTTTTTTTTTTTTTTTTGAAAAATCATACCAACCCAACATTTGATAAAATAACGGTTAACCAAACTGACCCTCTACGTTTAAACGATCCATATAACCCAAGATATCGGCATGGTATGAGTGCCAGGTGGGAGGCTTCTCACTTTTCATATTAACAATCGATTCAAAGTTCTTGGATGAAACTCAAAGATGCAGTAACTTGTTTTCGGGAATCAGAATGTATAATACGTATGTATTCAAAATTCAAATTATGAGAAGTGAATAAACCTCTAGAAAATATTGAGATGTTTTTTAATGCAAATTAAAAAAAAACCATAAATAAATGGGTTTTATTATTTTAAAAGAAAATTAAAAAGAGGAGGGTTACAACCAGAAAAAATAAGAAAAGAGGGGTACATTTAGCAACATCCTTTGCAAACATGTCGAGTCCTCACCTTTAGCTGACGTACATGTCCAAATTGTGTGGATCATAATCTTTTATTTTACTTTCATAAATTTATTTAGTTAAAATTACGAAAGGGCTTTTAGCATACCAGCTTCAATGTGTATTAATCATATAAACGTTTTCTATCTTCAAATGGTTGAAGATTCTATTTATATTATAGAGACGGTGGAGATTTAATAGTAGTTATAAATAGTGTGTTGGTTACAAACTCAATATAGATTTCAAGCTTTTGAATGTGGTAGCCTCAATCTTAAATGTCCCCTTTCAAGACTATGGAACCTAGCTTAACCAACTCGCACCGCCATTGAAAATGTGCATATATAATGTTTGTCGGTTTTGTTCTTGGTCATGGTTTTACTGATTGATGTTTGGACGTTAGGGATCACCTAAGGGCCAAGCAAAAAGTTATTTTGATACCTTGTTTATATGTCGTATAAGAGTATGTATACGACCCACATACAATCACTTCACATGACAAAGGCTGATGCATACATGTCTACAAGTCGTATACTTCTGTGACCAAACACGCTATGACATTGTCTGGGTGTCAAAATAAGATGGCATGGTATACATTTAACCCAAACCTTAGATAAATAATATACATAGCGAATCCACCTTGGGTACATGACTCGCGTGTAGATGTCCACGACCCAAACCTGGTATCCTTTTGACCAAATCACTTGTGAAACACGTTTCCTTCCGCCTATATCTACTCGAGGTAATAACCTCAACTCTCTCTTTAATAGAAGTTGTTCAGCATTAGCATTCGAAATTATATTTCGAATATGCCCTTTGGTGAATTCGATTTGATCGGATAACTAAACCTTGTTGATAATTGAAGATTGGTAACAGGAAGAAGTTGAACCTACTAATAATTTCGATGGGTAGTTGATTTCCAGTTGTCGATCTTAGCTAATGGATCACACGCATTCAATATAAGTTATGAAATCTTGAAGTAGTGTTGAATTTAGAAATATAAGTTATGAAATCTTGAAGTAGTGTTGAATTTAGAAAATTAGGCATCTGTCAACTGCATTGATTTGTAGGTATGAATACATGAAAAAAAAATTAATAATAAGAAACAATGGTTGTGAGCCTATAAAAACTACATCCAAGAAAATACTAAAGTCATAGCTAAGAGCAGAAAACTGAAATAACCGAACCTAACCGAAATAACCGACCAAACCGAACCGAAACAAAAACCGACGGTTCGGTTTTTAGATTTTAAATAACCGAAAGTTTCGGTTCGGTTTTCGGATAACCATTTCCAATAACAAAAAATAACCGACGATGAGTTATAATATAGGCCAAATTCATATATTTTTATGTTTAAGTTTAGGTGTTTAACTCATGCTACTAAAAATTATTAATTTTATTCTTGCTTGTTAAATATTTATAATAAGAACATTAACATCATTGAAATGATTTATCCATTGTTTACAAAAAATAACAAAATTTTAACATTAAAATTAAATGATTTTCAAAGTATTATAAAAGAAAATGTCTTAATAAAAAGTTGAGTTAATTGCCCGGATGGTCCCTGTGGTTTTATGTTTTTTCACGTTTAGTCCCCACCTTTTGGAAATAGCAGGTATGCTCCGTATGGTTTGTTATTTTATTACTCGGATAGTCCCCTGAGTAAATGTTTGGGGACTATCCGAGTAACAAAATAACAAACCATAGGGAGCATGCCTGCTATTTCTGAACTAACTGACATTTACTCAGGGACTATCTGAGTAACAAAATAACAAACCATAGGGAGCATACATGCTATTTCCAAAAGATGGGGACTAAACGTTAAAAAACGTGAAACCACAGGGACCATCCGGGCAATTAACTCTAAAAAGTTTGAAGAAACATTAAAAAGATTAGACGATTAGGTTTATGTAAACAATATTAATTAAAAATACTAAATATATTAACTTAAATGTAAACATTAAAAAAGATGCTTAAACTTTGAATTATACTTTTTATTTTTGAATCTTACGTAACTTGTTTCAAAAACCGAAAAAAACCGAAAAACCGAACCAAACCGCTACGAAAACCGAAATAACTGAAACCGAAAAACCGAAGCCGAACGGTTTTCAAAAACCAAAAACCGAACTTTCTGTTACGGTTTTGATTTTACCCAAAAACCGAACCAAACCGAACCGTGCACACCCCTAGTCATAGCTGAACATTGCCACGTAGGCGCCACATACGCGAGAGATGTATCCCCCTCACAATCACATTTTTGGTAGGTTTTTTTAATATGACTGGGTTTATCATCATTCGCCGCGTTGCGGCGAACTTATTTTGCTATTTAGTTTGTGTTTACATGCGTTTTGTAATAAATACGAGCTCGTTGCGCACGGAACCACTAACAAGAATAAAAAGAAAACGTAGAAAAAAACACTAAAAGAAAACCCGAAAGAAAATCAACAAAAAAGAAATTGTATGGTAATGTTGTTGTTCGTATGAAACTAATGGTCAGAGATGAGCAAATGGTACTGGGTACCGATACCGAATTTCCTGAAAACGAAAGATCTGAAGTACCAATTCGGTACTTTTGACGTTCATAGTACCGGTTCGCTATTGGTTTTTACCTTCATATACCTGTATCGTAACCGGTATTTTCGGTACGAGAATCGGTTGACACAGAGCTCATCGCCACCCCTGAAACTAAAGAAAGAAATCATTAAAAACTGAAGAAAATCAACAAAAAAAAATGTGTGATACGGTTATTGTTCATACGATAACCGTCATCAGGGATGAACAAATGGTACCGCATAGAAAAATTAGCAACAGAAGAAATTAGCAACAGAATATTGTTTTTGATATTTGTTGATCTCACTAACCTCCCTATCTCATCTTCCCTCCACCATTGTCAATCAAGAAACCACCGTCCATCATTCTTTTAATCTCTCACCATACACAATCATATTCACACTTTAATTAACACAAACACAAGATTGTTGTTGAAAAAAAAAC
Organism: Scalesia atractyloides; assembly: GCA_947069175.1. NCBI lineage: Eukaryota > Viridiplantae > Streptophyta > Magnoliopsida > Asterales > Asteraceae > Scalesia > Scalesia atractyloides. Next base: position 92,276,835 of record CAMTDV010000030.1, read on the forward strand.
AAACCCCACATTATTCTTGCCACAAATCCCAAATTCAAAGTTCAAAATCAAACCCATTAAAATTAAATCATGAGGGGTTTGGGGATGAAATTGAGATGTCTAAATAACCAAAGCCATTAGTAATTGTATATGTTCATCAGTTTGTAATTCGAATATCTTTCTTGAAAGAAGAAGTAGAATATGGAGTTTGTTGGTATGGTTACAGAACAGAATCTTGGTCGAAGCTTATGTGTTAATTTGTGGGTTTGTAAACAAGAGGATTTCATATGGGAATTTGAGGGGTTTTGGGGTTGAAGTAGAGGTGGTTGCGACGGTGGAGTTGATGGTGGTGGAGTGGTGGTTGGTTGCGATAGAAGACGTGGTTCCGGTGCGATGTTGACGGAATAGATCTGTAACAACCAGATATGATGATAACAGTCGCGATGGTGGTGCAGGTCATGTTTTATGTGAATGGTGGTAGGGTGGGGTGGGGGTGGGGGTGGTGTTCACAATGGTGGCAGGTGGGTGGTGATGGTGGCTAATGATAGTAGGTGAAGGTGGTGGTGGTAGGGTGGAGGTGGTGGTGGCGGTGGCTGGTGGTGGTAGGGTGGGGGAAAATAGAGGGATAAAGAGAGAGGATAATGGTTTTGGTGGGGTGAGCCAGTGAGGGGTGGTGGTGGCAGCATATGGTGGTGATAGGTGAAGGCTTAGAGAGAAAGGGAGATGGGTGTGTGAGGGAGAGAGAGAGCAAGCAGAAATGGGTTTTTTTTATATAGTTATAACTAGGTTGTTCTTACCCGTACGTTACAGCGGGAACCAACCTATTTTGAAAAACAAAAATAACTAAAGTAATTAAGAGCTTGCCATAATAATATTTATTTAAATGAAACAAATTCTAAACTTAATATACTATAATTACTTTTTGACTTATTTCTATTGTGTCGATGCCTTTTTAGCATATTATTTTCATCTACGTTTACATATAAATTTTACTTAAAATCCGATCGCTGCAAGGTGCGACTATACATAAAAGATGAAACATGTAAGATAATCATATGATGTTGTAATGGAAAATTTATTTAAAAGTTAAAGTGATAACTTTATGAAAGTTAGGGGACTGTAACGTAAAACGATTTATAAAGGGGGAAATAACTTTAATAGAGTTTAGGGGACATTTAATAAATTAATTAAAAGCTAGGGGGTAATACTGTAAATAAATTTTATTTTAAAAGCATAACAAAATTTGTGAGAGGCAAAAATGTAAGAATCAAAACTTTTGTTATTAAAACATAAAATAAAAAAGGAATAATAATGGTCTTGTGGGTTGATTAAAAATTACACTCATAAAAAGAATAAATTACCTAAATGCCGTAAAAAGAAAGATTAGTTATGTAAGTGTTGATGGTATTTTTGTAGTTAAAAACAAAATGAAGTACATAACCTCTACTGTAGCACCAAGTTGTGATTTAATATATATATATATATATAATTATTCTTTTTAATTGCTTTTGTTTTATATATTGAAATATATTAAATAAATGGGTAAAAAGACTAAATTACCCTTGAAAACCAGATTTAACAAAAAGAATCTAGTTGGTTAGGGCTAAAGGACATAACCAGTAGGATTTTGCAAACGTAAAGTACAAAATTCGTCAACTTTTGCATCAAAAGACACCGTCTGCAAAAGAGTGTTAACGTAAAAGACATAACTTCTAATTTACTCTGGTTATTTTCAACAAAGCCCTTAATTTCATCCCTTTATTCACATAATTATAAAAAATAACAACATGGTCTATTTTTTTTCTCGAGAGAAGAGAATGGAAGCTCCTCCTCGTTATTGTTTGTGTGTTAACGTGACTTCTCTTGTTACCTATATCCTCTGTATAAAAATTAAACCAACAAATAAAGTTAAAAAAATCCTTGCAAGAATTCAATTTTAATGAAAAATACAATGTCCCATCAGCTATAGTTTTACCATGGACATGAACTTAAACTGGAATTTACGGTAGACGCCTCCTTGATCGTAAATCATGCCTGACTGCATTTGGTTTGTCGAATCTGAGGGAGAACCAACCCTGAGTTTGCCAGATTGTCTCGTTTTCGGTTTGGTATATTCACAGATTGTTAAAAGGAGAGTTGAGTGATGAAGAAGAACACGTGTCGTGATCAAAGTACTTAATACTAATTTGGAAGCCTTCTTAGACTGGACAACCAGGAGCGAATCAAGTATCAGGTAAGAAGTGTGTTTCATATCACCATGCACTCGAGGTTATCCAACACAACTTGGCACCATGCACTCGAGGTTATCCAACACAACTTGGCACCATGCACTCGAGGTTGCTACTTATCTTCTTAATATTTTACCAAGTAAAGTCATGCATAACCAATCCCCTACTCAACGACTTTACCATTGTATTCTATCCTTCATACACCTTAGAGTGTTTGGATGCCTTTGCTACCCTTTAATCCCATATACCACCATTCATAAACTTGTGTATAGTTCCATGCCATGTGCCTTTCCAGGAGAATTCGTCTCAATTAGGCGCTTGTAGGAGACTAGGAGGGTGGCTAACCGTCAAGTAGAAAGGAGAGATGAGGACACATAAGTTTACCCACCAAATCACTGTGGTTATAAATGCCTTGATCTAACCACAAAGAATATTATCATAAGTCGTCATGTAATCTTCAAAGAAAACACATTCCCATTCGTTGTCCATCTTTTTGAAAATATATGTGATTATGAAAACCATTAACTATTGGTGAACTACTATGTACAATATATACAGAGACTAACAAGCCAATGTACGTGCATCATTTAAAATATGTTCTCACGAGTTGTGATTGACAACGAATGAGAATGTGTTTTCATCACCGTTGTCCATCTTTTTGAAAATATCAACGCTTGCTTGAAATCTTCCTTAGTTTTCTTGATCATCTCTTCTACTTTCTCATAGGCATCATCTACTTTCTTAAAGGCCATACCCTTTCCAGCCCAACCATTGAAGAATTCCTCAAAATACTCATTCTTATGAATGAATAGGGTTCTTACCATCATTTTTCTTTCCGAAGCGATCAAGGGCTTCAAGAAGGGGAGTTCTGACGTATTTGTAGTCCGAACCAGGATCAGAAAGTTCAGACTCATAATCGCATTGTTGACCAGGGTTCATGGTGGTTGATCGAACAGAGAGCTTTAATGCTTAGGGTCCGTTTGGTTCGTGGAATTCAAGGGAATTGGAATTAGAAAGTTTTCCGTCAAAAATTGTGTTTGGTTAGTTTTTGATGGAAATGGAATTGGAAAATAATCTATCAAATTCCCTCAATCTTAGGAATTTAAAAATCCTTCCTATGTGTGATGAAATTCAAAACTTTCTAAAGGAATGTTACATGAGTACCTAAATAAGGGATCGATCCAATGTTCACCCTATCTGTAGATCATTTACTTCTAATAAACTTTTCTTTGTCCTTGAAGAACCACCAATATCATAGTAAAAGGAAAATCGAAATATTATATCCAAGATCACACTAATATCGGCAGTGGAAACAATAGGCTTCATATTTCAAATTGAAAAGCATGCAAATAGTTTATAAAAAAAAATAAACAAGAATTGCAGGGAAAGATTGGAAAACCCCACAAGTAACTTTTAACACACTTGTTTTTGGTATAAATATAATTTTATACATTGAAATGAATTAGTAGAAAACCAAACAGAAGGGTGTGGGCATGAAAGTCTCGAGAGAGAAGTATGAAGATGGTGGGGAGAAATTTGGGGTGAAGATGTGAAGTGGAGATTTGTCTTTTCCATTTTTGAACATTACAATTCCATTACTAAATTTATAAACCAAACAAAACATTAATTTAAATTGGAATTAATTTCAATTCCTTTAAAAAAATCGACGAACCAAACGACGCCTTATAAGAGAAGAAGTTGCAAAGGAAGTGTAGGTTATGTGGATGAGGCAGTCCACTTGTATATATACTACTAGTGTGGCAACTTTCAGTATGTACTTTTTCCTACATTTATTTAGATAATTCTAAGAAACTATGTAAACTACACCATGAACACCTTATCTAAATTGCGTTTTATTCACGACTTCTGATTATTCAGTTGTCGTCTCTAAGATTTAATATACTTGTTGGTGTTAGATGTATTTAATTTTTGTTTTTAGGTGAATATCATCTTCATTTGCTATATATTCATTTAGTTATAAATTATAAACATTAATAATTAATTAAGTTACGTTTAACGGCTCCAAATTACGTTTACTTGTGTTTCTCTAATCCAAATATATCGTGACTACTTCATGCAATTCCCTTGATATCGGTGTTGTCAGGGGCGAAGGTTAGAAGGGGGCAGGGGGCGAACCTTCGCTCAGTAGTGTTATATATGTAGCTTTCGTAAAGAAATTTTTGGGTATATACGTTTTCGACCCCCGGTTCTATAGAAATTTTTATGTATATACGTTTACGACCCCCCGAGTATCTCAAGCTTCGCCACTGGATATTAGTGTTTCTACTTGTACATGTTATTTAAGGACTTGTACTATTTTGACCAACTGAACTTCATGCAAGTACCATGAGCATAATATTCATTTGTACTATTTTGACCAAGTGAACTTCATTCAAGTAGCATGGAAAAAAAAACTGTCTATACTTGGTATGAAAATATATTAACGCAGAGGTATGGGTAAAAGGTGCTACATGGTTTTTTTTTTCATATACTTTTAACCACGCTTGTGATTATGGGTTTTTTAGGTATCTTTAACAATAAGTATAAGTGATAATTAGTACAAGATAAAGCACCAACTTAATTAAGGGATGCATTTGTTTTTTTTTATCAAGTACGTGAATTAATGAATTTCTAATTATACATGTTCTTATGGTTCCTTTAAAGTTAATGAGAATAACAAATCATTGGATGAATGTGAGATTAAATCCTAGCCCTTATAATTCAAGAAATTATTCTAGAAGGGGATGTCATTTTTTGAATTCACTTTCACCTTCTCACCCTAAATCGTAGAAGATAGGGATGAAATTGGTAGAGTACCTGTACAAGTACCAAAAATATCGGTATCGAATTTGAACAAAATTGGGTCACAGATACCATACCGAAATTGGTGCGGATACATGTATACGTATTGGTAAGGATATTTCGGTACGGTGCCCGCTTTAGTACCTATTTGTTTTATTTTAGTTTTTCAGCACTCGTACGGGTACTATATAGGTAAAATCGACATGAATACCAATATAGTACAAGTACCAAATAGACAAAATTGGTATGAATACCAATACGATATGAGTACCAAATAAGTAAAATCAATACGAATACCATAAATATCATAATATAAAATTAAAATATAATAATTTTTTTTTAAAGTTCTATATAAAATTCCGTACTAGTACCCTTTTATATCTGTACCAAAACCGAAAGTACCAAATACCAAAATTAATAAAATGGGTACCAATTAGGGGTGTGAATTTCTGACACGACCTGAAAACCCGACACGAACCTAACACGAAATTCGCGAGTTTAGGTTTCGTCTAAACGGGTTCGGGTCAGTTTCGGGTTGAACACGCGAACCCGTTTAGGTTTACGGGTCAGGTTCGGGTCAACCTGGTCGGGTTGGCGGGTTGACCCGTTTAACACATTTATACTATATTATATTTTATTACAATATATTTTATCTCATAAATTAAATGGGGCGTGTATTTTATGTCATGATTATAACTTAAAAGGAGAAATTAACATAGCTTTTATAATTTAAAATGATATTATTATATACGTTTGTGTTTTTTAAGTAATTTTTAATTTTAATATATTAGTTTTAAGAAAAAAAATTTAAAAAATTCGGGTTAAACGGGTCGTGTTCGGGTCAACCCACAAAACTTCGGGTCGTGTTCGGGTTCATATATATGATACGATTTTCCGGTTCGGGTCGGGTTCGGGTTCGTGTAAAATTTTCGGGTTCGGGTCGGGTTGAACCCGCCAACTCACGAACACGACCCGTTTAGCACCCCTAGATACAATACATGTACTGAGTACCTAAAATCGGTACGAGTACAAATACGAGTACATGTATGATATGAGTTGTGGGTTGCAGGTTTACTGAAACCTTAGATCGGTGAGGACGATGATGGGGAGAGTGGAGGTTTCTGAGTTGTTTACTTGGGGATACGAATGGGTTGATTTATGGTTTCAAAAGGGGTTTTTTTATATTTTTAATTTTTTAATTTTCCCTTTTGTTTTATTTAGAGTTAATTGTCATTTTCGTTCCTGAGGTTTGGACATATTTACCATTTTCGTCCAAAATGACAGTTGGTACCATTTTTTCCACACGTTTGTAACTTTTTGCCATTTTCGTCCAAATGCCTAACCTAACTTTATAACTTTAGATGGGTTATTTTTTAAAGAATAAATTGCTATTTTCGTCCCTGAGGTTTGGGCATATTTGCCATTTTCGTCCAAAATGATACTTGTAACTCCGGCACCGTCTCCGGCACAACCTGCTACTCCGGCACAAACCTGCAAAGGTCCGGCACCGTCTCCGGCATAACCTGCAACTCCGGCACCACATGCAACTCCGGCACAAACGGAGTTGCAGGTTTGTGCGGAGTGAGTGTGCAGAGACGGTGCAGACTTGCAGGTTTGTGCCGGAGTTGTAGGTTGTGCCGGAGACAGTGCCGGAGTTGCAGGTTGTGCCAGAGTTGTAGGTGGTGCCAGAGTAGCAGGTTGTGGAGTGCAGTGTGTCGGAGACGGTGTTGGAGTTACAAGTGTCATTTTGGACGAAAATGTCAAATGTGCCCAAACCTCAGGGACGAAAATGGCAATTTACTCTTTCAAAAATAACCCATCTAACGTTATAAAGTAACTAGGTTAGGCATTTGGACGAAAATGACAAAAAGTTACAAACGTGGGGGGCAAAATTGTACCAAAGTGTCATTTTGGACGAAAATGACAAATGTGCCCAAATCTCAATGACGAAACTGGCAATTTACTCTTTTATTTATTAGAGGTATTTTATATAAATTAGTTAAATAATATACCCTAATATAACATTAAAATTTAATTGATTTAAGGTCAATGGACATATTGTGTAAGGTTTTGTAAACATAAAGTATGAATCTCATCAACTTTATAGACAAATGATACACTTTACAACCCAATACAAATATAAAGAACGAGTTTTATAATTTACTCTGGGCTTTATACTCCTAGTTCATATATTCTAATTTTTTTGTAACTTTAGTATATCATTGTCAGTCCCAAACCCAGATAACGAAAAAGGTTTGATAACAATGGAGAGCGCTGTAGGAACTCAAATCAAACGAGTGATTGATCTACTATTTAAGGTACATAGTCATACTTATCTCTTTTAATATGTGTTTAATTGGTTATTATCTTAATCTTTAATTTGTGTTTGGGAATATACCACGCAACATTGGGTTTTGAGTACCAGATGGATGGAAATATATAGACAATTTACTGTGTTCCAAATCTCATAATGTTCAAGTACATAGAACTGTATAAAACAATACTCTTTCTTTAGTGAAACTTTAAGTTTCCATACAAACTTGCACAATATCATATTTATCCAACCAAAAGTTCAGTATCAAATACACTTATTCAAAACGTTCAAATTTCATATTTATCCATTTCATTAACCACAATTTACAAATATGCCTAATAATTTATATCACTTCAAACTCTCATAATCTAAATTGTTACATAAAAGAAGGTATAGATATCATAAAACTGTAATTGGATATATTTGATATTATGATTTTTTTTTGGTAAATATGATATTTTTTTTTAAGTTTTGACGGGTATGCATGACACCAAAAAGTCACATGGCCTTGTAATTTATTTTTCAAGTGACTAAGAATCCTCTTAGGCAGATAACTGTGGTTACGACTTATGAAAATGTAAAGTATACGCGTTTATATTGCGGTCTCATAATCATTTGTTATATAACCTAGTTTTCGTGTGTTTACAGACACGACAATCTTTCACAGTTGAGCAAATAAATGAAACATGTAATGTTGACGTCAAAGGCAATGGCTAAAAGTTTAAGCTGGAGATTGTTGATATGTAAAAAAGAAAAAAAAATGGCGAGTCGACTTTCTTAATCTAGCTTTGATATTTTTGTTTTTATCTTCGGGTGTCGAAGCACACAATTTACAATGGGTTCATACTTGGTGATTAACTTATTGATACTCATCCTAAAATTGTATGATTTTAAGCTGTTTTGTGAGCATAGATAAATGTCCTGATTTATGAGACTACACATATGATCCATATATTTTGTTGCATTGGAATTATTTTTAACTTTAAAGATACAACAATAGCTATATTTAACTATTATAAAGTTGGTTTATTATTAATTAATGAAAATGTGTTTTTATTTATTTGATTTGTTTATATAACTTTAATTAATAAAAATGTTAGGGTAGTGGGTTGAAATGAGAGGTGACATAATATTATTGAATGGTGGGGTGGGTACTTGTAAGTTGAGCTAGGAGTGCCTCCACCACTTGCTTTAGGGATCAAGCGCAGGTAATTCATAATAAACCTTGTAATTGATATTTTTTTAGTACCAGTAAAACAAGCTGGTCCATATGGGCCAGGTTGGATTAATCTGTGAACATCTTTTTGTGTGCATTTTAATAGTACAATGTAAACAATTAATAGATAACTTATGAACGGATAAATCTAAGTTATATTTTTAGTCTCTAGCTGGTGAAACGATTAAAAACATATGAAAATTGCCCAAAGTGTCAAAAACTAGTCTAAAATTGCTTGGACCTGAAGTGCACCTTGCTCATCTAAGTTGTGTGCTCTTTTAGCACCTTGAGCCTTTAACTACCTAGATGAAAACATATAAACCGGTTGGGAGGTGTTTGGTTTTATTTGGTTCAACAATTCAATGTCGTTTAAAAATTCTCAGTACCTTAAAGCTCAACAATGCCTCCGTAGCATAGTGGCAGTGCGTTCCCTTCGTAAGGGAAAGGTCGTGAGTTCGATCCTCACCGGGGGCTTTTATTATATTTCTAACATTGTGGTCTTTTTATTTTATATTTCTAACATTGTCCTTCTATGTGAACTATGAAGATAGCTTCTCTTTTTCCTTCTCGTTCTATCACATGCACCGACTCACTATTTTTGTTTCCTACCCTATGTTTTAAAGCATCAAAGTATTTATACGGGTTGAAGAAAATCATTAAATATCATCGTTGCTTTGCAATAAACACATCTAGCTTTTATAAAATTGTCTGTAATATATGTTTTTGTTAGTGAGTATATTTGTAAAAAAAACGTTGTGTAATTTTTTTTGAACAGAAAGATTACATAATCACTACTCCTAGATCTAAAACCCATTTATCCGAAATCAATTCAAGCTATAGCTATACACATCTGCCCAATCGGAAACCCAACACGCCAAAGCATATTCCGGAGCCACGTATCCAAATGTCCCCGCAACCCTGGTTGTCACATTCAAATCTGACAAGTACATTGTCTAACAAGACATTGCCTGGCTTTACGCCTTGGTGAAGGACAAGTGGGTTACACCTATTATGCAAAAAAGCGAGTGCGAAAGCTACGTCGACTGCAATTTTAATAACTATTTGCATACCTGTCACATTGCTTTTTTGTTTAAACGGATAAATTCTTCCAAGCTTCTGTCCGAAGATAATCGTAAACGAGAAACATCTCTGATGCATAGTTACGATTTTACAGATTAAGGAATCTATCAGAGATGAAACTGGGAGCCTAACACAAATTACTCGAAACGGAAAGGAGATGAAACATATATGAAAGTTTGCCTTTTAGAGGAAAGGTTCGAGGTTCAAATCTAGACAATGAGAGTAATTTAAGATTAAGGTTGTTTATGAGCATTATTATAAAAATAAAACTTTCTCGAACTTGTTCTTAACTTGAACTTCACTTCAACTTTGAAGAGGTAGCTTAAAACCTTCAACTTATGAACAAAACTTTAGGATACTTGTAGAATAAAACTTTCTATGATGACAATACATGATCAACGTTGCTATATGATAATATAAATATTGATGTAATAATATAGTACGAATAACAAAAAACGTACAAGATACACTAACGTATTTTAAATTAAATAAAAATTTTCAATATCAATTCGGTATCGACTTTTGATGTTTTCTGTACCAGGCTGGCGCCGGTTTTTATCTTCATGTACCGAGACCGAACATGAGCGTACCATATTTTAATAAAAGATGAATAAATGAAAAAAAAAAGAAAAGATTGCCACGTGACAATCTTTAAAAGGAGAAAGCGCTATTCATTAACTTGGTTTTTTAATATATAGATCTTTTCAAATTTCAAATTATCCGTCAAACTAAAATCCTCCTCTGTTTTCTTCTCTTCCTGTCATTACGACTCACGACGTTTTTGTTTGTTTGTTTGTTACCTGGTCTCTAGTCAAACAAAGTATAGTTACGTGTTAACAATACTAACGATAATTGAATGCCCAATTTATTACGTAAAAAGTCACCTACACCATAACAAAATGTGGCTTTTAGTTACGTGTTAAATACTACAATAAGAAAAAATAATATACTTTAGGATATTAAATCTAATATATTTGTTGATAATTTACTCTTTATAGGTTGAGAATCATGTACAAAATGTCCAAAGTGTGAGAAATGTTGTGGATATGATATGTGTCCTCAATCTAAATTAATTCAAAAGGGTAAACATGTAATTTTCTCGTTAATTTAATTAATTTGATAACCGCCACCCTTCAATAACCGTCACCCATTGATTCTTCGTATGGTGTTTTAAACTTGCATTCATGGTGTTTTAAACCTGCAGCCCTGTGTGTGTTCTTCGTATGGTGTTTTAAACATGCAGTCCAGCATGTGTTCTTCGTATAATGTTTTAAACATACATTCGTGGTGTTTTAAACCAACAGTGCAGTATGTGTTCTTCGTATGGTGTTTTAAACATGCATTCATGGTGTTCTAAACCTGTAGTTCAGTATGTGTTATTCATAATTTTTTTGTTTATATAAATATAACAATATGGTACTCATATTGAAGATAAAAAAAGTTCGTTAATATGATGTAATTTATTTTTTAAAAAACATTACGTATAAAAAGTTATTGACGTTCAAAAAAATGGGTGAAAGTTACATGTGCATAAAAGTTGATAGCGGTTTTTTTATTTAAAAATACAATACAAAAAGACACTATTACCCTAATCAAGTAAAATTAGTCAAAAAAATAAAACATAATTTACATTTTAAGTCTTTCTTGATCTCAACCATTAACTACAAGATCCAAGGGATTAAAAACTTCTTACACTTTTCACAAAACCATCATTTTTTACACTAACCCTACCCACTCTTTATAAAACATTTTTAACGGATTTATAAAACAATTGCAGGGTTGTCACGATTTTGAGAGGAAAGACAAAGTCAAGGGTCAAAGGCTTGTTGAATTTGCTTCAACTTCCTTACAACTTGCCTCATGCTTGGTCTCCCGGAGGCTGCTTCCGCCGTGCAATGCAACCCCAACTCCAACAAATCCACCAACACCTTTTCCGGTGCCGACTCCCACATCGCGACCGCAAACGCCTCCTTCATCCGCCCCTCTGCTGGAGCATCCCCGCCCACGACACAATCGTATAACCATTGTGTTGCGTTGAAAACGATGGATCCAACACCCGTTTATCCGAAATCAATTCAAGCAGCATAACACCATAGCTATACACATCGGGACTGATTGGATACCCGACACGCCAAAGCATATTCGGGAGCCACGTATCCAAACGTGCCGGCAACCCCGGTTGTCACATGCGTCTTAAATCCTGGGAGAAGACGTGACAACCCAAAATCTGACAAGTAAGCATTTAAATCATTATCTAACAAGACATTGCTTGGCTTTACATCTCGGTGAAGGACACGTGGATTACACTCGTTGTGCAAAAATGCTAGCGCGGCAGCCACGTCGAGTGCAATTTTAATAACTGTTTGTACACCCGTCACACTATTTTTTTTAAACGGATAAATTCTTCTCGGCTTCCCCCGGAAGATAATTGTAAATAAGAAACATCTCGGACGGGCTAGCGTAGCAGCCGATTAACGTTATTAGGTTCGGGTGTTCGATTAGTTGTAGACTGCAGATCTCCGCGTTAAACTGAGGAACCCCCTGACACATTCGACGGTTAGCCGCTTCACCGCCACCGTCGTCCCCGGAGATATCTCCGCCCGATAAGTTGCCCGAAACCGCCGCTCCCGATGCAATTTCGTGAAGCGGTGGACTGTGTGCCAAACTAAACCACAGGTCCCGGGTTCGAGACCTGTGGCGAGCACCGGTTCAATGCAATTAAAATCCTTTTTAAAAATAAATGATTTTCGGATTAACTTAATTAGTATATAAATATAATTAAAAACAGAAATATTTCGGGTTAGACACGTAGCTCAGTTGGTAGAGCTGCGTGCACGCGTACGGGAGGTCTCGGGTTCGAGTCCCGCCCGGCGCATACATACACACAATAAAACCGGTCAACAAGTCAACGGTCAACAAGTCAATGTTCAACAGTCAAAAATCAATATTTTTTTAATACTTTTATTTATTTATTTAAATTAAAAATACTTAAAAATAACATTTTTAAAGTTAGAAAATAGCCTTAAACTCACAAAAATATATCCAATAATCCTACTAAAAATTGATCAATAAAATCCGCTTATTTACCGAACCATTATGTTATTATCTAGGTTAGTTTCACTCGTGGTTAAATCCAACTTCGTGCGCATTCAACATCTTCAACCGAACGCACCCACTGTGAGTGAATCTTACAACTCCCCTTTTTAATTACACGTTTTGGGGTGTATCATGTGTCACTAAAACTAATTCGTTTATTCAAACTCGTGCCATACCATATTATGACTTAAACTTAGAATGTAAATATTGTTTGTAGTTATGTATTTCATATTGTCAAGTTGTATGCAAATTATTTGTTAGGCCCATCAGTTCCTCGTGGGAGACGAGTTGAACAACGCGTGCCTTAAAACTCATTCATTAGGCCCATCAGTTCGTAGAACAACGCGTGCCTCAAAACTCATTCATTAGGCCCATCAGTTCCTCGTGGGAGATGAGTTGAGCAACGCGTGCCTCAAAACAATCTATTATTGTATATGTGTGCATTATTTAATATTAAGTGATTTGTGAATAAGTTTACATCTATATTTACTCATATGTGGTTACGCACTTTATTTATAATCAATTCAATAAACTTGTTTAAATGTTTTTCATAGGATTCACTCGCCAACTTTTTTTTGATCCAAAAACCATTTTTACACATGATACAGGTGAGCAGGATGAAGCAAGGAAAACATAGGAAATGTCTTAGAAGAAAATAATGAAGTCTAGAAAGTTGTGTAGAACATGTTGTAATTATGATTGTATGATTTCCCTTTAAATTGTAATAATAAATATGAAACGTTATAATAAATGTGATGAGCTTTGATGAAAACCCAATCATGCCCCGATCACCTTTTCCGCCGCGGGTCGGGGTGTGACATTGAGCAATTGTTGGGACCGAGATTCCGAAGAGTTTTGGATTGTGATGCTCGTCAATACAAGGAGATTACCCTTGAGTTTCATTCGACATTCGAATACAAACAAGGGAATTTCTTTGAGAAAGATGCGGTGTTCTTTGCTTTGGGTCGCCAGTCTTACGAGATGACCATTCCTCAGTTTGCTGTGGCTTTGCAGTTTTACACTGAAGAGGAAGTACATTCTTTAAGTGTGGGGATGGATGCATGATGTAAATAGGAGTCGTAGTCATAGAGATAAAAAAATTTAGAAAATGTCTTTTGAAATAAGAAGTTTGCAAGAATATAACAGAAAATGATAGAAAAGATGGGTCACTACTCGAGTTCAAATAATAATAATATGAGTTAAAGATAGTCGAGCTTGTGTCTAGATTGGGATATGTGAATAGGCCCGGGTCTGGTTCTAGGTTCCTTTGATCTTAATGTACCTAATTGCCGGTTTGCTAGTGGGTGCTCATCTAGGAAAAATGAGAAATTGAAACCGCCAAAAATAGTATAAAGAATGCCGTTATGCGTTAAAATCGTCAGAATTTTTAATCATGAAAGAAAATTGAAAAGAAAAAATAAATTGAGCTAGAAACTAAGAGAAGTAGCGCATGGGCTATGTAATCTTAGTTGGGGATAGTGACTCTGACTTAGATGCCACTGGAATTTGTGAAATCAAAGTGCATAAAAATCTACTGAAGCCTATTGTAATCCAAGTTGGGGATAGCGACTCTACAGCCGGAATGCCTCTGGGTTAAGTAAAGCAACGTCTACGCTCAAAGAAAAAAAATGAAAGAAAGAAAAATTTGGTTTTAAATTCTTTTGATTTTGATATAAAACGGTTAGGAATCGGTCCAGTGATCGTTCCTTTTGTTCTATAAGCTTGAGGCGAGATTAGATGGACTATGCCTTTTAGTGTGAGACCCTAGGTAAGCTGGTTGCACTTGAACTAAATTTGTATGAGAAGGGCTTGGAACCAGGTTTTGGGTTTAAGTGGACAAACATATTTGCAATCGCGGCTAACACAAGTTTTGATTTTAATAAGTATGGATAACTGTTGTCTCGAGTAGTTGCTTGTCTCTGATTCCGTTTGCATAGATTATTTTTCGAGGACGAAAAAAGAGTAAGTGTGGGGATATTTGATGTATTGTAAAATACATCCTTTATTCGTGTCCAGTTTGTACAATCTTTATTAGTTTTAGTGTCGTTTTCCATAGAATAGTTAGTCTTTTGATCCAATTGTGTTTTGCAGGTCGTATGAGTTTAAAGTAGCTGAAAAGTGTGATATTGAGTGGAAATACGAATTGGTAAAGTCCTGGAACGAGTTGGAGAGTTTTGGAGCTGAAATAAGTTAAATTCTGAGGAAAATGCCTCCTGGCGGGCCACGAATGGCCAGAACCTTTGCTTCTCGCGCCCAACGAGAAGCCTGTTAGTTGCTGATGTCATAAATACGGTCGCGGGCCGCGAACCGATAAGCTTAAACCCTCTCGCGCCCCACGAGAGGGTGGTATCTGCAGACGGATTTGTTTTGAGCTGAGATTTGGGGGTATTTAAGTGATTTTTATCATAGGTAAACCCTAGTTACGCATTGAAGGAGTTTTTGCAGCTGAATTGGAATCGTTTAAGCCAAGTTTGAAGGTTTGAAAGCTCTAGAATCATTGGATCAAGTGAAGATTGACAATTAAAGACTTTCTTGGGTTTACACGATCCTTGTTTGTCTTGTTTTCTCTTTTTGAACTTGTAATGATGAATTCTAGTTTGACTATTCTTGTTTTGATTTCGTTATTGACTATGCTAGGCTAAACGCATTTACTACCTAGACTTTGATGAATGGATTGATATAAAGTTTATGCCTTTTTCGTTAATTACATGTTTGTTATGGATTAATTGTGCTCTGTAAGCAGTTTGTTTATCTGGCTTGGTGTATATGCATGCTTTAATTTGGTTTTCTGTTTTCCATTACTTTATATGATTCTTGGTGACTGTCTATATCACGGAATAGAATCGTATTAGATTGTGAACTTTGGTGATTGTCTATATCATAGAATAAGTTCATAGTCTTTAAGGTTGAAGGGCCCAGTAAACCTTAGAAGTGATTGTTAGCAGGTTACTAGATTTTAGTGTTCTACTAGTCCTAATACCTGGAAAGTGAGGGGATATTGATAGGTCTTACCCAGCGAATTGCTATTGTCGGTCTTTGGAAAAAGTCCATGCCTTTGTTGACCCGTCGGTTTTATTAGTCTATCAAGTCAAGTTTAGATACTCAAACTACCCTAGATCTATAATTGGAAAAGAGTAGGTCGTCATTAGGGTACTCACACAATATTAGACAACTGGAAAGACGTCTAACCAACCGGTATGATTAACGGCTTAGGTAACGCCATAAGTTTCACCTCGAGAAGGGTTGAGGGCCTTAGTTGGTGTTTAATAGGTTTAGTGCCATAAGATCCCGGTTCCAGAAAACGAGTAATTAACTTAATCGGTAAACGCTTAAAATCAATCCAGGATTCTAGTCTAGGTAGTCTTCATCACCGCTTGAGAACAACTTTATCCTTCGTTCGTGTTAGTTAATTTAGTCTTTAATTAGTTTTAATATAGATTTCCGTAGATTTTCCGTAACCCCCCCCCCCAAACAATCAAAACAGTTTTAGTCGTGTCTGTGCAAGTCTTTCAGAGTCTAATTAGCGTAATTAATAGAGTCCTGTGGGTTCGATATCCGGACTTACTTAGGTTATACTACATTGATCAGTACACTTGCCGATTGTGTGGTTTAGGTTGAGTCTAGTTTTTAAAGCTTTTTAGTGTCTAGCTTAGAGAGTCCTATTTAGTTCATTTTTAGTCTGTTTAGTACACGTCAGTATCCAAATCCGCCATATATTCCAACGCCGCTCTTAAATCCTCTACAGCTTCAATTTTTTTCGATGGTGATGCATACCGGTACTACACATACACATGTTATAACTTAAAGTACAAAAGTGTGAAAACATCCTAGAGTTTAATTAGCAACGAACTAATTAGATTACTTACCTATCCCCACACGGAGATAAGTTCAATATCATTTTGCCATAAACTATCGGGCATACGCTCAGCGACTAGGTCAGCGATCGCTTGTAATGATTCCCATCTAGTATCGTTTGCCACCATGGGTGACTCCAACAAAGATGTTGTTTTGGCGGATTTTGTTTTGGTGGTTTGTACATGTAGAACCACCACCGCGATCACTGCCACTGTCACTGTGACCAGTAAGACAAACAGGCGTAGAACACGAGAGCTCACCATCTTAGCCAATAATAGTAACGAAACGTAACCCTGTTTAAGAACAGAGCATTTGAGTAATAAAATCATGAAACTTGGTCAATCGAGAATTTTTTTAGGGTATCCATATACTGCATGTGGTCGTCGCCATTGCCAATGGCCACCTCTTGGCCTTTATGTTTATGCAAAGGCACGCGCTACATTTTATTACCAAAAGTCACGTGCTTCTCACATTGCTACTGAAAAGAAGAGATAACTCGTCTTTTCAGTACCAAAAGTCATGTGCTTTTCACAAGGGTACCGAAAAGAAGAGAGAAATATCTCTCAATAGTTAACCCCTTGTAAAACATGGTCAAGGTTTAACCCATGCAGTATCTGGGTACCCAAAAACAAAAAATAAAATTGTCAATCGATGGACAAATTTTGTAAAGGATAAATCGAAGAAACACAAAGCAATTAAGAAATGTAAAACAAACTTGTAGCTTGGCGAATGGCTGGTGAAAAACGATAGCAGGGATGAGAGTTCTTGGGGCCAATTTATAATTTTATTATGATAAACTATATAGATCCCATACTTAATATATGCAACTATATTTTTATTATGATAAACTATGCATTATGATTGGTTCAATTGCATCACACCCTTTTTTTTCTAGTTGTACTTTCCAAATCCATGAATCTAATAAATATTTTATTTAATAAACAGAATAATGTTAAACAGTTAAGAGATTATCTAAGTTTTTGAAAACTTAAATAAGGACAAAACTTATATAAAGACCTATTTATCTTTGAACGTGTATTATTCATTTATATTCAGTTAAGGTGACATTAATTTATATACCTTGAATAAATTCTAAAAATGACATTAATTTATATACCTTGAATAAATTCTAAAAATACTATGTCAATCAACTTGAATGTTGAATGTTATTCAAGAAAAAAATTGAATATACCTTTTAACTCTCATCATCAATTTGACTAATTTCCAGTGCTCTGGTGATTTATTAGAGATTCTTTGTGATGCAAAGATTGTGACAGATTTCAAGATCAACAAACAACAACAAATGAACCTTTACATGTCAAAGTGTTTAAGGAGATCTTGCAAGGTCTACCTGCATAGGGGTGGCAAGAGATATTTGTATAAGACACGATTAGACATGTTTACTGAAAAAGTACACAACATGATTTTTTTTACTTTTTTAAAATAAATATAATTTTGAGGTTAGGACCATCATTTCTTCTTCTTGGTACATAAAACATAAAACCGTTTTATAGACATGAGATATAAAATAGTTAAACGAGTTGTATTCATGTTTAATGCTTGTGTTATATGCGTCGTCAGAGACCTGTTAAACCCGATAAGACCCGATTTGCCAGCTGCGACACACCCCTATGTCAAATGGTTTATTAAACCTTACATAGCACGGTTTCAAGAAGGAGATACGCAAGGTCTACTTGCGACACGCCTTTGTTGGAATTTTTTTAAATGTGATGAATAGAAATTTATTGAGATTATTCATATTAAATTCTACATATAGTGACAAACTCTTGAGTAGAGTTATTTATTTCACTTGTTTAATTTTCTGTTAGAATAATAAACTTTTCATGTGGTGTATTGATGACAACTCTTGAGTAGAGTTTCTTTTATGACAATTGATTAGAGATTTTATGGCAAAATTAAGTCTCTAATTATGTTGGACTTTTCGCCACCCATGGCTCTTGCATACTTAGTAGGCTATGTGCCTCTTTTGATGTGGCTAGATACAAGAAATAGATATGTATGCATGAAGAGTCCTTGGAGAAGAAGTACTTGATGACCCATATGTTGGGAATATATAGAGATAAGTTTTTCTACACGATTCAACTACATTTCTATTCTTAGTTTCCAAAAGTTCTAACACTATGATTTTACCCGGTGTAACCTCGGGCGCGTGGCCTTCTCCAGCAGTACAGACTGCTTCGGCTGTTGTACTCTGGAAGATAGACGCGTCGTCTTTAGTAGAGGCGCGAAATCTGTTTTAAGGGAAGCGTGTTGAACACGTGCCTCAGCCACAACCGTCTACATCGTTTGTTCTTTCTTGCAGCAAGGGATACTACAAGAAGGCCTTGTTCGAGCACAAAGTTGATTACTCTATCTTTTGAAGATCTTGCTAAGGAGACTACAAGAATATGTTCCTAAAGATCAAGTTGAAGACTTTATCTTTTGAAGATATTGGTTTAAATCAATTGATTTATTAAATATATTGTAGTTCATATTTAATTTTCGTTTGAATTTGTATACGGTCATGTACTACAATTTCCCAAATGTGTAAAGAGAGTATCTTTATTATTTTCTATTTATATAATTTTTATTATAATTGTGACCAATGTCCTATAGCCTCTTCGTCAAATGGTTAAAAAAATTTAAATACCCCATAGTCACTAGAAGGCTTGGAAAATACTCGAAAGAATTCCAACTTTTACCACATAAAATCAGCCAACCAAATTTATTCTAACAGCATAAGCAACTAAAGAAAATAAAGTATACTTTGGACACTAGAGACAAGTAGACTCATCATCTTTTAGCATCTTCCTCAACTTCTCCAAAGAAGCAGATGCTGCTTCAACTTTCCTCTTCAAATCCGAGGCTTGTTCTAGAATCCTCTTTGAAGCGGAAACTCCTTCGAGAGTCGTCTTCAGACCAGATGCTTCTTCTAGATTCTTGTTCAATCTAGAGACTTTTTTCTGTACTTTGTCCCAAGTAGAGGCGTCATTAGCCATCTTTTGCAACTTTTCTGAACGATGTTCTACGACGCTTTGAAATTTAGAAATCATGTCCACAATCTCAGGCAGATAAGTTTTGTTGACATGTGCGTATTCTTTGATCCCTAACTTCTCCACCATTCGCATCTCCGATTCTAGCATCATGGCGTATTCTATTTCAGACATATGATTTGAACTACCTGCCATTATCGTCGACGATCTGTTTCTGAAAGAACAACACAAAATGCAAGTGTAGATTATGTAAAAATTTGTGTACATGTACCACCCCTTGGCCTGTTATTAGGTAACAGGTCAAGGGGTGGTCATGGTCCGGTTCAGTCGGGTTTAACAAGAACTATATATGCGCTGAATGCCTGAACATGTTAAGTATGGTTTTGGAAGACAACAAACCACAATTGTGCAATCAATATCTTATTACACTTTTTCAGTGATAATATAAAAAGAACTCAAATTTGCCTTCAATTTTTTTGTGTATTAGTTAAGCCAAAATCTCCATCGACTCCTTAAAATATGGTTAAATCCTCCGATCGTACCCCCTGAAAAATAAATCATGGGTCCGCCACTGATTATGGGTCGTTATACAATGGTGCCCCTCCTCATGAGGTCGAAGGTTTGAGTCCTTGTACAGTGATGTAGAACTAGTAGATTAGATGGCCGTTCAAAAAATATATATAGGCTGGTTATTGTACAAATTGCCTTAACGTACGAAGCGTACGAGACACAGTATCAACATGTGAAAAATGGTTTATAACATGCAATTTTGTTATTTTTGAACATCATGCGATTTTTGTTTTTTATATAACATGCAATCTGTTTTTTTATAAACATGCGATCTTCAGATTTTATAGCATGCGACTTTTTGTTATAACGTGCGAATTTGACATTGTATACGCTCGTGCGTTAAGGAAAAATGTACGATACACTTTCACTATATATATATATATACACACACACACAATGTATAAAACCACACATGTGATGTCAATCTGATAATCTAATCACATGTTAATTATGAAAACATACTATGAAACAATGACAGCAACATGAAGGAAGAACAAACCTGAGGTTGAATAAATGAATTGTCGTGAAAACAGCGAACGTGGACGACGGGCCTGAGGAGATCGCTGGGATAGGGTTTTTTGGGTTGCCAATTATTACAGTTTAATAATTGCTTACATATGATTCTTCATTTTGTTTTCAAATTTATCAAATCAAGATGTATTATATTAGTTAATTACTGTTTTGGTTTGTCAAAAATCACTATCAGTCCATTAGTTTAAAAATTGCGATTTCAGTCCCTGTGGTTTCACTTTCGTAACCATTTCAGTCCACCTCGTAACCATTTCAGTCCCTGTACTTACAGAATAAATGGATTGAAGTGGATACGAAAGTGAAACCACAGGGACTGAAATGGTTACGAAAGTGAAACCACAGGGACTGAAATCGCAAATTTTAAACTAATGGACTGAAATAGTGATTTTTGACAAACCACAGGGACGAAAACAGTAATTAACTCTATTATTAACTAACAACACATTCCAAGTTTAACATACAATGATTAGGGTGAAAACGTGTCGAGTGTAGCTTGTTTAAACTTGAAATTGACTCGTTTAATTTAATGGAACTCAACCAAGATCGGGATCAACTAGTTTCATATATCTAAGGCTTGAGCTAAACCCGTGAGAAAGCCTGTTAAGCTCAAGTTTAAGCCCGGCTTGATTGTTTGAGGCCGACTTAATAAATTTGTTATATAAAATTAATATTATCAGTTGTTTAATTATTTTAGGTACTTATACATACAATTATTTTTATATACATTTAATTATATATATCATAATATTTATTATTTTTGGTTCTTAATAATATAATATAATAATATTTGTTATATAAAATTAAAGTTATAATACTTATATGTAAATGATAGGTTCGAGGGTCCAATCAAACTTGATATGTAAAATAAAACTTTAACTTATCATTTAGTTTGGTTCTATTTTAGATTTAAATAAGCCGATCTCAAGCAACTTATAATGACTTGACTCGTTTAGTTATATTGTTTGTATAAATATAATTTATTAATATATTTCAATTAAGCATGTATCTCATACAAGGTTTGATTTAGTCACTAAACCAATCAATAATAAATCTAAAATTTTTGTCTCATATCAATTCAACAAAAAAAAAAGTACAGTAGTCCATATTTTGCCCCCTTGTAATACATGCAACATTTGGGTGCCCCAATAATAAAAACGTCGTGAACCTATCGACAAACATTTCACATGTTTTTACCTATTTTGAATCATACTTTTGTACTCATTCTCTTCTTCCTTTCAAATCCATTTTCCATTCGATCTTAGCAATAGATAATCCATCTGATTCTAGTGGTCTTGGGTCATCTTCGGAGTTCGATTCTAGTAGCTTTGATTTTCATTCCAACTCGAAGCGATATCCAACAATCATGCTCGAAGAGGTGGTGTCAAATGATTTATGGCTTTGGCATACGTACTATGGTCTTGCTGGCTCGAATAACGACATCAATATTCTCAATCAATGTCTTTTATTCAACAATGACATGCATAGAACCACACCGAGGTGTCCATTTCAGGTTAAGAGGCGATAATACAAACGTGGCTACTATCTTGTAGATCTACCCAGCTTGGTCTGTTTTTGTGAAATATTTTGCATTCCAATTAAAAATAAAGAAAAAAGTTCAATAAGGTGCAAAAGTCGGCAAGAAAAGATGCTGAACGAGGGTCTGGTGTTTTAATATCTAGATGCGGCATACTTAGAGGGTGTTTGGTTTAGCTTATTTTGGAGCAACTTATAATTTATTGACTTATAAAAACTAATAAGTTTTTTTTATAGTGTTTGGGTTAGCTTATTTAAGTTGTTTTTGTGTGTTGAAAAGTTGTTTTTGAGAAGTTAGTATTTATAACTTATAACTTATGACTTATATAAGTTAATAAGTGGTTTTTGAGAAGGAATCCCAAACACCCCCTTAATCGACAGGTGCAATATAATTTTAAAGGATGACGGAAATGCAATATGACTGGAGTATATAATAGACCCGCTGACCAACGCAATCTTAAAAGATGACAGGAATGCAATAAATGATTAGTTGTCAAGAGTTATGAAAGTTTAAAAAAAAACTTAATTTTTTTAAAGTTCTAAATTGATTCATACCCTCTCAAAATTTTGTTTTAAATAATGACCTGACTTGTATTATTCTTTTTTAGTGTTTTTTATATAACTTTATCTAAAAATACTATAAGTGTCACAAATTTGAGATTATAATTATATGATATTACGTTTTTTAGTACATTCGATATATGTATTTATATAGATAAATTTACATACAGAACAATATGCTAAACATGCAGATGCATATCGGTCTAACTTGTTTGAAGATGGCAACATTTGCTTCTCTCTCAAGTCTGCCTAGAACCTGCTGCTACATGGCCTTGGCAACATCTTGTTTTTGTTTCGAAGATGCATCAATGATTTTCACTTTTTGTTGCTTGGTTCAAGATGCGCATATAATGTATATATGTGTGGGCCATCGGGAGGCAAAAGTAAAAGTGCACTGATTTTAATGTTATTTTACCAATTTCGTGAAAATAACATTAAAAAGAGAGGAACGGTTAATCATGAATCATGTGGTGGCATTGATAGCCGAAAGACAAGGGGTACATGCACTAATCGGCTTTTGTCCCAATTGCTGAGTGTTATGTGCCTTATGTCCAAGGCTTGATGCAAAACTACTATCGAGCCGGGGTCTCACTGGAAGCAGCCTCTCTATTCCTACATGTTAGAGGTAAGGTTGTCTACATCTTACCCTCCTCAGACCTTACCTTAGCGTTGCTGTTGTTGGGATTTACTGAGTATGATGATGATGATGTTGCTTTGGTTCAGTGATTTATCCTAGATTCATTGAAAAGCAGATGTCAATTTGCGCGGTACAGGGCCGGCCAGAGCCGCCCAGAGCAAGTGCCAGGTGGGTGACCGCTCTGGGCCTAAATCGAAATGGGGCCCGATTTATGAACCAAAAAGTTAAAGCACAACTGTTTAGAAGCCCAACTGTTTTTGCCAATCAAATCTAGAAACTCAACTGTTTTAGTGCGTAATGGATTAACACAAACATAATGAATTAATGAATAGGGCCCAAATTTTTTATCCCGTACACGACCAAATTTTTCTCTTGTGATTTTTGAAGACTGCCTGGCGCGGTTTCTTCCTAAAACAACAAACAATAGTTGAATCTTTACGTGGCATGGTTTTTAACAAGGAGATGTCGCGAGGTCTAGTTGCGACATACTCCGTTGTCAAATAGTTTAAAAAATTGACCCCCAAAGTCCTTGGGAAATACTCCAAATACTCATTAATTTTTCACTAATATTCAAATGTTTACATTCTGAAACATATCAAACAGGGCTTCGCCTTATCGTTCACCAAAAACTGTTACAGACCCAAGAACACACTAACCTATATATAGAAGTTCCATTCCATGTGAACTTGAAGTCTTCACTTTGTACGGACTGAGTTCACTTCGTACAAAGTCAATCATACTTACTCTAGAAAAATTTCAACTTTGATTTCCACATAAAAAGCAGGCAAATAGATTCATTCTATTAACATAACATAAGTAGTAAAACAGAATAAATAAATTATAATTTGGACACTAGAGTAATTAAGTAGACCAATCATCATTTAGCATCTTGCCCAACTTTTCCAAAGACTTAGAGGCTACTTCTACTTTCTTCTTTAAATCCGATGCTTGTTCTAATATCTTCCTTGAAGTAGACACTTTTTGTAGTCTTCTTCAAACTAGATGCTTCTTCTTGATTCTTCTTAAATGTAATGGCATTTTTCTGAACCTTGTCCCAAGTAGAGGCATCTTTAATCATCTTCTTCAACCTTTGTGAACGTTTTTCTACGTCGATTTGATATTCAGAAACCATGTCCACAACCTCACACAATTTAGTTTTGTTTGCACGCGCGTATTCCTTGATCCCTAACTTCTCCACCACTCTTATCTTTGATTCTAACACCATATCGTATTCTTTTTCGTGCGTTGGGATTGAACTACCCGTCATTATCGTCAAGGGATTTGATTTCTGAAAGGACACGCAAGTGTAGATTATGTAAAAACTTAATTGTGACTGCTCCGTAAAAGTGGTGTGTGTTTAAATTTTTGCGTTTGCAAGTTGATAGGTGCTTTCTAATCTTAACATTATTTTACTAATTTCCTGAAAATAACGTTAAAAGCGGGGGACGGTTAATCATACATCATGTGGTGGCGTTCATAGCTGAAAGACAAAAAGGCACATGCACTAATCGGTCTTTGTCCCGATTTCTGAGTGTTATGTTTCTTATGTCCAAGGCTTGATGCAAAACTACTATCGAGCCGGGGGTCTCATTGGAAGCAGCCTCTCAATTCCTACAGGGTAGAGGTAAGACTGGCTACATTTTACCCTTCTCAGACCCTACTTTAGCTTTGCTATTGGTGGGATTTACTGAGTATGATGATGAAGTTGATAGGTGCTTTAGATGTAAAAGAAATGATGTTTCTAAAAAAACCAAATTAAATGATGGGATATTGGATTTAAATAACCCAAACTTTCACCTATTCGCCGGTAACACTCCCAACTTTCGATTTCTACACCAACACTCCCAACTTTCAACTTATTGGCCAATAACTGACTGAACCCTAACTAACTGAACCCTAACACAGTTAGCTTATGTCAGCTGCCATGTCAGTTGCCACGTCATCAAAATGCCACATCAGCTGCCATGTCATATGCCACGTCATAAATGCCACATCAACTGCCATGTCATATGTCACGTCAGCAAAAGGGTGCCACATCGAATGCCATGTCAGCAAAAACTAACTGGGTTAGGGTTTAGTTAGTTAGGGAGTGTTGTCGGCCAATAAGTTGAAAGTTAGGAGTGTTATCGGCCAGTTGGTGAAAGTTGAGTTATTTAAATCCAATATCCCTTAAATGATATGCAATTGGAT
This sequence comes from Scalesia atractyloides, assembly GCA_947069175.1. Taxonomy (NCBI): domain Eukaryota; kingdom Viridiplantae; phylum Streptophyta; class Magnoliopsida; order Asterales; family Asteraceae; genus Scalesia; species Scalesia atractyloides. The sequence goes on from CAMTDV010000030.1 coordinate 92,302,420, forward strand.
GGATCAAAGGGATTGGTATCGTTTTAACACATGCATGCATATATATAAATATAGTCTGATCATATATGTTATGAAACAAATGACAACAACATGAATGAAAAACAAACCTGAGGTTCAAGATCGCTGGGCTAGGGTTTCTTGGGTTGCTAATCACAGTTTTAATTGCTTATACCATTGAAATAACCCAAACAATTAAGATAATATTAACTAATAATAGGATACTGACTGAGTAAATATCCCTTTTCCTTAGGCCTTATTTCCAGGAAAATTCATTTTGTTTATGGGTCCACTATTTAATATTAGTAAGTTTCATCAGTTATAAGAGCTACTAAACTAGATGACTAAATAAACTGTATTAATTCAACTAGCTAATGATTTCAATAAACATATATTTACTAAAGTAACCAAAAGCAATAATATAACTAGGTTTTTTGAAGTCACGCGTTGCGGCCAAACGGGGTAAATGACAATGTAAAACAAACGTTTTGAAATGAAGGTTGTTGTTTAGAAAGCAAAACCGTCATAATTGGTTCAGTTCATAATTGTACCGTTTTACAATACCAAATAAATACTATATTTTGAATATAAATTCATTTTTAACAAAATTTGTATTGGAATGTGGAGAAAACATTAAGCAAAACTACATACTCAGGTTTCTTGAAAAAAAAAATAACGAATGTAAGTTATTAAAAATATATCAAATTATGATAAAAGAAATATGATTTAAAAAAAGGAAAAAGATGATTTAAGAAATATAAAAAAATTCATTATAATGTGAAGGGCCATGTGTAATTCATGAAATGGAGGTATAAAAGCTAGAAATATATGAAAATATAAATGGTTTGGTTCGGTTAATTTCGGTTAACCGATGGTTAAAAAAATAACCGATAAACGACTTTCAGTTTTTCGGTTTATGTTAATTTCAGTTTGGTTTCGATTAACGATTCGGTTAAGCTCACTCCTAAAAGAGGTTAAAAAAAATCAAAACAAAAAAAGCTCAAATCATTTAATGACATGTGGCATTGAGCACTATTCATGCGCTTCACTATTAATATACTAAAAGGGTATTCGCGCGATGCGGCGGGAAACACATATGTTGTTAGAGTGTGTATTGTTCGGTTATTATCCTCAACCGAAACCAAAGTCATCGATTAGTTTATTTTATTAACAAATCGGTTTCAGTTAATCGATTTGGTGTATTCGATTAGAATGATGGTTTTTGGTTTGATTCATTTAATTTCGGTTAATGGCCAAAACAAAACTTGGGCTAAAACTTTTGCTTATAATTGAAATACATGAAATTGAGGTATAAATACATGAAATGGAAGTATAAATACAAAATATGGGAGGGGTGGTATAAATATGAAATACATGAATTGAAGGTATACAAGTTAGAAATATATGAAAATATGAATGGTTAGGCTCGTTTATTTTGGTTAAATGAGGGAACAAAAAAATCGATAACCAGTTTTGGTTAATCGGTTTTCAGTTAATTCAATTTTTGGTTGATTTCGATTCAGTTTCGTTTGTTATCGGTTAATGATTAAGTTGTTATTCACCCTTAGACACTAGGGGTGTAAGCAAGCCCAGAGGCTCAAAAGCTACTCATGATCGGCTCGGTTAAAAGCTCGAACGAGCCGAGCTTTAACTGGCCCGAGTCCGAGCTTGAGCCTGAAATAGAGCTTGCTTAGTTATCGAGTCCGAGCTCGAGCTTGAAATACAAAGCTCGTTCAGTCTCGGGAGCCTAAACTAGCCACAACAAAATTTAAGTTTTTCTTATGTATAGTATAATTATAATGATGATTATTTATAACCCATTTAAACCCAATTGTAAAAATCTCAAGTGGGTTTCAACTTAGACCCATAAAATGAGCTCGAGCAGAGCTTTGGCTCATTTAAGTGATACTAAACTGACTTCGAGCCGATCTTTTAGCTTTTTTGAGGATCTCTCGTTGAACTTGTTAAAGAAAACATGTAGAGAGACGCTTGAAGGATGCAACGGTTATTGGTCTGGTCTTCGCAGGATCTCGGGAATTTCAGAATTGTAGTTAGCATTCGTTTTATAAATTAGCTACGTTTGATCGAGTTAGGGACGAGATAAACACACAACACACTCACAACTACTGCAATTATCATTGTAACACATAGCTCCTCGATCGATAAAAGCTCACATTTGTATTTTTTTTTCAAGTTATTAATAGACCAGAGCTGTGAAGTTTCCAACTCCCGGGGTTTTTTGTGTCGGAGTCATCTTTATGAAGAAGACCAAGGGCTTTTTCCCCGTAACATATCACTTGTGTTCGTATTTATTCATCGTATTCATACTTGTTTGTTACACTTTAATAGTTTTACTAAGATAAAAGCCTTACAACTCATTTTCTAAACTAAGGATCCTGACAGTTTATCTAGGATCCTAAACATCAATTTTACAGTTTTCATAAGCACCTCAACTCACTTTCTCGATTTGTTTAGTAAAACACTCTTGTCATTTTTAACCAAAACAATACCTTATTAAAGTAAGTAAAAAGTTCTTTAATTTTCGGGTATCTTAAAATGTCCTTGTCTTATGCATTATCACGATGGCTCCCTCGTCCTTATCTTGAAAGAGAAGGGGAAACAACTCGAAACTAAACCTACAACAACACCAACATGAACTCGGGAAAACGACACAATGCGTAGATGGACGATGCTTAAAGAAAAAGTTCTCACACGTGCCTATTTTCACACCTCGAAGGACTCGATCGTAAGAAACAGCCAAACATGGAATGATTTATGGGCTCACATCCACAAGTAGTTTGTTAACCCGTTACCCAAAACGGATTTAAGTGCAAGCTAGTTAAAGTCGCAGTTGCACATGATACAAACCCCAACCTCCAGTTTGACAATCTATGGAACAACAACAAATCTAATCACCGAGCGGGTGGTCAGATGATATGTTTATGGCACAATGCAGAAAAGAATACATATCAGAAAGCAACGATCTTGAGTTCAAGACCACATGCTCAACATTGTCAAAATGGAGCCAAAGTGGCGCTCACCGCCACCAATGCGATCAAAGAGGACAAAGACTTCTAGTTCCAGCCAGTATAAAAAAAATGAGGGATACATTGGCCATGGATAAGGACCAACGGAAAATTCATGCATGTTTGTGTGTCGAATCAAGGCACGCCGAGGTCTTTAGTTTATTTATGAGGATTGTTTTTCATTTTAGGCTTGTTTTAGTTCATCTTATGCGTGGTTTTTTTAGGGGTGTTTTTTTGTATGTTTGTAATGTTTCAAAATATAATGTTATGGTTTTTTTTTTAATTAAGAAGTATTTTATATGTTAAATTTACTATAATTAATTAATTTACTTACATTTTTTATTTATTTTATAAACGAAAAAAATAAATATAAGTTATGTAAAAATCAATTGAAATATATAATTAATTCTAAAAGTAGATGATGATGATGATGATGTGGAGGTTGAAGTGGAGTTTGTGGAGGTTTATACAACGTGGGAAAAAAGGAGTTTTGGGGGAGGTTTGTAAATTTGATGTGAATCTAAAGTGACGGTTTGTTTAGGTTTTGTTGGTTTGTAAATTATGGATGCTCTCTGTATATGATCCATGTATATTATGATTTTCGTCCCCCTAGTTTCGTGGAATTATCGGTTTTAGTCTATTTAGTTACTTTTTGCCTGAGACACTGTGGTTTCAAAATTTTGCCATATCAGTCCGACACTCTTAACGCCGTTCATTCTACCGTTGATATGTTTCTGTGAATGGACCACACTACCATTTGGTTGAAATCAGTTCTCTTCCAATTTTTGTGGCCACAAAATCTGCCTATATACAACTCATGCCTACGCCTCAAGCCGCCTTTACCTCTCGCCTAATGCGCCTCCTGTACATCCATCGCCTCACCTCGTCAAAGCGCAGCCACTTGCGTCTAAAGACGACCCGTGTCTAGGCGCACTTTTTAAAACCAAAGTTTATGCAAGTGCGACATTATGTGGAATCCTATATATTTGTTTCTTGATTTATTTAAAACATAAGAAAGTTCTCCCTCAGTAGATTCCATTTATAAAAACAGATCACAATATAAGTTCTACATTATCTTTGCATTTCTTTATCTATACACTTGATAATATCTGCTATGTACATTGTGCTTCTACGGCTGTACTTGATCTTGTATGGATATTATGGAGTTGAAGAAGAAGATTCAATTCTCGTGTGATCAAAATCCCAGAAAGAGTTATCTTCCTCCGGTTCTGGAGAGTCCGGATAAGTTTGACCACTTTTACCCTCAAGAACTGCCTCAAGCTCCTCGATACGAACTCTGAGTTCTAACTCGATTACTTCATGAAGACGTAACCGCAAATCAAGTGGTGAAACAGTGTAATTCGGAGTGAAATCGGGCTTCCAAGTGCTTTCACTTTTGACCCATTTGTCATCATGGTCGGATTCCGATTGGCTATCGAGTTGCCATGTGAGCGTATCTAGGTTCAAGTCTCCTCTAACTATGTCTGCCTCAAAGTCTGAATCATTCTGCAAGATAAGATCAATTCATGTTATACTGACTTGTAACTTTTTTGGGTCGATATGAGGCGTAACAGGTTGACCCCGAATGCTTTTTGTTAGAGCATTTTAGTTTTCAATAAATGGTTTAGGATCAAATACAAAGGGTTCTAAAAATAAGAAGTTGTACAAAGGGTATCAAATGGACTCCAATTGACTCCATTCAAGCGGCATTAGAACCGTCTCACCGAACTCTTCGATGTGAGATTTTAGGTTTTCACTTTTATAATTTTTGTTTATTGTCATTGTGTCTTTTACATATCATTGTGTCTTTTCTATATTTGCTTCATTGTGTCTTTTTTGCGACCCATTGTGTCTTTTTTCCTTGACATCGAACTCTACGATGTGAGATTTTATACTTTGTGTTATATTTTTCGTCATTGTGTTATATTTTGCTCGATATTGTGTCATCTTGTGTGATCCATTGTGTCTTTGTACACTTCTTATTTTTAGGAGCCTTTGTAGAATAACTAAACCCTTCAATAAAAAAAACAGTTGAGACTATTTTAGGAGGTTTTATGCATCGAACATACATTTCGGACGACTTTAATTGTTTCCTTTTTAGCTAATTTTTTAAACATACCGATTTGACCCATTAAAGAAAGGATTAATTTCATATTTACCCTTACAAACTTGAAAATTTTCATACAAAATAGTTAAAATATCAAATATACCCAATTTATTAGAACACCTTAATAAATAATCATTTTACCCTTATTTTTTAACTTTAAATTTTCATATATGCTCAACTTTAACTTCATAGTTTTATACTTTTATATAGCACATTTTAAGCTTAAATTTATAATATACCCAATTTATTAAAACACCTTAATAAATAATCATTTTACCCTTATTTTTTAACTTCATATTTTCATATATGCTCAACTTTTAACTTCATAGTTTTATACTTTTATATAACACATTTTAAGCTTAAATTTATTTTTACCCATTTTTATTTTTATTTTTTCCCATAAAAAATAGTATTCTTCATATATAATATTTAAGCTAAATAAATTAAGCTAGAAACGAGTAAATATAATATTTGAAGTTAACGGTCGTATACTAGATTTCAAAGTTTTAGAAAAATAAGGGTAAAATTGTCATTTCTTAAATTGTTTTTAATGGAATGGGTATATATGATATTTGAACTACTTTACAAGGGTATATATGATATGTTGCAAGTTTGTAGGGGTATATATGAAATTGCCCCTTAAAGAAAATATTACCCGATTCGATCCGTTTACGAGTATCTTACCTCCGGTATGCTACACGATCTTTGCATATTTACTTCCAACCTTTCAAGCTCAGCCTCGAGCTCTGCTTCAATGTCACTTGTTAACTCAAAATTTTTGGCTTCTGGGCTATAGGTCGCAGGCACATCTGACTCGGTAGCATGCTCGTTTGTGGTATCAAACCCGTCTTTCATTTCAAGTTTATTGTGTAAATCTTTAACCATATTCTCAGCTTGTTCCAGTAGCTCATTTAGATGCTCAATTTCCCGCTGATTACTCACAATAGTTGATAGTATGCCAATTGTTACCCCGAGGAACAAAGACACCATGTCGTTGCCTGTGTCAAACTACAATGGTTAATACATGACTCTGAATCGACTCATTCACAAGTACAAAGATTAAAATTGCCACGTGTACTTAAATTTACACTTTGTTTCTTTTAGAAATGAGTAAAATGTAATTTTCGTCCATGAGGTTTGAAATCTTGCCATTTTCATCCAGCTAGTTAACTCCAACAATTTTTCTCCGTTAAGTTAGGGGAATTTCCGTCTTTTTTGTTAACCTACAAGGCAATTCGGTCTTTTTACATAAAGTGAAAAGGACTAAATTGCCCTTTAGGTTAGCAAAAAAAGACGCAAAATACCTCTGACTTAACGGAGATAGATGGATGGAGTTAACGAGCTGGATGAAAATGGCAAGATTTAAAACCTTTTGGATACAGACGTGGAAAAATAAACCTTTGGATGAAAGTCGCCAAACTGGCCAAACCTCAGGGACGAAAATGGCATTTTACTCTTTTAGAAATTAGCAAGCAATGGTGAACCTTGTGAATGAAGATCTCTTGGTTCAAGTCTCTTGACATGCATTTGTTCTGGTCTTCTTGGAAGCTTCACTGATCCAGTTGGTTCAAAGAACTCTGCTTCTGTAGGTGCTTCATTTTCTTCCATAAACACAATCTTTTGATCTTTCACATCATCAACTTGTGTCATCTGTTTTCTTTGATAATCTCTGCTATTACTAGTTACCACTAGCGGCCTTAGGCTCGAGAAAGCCTTTCTATTCGAGTTCTTGGTTCTGCGTTCACGTAAATGATGCCTAGAAGAGTCAAAGTCAAACCACTTGTATCGTTCGTTGAATTCCTCTTTGTTATGCTCTTCTGCAACAGAAGAAACATCACCATCTAACAAGCAACTTGTTGGTAGCTTCGGCAATGGGAAAACTGAGTTGGGAATTTTATCAAACAGTTGGCGTCGCGGTGATAGCACAGGTGACGGCTTCGATGAACAGTCTTTCTCACCTGATAAGTTCTGCCAGTGTTTGGCTACATAACCAGCACCAGTAGCTGCTGCAACCACCCAGAATTCCATGTCCTCTGACAGATCCGTTTATTTAAAGGTGACCCGGTTGCGAAGAATTCGTGTCCTGCGAAAGTGAATGAATTTAATTGTTGATTTGATATGTGTTGACAACTGGCAGTGGAAGATGTTTGAAAACTTTAAAAAAAGAAAAGAAAAATATAAGTTTGATGAGTAAGAGCTTGGTTTGAAAAGGTCTTGTTTATATGGTCGTTTTCAATATTTATTTGCAATGTTCCAAACCACATGATGTGGATTGAATTATTGAGGTCCTCATCGATCTTTTTCCATTTCTAGCCACATAACTTTATGATAATCTTTGAAACTGACATAATGATATATATTTTATCCTTCCAAATCCATGGATAATAATACGCAAAGGTATGAAGTAGTACACCAGGACGTCTGGCCCAACGGGTTTAGGCCCGACTCAGGTTGACCCATTTATAAAAAGGAATATAACCATCAGACTGTCAGTGGGTTTGGGCCAATGTCCTTTTATTTTGCATAGATCCTGATAATCTTTTCGCAAACCTCTTACTGGTAAACCTCGGACTAAACCAGTTTCTTTCCTAGATTGCTTGAGGCTCGATAATTAGTGGAAGCATTGTAATCTTAAGGATGCTAGGGCTATACTCAAGCAACACGTGATATAATCTTGAGAAATCACAAATGAATCATAAACTTTCCTATCTCTGATCCCCAATGAATCACAAAGTGAAAGTGTACTAATTTTAGCGTTATTTTACTAGTTTCGTGAAAATAACGTTAAAAAAGAGGGATGGTTAATCATGCATCATGTGGTGGCGTTGATAGCCGAAAGACAAGGGAGTACATGCACTAATCAGCCTTTGTCTTAACTGTTGAGTGTTATGTGCCTTACGTCCAAGGCTTGATGCAAAACTACTATCGAGCCGAGGGTCTCACTGGAAGCAGCCTCTCTATTTCTACGGGGTAGAGGTAAGGTTGTCTACATCTTACCCTCCTCAGACCCTACCTTAGCTTTGCTATTGGTGGGATTTACTGAGTATAATGATGATGATTTCTGATCCCCAGCCATGTATCATCCTGTTTCTATAACGGTTTTGCTAGTATTCTGAACCAATAACAGGAAATAAGTTAGTTCAAAGAACATACCATGAGGTATTATGGAATCTCTGACTGTACCTATGTTGTGTGTTTGACACTGACCCTCAAGCCATTACTCCTTAACTACTTCATCTAAACAACGTGCCATAAGCCCTAAACTGCACATTTCAGATACTAATCGTGCAGCTTCTGTTATCTGTTGTTTCTTTACCAAAAGCCTTCAAGATTAATACAAAACACATTTTTTAACTATTACGGTTCTCAAGTCCAACTTTCAAGCTTAAAGCCCTTTTAATGCATACTTGTTTAAGATATCCTTTCACTATTTTGCACTATGTTTCTTCAAGACAGATTGGAGCCGGGGGTCTCAATGGGAACAGCTCTCTATCTCCCATACTAGAGGAAACGTTTGCCCTCATCCCACCCTCTACTATGAGTGACAATTTACTAGATATGTTTATTGTTTGTTAATCTGAAATCATTAGCTGCTCATTACGTTTCCTGTTAGTCTATTTTAACGAACCGGATATAACAATCGTTACACTTAACCCCTTTTAATTTACACATTCCCCCCTGTACCAATTTGACACCTAACAAAGGCCTTGTCAAGGCAGACACCCAACACAGGCATTACGTCGAGCACCTTGTGTGCATCATTTACTGGTTCAACTTCATGACAACAACCACCCTCCAAAGCAGCCAGATCAAGCCTCCATGTATCTAACTTACGCAGCCCATAAAAACCCTAACACATATTCTACCGGTTTTCCAACTAATATCACCAAAAACCCTAACTAGCAAAAACCCTTTCGAAATTTTGTGTATCACTACTGACCTAACATAAATATTAACCAATAAGCTAACTAACTAAACACTTACTTGGTAACACCGTATTTCAAGCATTTCGAAGCTTCTTCATCTGCGTCGGAGAGTGGATTCAAGATATGGGATTTCTTGATTATCCAAACCTGTAAGTTTTATTATGGGGTTTCGGAATAAAGGGGAAAGTCACCGTCTTGTTGCACAACAAGCAACAGGTAGAAGCAAAGAATCCAGATCTGGTCACTGATTGCATAGTAATAAAGATAATGTAGAATACTGAAACCAAAAAGCTGGAATAGCTCAGTTGGTTAGAGCGTGTGGCTGTTAACCACAAGGTCGGAGGTTCAAGCCCTCCTTCTAGCGGTTTTTCTTTTCGTTTTTTTTTAATTTGGTTATTTACTTTGGATCTGGCAATGAATGGGCCAAATGGACTGAATGAATCTGATGGGTTGGAAATACAACAGTTTAACTTTTTTTTTAACGGCACAAAATTTAACTATAAATGAGTCAAGACAAATTACATTAGGGTGAATGGGGTCGACAGCTCACAAGCATGTGGGTTCGTCCCTAACCTTCATGGGTTGGGAAACTCAGTGGGGTTGGAGCGGAATGAGGAGGCGTGGGGTGTTTTGTTGACTTTTGTGATGTGGACTCAGCCCCTCAAACCAATCGAATTTTAGTCAAATTGGTTGGCTATTGTGATGTGGTCCCAAAGATGTGTGGATTCAAGGGCTAACCACACCACCCATATCAAATTAGGCTGGACGGTATGGGGTTGGTCCCCGGTTCGTCGTGGTCTGGCGCCGTTCCAAACACCATCCCCCCCGGCTTCGTCATCTCCGTCGACCTGGAGAAGTTGGGGACGCTCCACAAAATGACAAAAGTCCTCCCCTTTTGATGCATGTTACCGTTTAAAATTTAAAAAAAAATCCAATCTCAATTTAAAAAAGTAACCGCCATTTTTTAAATTAATACCACATTCACTCCAACTTTTATAAATATTCACCACTTTTACACCATTTCTCACACCTTTTCATCCACTACAATCTCATATCTCTCTCACATTTTATAAACCCTCTTCCCTTTTTATATAAACTCAACATTTTTTATACCATTTTTTACCCACTACCACCCCATCTCTCTCTCAAAATTTACCATGTCTTCACCTTCTTTCATTTCTTCATCTTCTTCGTCTACGTGGTATTCATCATCTTCGGAAGAGAATGACGCATTTTTCTAAAACATGATTACGTACGCGGCTCAGATCTTCATGGCGGATGATGAAGCGTCGTCCCAACGGCTAACTAGACAAGCAAAATTAAACCGAAACAAAGAAGGTACGTTACTTTTTTTTCCGCATGTTTATTTTAATTTAATAATGAATTTGATTTACTTTTCGTTTTCAATATATAGCCGCCCACGATAAACTAGTTGCCGATTATTTTGCCGAGGAACCTGTGTACACGGACGAGATGTTTCGACGTCGGTTCCGAATGAGTCGTCGATTTTTTTTACGTATCGCAGACGACATGGCCTGGTCTGATCCGTTTTTCACACTGCGATACGACGCTAGGGGCTCATGGGATTCAGAACTTTACAAAAATGTACGTCGGCCATTCGCCAACTGGCATATGGGTACGCACCCGACGCATTGGACGTGTAACAACTCGAAAATTCGTTGTTATCTTTTCATTTGTCTCTTCGATATACCTATCTTTTGTAATCCCGAAGTTCGGTTGATAATAAAGTTTATGTTAATTAATTATGGTATTGTATGTCATATCGCACCTAATCGCTTATTAAATCTCATCGCAATCACAACGCAATTACTTATTTGGTTTATTGGAATTACATGGTAAATTTAGTTGCGTGTTTATATGATAATTACGTGTTTGTGTGTGTGTGTGGTTAGGATTATAATCGCCTCGCTCTCGCACACTCGAATCGCTAAATCGCACTATTACATCAATTATAACGTTTAATATAACTAACTAATACGAACCGGATAGGCAAACAAACACTTAACGCAAAATCGGCAAACGAAACTTGGTCACCAGGCCAAGTTCGGCCGAACTTGACTACCACAAGTTCGCCCGAACTTGCCTAAGACACAAGAATCTTTTGTTTTTCCTCAAGTTCGCTCGAACTTGTACATACATTACAAGTTCGGCCGAACTTAGCTATCCACCCTTAAAATCTCTACAAGTTCGCGCGAACTTGTACAATTTTGTGCAAGTTCGACCGAACTTGGCCCCACCAGCTCACCATTTTACCTTCTCCTATAAATACTCAGCTCATTCCTCTTATTTAAACTTGCTGTAAGTTCGCCCAGAGCTCTCAAAACCCGAAACCTTCATGTTCTAAGTAAGAATCAACCCGATTTCAACTACAACAACGTTTATCAACGATTTACAAAGGTTTACAACGTTTTGGCACAAGGCATAGCCTTCGTTTTCAACAAATCTTCTCTGTTTACGAAAATCTTCATCTTTTTCCATAAAACTTCTGTTTTTCACTCAGATCTATACTTAGATCTGAGCAAAACCTTTAAAGTATGGATTTTTACACAATATTCGGACTAATGACGTATGTTTCGTTCACTTTTGAGTGGACCGAGGCTTTGTCGAAGCTAGATCTCAGATCCGGAAGAACAAGGACGAAATCGTCACTTTACACAAGCTGGACTAACCCGTACGAACCTTCAAGTTCGCCTGGATTAGCCCGAGTTTATGTAAAATGGCTAAGTTAGCTCCACAAGACCTCTCCGGCCTAAGCTTTACTCAGTGGCTTAAGGTTGGAGGGATGGGCACTCGATTTACTCAGCAAACGACGCGAAAACGCAAGATTTTGGACCCGAAAACATCAAGTTCGCTCAAGAATCACCAGCTCACCAGGTCAAGTTCGACCGAACTTGTACCCATATTGGGTCAAGTTCAACCGAACTTGGGTATTCATCACAAAAATCCTACAAGTTCGCCCGAACTTGCCTAGTTTCTTAGGAAACTATACAAGTTCGCCCGAACTTGCCTTCTCATAAGGTTTTCTCACAAGTTCGCTCAAACATGACAAGTTTCTCAAAGAAACTCATCAAGTTCGACCGAACTTGACACTAAACCATCCAAAACCATATAAGTTCGCTTGACTTGCCTAATGATCAATTTCAACTTCACCGTATTGGCTTTTCGGAAGACTGATGCACTTCTGTTCGTTTACAGGCTGATCCGGAGCACTCCGCAACTCGCCTCAGAATCTTAAGTCTTACCAAAACGCACCCACCGTGAGTATACTTGACCCATTTTCGCTTTAACGCACTTTTTGGGTGTTACATACGTTCCTATATCAAAATCACTTCACAAATCAAAACTGTTTATCGCGCGCGAATAATCTGATTGTATATGCTCGATACGTGATACTAGAAACATGTGACTAGGACTTATTTTCGTTAACTTGCCTCCTTAGCTAGTATTGTACTATAGTTTGGCTAACACCCGACAGGGTCTAGTTAGCATGATCACGCAAGCCTTTTCATGGTAGTTAGCATGAGAAATGAGCCTATGTTATGTTAAGTGTTTTGGTGTATGATATGTAATTAGATTGTTTCGCAAACGCTTTCTCGACTATGCTAGTATTATTCAAACTCGTATGCTCACCTTTACTTAATTGTATTGACTTGTATTTTAACGTATGTAACAGGTTGAGGATTTAGCTTGGATTACTTTGGAGTAGTTTTATTTAGTATTTTGCTTATCTTGTTTAGAACGGTTGTAATAAAAATCTAGGGGAAATCGAACCATGTTGTTTTTATGAGAAAAATCAGAATTTCTGTAGTGGTTGTTTGAAATATTATGTTTAATAGTATGGGATGTTAAATGTCACACCCCGACCCGCAGCAGAAAAGGTGATCGGGACATGATTGGGTTATCATCAAAGCTCATGACATTTATTTTAACGTTTACATATTCATTAATACACTTTAATGTGAAATTACAATCAATATTACATCATGTCTAAACATCAATCTAGGCTTCATTGTTTTCTTCTAAGGCAATTCCTATGTTTACTTGCTTCATCCTGTTCACCTGTATCATGTGTAAAAATGGTTTTTTTTTTATCAACAAAAAGTTGGGCGGTGAATCCTATGGAAAACATTTGAACAAGTTTATTTAATTGATTATAAAATAAAGTGCACAACCACTCATGGGTAAAAATAGATGTAAACTTATTCACCAATCAATTAATATTAAATAATGCACACATGAACAATAATGGATCGTTTTGAGGCACGCGTTGCTCAACTCGTCTCTCACGAGGAACTGATGGGCCTAATGATTGATTTGCATATACTTGACAATATGAAATACATAACTACAAACAATATAAACTAAATAATACACACATGAACAATAATGGATTTGTTTTGAGGCACGCGTTGCTCAACTCGTCTCCCACGAGGAACTGATGGGCTTAATGAATGAATTTCATATAAGTTGACAAAATGAAATACATAACCACAAACAATATAAAAAATCTAATTTAGATCACAATATGGTATGGCACAAGTTTAAATAAACGAGTTAATTTTTGGTGACACATGACACACCCCAAAACGTGTAATTAAAAAGGGGAGTTATAAGATTCACTCACATTGGGTGCGTTCGGTTGATAATGTTGAATGCACGCGAAGTTGGTTTTAACAACGAGTGAAATTAACCTAGACAATGGCATAGTGGTTCGGTAAGTAAACGGATTTTATTAATCCATTTTAGTAGGATTGTTGGGTGTATTTTTGTGAGTTTAAGGCTATTTTCTAACCTTAAAAATGTTAGTTTTAAGTATTCTTAATTGATTTTTAAATAAAATAAATAAATAAAAATAATAAAAAAAATGTTGACTTTTTGACCGTTGACCGTTGTCCATTGACCATTGACTTTGACTGTTGACCGGTTCGTATGTGTGAGTGTGTGCGCTGAGTGAGGCTCGAACCCGAGACCTCCCGTACGCGTGCACGCACCTCTACCAACTGAGCTACGTGTCTAACCCGAAATATTTCTGTTTTTAATTATATTTATATATTAATTGAATTAAACAGAATATCATTTATTTTAAAAACAATTTTAAAGCATCGAACCGGTGCGCTCCACAGGTCTCGAACCCGGGACCTGTGGGTTGAGTTAACACACAGTCCACCGCTGGACTGTGTGTCTAACTTGTTAAATAAACCGATTTTTATTATACTTATATACAAACTAAATATTTTCATTTATGTCTTAAATAAAAAGTTTGATAATTGTCCGGACCGGTGCGGTAGTCCGGACTCGAACTCGTGACCTGTGATTAAACATTCACACAGTCCACCACTGGACTGTGTGTCTATCTTGGTTATTATTCCGGTTTTTATTAAACTTAACATCTTACGCAGTGACTCCGGTTCGGTTAAAAAAAGGAACATTTTTTATTAGGGCGAAGGTGCGTGGGACAAGATTCCGAACTCGAGACGTAAGCATGTTTTATGTGCACACAGTCCACCACTGGACTGTGTATCTAACCCGAGTTATATCTTGATTTAAATTAAACTTATAGACTACTGAAACTTCGTCTTCTTCGTTAATCTTAACCAGAATCGGAAGTCCTGACTGGTTCGAAGTTTTAATCAAGTTCTTTTAGTGTTTTGAGGTTAATTACAGGTGAGATAAATAAAAAGAATGAAAAATTAGGCGTAAGGTATACCGAACTGGACTCCTCTGTTTCTCCGGCGAAACTCCGGTGACAGCAGAAACTTCCGGCGACGTGTGTCTTGCGGCAGAGAGTCTTCAGAGAGCTTGAGATGGATGTGAGTGGCTTCGGTATAAGTTCTGGTGTTCAGTAAGGCTCAGAAGTGAAGGGCTCGGTTTTCTTGCGAGGTGCAGAACTTTTCCGGCGAGTGGAATTACGTCGGGTAAAGGTGCGGTTTTGAGCGAAAAAGCTAGCAAGGTTCGAGGAGGTATTTATAGGGCGGGACATCGACGTATTTGGCCCGTTTTCCGACTTGATTCATCGGTTAGAAACTTTCCGGCGGTTATAGCTTGTGTCGCGGGTTCAGGCGTCGGTTATAACCGATGTCATAGTTAAAGTTTACGTTAAAACTGAAGAAACCGTCAATTCTTGGCGAGATAGTCGGGATTTCCGACGACTGCGATTGGGCGGCCGATTTTGAATTCGATAATCATGTTATGAATTTAATTGTCTTCAATATTGAACAAGAAATACAAGTGGCGCAGTGGTTGGATGGTTAGAAGATAAGTTGTTTGCTGAAACGCTGGCTGACCCGGGTTCGAAACCCGCAGCACTAATTTATTTTTAAATCACTATTTTTAAGACTTTTTCAAATATAAATTATATATTCCAATATATTTATTAATTATGTATCGTTTAAAATTATTTTGGGCATTAAATTCGCAACGAAATTTTTAACTGATTGTTCGGTTAATAAACGGAGCGGGTTTGGTAAATCCGGTTTTTGACGGATGTTACAGTATCCCCTGCTTTTTAGAAATTTCGTCCCGAAATTTAAGTAGTGATATATTTGTCTAAAAAAATGATGGTGTTTAGTTTGACAGTTACATGCTTAGAAAAAGAGTAAGAGTTTAAATTTTTGTTTGAGGCGGTAACGTCCCTTGTAAGGGTTAAGTACCCTGATACAGGAATCGCTTTTTGTTGCCTACGGTAAAATATTGATAAGCAGAGTTGATTCGCTAAATATGATATCATGCGTAAGAGTTTTGATATGTTTGGAGGGATATGGTTATATCCTAAAGCAAGACTTCTAATACTACAACCTACATGGAACTTCTCATAACCGTCTAACAATATCTCTGATCCTTTGACAAGAATACTTATATATAGGGAGTACCAGCGGCGTATCCACCATATTCTTGTCAAATTTTCATTGGTTTTATCAGTAAGTTATGATTGGTTCTATGATATGACTCTAGAACATAAATAAACACAACAACTAATGTACCAAGAAATTACTAACTTCTACGTAGAACTTTCTCATAACCGTCTGACAATGCCTCTGATCCTTTGACAAGAATACTTATATATAGGAAGTACCAGCGGCGTATCCACCATATTCTTGTCAAATTTTCATTGGTTTATCAGTAAGTTATGATTGGTCCTATGATGTAACTCTAGAACATAAATAACACAACAACCAATATTTGAATCCACATTCTGATAGCATATATGTTTGAATGGTGACAGTTCCTCTCTCGTTTGTTATGATGGAGATGTTAGTTTTTGTAGAAATAGAACACAATCCAATTTCTTTAAATGGCGAGATGATATGAATGTAACACAAATTTCAACCAAGACAATACTAAATCCTACATGGAACTTCTCATAACCGCCTGATAATGCCTCTGATCCTTTGGCAAGAATACTTATATATAGGAAGTACCAGCAGCGTATCCACCATATTCTTGTCAAATTTTCGTTGGTTTTATCCGCAAGTTATGATTAGTTACCAAAAAAAACTACTAAATCCTACATAGAACTTCTCATAACCGCCTGACAATGCCTCTGATCCTTTGACAAGAATACTTATATATAGGAAGTACCAGCGGCGTATCCACCATATTCTTGTCAAATTTTCATTGGTTTTATCAGTGAATTATGATTAGTCCTATGTGACTCTACAACCAATACAACAAACACAAGATACTGAAAATGAAAAAAAATGTCTGTGCGATCAAGGCTCAATCAAACGGAGCCGATCGTATTGTATGTACTGAAAATGAAAAATGTCTGTGCGATCAAGGCTCAATCAAACGGAGCCGATCGTATTGCATGTGCTGAAAATAATAAACAATAATCACTCAAACAGTTTATACATGGAACCTCTCATAACCGCTTGATAATGCCTCCGATCCTTTGACAAGAATACTTATATATAGGAAGTACCAGCGGCGTATCCACCATATTCTCGTCAAATTTTCATTGACTTTATCCGCAAGTTATGATTAGTTCTATGTGACTCTACAACAAACACAACAACCACAAGACTGATAATGAAAATGTCTGTGCGATCAAGGCTCAATCAAACAGAGCGGATCGTATTGCATGTACTGAAAATGAAAAATGTCTGTGCGATCAAGGCTCAATCAAACGGAGCCGATCGTATTGCATGTACTGAAAATAATAAACAATAATCACTCAAACAGTTTATACATGGAACCTCTCATAACCGCCTGATAATGCCTCCGATCCTTTGACAAGAATACTTATATATAGGAAGTACCAGCGGCGTATCCACCATATTCTTGTCAAATTATCCTTGGCTTTATCCTTAAGTTATGATTGGTTCTATGTAATTCTAAAACATAAAGAAAAACATAAAACTAAACGATTGGAGTTGAATCTTGATTTCCGGTGAAGAGGACTAGTTGGGTGGTTTCATTTGGGCCGTCATTATCTTCGTCAGGATTGGCGTTGATGTTGAAAACCCTTCCTCTTGCTGGTGGCCTAGTGATTGGGTTTTCTTGATTTACTTGGTTAACTGGGTTTGATTGGGCTTGAGCGTTTATGATGTTAACCAATCGAGGGCACGTGTTTCTAAAGTGGGTAGGGTCGCCACAATTGAAACAAGCTCGAACATATGGGAACATGGGGTATTGGGGTTGTTGATAGGTTTGGATCATGTTTTGGGTAGGGGAAGAGATTTGGTTTTGAAAAGGGCGGCAAACCTTGCTCAAATGACCATAGCGTCCACAAGTTGCACATAGTCGACAAGGTAAGGTAAGGGGATGGTGATAAAAACAGGTGTTACATCGAGGGTGAGGTCCAAGATATGGTTTCTTATTTGGGTAAGTTGAGTTGGGTGCCACTTGGGTGATTGGGATAGCTTGGATGGGTATGGCGTGTGAAATTGGTTGATTTCGTTGGATAGTAGCGAAAAGTTGCCCGTCTCTTTTTCTCTTAAAAGTGGGTGGAGAAGGGGATTCGGTTTGGGTGGAGTTTGAAGTTTCAGTCGATGCCTTATCCTTCTTCTTCTCCTCCTTGAAGTCTTTGTTCCGGATTCGGTTTTCGGTGAGCTCTGTAGCAAACTCCATTGCTGCTTCCAAGTTTGCAGGTGTGGCACTTATTACAGAGTCATGAATCTTTGACGAAAGACCACGAATGTAGTGCTCGATCAAACGGTAGAGGGGAGTGAACAAGTTGGGAACCATTTGATTTAACTCGAGGAATCTTTTGTTGTACGTGGTGTGGTCGCCTTCCTTTTGCTTCAATGAATAGAACTCATCTTCTAATTTCTTGATTTCGCTCCTTGGGCAAAATCGTCTGGTCATGATTTCCTTCAATTCATTCCAAGTTAAAGTCATAGCATCTTCAACACCTCGTTTGGCCTTCTCTGTATTCCACCAAGTAAGTGCTATTCCATATAAACGACCGGTAGCATATTGCACTTTGCGGTCATCGGGGCAATCGCAATTTAGAAAAGTGTTCTCCATTTCTTCAAACCAATGGAGGAGAGCAGTGACACCTTCAGTCCCTTTGTATTTTGGAGGGTCGCATGATTTGAAATGCTTGTAGGTGCATTTAGTGGTATTTGGGGGAGGGTTGATAACGTGTTGATCTTCTTGATTGACAGGATTCGCGGTAAGTGCTTGTTGGACTTGGATTACAATGTTGGGTATTACGGCAGCCATTTGTTGAGCGATTAGGGCAGCCATGAGCTCGCGGGCTTTTCCTTCTCTCATCTTCCTATGGGCGAGGTTAGAAGACATCTACAAGGAATACGCATCATGAGTATGAGTTGGATGTTTTTGGGATCATGGGTGGTATTTAGGAATGAACATTCATAAAATAATTATAGAAAAATAAATCTACTACATCCATAGGATGTCTTGGGCTTTGCTCGTCATTAGGCCCTACATGCCGCCATACTTCACCTTCGTAATCATGTGGGCCCCCATGAATACCGGGTTTTTCATATGGTTCGCATGTGTTAGCCTGGTTACGTACACTAAAACCCGGAGAAAACGAGAAATATGTATATAACGTATGAGATTCGGAATGTGTCCAGGTGTAGACACGGTGACACCTCAAAGTAGGGTTAGTTCGAACGACGTTTGGTGTGGCATGCTTTGGCCTAATTGGTCCTTCGTACTCTCATCGTTAGTCCCCAGGTAGGCAAACTGGTCCGTTATATTGGATTTATACGAATGCCAACCTAGACAGGACGTTCCGACTACCGGTACTTGTACCCTTCCAGTTACTACATGCCCGTCGCAAACTTACTTTGATGAGATTTGAAAATTGCAACAAAACCTTTGAATAACGAGAGTATGAAAATGATTTGAATATATGAACATTGAAATATGTATGATGAATGTGTATATAAGTATGTATGTTTGACTGTAAGTATAAACAAATATGAAACAAATAAACCTCATAAGTTTGTATGTAACCACCTAACAATTTAAAATTTAGGCAAACTATAGTATAGGCTCTAAGGGTCTAATAACCTATCCTAATTCCTATAGTCATGGCTCTGATCCCAATCTGTCACACCCCGACCCTCAGCGGAAAAGGTGATCGGGGCATGATTGGGTTATCATCAAAGCTCATGACATTTATTTTAACGTTTCATATTCATTAATACACTTTAATGGGAAATTACAATCAATATTACATCATGTCATAAACATCAATCTAGGCTTCATTGTTTTCTTCTAAGGCAATTCCTATGTTTTCCTTGCTTCATCCTGTTCACCTGTATCATGTGTAAAAATGGTTTTTTTTATCAACAAAAGTTGGCGAGTGAATCCTATGGAAAACATTTGAACAAGTTTATTTAATTGATTATAAAATAAAGTGCACAACCACTCACTGGGTAAAAATAGATGTAAACTTATTCACCAATCAATTAATATTAAATAATGCACACATGAACAATAATGGATCGTTTTGAGGCACGCGTTGCTCAACTCGTCTCTCACGAGGAACTGATGGGCCTAATGATTGATTTGCATATACTTGACAATATGAAATACATAACTACAAACAATATAAACTAACTAATACACACATGAACAATAATGGATTTGTTTTGAGGCACGCGTTGCTCAACTCGTCTCCCACAAAGAACTGATGGGCTTAATGAATGAATTTCATATAAGTTGACAAAATGAAATACATAACCACAAACAATATAAAAAATCTAAGTTTAGATCACAATATGGTATGGCATAAGTTTAAATAAACGAGTTAATTTTTGGTGACACATGACACACCCCAAAACGTGTAATTAAAAAGGGGAGTTGTAAGATTCACTCACATTGGGTGCGTTCGGTTGTTAATGTTGAATGCACGTGAAGTTGGTTTTAATAACGAGTGAAATTAACCTAGACAATGGCATAGTGGTTCGGTAAGTAAACGGATTTTATTAATCCATTTTAGTAGGATTATTGGGTGTATTTTTGTGAGTTTAAGGCTATTTTCTAACCTTAAAAATGTTAATTTTAAGTATTTTTAATTGATTTTTAAATAAAATAAATAAATAAAAATAATAAAAAAATGTTGACTTTTTGACCGTTGACCGTTGTCCATTGACCATTGACTTTGACTGTTGACCGGTTCGTATGTGTGAGTGTGTGCGCTGAGTGAGGCTCGAACCCGAGACCTCCCGTACGCGTGCACGCACCTCTACCAACTGAGCTACGTGTCTAACCCGAAATATTTCTGTTTTTAATTATATTTATATATTAATTGAATTAAACAGAAAATCATTTATTTTAAAAACAATTTTAAAGCATCGAACCGGTGCGCTCCACAGGTCTCGAACCCGGGACCTGTGGGTTGAGTTAACACACAGTCCACCGCTGGACTGTGTGTCTAACTTGTTAAATAAACCATTTTTATTATACTTATATACAAACTAAATATTTTCATTTCTGTCTTAAATAAAAAGTTTGATAATTGTCCGGACCGGTGCTGTAGTCCGGACTCGAACTCGTGACCTTGATTAAACATTCACACAGTCCACCACTGGACTGTGTGTCTATCTTGGTTATTATTCCGGTTTTTATTAAACTTAACATCTTACGCAGTGACTCCGGTTCGGTTAAAAAAAGGAACATTTTTTATTAGGGCGAAGGTGCGTGGGACAAGATTCCAACTCGAGACGTAAGCATGTTTTATGTGCACACAGTCCACCACTGGACTGTGTGTCTAACCCGAGTTATATCTTGATTTAAATTAAACTTATAGACTACTGAAACTTCGTCTTCTTCGTTAATCTTAACCAGAATCGGAAGTCCGACTGGTTCGAAGTTTTAATCAAGTTCTTTTAGTGTTTTGAGGTTAATTACAGGTGAGATAAATAAAAAGAATGAAAAATTAGGCGTAAGGTATACCGAACTGGACTCCTCTGTTTCTCCGGCGAAACTCCGGTGACAGCAGAAACTTTCGGCGACGTGTGTCTTGCGGCAGAGAGTCTTCAGAGAGTTGAGATGGATGTGAGTGGCTTCGGTATAAGTTCTGGGTGTTCAGTAAGGCTCAGAAGTGAAGGGCTCGGTTTTCCGGCGAGGTGCAAACTTTTTCCGGCGAGTGGAATTACGTCGGGTAAAGGTGTGGTTTTGAGCGAAAAAACTAGCAGAGGTTCGAGGAGGTATTTATAGGGCGGGACATCGACGTATTTGGCCCGTTTTCTGACTTGATTCGTCGGTTAGAAACTTTCCGACGGTTATAGCTTGTGTCGCGGGTTCAGGCGTCGGTTATAACCGATGTCATAGTTAAAGTTTACGTTAAAACTGAAGAAACCGTCAATTTTTGGCGAGATAGTCGGGTTTCCGACGATTGCGATTGGGCGCGCCGATTTTGAATTCGATAATCATGTTATGAATTAATTGTCTTCAATATTGAACAAGAAATACAAGTGGCGCAGTGGTTGGATGGTTGGAAGATAAGTTGTTTGCTGAAACGCTGGCTGACCCGGGTTCGAAACCCGGCAGCACTAATTTATTTTTAATCACTATTTTTAAGACTTTTTCAAATATAAATTATATATTCCAATATATTTATTAATTATGTATCGTTTAAAATTATTTTGGGCATTAAATTCGCAACGAAATTTTTAACTGATTGTTCGGTTAATAAACGGAGCGGGTTTGGTAAATCCGGTTTTTGACGGATGTTACATTAAACGTTAAGTAATGTTGTTGGATAATTGTTACGGAATTTCTCGTGAGACAATCTGGTCGCCTAGTGCCACTAACCCTGATGTTTCCGCCATCGGTTTGGGTGTGACAGGACGAGTATTTAAGGATGTCCGACCGAACCGCACGTGAATGTTTGCACAGGTTTTGCAAATGGGTCATCAAATAATATAGCAAGAGATACCTGCGGAAACCAAACGCAAACGACGTTCAAAAATTATACCAAGCACACTAACAAAGACATGGTTTTCCAGGAATGCTAGGGAGCATTGATTGCATGCACTGGTCGTGGCAGAACTGCCCTATTTCCTGGCAAGGTCAGTATACTCGGGGAGATCATGGTCATCCCACTATTATTTTAGAGGCCGTTGCGTCACAGGATTTATGGATCTGGCATGCTTTTTTTGGTCTACCTGGTTCGCTTAATGACCTTAACATCATATACCAGTCACAGATATTTGACGATGTAATGGCGGGAACAGGTCCAGACACAAGTTTTACGGTTTCAGGGGTGGAATACAGGCGGGGCTACTACCTTGCAGATGGAATATACCCAATGTACTCGACAATCGTTAAAACTGTTCGGCACCCGACAGACGATAAAAGAAAAAATTTGCGAAGTATCAAAAGGGTGCGAGAAAAGATATTGAACGGTCTTTTGGGGTACTACAAAAAATGGCATATCATTGAACATCCAGCACGTTCGGCTACGCTAAAGAGGTTATGACACATTATGTATGCTTGTATCATTCTTCATAACATGGTCATTGAAGACGAAGGTAGAGCGATATGCGAGTACGACAAAAACGCGTCTACCCAGTTAGTTTGGAACAACAAGAGTTGAACATGTTCTCTCTACGTAAAGAGTACACACATCATAACCTACAAGCGGACTTGGTGGAGTACATATGCAACAACGCTCAAAATGAACCAGACAATCACATGCAGGACGAAGACTAGCAGCTTTTTTTAATATTTTTTTAATCCTTAGGATTTTTTAAGTTTATGGTTTTTTTTACGTTGCTTAATCGGTTTTTTTTAAAGTTGATGTTTTTTTAAGTTTATGTAATGTTGTTAAATATTAATGAAAGTATTTTCTTGATTTATTTGTTAAATGTTTAAAAAATGGAAGATTTAAAAATAATAATAATAATAAAGTTGTGGGGTAGGATTATCCTCCCATTTCCACTAGTTTTGTGGGATGGACCATCCTCCCAAGGATGGTGATGTGGCGATGACGTGGCGGATCATCCTCCCTTGGAGGATGGTCACCATACCATGTAGCCTTAGGTTGGTTGGGTTTATTTGAGGTGGCATGTTTGTGTTGGCTTATAGTGTGGGTTTTTAGTTGAAGGGGGTAACTGCTTCTTCCACCTTTAACAAGTTAGTTACACTTAAAACAGGTTGAATGAGTTGAGACGAATCGAAAGTTATACAAAGTGTATTGAACTTTCATCTTGTTTAATTTATTAAGTTGTACCGTCTATTACAATAAAAAATTAAATCCGATACATAACACAAGATAACTTGTCAAGAAAATAAATTTGTTAGAATAAGAACTATTGTAATTCCTTTAGTATAATTTGAAGTTATAATTAGATGTATTGATGGTTTGTAGTACAATGGAACCTAAATCAAATGCATTTTAATACATAGTACAAGAAAACATGGAATTTGCTAGATAAATGAGTTGTAGTACTCCTAGAAACACATATTGTCTAGACATGCCACGTTTAGTGATCATAAATGCTTTGTTAAGTTGTAACACATGACAATAATTCAAGCCGGTAGATGCTTATATAAATTTGTACTCTAGGACCTACCAATACATTATGTCTAGATGTGTTTCGTTGTACTATATCTATATATTACACTAAGATTGTAATTAGATGTCCAATTGAGTGGCAAACCAGAGCATAGCAATGCATGCTTTGAGCATCCTTAGTAGGGATGTTTTTTAGGTAAAAATGGTAAGCTAGAGGTTGGAAGATAATGGGAGTGATGTGTAGGAGAGATGAGAGATGGATGATTGTACGAGTAGAGGGTCAAACTAGTTATGTGAGTGAATATGAACTATGTAAACATTTAACCATATATAGAGGTTCTAGTAGATAGGGAGCGGGCTAGCGACTACGAAGAATCATTGAAAAGACTATGAGGATTGTCCTTTCTGTATACAGTACTCAACTGAAAATAATTATGAATTTACATCGAGATAGATGGTAAACGGATAACAAGCTACGCCGCTACCCCTTTTGAATAGCAAAACTAAGTCTTTTAAAAACTACGTCCATAGATCTCGGGTTCATAACATTACTATGCATTACCCTTTGAACTCGACTAAGTAGGTCCACAACCTCTGACGCCAGGAAACCAAAAGTATCAAAAACAAATGGGATAAATACGTGCTGGTTGTCAACGCACGCTTTCTTGTATTTGGTCACTTTACCTGAAGCAGCCTTTAAAGCAGCCTGGCCCACCGTAAAAACACTACCCCCTAAGCCCACAAGCGAGGAAACCCCTGTTAGATCCACACATGCATGTTTTCCTCCTCCCTTTTCAATGACCAAAATGTCGGCTTGAAGGGTGTCGCAACCCCCGACCCCACCCCGGGAGCGGGGGCCGAGAGACACAGAGCTGGTGGCACCGGTGTTTATTAATTTGGTAGCGGAATTAAATCATCAGGATCGTCGTTAGGAAATAAATATCAGAGTTTCAAAACACCAAACTTTTATATTAAACAAATGGGGTAGAACCCAAATTTCCATTACAATATATTTATAGGGATAAGCCCTAATTTATAGAAAACATAAACTCCTTTTTATTTAGGTAACTTTTATAGCCATTTTTCTAAGCCTTTAGTGCTCTCCAGCTGGCTTCTGTTAGCTTCACATTAAGTTACCTGAAACGCGTTTTAAAAACATTTTATCAGCAAGAAATACTGGCGAATCCATCTCAGTTTTATCAAAACAAGTGATTATACTTTACACTTATTGAGGAGCATCCGCATTTACAATGTTTATATCTACACAATTACTCAATCAGTACTATCAATCCTGACTTGTGGGTCATATTACTTTGGGCCCTGTCACCCAACAGTAACGGTTCCTGTCACATTACCGTGACTTTGGACTAGCAATGTATACAAAACCCCAACATACCGGCAGTAATTGTAGAATACATATACTCAATCACTGTTAAGCATAATTAAAACATTTGAGGTTTTGGTATTACATTTTGACTCACAAAAAGATTTACAAAAAGAGAATGTACTCGCCTTGAACACTTTAAGTATTCCTACGGAGTTCCTGGTGACAGTTCTTGATTACTTCCTGGGATTTCTATTAAAACATACAATGCACATGTGTTAGTAAGTTAACCCAAGTCACTTTAACCATACCACATTCGACAGAACTCCAACGAACGTAGTCGGGCAGAGCCTAGACATGCGTTGGCGATTCCAGATCGATTGGGTAGGGTGTCCATACAACACTCGACAGAACTCCAACGAAACGTAGTCGGGCTGAGCCTAGACATGCGTTGGGATTCTAGATCAATTGGGTAGGATAGTGAATTAGTGATCGGGGGTTAAGTTACTTACAACGGGCAGCGCTTCGCAGGTTTAGGGGTTTAGGGTTTAGGGGGTGTTGCACGAAGAAACAGAGATTCAGAGAGTATACGATCAATTTAGAGGATCGAAAGTGAGCGACGATTTCAGTCCCAGGCCGCTCCTTTTATACCCGTTTTTTACCTCCCCCGCGCGTCGCGCGGGGATCTGGGTTCCTTCTCGCGTGCGCCTGAGGTGCCTAGCTAAGCTAGGTCAGCCTGGTCACAAGTGTAGGGTTGCTAGATGGCGCGAAACGGTGACACGTCACAAGTGTAGGGTTGCCAGACTGGTGTCTCTGGCGCGTGGCGCCTGGACTGTCCAGGTGGACCTTTCTCGTTTTGCGTGTCGCGTCTCGATTTGCGTGTCCTGTTTTACGTTTCGGCTAATTTCGGGGTGCTTTGGAGAGTTGTTACATCCTCCCCACCTTGTTTTAAATCTCGTCCTCGAGATTCACTTGAATAGGTGTGGATACTTTCTTTGCATTTATGACTCAAGCTCCCATGTATATTCTGGTCCTCTCTTAGAATCCCATTTTACTTTTACCATAATTAGTCCCTTGCGCTTGAGATTCTTGATTTTCTATCTTCAATCTGAATGGGTTTCTCAACGAATTTTAGTTTTCATTTACCTCTACATCTTTAAGAGGTATCACCAATGATTCGTCTGCTAGACATTTCTTGAGATTGCATATATGAAATACATCATGTATTCCTGCCATTTCCTCTGGCAATTGTAGCTGATAGGCTACTGCCCTATTCGTTTGACAATCTTAAAAGGTCCAACATACCTTGGGCTTAATTTTCCTTTCTTGCCGAATCTTACAACTCCTTTCCAGGGTGAGACTTAGCACTCTATCTCCGACTTGAAATTCCAAGGGTTTACGTCTGTTATCTGCATAACTCTTTTGGCGATCTTGAGCCGCTTTTCATTCTTTCCTTGACTTGAATGATTTTGTCAGTTGTTTCTTGCATAATTTCAGGACCTGATAGTTGCTTTTCTCCAATCTCTGCCCAGCATACTGGAGTTCGGCATTTTCCCCGTAGAGGGCTTCAAATGGTGGCAACATTGATGCTGGTATGATAGCTATTGTTGTAGGAAAATTCGATCAAAGGCAAATCTTCATCCCAATTTCCTCCGAAATCAATTACACAAACTCTAAGCATGTCTTCCATTGTTTGAATTGTTTTTCACTTTGACCGTCTGTTTGAGGATGATATGTCGTACTTAGATTTAGTCTTGTTCCCATTGCTTTTTAGAAACTTGTCCAAAAATGAGAGGTAAAACGGTTGTCCCTGTCAGATACAATAGATAAAGGAATTCATGCAGTGAAACTATTTCATTTACATATAATTTAGCTAATTGTTCCATACTGAACGTTTCCTTCATCGGTAAGAAATGAGCAGATTTGGTTAACCTGTCTACAATCACCCAGATTGTATCATTACCTTTTCGTGTCCTGGGCAGTTTGGTAAAAAAGTCCATTGTTATTAATTCCCATTTCCAAATAGGTATTTCCAATTGTTGCAACAGTCCTGAAGGTTTCTGATGTTCAGCCTTAACTTGTGAACAGGTTAGGCATTGGGCAACGTAGCTTGCTACATCCTTCTTCATTCCTATCCACCAGAAATTTTTTCTCAAGTCTTTATACATCTTATCACTTCCAGGATGCATTGTATACTTAGTCTTATGGGCTTCCTCTAGTATTCGCTTCCGTAGATCTCCTTGGATAGGGATCCAAATTCTGTTTTTATGGAATCTCCAAATTCCATCTGTTCCTTTCTCTAATTCTTTAATCATTCTTTTTAATCCTTCAGCATCGTCCTTGATTGTTGTTTCCTGTGTTTGTTTAATTTGCTCATTTAAGTCTATCTGCAGGTTTAGTCTAAGAGAGCGTACTCTTTTTGGCTTCTCATGATACTTTCGACTTAAAGCATCAGCTACTATGTTAGCTTTTCCTGCATGATACTGGATATCACAATCATAATCACTAAGGATTTCCATCCATCGCCTCTGTCTCATGTTTAATTCCCTTTGTCCAAAGACATATCTTAAACTCTTATGATCTGTGAATACTACAAACTTACTACCGTAAAGATAGTGTCTCCAAATCTTAAGGGCAAAAATTATTGCTCCTAACTCTAGATCATAGGTTGTATAATTCTCTTCATGCTTCTTAAGTTGTCTAGAGGCATAAGCAATAACCTTTTGACGTTGCATCAGCTCACGTCCATAACCCTAACTTAGACGCATCACAATAAACTACGAGTCTTCAGTTCCTTCTGGCAAAGCGAGTATTGGTGCGTTGGTTAACTTTTGCTTCAAAATCCTAAATGCTTCTTCCTGCTTTGGTCCCCATTCAAACTAACTGATTTGCAAGTTAGCTTGGCTAACGGGATGGCTATTCTTGAAAAATCTTCAATAAAACGTCTATAATATCCTGCCAATCCAAGAAAACTTCTTACTTCCGTTGGTGATTCTGGGACCTTCCAATTGGTAATTGCTTCGATCTTTGTGGGATCCATGAATTCCTTCATGATTCCAGATGTCCAAGGAATTGTACTTCTTGTAACCAAAATTCGCATTTTGAGAATTTTGCGTAAAGCTTTTCTTTCCTCAATAATGTAGGAGTATGTGCAAATGCTCTGCGTGATCTTCCTCATTTTTAGAGTAAATTAGAATATCATCTATAACAATTATGAATTTATCCAGGTATGGTTTACATATCCTGTTCATCATGTCCATAAATGCAGCTGGGGCATTGGTTAAACCAAATGGCATGACAGTAAATTCATAATGACCATACCTTGTTCGGAAAGCTGTTTTTAGGAATGTCCTCTTCCTGTACTTTCAACTGATGATATCCTGAGTGTAAGTCGATCTTAGAAAAGAATCGGGCTCCTTGGAGTTGGTCGAACAAATCGGCAATTCTTGGTAACGGGTACCGATTTTTAATTGTAACCTTATTCAATTCTCGGTAGTCAATGCACATACGCATTGATCCGTCTTTCTTATTGACAAATAACACTGGTGCTCCCCTGGCGATGAGCTGTGTTGTATGAAACTTTCTCTAGTAATTCGTCCAGTTGTTTCTTCAGTTCCTGCATCTCCGTTGGTGCTAGGCGATAGGGGGCTTTGGCAATTGGTGTTGTTCCTGGTATTAGGTGAATTATAAATTCAACCTCTCGATCTGGCGGTTATCCAAGCAACTCTTCCGGGAAGACATCTGAGAAATTAGATATTACAGGAATATCTTTCAATTCTTTTCCTTTAGTGTTAATGATTACGGAAATCATATACACTATTTCTCCTTTCCGTGCATAGCTTGCAGTTTTCATCACAGAGATGAACTTTGTTGATTTTGTCGACTTATCTCCTTTAATTGTGATCCTTTCACCCGATGGCACATTTACTTCTACGGACTTTTGATCACATATTATTCGTGCCTGATTGGCTACCAACCAATCCATTCCTAACACGACTCAAATCCGGCAAGATCCATTGGAAAAAGGTTAGCAGAAAAATTATGATTTAAAATTCATATCTTTGCTCCTTGCAGGATTTTGCTTATTTGGATAGAAGATCCATTTGCCGTCTCCACCAGACAGTTTTGGTGAAGTTTAGTTAATGGTTGATTAAGAAAATTGCAAAAGGAAGTATTAATGAAACTTTGGTTTGCACCAGAGTCAAACAATACTTTTGCATAAACATCATTAACTAAAAACGTACCGGCAATCACATCCGGAATCATCTTGGCTTCTTCGGCAGTCAGCACGAATGCCCTTGCAGTCTTCTTGGGTCCTTCCGTCGTCCTTGCTTTGTTGTTTGCCGCTAGAGCTAGTTTCGGGCAGTTAGTTCTAATATGACCAGCTTCCCCGCAATGGTAGCATAGCCTATTGCTAACTTTCTTCCTGCAGTCTTTTTCCTTATGCCCTGGAAATTTGCAAAAATTGCAGTATGTAGAGCATTTTCCTGAATATCTCCTTTTGCAGTACTTACACGGGGGTGAAGAAGAACTTGCTCCTTTCCCATGGTTGGAATTTTCGTAACGTAGCTCCTGTGTGATCTTTTGAGCTAGGTTCCTTTTCTGGTTTTCTTCTTGCATACGTACCAGTTCATCTGTCAAAGTATTTGCCAATTCCACTGCCTCTTCTATGGTTTGTGGTCTAGCTGCCTTGACTACATGTCTGATCTCACTGATTAATCCCCAGATGTAACGGGAGATTAATACTGGTTCTGGTGAGGCCAGGGTTGGTACAATCCTTGCATATTCAAAGAATGTGGTAGTATATTCTCTGCAATTTACCCCAGTCATTCTATGATTTAGGAATTTATTAACAATCTGCTCCTTTTCATTAGGAGGGCATAATTTCCTTTCAACTATTTCCTTAAAGTTGTTCCATTCCATACTATAAACTCTGTCATTTCCTTTGGACTGAAGAATGGTATTCCACCACTCTAAAGCTGCATCTTTAAAAAGATTAGAAGCATACATGACTTTATCTTCATTTGCACATTTACTTATCTTGAGGACGGCTTCTGTCTTTTCTATCCAGCGCAAGGCTGAAATAGCTCCTTCATATAATTATTATTTAATTTATTTTGTGACATTAATACCTGCTAAATGTTTATAATTCAGATGTCAGACGAAGTACATCAGGAAACCCAGAATAACGGTAATAACGGGAATCAAATGAATAAAAGTGTTATCGAACACATAGTGGCCCAAGGAATCATAGATGCTATGCCCTATATTATCGACACCATTAAAAAGGCAGGAAATAATGATTCCATAAACGGAAATAAACGTGTACCCCCTGAAGCAAATCACAGCGTGAATGGAAATCCCGAACTGTTAATCCAAGCTCCAATTCCAAAAAGAAGAAGAACCATCTCATATGGTTGTTCTTATAAAGAATTCTTATCATGCAAACCAAACCAAAATCGTCGAGCATTGCGACTTTTACTCTTTTCCTACATATGCATCTAGTACAAGCATAACTGAAATTTAAATATTACTAGCCTATGCATTGATATATTGATATAAGTGATATTACTTTTTTTTAACGTTACAATACACACACGTATATATATTATATATTAAGCTACGACTTCCTTAAAACTGCATTTCTCGCTCGTCATACTTCCAGATGAGTTTCTCTCCGATGTGGCGAATTCGGATTCCTTCCTACACCAATTCATCTCCAAGTTGGCGGAGTTCTTCCACATGTTCCCTGGGTAGTATTGGGGCTGGCATTGGTTCAGGGTAAGGTGGAACTGATTCTTCATATGGGATTGGGTTTTCTAGCAGGTTCTGAATTGCCTAGTTATTAGCCCACCATGGATCTAAAGAGTTTGGGGCTGGAATTCTAGGTATCTCATTGGGGTTAAAGGTTGGTATTGGAAATTGTTTTTCCTGGTTCTGCTCTAAGTTTATGGGTTGGTTAGGAAATAAGGGAAGCAACGGGGGTTCTGGATTTGCTACTTGATTGAAATTAGGTTCTCCTTCTGCATTTTCAAACATGTGAAAATTTGCTAGCTGCCTATCTAATTCTTCCTCCCACAAGGGTCTAACTTCGGGGTTTCGGTGTTTCTCTCAGTTCTAGCTGCTATGGCTCGTTGTTGTACTTGTCTCAGTCTTTTCCTTTTCTCTATTTTGGCTCTAATAAACCAATTTCTCTTTTTAGGGGGAAAAGGATCTACAGATTTGGCTTTAAAAACAAAAGCATCTTCGGAATCAGCGGTGTAGTCTGTGGTTAGCTGGGATGTTCCTTCATCCATCAGAGAATGAGGTAGGTGACGATAAGCGTCAGAAGTATTCTGATCACTCATTCATAAACTAAAGAAGTTA
The DNA here is from genome assembly GCA_947069175.1 of Scalesia atractyloides. NCBI lineage: Eukaryota > Viridiplantae > Streptophyta > Magnoliopsida > Asterales > Asteraceae > Scalesia > Scalesia atractyloides. Next base: position 92,334,128 of record CAMTDV010000030.1, read on the forward strand.
GTAAAATAATACCAAATAATATATGCATATTTGTTTAAAATTTAGGTATTTCAAAAGAACACCTAAATGACTTAAACTAGTGGTATAGCTCTGTTACCACCTTCTGTCGCAACCCCCGACCCCACCCCGGGAGCGGGGCCGAGAGACACAGAGCTGGTGTCACCGGTGTTTATTAATTTGGTAGCGGAATTAAATCATCAGGATCGTCGTTAGGAAATAAATATCAGAGTTTCAAAACACCAAACTTTTATATTAAACAAATGGGGTAGAACCCAAATTTCCATTACAATATATTTATAGGGATAAGCCCTAATTTATAGAAAACATAAACTCCTTTTTATTTAGGTAACTTTTATAGCCATTTTTCTAAGCCTTTAGTGCTCACCAGCTGGCTTCTGTTAGCTTCACATTAAGTTACCTGAAACGCGTTTTAAAAACATTTTATCAGCAAGAAATACTGGCGAATCCATCTCAGTTTTATCAAAACAAGTGATTATACTTTACACTTATTGAGGAGCATCCGCATTTACAATGTTTATATCTACACAATTACTCAATCAGTACTATCAATCCTGACTTGTGGGTCATATTACTTTGGGCCCTGTCACCCAACAGTAACGGTTCCTGTCACATTACCGTGACTTTGGACTAGCAATGTATACAAAACCCCAACATACCGGCAGTAATTGTAGAATACATATACTCAATCACTGTTAAGCATAATTAAAACATTTGAGGTTTTGGTATTACATTTTGACTCACAAAAAGATTTACAAAAAGAGAATGTACTCGCCTTGAACACTTTAAGTATTCCTACGGAGTTCCTGGTGACAGTTCTTGATTACTTCCTGGGATTTCTATTAAAACATACAATGCACATGTGTTAGTAAGTTAACCCAAGTCACTTTAACCATACCACATTCGACAGAACTCCAACGAACGTAGTCGGGCAGAGCCTAGACATGCGTTGGCGATTCCAGATCGATTGGGTAAGATGTCCATACAACACTTGACAGAACTCCAACGAACGTAGTCGGGCAGAGCCTAGACATGCGTTGGCGATTCTAGATCGATTGGGTAGGATAGTGAATTAGTGATCGGGGGTTAAGTTACTTACAGCGGGCAGCGCTTCGCAGGTTTAGGGGTTTAGGGGTTTAGGGTTTTAGGGGGTGTTGCACGAAGAAACAGAGATTCAGAGAGTATACGATCGATTTAGAGGATCGAAAGTGAGCGACGATTTCAGTCCCAGGCAGCTCCTTTTATACCCGTTTTTTACTCCCCCGCGCGTCGCGCAGGGATCTGGGTTCCTTCTCGGGTGGCGCCTGAGTGCCTAGCTAAGCTAGGTCAGCCTGGTCACAAGTGTAGGGTTGCCAGATGGCGCGAAACGGTGACACGTCACCTGGATACCTCCCTCGCGTCGCGACAGAGACTGGTGTCTCTGGCCGTGGTGCCTGGACTGTCCAGGTGGACCTGTCTCGTTTTGCATGCCGCGTCTCGATTTGCGTGTCCGGTTTTACGTTTCGGCTAATTTCGGGGTGTTTTGGAGAGTTGTTACAAAGCGTATATGAATGTGGGTTGGATTGGATCTTGGAATAAGTCCAAACATTATGCTTGATCAAGGATATCATTTTGTATGACTTTCATATCTGTAAACACTTAATTTTGGGGGAAAAATAACATGACATGTAACAAACGACCTAATAATTAGAGTAACACGTACATTTGTTTGTCATATGCGTAAACCTTCAATCAATTCAGTTGATAACGCCTAACGGTGCTTAGACCATGTGTAGTGGTTTGGAAGATAATGCCCCTACCCTTGGGCGTTTTGTGTCATGTGGCGGTTCAACTAACAAAGGGGCATTATGGGGCATTATGTTAAAAGTGGTGTAGTGGTGAATTGGGCATTATGTTAAAAGGGGGTGTAAATATAATTAAATAAAAAAAACCATCAAAGAATGCTCTTCGCCAAAGAAACAAGAACAAGGTCTGATTGGCTAAGAAATTTCCCCCAAAGCGTGATTAGAATCACGCGAAAACAACAAGATCAGCCAATCACGCCCAGGGGGTGGTTCCCTGGCGTGATGTGGCGTTTGTGGGCAAAAAAACGCCCCTTTGGGCATGACTACACATGGTCTTATAACAAATATATTAATGAGTATTTAAAAAGAGTTAATATATTTATTTAAAATATAAAATAACAACATTATATAGTTTTAAGTAAAAGTTATATGGATAAAAACTTTTTGAATAGAAGTTGGTTATACCAAGGAGGTAATTGGTTTGGGGTGTGTAAATAGCGATTCGGTTCAGTTTTATCAGGTAACCCCTATACATGAGGTACAACACTATAAATTACAAAAAGGTTAAAAAAAATATTTTTTGTAAAACTTGAATAAATTATTATATATTAATAGAGTAAACTCTAGTTATTAATTAAATACTTATTTATTATCTGCATAATACACGAGATGATTTCCGATTATTTTTTATTCTTTGATTTGTTTAATATTTATGAATTAATTCTTGTTATATTAGTTCAAAAGATATTAATAATTTATTAGATTTAGATATTAATAATATTATTAAAAAGATTGAAGGAGAAAATGTCATTTGGCATTAATGAAAGTTATTTTTTATTTTATTTTTGGAATGTCAACACTTATTCGTACTCTATTACATCAATAATCATACATTAATCACTTCTATCTAGGTTTGAACCCAAGGCCTCTCTTTTAAGAGGCAATGCCTCTACCAAATGGGTTAGCCACACATTGGCAAAAAAATGGCAATACTTACACCCCCCCCCCCCCCAAATTACATCAAACAAATTTTTAACTACTCATTGCTTAGGATTGAACCAAAGACCTTCTTTCAAGAGGCATAAGCCTCTACCAAATGAGCTAGCCCATGGATTAAACTAAAGACCTCTTTTCTAAGAGGCATAAGCCTTTACCAAATGGGCTAGCCCTACATTGGTTAATCTTAGATAAGTGAATATATAAATTATATATATATATATATATATTATATATAAAGGGTGAGGTTCATGTAAAAAAGACCTTTTTCGTGAGAACTATGAGAAGGCATGAGAATTGACATGTAAGCATCATGTTTTGGACTTCGGCATGATGTTTTGGGTTGTTTTGGCAAGAAAAACACCAAACATAACAATTTAAAATACATTGCAATGTATTATAGGCGTGAAATTTAGAAAACACTACTTAACACTTAAAACACACTATTTAACGTTCTTGGCATGGTGTTTTAAGTTTTAAGCCTATAATTCATTGCATTGTGTCTTAAATTGTTATGTTTGGTGTTTTTCTTGCCAAAACAATCCAAAACATCATGTCTAAGTCCAAAACATGATGCCTACATACACTTCTCACGAAAAAGGTCTTTTTACAGGAATCCTAAGACTATATATATATATATATATATATATATATATATATATATTAATATATATATTATATAGGGAGGGAGTTGGCTACAAAGTCCATTTTTCCTACAAAGTCCATTTTCCTACAAAGTGTACAAATTCATAAAACACCATAATGTCAATCATAAAACACACTCAAAACTCACAAATAACAAAGTGAAGAAACACAATATTTGTGGGTTTTGTGTTATGTTTTGGATGATAAGGCTTTGATTAGCGAATCATTAAAACTAGTATGTTTTATGTTGATTATCATATTGTGTTTTATATTCATAGTTCTACGATAGTGTGTTTGAAGTTTTTATGGACTCTTAGGGTTTGGATATTGTGTTTTAGAGATCTTTAATCTTTTATTTATGAGTTTTGAGTGTGTTTTATGGCTGAAATTGTGGTGTTTTATGACTTTGTACACTTTGTAGGAAAAATAGACTTTGTAGCCGAACCCCACCATATATATATATATATATATATTAAATAGATAATATTAAATAATTATATGTAAAGTTACCGAAATACCCTTACTTTCAACCCAATGCATCACCCTTCTCTTTCTCTCTCTAAATTTTGTAATAACATCCACCACTATCACCGCCATGAGAGACAACCACCACCCATCCCACCAATCTACTCGAATCGACGATGACAACGGTTTAAGGCTAAAGTCAAGCATATGGAAGAAGTGTTGATTGTTGGTGGCATCCACCTGTCGCACCCGGCTAATCTTGTCGCCGGCTCACAAGTTGTCCATCTTCCGCCACAAATATCACCAAACTAGGTAAGCTTCACCTTTAATCTGCAATCTGGAACATAAATCGGCTCAGATCTCAAAAGGGGTAAGGGGCGACAGCTAGGGTTCCATGTGAACCACGTTGATGATGACATTGGGGATTTAGCTTTTGAGCTTTGATAAATTGTTGGTTGGGTTCCAGTAAGGTGGTGTTCCTTTGACGGGGTAATGATGGTGGTTCTAATGACAAACAGGTGAGGTAGTGGTTAGAGAGAAGAGGAAGGAGAGCCATACACAGGTAGGTGTGTGTGGTGTGGGGGGGGGGTTGGGGTGTCGGAAGTGAAGGTTAAAGGTGGTGGTGATGGTGATGGTATGTCAGGGCCGTCCCCAAGAATGATAAAAAAAACATTTAGGCTTCGTACGAGACAAAAATTTTGGGCCCCTCTCTATAATGTTAACTCATTATTCAAATATAAAAAATCATAATATGACGACTTAGTATTAACTCATTATTCATATATAAAAATCATAATATGATGACTTAGTAAATTAACATGTAGGTAGCTATGAGTTTTTTTTTTTTTTTTTGGGCCTTTTATTCTATACAATATAAAATGATATCAAATAAAAATGTAATATAGCAAACCTTAATCTGTTATAAAATTATGAAAAACTAAAACATTAGGTACGTATAGGTTTGCACTTTGCAGAATGAAAAAAAAATAACGAAGAAGAAAACTACATATTATTTTCAATAAAACCCGAGTGATTTCCACCTAATCGATTATAAAAAAAAACAAAGGTTCGATTTTCATAAAAAAAATTAAATCAACACATTATAGACATCTTCATGATTTTAAAATATATAGTTGGGAAAAAGGTTGAGCAGGAGTCGAACCACGGTGGCTGGATTAAAACTACAAAGTAACCAATACACCATTGAACCAAGAGTTGTTATAGAACTCATTTTTAAATGATTTAAAATATGTTAATAAATTATAAAGGTGTCGGACCCCTTATTTGGGCCTTGGGCCGTCACACAGCTTGGCCGGCCCAGTAGACAGCTTTGGTGATGGTGAATTGGTGATGGTGGCAGTGGTGATTGGTGATGGAGAAGAAAAAAAAAAGAGAGGAGAGATAGTGCTTTTTATATTGTATGTGTGTGTATATATATATGTATACCAATATAATATATGTAAATTACCAAAAATACTGTTATTTTTATCCTTAAAATTACAAAAGTACCCTTCTAGTTATAATACACTATACTAATATAGATGGAGTTAAAGCCGAGGAGCAAACCGAAAACAATTCGAAACATCAAGGAGGAAATCACACGTTTTAAACTGTTAGTACAAAACCGCTAAAATGATGAAACCACAAGAAACAAGACGTAAGTTAACTCTAAAACCTCTAACTTAAACATTCATTTAAGTATATAATAATGTTTATATAACAGAATGTTACAAATATTTCAAAACCAAACTATTTATTTAAAAGTATAAATTATATATGTAAATAATATAGCAACTTTGATGAGAGACATTGATTTTTAATTATATTTAAAACTTAAACTTTTATACAGAAATTGATTTCTCAATTTTGTTGGATAACCATCTTTAAAAATGGTTATAAAACATAACTAAAATATAAAAAAGGAATCTCTAGGGAATTCTTTTTTTATTTGTCATGCGTGTATGACTATAAGTGATGAGGCCCATCTGGGTGCATTCTAGGACAAACAATTAATACGTATATGTTCTTTTGTCTTTATTTTTATGAGTACTGATATTATTTAAAAATTAAATGTTATAGCACTTCCAGTTTTTCGCAAAGTGTTTTATTTTAGTTTTTTTTATAGTTGAAAAACTTATTTACTAAAATAGGTGATTTAAGTAACTATTTACTAAAATGGGTGAAAACTTATTTATCTTCTTTTTAAAGTTATTTACCAAAATGCCGTAGTTTCTTAAATTAATTGGAGACATGTTTTGTAGGTAATATGCGTGTACTAGGATTTTGATTAGCGGTAGGAAATTGTACTTTTGTAGGCTCACAGATCTAATTTTAGTAACGCCCGTTTGCGGGATACACATATAATCTATATATGTGTGGGTCCTTATGGGCAAAAGTGAAACTGCACTAATTTTAACATTATTTTACTAATTTCGTGGAAATAATGCTAAATATGAGGGACGGTTAATCATGCATCATGTAGTGGCGTTGATAACCGAAAGACAATGCACTAATCGGCCTTTTTGCCGATAGTTATGTGCCTTATGTCCAATGCTTGATGAAAAACTACTATGGAGTCGGGGATCTCACTAGAAACATATTTTCTATTCCTACGGGGTAGAGGTAAGGTTGTCTACATCTTACTCTCCTCAGACCCTATCTTAACTTTGTTATTGATGAGATTTATTGAGTATTATGATGATGATGATCAGGGGCGCATGATTCAAGGGGGGGGGGGAGGGGCGCCCGACCCCCAGAACTTTTCGCTCGGTAGTGTTAATTCGGTACGTTTCGTATAGAATTTTGTAGGTATATACGTTTTCGACCCCCCCCCCCGGTTTTATAAAAAAATAGGTATATACGTTTTCGACCCCCGGTTATATAACTTTTTTTATTTATATAACACAAATAAAATATTTAATTAGCCCAAACATCATATAGCCCAATGATTATATTTGAAAGAATGTATATTATATAGCCAAATTATATAACTCAAACAGAAAGCCCACCCTATCAAATAAAAAACCCAAATTCCTTTAATTGGGACTACGACCTGAACAAGCCAGAAGAGGGGAAAACGTTGCTGTTGTGCCTGCTCTTGTCCGGCTGCAAGCTGTTGCGCTACCTGTGGATTGACCGGCTGCAGCTGCTGCGCTACTTGTTGTGGTCTTGTTCGACTTCTTCAATCTTCATAAGGTATGTGTTTTTATATCATTAGGTTTAATTTAGGGCTGCAATTTATGTGATTTAGGTTGAAATTATGGGTGAATTTTAGCCCTAAACTCGTTGATTCTTTCTGTAACTATTAGATTTTTGAAATTTAGGGTGACATGTTAACTTGTGTTATTAGATTATGACATGGGGAAGTTAACTTGTGTAATTTAGGGCTGCAATTTATGTGATTTAGGTTGAATTTAGGGGTGAATTTTAGCCCTAAACTTGTTGAATCTTTCTGTAATGTTTGACCGACCCGAACCGAATCACCAACGTCCGACCCAAATATAGAAAGTTTTTTTTTTGGTCCGGTGTCTTCCAACCCCCCGAACCTTTTTTTCCAAGCTTCTCCAGTGGTGATGATAGACATCCGCTCATCAACATGATTTGAAAGCATGATGCAGATGCTACCGTTGAAGACAACGATAAATTACCAAACACATTTAGTAATTAAAAAACAAAGCTTAGGTTCATATTAAGTAAACGAATTTAATTGCCCATGGCCTTGTGCAGTTATGCCCTTGTGGTCTGGTGACGCTGGTAATTATTTCGCATAAAAAATTATATGGATTCAAATCCTATAAATATAGATTGATTAGGTGGTGTTTATTAGGAAAAATTGTAGTTAAAGAACGAATTAATTTCCTTTTTTATTACAAATGCAAGTTGAAACAATTGCCATACGGGATTATTAATGGATTGCTACATCATCCATTGCCTCATGCATAATGGTTCGTATGGGTTAAACCGTAGCAACTATGAGTCTCCTTTCCTTTTCACAAAAATAAATTCAAATAAGAGAATAGTGGTTTGGGTCATGACCACACCCTTAGGGTAGTGGTTTTGAATGATTGACTAGAAGTGAGTGACATAACGCTGATGTGGAGAGTTATAGTGACCATAAAAATAATGACCACACCCTATAGCCTAAGACTAGTGGGTATGGTTAGGCTCATCCTTGAGAGGATGGGCCGCCACGTCAGCGCCACGTAGGATAGGTAGGAGGATGTGGTTAAAGGGGATGGATCTAAGGTGTGGGGGGATGAACCCCTTTATATATATGTGTGTATGTATGTATAGGTGTGTGTGAGAGGTGGAGGGGCGGCACCTGCGGCATCTCAAGGCCAGGTATGCCGGACCAAGCAACTGCCGGTGCAAGGGGGTGGGGGAGGATGGAGCGTCATAATGGGGACGAGCCTATGCGGTTCCCCATACCCTCTGGTCTAACGTTAGAAAAGCAATAGGTAGTCATGTTGAGTTAGTAGTTATTATTGTTTTGGGTATTCACAAGGATATAATAATTTATTTTTCTAAAAAACTTTTATGTAAAACAAAATTATTATACTCAACCTCGTTAAATTAGTTTTTTTAAGTTACCTTAAATATTAATTTACTAAAGGTAAAAAACCAGTAAAATAAGTCTTTTTTAACATTCACATTTCTCCAATCAAATGGTTAGTGGTCCACTAATGAGTGGAGGGTGGTGGTCTATTTACAAAGATAACGCCATACGTAATGATTAATGCATTTTAAGGGAAATATTCCGCCACATCAACATTTATAACGCCCCTTAAAAAGTGTGTAATGGTTAATTCCCTTTAATGCCCTCATTCCATTATTACTTTCCAATTTTGTTATCTTCTTTGGGCATTATACTAGAAATGCTCATTCATCTTCATGCCCATATAAGGCCCATAGGGGTGGTGTTGGGGGCATTATCAAATCACTTCATGCCCCTATAATGCCCATTACTCATTATCTAAATGCTTTAAAACACATAGATTTGAAAAGGAAAGATATTAGGTTCAAGTCTCACACGGATTAAAAGAATTTTGTCGTGACTACTGTGAGTCGGTGGCTAGGCCCACGTACATGGACCGTTAGTATGGACCACACTAGCCTACTATTATTACCAGTTAGTCACTTACCAATTTGGTCTTTCCTCTTTCCATTTTGAACTCTAACCGTAATTGTAGTTTTGTAGAATTAAATTCATGAAAAGCTTGGGTCCTTCTTTCAGAGATAGGCCCACTATGACCAACTGTCCGATGGCCCAACACCCTTCCATGTGTAGGACAACATTAGAGATGGGAATAATAACCGGTTCCAAACCCGACCCGGTGGAACCGACCTGGAACCGGTTCCGGTTCCTACCCGGCTAATAGTAGAACCGGTTCCGGGTTCAAAAAACCCGGTGGTTCCAACCCGGTTCCACATTTTATAAATAAAATCGGTTCGTACCCGGTTCCTACCCGGACCCGGTGCGTACCCGGAACCCGGTTCCTACCCGGAACCGGTTCCGGGTAGGACAAAAAAACCCGATATGCCCATCTCTACCGTTAACTTACACCTACAAGATATAAACCATCACAACTCGTCGTTGCACGCCATTTTAATTGTGGAAGTTTGAAAGTGTAAGTTATTGATATTGGGATGCAAAGAGGCAAGAAGGCAAGGAATTTACAATCGGTTTCTAATAGTTTTGCAGCTTTTTTCATTGAATTGACCGAATGAATAGGTTTCTAATAGTCTTTGCAGTCTTTTCCATTTAATTGTAACATTAGGAACCGGTTCTTCTAAGGAACTGGAACCGGTTCCAACCCGACCCGAACCGGGTACACTCGGTTCTAGTTTTAATGGTTTAAAACCCGGGTAGGACCCGGACCCGGTTACAACAAGAACCGGTTCCATTGACACACATTTAGGAACCGGGTCCGGTCAGGAACCGGGTCCGGGTATAAAAAGGAACCGATTATGCCCATCTCTAGACAACATGCAGCCCCCTAGGGGCCAGGCCCAGTCTTCTACTGTATATTCTATACCAAAAGTGCATCATATAATTAATATGTTATTTAGATATTTTATATATAATGTATATAACTATTAACATTTCCCACACGTTGCGGGAGAGTTTGATCAGTATGGGTTTAGTTGATTACAATATTGTACCTAGAGTTGTTGAATTGAGGTGTCTTGCAATTTGCAGTTTGCTACAACCGTTTTAAGGTACATGATTTTGAAACACCCTATGATAGTATTTTGTTCTATTTGGTTTGCATATGAATTCATGATGAGTGAGCCAAAGTTTGGTTTGGAACGACTTACACTGACATTTCCGCTACAATAATTTTTTCTTAAATACTTGTACAAGACCCGACATCGGATTGCTGCCACATTCCTCCTATTTTTGCTTTCACACTCCCTGATCTTCTGAGACCACCCGTAGTTGGGGGTGGATTGGGGTTTTTTCGTCCAAAACGACGGCTCCTCCGCCCCCGGAGTGTTTTTTTAAGACTTTTTTGCTTGGACGTGGCAACGAAAACGCCGGAACTTTTGAAGTTTTGAGAATTGACCATTGCCTAACGATAATTATAAAATCTTTTTTAAAATCCAATTTTTACCTATAAAAACCCCACCGCAACCCCATTTGTATATACCTTTCTCTCATTCTTTTAAACCTCTTCCTTACTTTTTATAAAAATAAAATATCATGCATCCATTCCACCCTCCTTTTGGAGTTCCGTCTCGGCCTAGCAACCCAAATTCATATCGCCCGAACACCTCAAAACGCTACCAACCTCCAATTACCAAGATATTGACCCAGATATGATGGGGTACACGCAACTAATAAACATGTCCCCCTCAATACTTTCAAGGTCCACACGGTTTTGTATCGAATGTGAACATAACCATGGGCGGTATGCATGGCTCTCAAGAAGAAGCCGAGCCCAAGATCAACAGGGTGTTGGAGACATAGCCGGAGCGCGAAGCCTAGGGCTCTCAACGTGGAAAATGCTCGCATAAGAAAAAGATCGTAACACTCCATGTGCGAGAAGAAGCTATCAAGCTTGGACAAAAGACGAGGAGTATACATTAGCACGGGCTTGGCTCGACATCTCGGAGGATCCTGAAGTAGGTAAGCATTATCTTTTTAAGCAGTATTTATTTTTTTAAAAAGAAATAATGGATTTTAATAATCCCAACTATCAGCCGTTGGTCGGCAACGTTCCCAACTTAAATAATAACCAATAGTGGTCCCACTTTTTTCACATATTGTAAACCATTGAACCTTTACTAATAGAAAAGGAAAAGGAAACAAAAATAATTTAAAGGTCTTTTAGCAAAACTCCATTGGTTCACATATGTGAAAAAGTGGGACTACCACTGGTTATTTTTGAAGTTGAGACCGTTGTCGGCCAACAACTAATAGTTGAGATTATTAAAATTGATTATTCCTTTTAAAAAAAGTATAATAATATATATGTGGTATTTTTTGTAGCTAACTATCAAACACTACCTCTTTTTTGGATTAAATTTCAAGAAACCTTTTTTTTAAGGCAATGGGTAAAGGGGAATATCGTTACAAAGATTCATTATCAATCAAATTAACCGTAATAAATACTAAATGCCATGTGTTTTAAGAGGTTTTTCAACGCATGAAGGATAATTGGGGTAGCATTTGAAGCGATGTGGATATATTAGCAAAAGCGTTGGAGGAGTTCAATGCAGCAAGAGGGGTATTCGCATACATGAATTGTTGGGAGCCTCTAAATGGAAGTCCTAAATGGTATAACGTACCGATCATGACGTCTAATAGTAGGTGTAAAGCAAAACGGTCCAAAACCTCCTCTTCCATTGATCCGAAAACACCCACTTCCGATGCTCGAAACGTCGTTTTAAACAATCCTATGAATATTAACGACGAGGACGAGGATGAGGAAATGGAGCTGCCCCGACCGCCCGGTAGAAGAAGTGGGAAAAAGGGGGAAGGGCGGAGTCGTCTTTGGCGGGTGTCGAAGTGAAACAAGTTTTTGAAGAGATGAACTGGCGACTTCAAAACATACGAGACCTTGGCCATAGACCTTTGGAAACGATGCAAGAAATAAACGCCGAAAACAAAAAGTTCGTTGCGGTCTAAAAAGCGAGGCAAATAGAGAAAGATATCGAGTTTATGTCTAAATTGATCGATCACCTTCAATGAGAAGCATTGCTCCTAGCTCAAATGCGTAGGCAATAAATCCGAGACAAATACGGACTTTTGAGCTATAGTTTGCATGTTTTGTCTTTAGTTTTTAATATTTTAATTAATGGTAACGTAATTTTTATTTATTTAATGAAATATTATTAGTTTTAATATTCAAAAGAATAATAATTAAATAAATGGGTAATTATTGAATAGGACATTATAAGAAACTATACGCACCTATTTTAACTTCAAACCTTAGAATGCCCTTTTGTTGACTAGGTTATTACATATAGAATCATACCCAATAAGAGGCTTGAAACTTACCCAACGCTACACATGCTTCACAATTATTAACATTGATCGGAGGTAAAAAAAAATGTTTATTCAGTTATTCTCTTATGCTGTTGACTTCGTACAAGTGAGTCAACAAAAAATAACTAATAAATAAATAAAACTAGGGTACAAAAAAAAATAAAAAAATAGGTGATTGGTCCATTTGGTGTAGAGGTAAAGTTCCTCTGTATGAGAAATTAGTCTTTTAATTAATCGAACACACTATAATAAGAGGTAGAAATTCTTTAGTAGCGTATTCAATCAAACAGGTAATTTTCTTCCCGACTACGGATCCTATACTACCCCCATAAACTGAAATCCATAACCGCAATTGCTACGTTAATGCCGTCTAGTTGCCCTATGCATGTTTGAACAGCCTCGGTTAATCCTGTCTTTCTTTGATAAGAAACAATACGATTTTTATAAGGCTCCTCCTCCGAATGAAATTTACAGGACAAGTTTGAAAAGGTCAAATCTTTGATGATTCCATCATCTATGATTGAGTTGCGAAAAATTCTGGATAGGTATTCTACATCTGAACCGAATTCTTTCTGGTTAAAGAATCTCTTTCTAGTTGCTCTGAAACAATTAGGAGATTCTCTAGGTGGCAACATGCTATTGGGTGGTGGTCCCGCTTATGTGGTAAAATCAATACGCTCTAAGAAGAAATATTTGAATATCAATCTCATCGATATCATCGATCTCATAAGTAGCATACCAAATCCCATCAATCGAATCACTTTTTCGAGAAATACGAGACATCTAAGTCATACAAGTAAAGAGATCTATTCATTGATAAGAAAAAGAAAAAAAACGTGAACGGGGATTGGATTAATGATAAAATAGAATCCTGGGTTGCAAACAGTGATTCGATTGATGATGAAAAAAGAGAATTATTGGTTCAGTTCTCCACCTTAACGACAGAAAAAAGGATTGATCAAATTTTATTGAGTCTGACTCATAGTGATCATTTATCAAAGAATGACTCTGGTTATCAAATGATTGAACAACCGGGAGCAATTTACTTACGAGACTTAGTTGACATTCATAAAAAGTATCTAATGCATTATGAGTTCAATACATCCTCTTTAGCAGAAAGACGGATATTCCTTGCTCATTATCAGACAATCACATATTCACAAACTTCGTGTGGGGCTAATAGTTTTCATTTCCCATCTCATCGAAAACCCTTTTCGCTGTAACATCCGTCGAAAAACGGGTTTTCAAAACCCGCTTCGTTTATTAATCGAATATCAAGTTATAAAATTTCGTTGCGTATGTAACATTTGTATCAATCGGGTCTCCAAAACCCGCTCCGTTTTGTAATCAAATACCAAGTTATGAAATTTCATTAAGTATTTATGAGTATTTTGAGTTTAAACGCTACATAATTAATATATAAACTAAACTATAAAAATTATATTTGATAAAAAGTTAAAATAAAATAAATAAAAAACATTTGTAGCTGACCGGACTCGAACCGGGTCAACTGCCTCCAACAACTTATCAACCGATCCTTTAACCACTCCGCCACCAATTGTTTTCTATTAACCTTAGGAAAACAATTGAGTTTTATACGCAAACACGAATTAACGGTTAATGATATCTGAATAACGGAAATCGGTAAACCGAATCGCCAAATCAGTTTTAGTTCGTTTGGCTATCTTATAACCGATGAATATCGGTTTCTAATTAAGTTCAAATTGAATGAACTTCAAGTTTCGAGTTTTGAAACCGAAAGGCATTCAAACTCCAAATAATTCAGGTTCCAATCATTATTGCGATTCAGAACCGTCTCAAATACATTCCAATTCCTTTTCGTCGCGTTTTCAAGTCTTTTGAGCACAAAAAAACTGTTCGCCGGAATTCTCTGCAAATCTCGCCGGAAAACCGTGTTCAACACAAACCGGTAAGATTTTCCTCTTTTGCGGTTTCAATCTATTGTTAGGACTCTACTAACATTAATCGTCACTCAAAATCAGTCACAGAAGACTTTGCTGGATTTTCTGGGTTCGCCGGAGAAATTCTGGATTTGCCGGAAACTCGTTAGTTAACGGTAAACACATTCAATCGTGCTAATAATCCATGTACTCTGGTTCAATTTCAAATCTAATTCTTTAATTCTGTTGTTAGACCCTCTCAGCCGAAGGTTCAAAAACAGAGTTGCCTGTTCTCGCCGGACTTCCTGAAGAAGATGACCTGTCCGGTATTTCCTTTCCCCAAACTGTTCGGTTTTGTTCATTCAAGCTAGTAGTCATGTTATTTAAATAGTTAAATCAAGAACCAGTCGTTTGAGTGAAGTCGGTAATGGTAGTGAAGAAGATGAACTGAAAATCGGGATAAGATTAAATAAAATTCGGATAATAAACGGGTTAGACACACAGTCCAGCGGTGGACTGTGTGCAAAGTTAACAAACACGTCCCGAGTTCGATCCTTACTGCGCACACGCTTCACGTAATAACACTCTTTTTATTCATGAATTAACCGGGTTAGAACGGGTAGTTGTTAAGTATAATATAAATCAAGAATATAACCGGGTTAGACACACAGTCCAGCGGTGGACTGTGTGCAAAACAAACTTCACGTCGCGCGATCGAGTCCCGTCACAAGCATCGGTTCAATGAGATTAAAACGTTTTGCAAAATAAAGGAATTTTCGGTAAATTCGAATAAGTGTATAAATATAATTAAAACTGGATTTCTAACGGGTTAGTCACGTAGCTCAGCTGGTAGAGCTACGTGCGCGTGAACGGAAGGTCACCGGTTCGAATCCCGCTTGGCGCAAGTATTTACCGCTGACCGAACCGGTCAACGGTCAACGGTCAAGCAGTAAAAAAAATAATTTTTTTTTAAATATTTATTTGTTTATTTTAATTCAAAAATCAATTAAAAATACTTAAAAAATAACATTTTTAAAGATAGAAAATAGCCATAAAACTCACAAAAATATATCTAAAAATCCCATTAAAATCTTTAATAAAATCCATTTATTTAAATATATTTTTCCATTATTATTTAGGTTAGTGATTACTCGTTGACTCGCTTCGTCTAAATCGTGCGCATCTCACCATCTCAAATTCAACGCACCCAATGTGAGTGAACCCTTCAAATTCCCCGTTTAAATCACGTTTTTGGGGTGTATCATGTGTCTTGTTCATTTATATATTATAATCAAGTTATTGTGCATATATCATATCATGACATGTGTATTAGTTTGTTGCTGTTAAGTAGTTATTATTGTTTGCAAATTATTATTTCAATACATGCAATTGCCGAGGCCGTAGCTCCCCATCCATCGAGGTTGAGTTTGATCCCATTTTATTATGCGGTTGATCAGGGCGTGCCCGCACGATCGGCTCTGTTTGATTGAGCCTTGATCGGTCATTTCATTTTACATTTCAATACATGCAATACGCTCGGCTCCGTTTGATTGAGCCTTGAGTGCACAGTTCAATTTACATTTCCAGTTCATGCAATACGTTCGGCTCCGTTTGATTGAGCCTTGAGCGCACAGTCCAATTTACATTTCCAGTTCATGCAATACGATCGGCTCCGTTTGATTGAGCCTTGATCGCACAGTTCAATTATGTTAATTGTTATATGCTGTTGGTATGTTCATGTATGTTATCAATTGTTAATTGATGCTTGCCAATGTTTGATTCCATACATGTGCTCTTTTATGATTATGCACAATATTTTATTGATAAACTAACCAGAAAATCATTATCAAATGTTTATCTATAAGGTTCACTCGCCAACTTATGTTGACCCAAAAACCTCCTATTTTACACATGATACAGGTGAACCAGCTGCAGCTAGGAACACATAGGACCTGGATTAGAAGAAATAAACGTTTTAGTATTTGGATTATTATGTTTGTTTATTTTCCTTTGTGATGAACGAACATGTTGGATGTTTGAGAAATGTAACTTTGACTTCATTTAATTATGAAACATAATAGTAAATGTCATGTGCTTTGGTGATAACCCAATTATGCCCCGACTCTTATTTCCGCTGCGGGTCGGGGTGTTACAGCGTATTTATGATTAATTTTAATTTTAAACAATACATAACTAATAAATATATTAGAATTAATAAACAATAAAAACGGTCGAAGAAAAAAATAAATTTCGCTGCCAGGTTTCGAACCCGGGTCAGCCGGCTCATTTAACACACAAGCCATTCACCACTCCGCCACTTGACTTGTTTGTGTAATCAATGAATCATATAAAACTTAAGTTCCACCGAGAATTCATCTGTTTGCGCCGAAAACTGAAACCGCTCATCGGCTTTCAAACATCTAGGGACTTTTGAGTGATCGCGAGTTCCTGAGTATAACCGATAAATCAATTACAACCCACGTTCTAATCAATTCAGTCTTCAATGCCTCGATTCATATGATTTTTGGGAGTTAAAACCGAAATGAAATTTATTTTCAATATACACTAACAATACCATCGCCTCACATCTCGGATACACTCACAGCACCTTCAATTTCATTTTCACTATAACTTCTGTTCGTCGGAATCGTTATCTGCTATCGCCGGACTTTCGCCGGAAAACCGAGACATACATCAAATCGGTAAATTTCTCGATTCTTTCATTTTCAATCCATTGTTAGACTTTCACTAACTTAAATCCTTCAACCAGAATCGGTCCCAGACGACGTTACCGGATATTCTACACTCGCCGGAAAATCTCTGGACATTTCCGAAAACACGCTGTGAATCGGTACAAACATCTAAACCCTCTGATAATCCTTGTTTAGTAACTTAATTTCGCAATTAATTGATCAAAACTGTAAATTGATCCGATCAGACGGAATTCACAAAAAGAGCCGACGACCTTTGCCGGGGTTCTGAGAAAAACATCTTTTCCGGTACATTCATTTCCAAAACCTTCTTTATCCATTACATTTCAATCATTTATATGTCCGACGAATGATTTAAACAAGAACTGTCGAATATCGGTTGTCTGTGTCTTTGAACGAAGAAGATGAAGTCGAACATTATGTATAAGTTTAATTAAAACGAGATATTAAACCGGGTTAGACACACAGTCCAGCGGTGGACTGTGTGCAAACACACAGCGCACGTCACGAGTTCGAACCATACAAACGCACCGACTTTCCGAATTAAAACCATTCTTTTTAAAACTGAATCAGAAAAGATTCCAGTTTGTTTATAAGATTAATATAAACCGTAAGTTAAACAGATAAGACACACAGCCCAACTGGTTGGGCTGTGCGCTTACAAACCGAAGGACCCGAGTTCGATCCGGCTCCCTGCAAACCGGTTCGACCATTTTAAAACCTTTTAATATAAACCAAATAAATTAACATTTAATTTGTATATATATATAAATAAAACTCAGATTATTTCGGGTTAGACACGTAGCTCAGTTGGTAGAGCTGTGTGCATGCGTAAGAGAAGTCCCGGGTTCGAACCTCACTCAGCGCACCAATTACCACTGTCCGACCGGTCAACGGTCCGGTTAACGGACCGGTCAACGGTCAACAAAAAGTCAACATTTTTTTATATTTTTATTTATTTATTTAATTTAAAAATCAATTAAAAATACTTAAAAATAATATTTTTAAAGTTAGAAAATGACCTTAAACTCACAAAAATAAATCTAAAAATCCTATTAAAATTGTTAATAAAATCCACTTATTTACCGTACCATTTCGTTATTATTTTAGGATAGTCTTTCCTCGTCGATCGAATCCCAAAACTCGTGCGCATTCAACATCATCAAACGAACGCACCCAATGTGAGTGAATCTCTACAAATTCCCCGTTTTAATCACATTTTGGGGTGTATCATGTGTCGCTTATTATTTATTACATTAAACACTTGTGCATCCATCATATCCATGATCAAATGTGTATCCAATATGTATCAATTATTTGTGTGGTTAAAGTTTAGATTAAATTTATTATTTTCAGTACATACATTATCACAGGCTCGTCTGTTCCCCATTACCTATGAGCGGAACTGTTCCCCATTACCTATGAGCGGAATGTGGCGTTGCCAACATATGATCGGCTCCGTTTGATTGAGCCTTGATCTCACATACATCATCATAGGCCGTCCGTTCCCCATTACCTATGAGCGGAACGTGACGTTGCCAACATATATATTATCATTCATGTCATATACTCATGCAAGGTGGTTTGTTATTGTTTGTTTATTTACGTTTGCTCACATATGATTATTGCACAATTTTTCCATATAAATATAACAAGAAATCAATAACAAAGGTTTTTTAACAAGGTTCACTCGCCAACTTTTGTTGACCCAAAATTCCCCATTTTTACACATGATACAGGTGATCCAGTTGAAGCAAGAAACATATAGGACGGCCTAGAAGAATAAATCAGTTTAGATTTTGAATTGTTTATTTAATTTTCCTTTCCTTGTATTGTATGAATTTGGCTTGAACATTTAAGTTGTAATTTGAATTTAATAAATATGAAACATTTTAGTAAACATCATGAGCTTTGGTGATAACCCAATTATGCCCCGACTCTTATTCCGCTGCGTGTCGGGGTGTGACATTCCCTCCGCTTGGCCTTATCTCTCTCTAGGAGTATAGTGATAAGTTCTATAGGAACTGGACGATCTTATTTGGTCAAATACCTAGCGAAAAACTCATATCTTCCTTTCATTACGGTATTTCTGAACAAGTTCCTGGATAACAAGTCTCAAGGTTTTGACGATATCGATATTGACGATCTTGATTCTAGTGACGATCTTGATGCTAGTGTCGATATCCTTGATATGGAGTTGGAACTGCTAACTAGCATGAATGCGCTAACTATGAATATGATGCCTGAAGATGAAGACCGACTTTATATCACCCTTCAATTCGAATTAGCAAAAGCAATGTCTCCTTGCATAATATGGATTCCAAACATTCATGATCTGGATGTGAATTAGTCAAATTACTTCTCCTAGGTCTATTAGTGAACCTTCTTTCCAGGGATTATGAAACTAGAAATATTCTTGTTATTGCTTCGACTCATATTCCCCAAAAAGTGGATCCCGCTCTAATAGCTCCGGATAAATTAAATACGTGCATTAAGATACGAATGCTTCTTATTCCACAACAACGAAAGAACTTTTTCACTCTTTCATATACTAGGGGATTTCACTTGGAAAAGAAAATGTTCCATACTAATGGATTCAGGTCCATAACCATGGGTTCCAATGCACGAGATCTTGTAGCACTTACCAACGAGGCCCTATCGATTAGTATTACACATAAGAAATCAATTGTAGATACTAATACAATTAGATCCGCTCTTCATAGACAAATTTAGGATTTGCGATCCCAGGTAAGATCGGTCCAGGATCATGGGATCCTTTTCTATCAGGTAGGAAGGGCTGTAGCACAAAATGTACTTTTAAGTAATTTCCCCATAGATCCTATATCTATCTATATGAAAAAGAAATCATGTAACGAAGTGGATTTTTTATTTGTACAGTTGGTACTTCGAACTTGTAACGAGCATGAAGAAATTAACGATACTTGTTTATCTTTTAAGTTGTTCTGCCGGATCGGTCACTCAAGATCTTTGGTCTCTACCCGGACCCGATGAAAAAATGGGATCACTCCTTATGGACTCGTTGAGAATGATTCTGGTCTAGTTTGTGGCCTATTAGAAGTGGAAGGCGCTCTGGTGGGATCCTCACGGACATGCAGTCAGTTTGATAAGGATCGAGTGACATTGCTTCTTTGACCCGAACCAAGGAATCCCTTAGATATGATGCAAAAAGGATCTTGTTCTATCCTTGATCAGAGATTTCTCTATGAAAAAGACGAATCTGATTCTATTTGTACAGATATGGTAGAGGGGCGCATTCAATCCTTGCTTGTATATTAGTTTTCAGTTATTCTCTTTGGCGCGGGGTAGAGCATTTGGTAGCTCGCAAGGCTCATAACCTTGAGGTCACGGGTTCAAATCCTGTCTCCGCAATACTTTTTGTCAAAAAAATTGTATGTTTTACTCTGGTAACTAGTAATTAGTTAACACTTTTTCTTTTGGGGTAGGGGTAAAAGGCAAAGAGGGGAAGGATAGAATATGACGACTAACTATACCAAATCCTTTAGCATTTTTAATTTAGAATTTTAGATATGAAATAAATGACTTCATTTTGAGTTTGGGCGAATAGCGGGAATCGAACCCGCGTCTTCTCCTTGGCAAAGAGAAATTTTACCATTCGACTATATCCGCTTTTTGTTTCGTTCTTGATACACAATATGTCTATAATACACAATATGTCCACACATATATGATATATATGTCTGGAACATATTTGTGCAGTGCTGGGCCGGATACTCTCTTCAGATTGAGCCTAAATTTTTTCTTAATTTAAATGAAATATTCATTTTTTCAAGAACAAGAAGTTTGGCCCCCTTTTAATCTAATATGATCTAATTTTTCATTTTTTCTTCTATTTATTTTTATTTTGGGGACTTATATTGAATGTGAAAGTGTAAGAATAATTCAGAGGGTCATTTCGATTTTGGATCTATGACAATAGGTTCAAGAGATGAGAGAATTAAGGATACCCACCAGAAAGACTAATCCAATCCATAATGATGTACCTTAAAATACAACATTTTTGTTACTTAACCAACCATCAGAAGAAGCAAATACAATGGGTACGCCAATCAATAAGATTGATGAAGTAGCAATTAATGCAAAAACAGCCAATTGGAAAGCAAGAGTCATGCTTTTAATCCTCCAAGCTACCAACAAATGAACTATACCATTTGATCCCTGTATCGGCCAAAAATTGGACTAAAATACATCATACAGGGATTTTACCACGAATCCATTGATTCTATATGATTTATTATATTACTACCCCTTTACCACTTTATTCGTACATGGAGTCGGGGGAGGATGGAATTTTGTTTTTTTACAAATGGGCATGCTGGATCATATACCTATCCATATATCGGGATAGATAAATTGACCATCACATCCGAGATCTTTGATAGTGGCGGTATCCACTCGTATGGCCATGTTCTATTCGGAGGAATAAAATAAAATTGTCTTTCGGAGAGATGGCTGAGTGGTTGAAAGCCCCGGTCTTGAAAACCAGTATGGTTTACTATCGAGGGTTTGAATCCCTCTCTCTCCTTTTTTGCTTGTTAAATAGATTTGTTTCTTTATTGGATTGGTTTTGACCGGATGGTTTCATTATAATAAAGCCGCTTAAATTTTAATATTGTTTAAAGAATTTCATGTAAACTAAATTACCTAAATATGAATTGTAAAACATGATTATTAATTAAATGATTTTTTTTACACAAAACCTCCTGATTCGAAGAGAGTTTAAAAAGAATAATATATTTCATTTAAGATCATTTAGTTTTAGTACTTATAAAAACCTAAAATACGAGACAACATTAAGAGTTTATGGTATCTTAATTGTTAGAAAATATTTAAATGAATTTAATAAAACAAATTAATAAATAATAAAAGAGTAAATTACTATTTTGGGCCTTAAGGTTTAGTCAATTTAACCCTTTTGGCTCAAAAGGGAATCTTTTAACATATTAAACCATTAAACCTTAAACCATGAGGTTGCATTTTGTAATGGTTTTGACCCGTAGCACTAACCCTGTTACTATTTTATGTTAAGTTTTTTAAAGGGTATTTTTAGAGTTTTTATGGCCTCAAGTTGTTTATGTAAATTATAAAGTTCTTAAATTAAGGACTACTTAATAATTACCCAAATTACAAAAACAACCACAATTATTCTTTATTATCTATATAATGAGTTTTTTTATTTTTATATATTTAAAAAATGTTTTTATTATTATTTTTTTTTTAAACTTTTTATTATTATTTTATGATTATTATTTAATAAAGCTCATTTTAAATACATAAGCAAGTACGTCTTTTCTAAAGCCCCTTTTTATAAATATCCTTTTACGATTCGTCGTTTCTCAAACTTCTTTTGAAACCATTCATCTTTTTTTTTTAATATGTCGTTTATTTAAATTGTTCATTTGTTTAAAACCATTCATTTGATCAAAACCCGTTAACTTTTAACCTTTTATTTATTAAAATCGTTCATTTTTTAATCGGTCATTTTTAACTTGTTTTTAAACCTTTCGTTTTTATAAACATTTTTTCTCAAAATGTTTGTAAAAATAGCGAAGTAATAAAACTACTTAAGTAATAACACGTAGCCCATTAAATTTAGAAAAAAAAAGTAAAAAAAAACTTTGAAATTTTCATAAACAACCCTGAAGTGTAAAATGACCAAAATACTTTAACTTAACAAAAAAGAAAAAAAAACAAAGTTAGTGTTATAGACCAAAATCGTTACAAAATGCAACCTCAGGGTCTATCATGTCAAAAAATATCTTTTTTGGGCCGAAATAATAAAATTGACTAAATCTTAAGGGCTAAAATAGTAATTTATTCATTATAAAATGAAAAACTTGATTTCTATA
The DNA here is from genome assembly GCA_947069175.1 of Scalesia atractyloides. Classification (NCBI taxonomy): domain Eukaryota; kingdom Viridiplantae; phylum Streptophyta; class Magnoliopsida; order Asterales; family Asteraceae; genus Scalesia; species Scalesia atractyloides. Next base: position 92,357,027 of record CAMTDV010000030.1, read on the forward strand.
TTATATAGTGTTGCTGCTGTATATGTACTTGTTGTATCGCTTGTAATTATAAAATGTAAGAAGAAATTAATTATTTCACATGGGTACAAGTGTGATAAAGAAGATTAGATGAGGCCATTTAATATGCGTGGTTTAATTGTTACCAACCAACTCCAAAGCTATGTCGTTTATAAGTTACTTCTTTACCTAAATCATTATTAAAAGAAGGTGGTGAAGAATATATAGTGAACTTAAATTTTACATTACATTATTATTACAATAGGTAAAAATAACACAATTTTTTTACCTATTGAATAAAGAAAACAACTCATGTAAATAAAGATGATAAATACCATAAAAATTACTTAAGATCGCCCATAATCAGAAAAATGTCAATTTCTTTGAAATTTGAAGACAATCAAAATAAATTAACACAATTTAAGATGTTAATATAACATAGATAATTATTGCTATTTATCAATATACACGCAAGTTAAAACTTACAATTTAGACAACTTGAATTCTGAATAATTTGAAACGGAAATCTACACATGATAAATCCGCTAATCCGCCTAAATATTAATATTAGCTGGAGCACATATTTCATTAATCAGTTTCACTTTGATATCATGTTTTGTTTTTTGTGCAAATAATAGTATAATTTATTTTTTTCAGTTACCACAAGATTTTTATACTAATGTTTAAGGATTTTATTTCATTTGTTTTTCTTTAGGTTGTTATACCAAATGACGGTATTGTAACGAATCAAACTAATACCGACCGAACCTGAATTCCTGCTGCATTGTGCGAGGGATTCCACTATTTATAACTTTAAAACATCTATTTGTTATTGTTAAAAACTAAAAAAACTAAACTCAGACCATAATTGGGCTTTGCTCGTAATTGGGCCTTGCATGCCGCCATACTTCACTTTCGTAATCATGTGGGCCCCCATGATTACCGGGTTTTTCATATGGTTCGCATGTGTTAGCCTGGTTACGTACACTAAAACCCGGAGAAAATTGAGAAATATGTATGTAACGTATGATATTCGGAATGTATCCAGGTGTGGACACGGTGACACCTCAAAGTGGGGTTAGTTCGAACGACGTTTGGTGTGGCATGCTTTGGCCTAATAGGTCCTTCGTACTCTCATCGTTAGTCCCCAGGTAGGCAAACTGGTCCGTTATATTGGATTTATACGAATGCCAACCTAGACAGGACGTTCCGACTACCGGTACTTGTACCCTTACAGTTACTACATGCCCGTCGCAGAACTCACTTTGATGAGATTTGAAAAAATGAAAAATGCGACAAATCTTGAATAACGGAAGTATGAAGATGATTTGAATATGTGAACATTGAAATATGTATGATGAATGTGTATGTAATTATGTATGTCTGACTGTAAGTATAATTCACTATATATCACAAAATGTAATATCGGAAGTGTTTGCATGCATTTGTGTATGAAATAAATATGAAAGAAATAAACATCATGAGTTTGCATATAACCACATAAACAATTAAAATCTAATCAACTATAGTATAGGCTCTAAGGCTCTAATAACCTATCCTATATCCCTATAGTCAGAAGCTCTGATAACAATCTGTCACACCCCGACCCGCAGCGGAAAAGGTGATCGGGGCATGATTGGGTTTTCATCAAAGCTCATGACATTTATTATAACGTTTCATATTTATTATTACAATTTAAAGGAAATCATACAATCATAATTACAACATGTTGTACACATCTTTCTAGACTTCATTATTTTCTTCTAAGGCATTTCCTATGTTTTCCTTGCTTCATCCTGTTCACATGTATCATGTGTAAAAATGGTTTTTGGATCAACAAAAAGTTGGCGAGTGAATCCTATGAAAAACATTTGAACAAGTTTATTGAATTGATTATAAAATAAAGTGCATAACCACATATAAGTAAATATAGATGTAAACTTATTCACAAAACACTTAATATTAAATAATGCACACACATACAATAATAGATTGTTTTGAGGCACGCGTTGCTCAACTCGTCTCCCACGAGAAACTGATGGGCCTAATGAATGAGTTTTGAGGCACGCGTTGTTCCACGAACTGATGGGCCTAATGAATGAGTTTTAAGGCACGCGTTGTTCAACTCGTCTCCCACGAGGAACTGAGGGGCCTAATAATTTGCATACAACATGGGCTAAATATAAACATATATAAATCATAAACTTTTATATAATCTTATACATTCTTAATTCATAATTTTATCACACAGATTGAGGATATTAATATAAAGTATATTATTATAAAAAAATATATGTAATACCGTTAATAAACGTAAACTCTAAATGTAATAATATTTAAAGTTAAAATCAATTTATGATTTTAGTTTTAAACATCTTGATTTTTAGTCTCTATATATTATGTGTGTTTCACATAAACATTTATAAATATTTCTTGTTTCTTAATCTTTATATATTATTGATTAGTTATAATTGGTTATATAATGATACTTGACCATGAGTAAGCATACATAATCAAAATTTACCATTTATCAAAAGGACTTTCAATGAATTAGTGAGAAACTTTATTAGTTTTATTTATAAGAGGTTAAATAAACCATTATTTTCTAATATCATTTTATAATATTAGGAAGATGTATTAATATATAATATTAATTAAAGTTAGACGGAGAGATCATAAAAATTAAAATTGAGATAACTTATAGTATACAATAATATTACGGCTAATATTAACAAAATTATTCTTAACTAAATTAAAAGTAAAATTGTGAGGTTGAAAAAGATATTTCCATGTTTAATTAATTGGAGACTTTTATTTATGTTTAGATGTATTAAAGAAGGTATTGATAAATAGTGAAATATACATTTTTATTTTTATATATTAAAAAGAAGTTGTTGATAAATAGTGAATTTTAATTACATGTATTAAAAGAAGGTGTTGATGAATAGTACATTGTACATATATTAAAAGAAGTTTATATGTATTAAAAGAAGGTGTTGATAAATAATATATTGTGTACATATTAAAAGAAATTGTTGATGAATAGTAAATTTATATTTTTAAAAGAACTGTTGATGAATAGTGAATTTAAAGTTTTAATATTATTATATTTATTTTGATTTTTTCTAATTTGTTTTTTTTTTCTTTTGAAAATGAATACAGTGCCTTTATCGTACCTAACTGAACCGAAACCGACAATGAATAGTAATTTATTTTTATCGTCGTAAACTACATGAGTGTTGATAAAAATACTAAATACATACATACATATATTATTATTATTATTATATATTAAAATGTGTTGATGAATAGTGAATCTAAAGTTTTAATATTATATTTATTTCCATTTTTTGAAAATGGATATCGTGTCATTATCGCACTAAATTGAACCCAAACAGACAATGAATAGTAATTTATTTTTATCATCGTAAACTAAGTGTCGAAAAAAATACTAAAAATGTTTTGTTATCATAAACTATATGAGTATTGATACGTGACTAACTGAAGCGATCTCAACCGAACAATATTGGGGCCAATATCAGTAGTATAGGAACAAGTATTACTTTTACGGTATTCGATTGATGTAAAACATGTCACACCCCGACCCGCAGCGGAAAAGGTGATCGGGGCATGATTGGGTTTTCATCAAAGCTCATGACATTTATTATAACGTTTCATATTTATTATTACAATTTAAAGGAAATCATACAATCATAATTACAATATGTTGTACACATCTTTTTAGACTTCATTATTTTCTTCTAAGGCATTTCCTATGTTTTCCTTGCTTCATCCTGTTCACCTGTATCATGTGTAAAAATGGTTTTTGGATCAACAAAAAGTTGGCGAGTGAATCCTATGAAAAACATTTGAACAAGTTTATTGAATTGATTATAAAATAAAGTGCATAACCACATATGAGTAAATATAGATGTAAACTTATTCACAAAACACTTAATATTAAATAATGCACACACATACAATAATAGATTGTTTTGAGGCACGCGTTGCTCAACTCGTCTCCCACGAGGAACTGATGGGCCTAATGACTGAGTTTTGAGGCACGCGTTGTTCCACGAACTGATGGGCCTAATGAATGAGTTTTAAGGCACGCGTTGTTCAACTCGTCTCCCACGAGGAACTGAGGGGCCTAATAAGTTGCATACAACTTGACAATATGTAATACATAACTACAAACAATATTTACATTCTAAGTTTAGATCATAATATGGTATAGCACGAGTTTGAATTAACGAATTAGTTTAAGCGACACATGATACACCCCAAAACGTGTAATAAAAAGGGGAGTTGTAAGATTCACTCACAGTGGTTGCGTTTCTTGGATTGATGATGAGTGCGCACGAAGTTGGATTTAACCACGAGTGAAACTAACCTAGATAATAACATAATGGTTTGGTAAATAAGCGGATTTTATTAATAAATTTTAGTAGGATTATTGGATATATTTTTGTGAGTTTAAGGTTATTTTCTAACTTTAAAAACGTTATTTTTAAGTATTTTTAATTGATTTTTAAATAAAATAAATAAATAAAAATAATAAAAAAATGTTGACTTTTTGACCGTTGACTTGTTGACCGCTGACCGTTGACCGTTGACCGGTTCGGTCGTTCGTATGAGTGCGCTGGGTGAGACTCGAACCCGTGACCTCCCGTACGCGTGCACGAAGCTCTACCAACTGAGCTACGTGTCTAACCCGAAATATTTCTGTTTTTAATTATATTTATACACTATTTCAGTTAATCCGAAAATCATTTATTTTAAAAAGGGTTTAATTGTATCGACTCGGTGATCCTCACAGGTCTCGAACCCGGGACCTGTGGTTTAGTTTGGCACACAGTCCACCGCTGGACTGTGTGTCTAACTTGGTAAATATTCTGGTTTTTATTATACTTAACAGTTAACTGCGAGTGGATCCGGTTCAGTTAAAAAAAAGACATTTTTATTTCAAGAGAGTGAGGTTGGGACAGGAATCGAACTCGCGACGTGTATGTATTTGTTTGCACACAGTCCACCGCTGGACTGTGTGTCTAACCCGTTCATAAAACTGATTTTAATTAATCTTATAACATAACCGGACTTCGTCTTCTTCGCTCAAGAACACAGACAATGATAATTCGACTGATTCATGTCTAATTCGATTAACAAACATTATAAATAGTTGAAAGGTAATGAACGGAGAGAGTTTGGGGATAGGAGGTACCGATCAGTGTCTTTCACAGAACTCCGGCAAAGATTCGTCGGCTCTGTTTGTGAACTTCGGCTGTTAGAATCAATTAACAGTTCAGTTCGATTAGTTATGAAATTGAGGTACTTAAACAAGGATTAACAGAAGTTTGAAGGGTTATACCGATTCACAGTGTGAGATCAGAAATTTCAGAGGTTTTCCGGCGAGAGCTGAATATTCCGGCTACGTCGTCTGGGATTGATTCTGATGGTCTGATTGAAGTTAGTAACATTCTAACAACGGATTGAAACAGAAAGAGTCGAGGTATTTACCTTTTTGAGGTGAGTCTCGGTTTTCCGGCGAAAGTCCGGTGATGGCAGGTTATTTCCGGCGAGTGAAATTTCTTTGAGAAAAGGTGCGATTTTGAGCGAAAAGGCTACCAGAGACTTGTGGGTGTATTTATAGGGAAGAGCATCGATGAATTGGGTCTGATTACCGTCTTGATTCGTCGGTCAATAATTTTTCCGGCGGTTATGACTGATGTCGCGGACTGGACATCGGTTATAACCGATGTAATAGTTATTATACGCGTTAAGTCACAAGAAACCGACAGTGTAGGGCGAAATCGTCGGGATTTCCGACGACTGCGAATTGGGCGCGTCAGTTGCCTGATTTGAAATCGAGATTTTGATATTTGAATTAATTGTTTTGATACATTACTAAAGAACACAAGTGGCGGAGTGGTTTGGTGAATGAGAGTTAAGGCTTTGGCTGACCCGGGTTCGAAACCCGGCTTCAGCACTTTATTTTTAATTCACTATTTTTAATACATTTTCAAATATAAATTTTATATTCTAATATACTTATTAATTATGTATCGTTAAAAATTAATTTGAGCATTAAATACGCAACGAAATTTTTAACTGGTTGTTCGGTTAATAAACGAAGCGGGTTTGGTTAACCCGGTTTTTGACGGATGTTACAAAACACATATCCTTTCGGGCATATCACGACTTTATTTTTTTAGTTTTCTCTTTCAAATTGTATTGCGTGTGCCAGTACTGCAAGGAAACAAACCGAAAACAAATGAGTTTCCGTCGCTTAATGCGTGGACAACCACTAGTTATTATTATTTTACATTATATTATAATAAAAAGAAGTCTTGATATAGAGTAAATCTAGAGTTTTAATATTATCTTTATTTTGTTTTTAATTGAAAATGGATACCGTGTCGCTATTGTATCAAATTTAATCAAAACCGACAATGATAATTAATTTAAAAAACATACGAGTGTCAATAACAATACTAAAAAGCAGATCTTTTTAAGCGTAAACTATACGAGTATCGATACGGGACAAACCAAACTGATTTCCGAAATCGGTACCAATATCAGTTGTATCGGAACAAGTATTTTTTCATGGTTTTCAATTGATATAAAACACGTGTCGATATCACTTTGGTCATATCACGACTTTATTTTTTTAGTTTCCTCTTTCAGCTGCTATAGTGAGTGCCGATACCGGAATGGACTGAATCGATACCAACTAAGTTCCTGTCGCGTAGCGCGGGGAAAACACTAGTATATATTTGAAATTAAGGTGTCTCTTCTTTTTGAGGTCTAAGGTTCAAGGCCTTCCAAAGACAAATTTGGTGTATTAAGTCATTAAAAAACATGCATAGTGATGGATCAAATGAAGTTTTTTATAACAATAGTAAGAATAAGTTTTAAACTACTATAAATACTTTATTTAATATGTGTATTTAATTTTATTGTAAAGGCATACGCGAAAAGTTATAATTTTAATTAATTTATTGTATACCTTTAGATTAGCTAACTAATTAAATTTGTAACTTATTTGTAAAATATACTTTTTTAAGATAACCCAATGTATAATGAAAGACAATTTTTGATATGTGTAGGATACATTTTGATATGTATAGGATAAAGTATAAGATAAATTTCGATATGTGTAGGATAAATTTTGAATTGTGTATAATAAATTGTTTTTCATAAATAATGAGCAAAAAAATAATTAATGAGATGAGTTATAAACTATTTATTGTTTTACTATTATGTCCTTTTTTTCTCTTATCACATTAAATTTCTTCTCAAATGACTATTCCCCTACATGCATATATATATATATATATATATAAGAATAAATCGAAAACCCACCTTAGTTAAAAAAAACCCATAAAAGTTCATCTCCATCATCCATCTCACACGATCAATGATTGATATTAAAAAGGTACAAAAAAATAACTTTTTCATTATTTTCCAGACAAATGTTATGGTCTGATAAAAAGCGTAAAAGGTTACATCTTTCTCTCTCATCTCTCGCCTGACAGAAAAAAATGTGACAGTTGTATTGTCACATAAAAATATCGTTGTAAAACATGTAACGTGTTTTTACGTGCATTATAAAATAAAAACTTCGTAAATTATAAGTTCTAAAATCCATACACTTCATAAAATAAAAAAACAGCTGTGAAAAAACAATAAAAAGTGTTACAGGTGGGTTACAAAAAATATGAACAACCGAAAATGTTGCAGGTGTCAGTAAAAATGTTACAGCGAAAAAGTGTAACACATGACAGCATGATGTCCATCTATTAGGTTTTCAGAGTTTTTGCAACTTACATAAGATTTCTCTCTATAATTCCTATGTATATAGGGTTATGCTAAAAAAGTTTGCTTAAAACTCCATGCCTAAATTTCTAAGACACCACATGGTTGGGCGTTAAGGGCACAACCCAAAATACCTTAATTAAAACAACCAATAATATTAAATCACGAGTTAAGGTCAGGTACAAACCTTATGTTATCTAAGAACAGTAAGAGCAGATTTTGATTGTTGATTAATTGAATCAAGGGCTAAGATTGATTAGAGTTCATCATTAAAAATTACTGTATTATATAATAAGATTTATGAATATTTTAGTCATTTAGCCATTTTTCATTAAATACTAATTTAACCAAGGTTTTTTAAACTATAATAACTTTTATATACTTCATTATAATTTTTTTTTAAATTATACCATAAAGTGAATCATTAATACCATATTGCTATACTTTTTATTTATTTATAAAAGTGACTTTAAAAAAATACAAAAATGTGTTTTGTAATTATGCTAGTTATGTAGCTGGAATGTGCTAGTATAGAAAATGTATTGTGTTGATTTTAAATCTATCATATGTTCTATTTTTGTTGTGTAATTCTTATGCGTTTCTATACATATTTTTTTTGTGTTTTATTGGGAGCCTATTTGAAAATAAACTTGTTTTCTACTAGTTATGTAATAGCATGTGTTATTTACAAAATTAAAACAAAAACATGAAATTGTGCTAGTATGTAACAGTATGTGTTGTTTACTAAATTAAAAAAAACCCATGAAATCGTGCTAGATATGTAATAGTATGTGTTGTTTACAAAATTAAAAAAAAAACATGAAAATGTGCTGGTTATATAATAATATGTGTGATGTTTACAAAATAAAAAATAAACATTAGATTGTGCTAGTTATGTAACAACGTGTGTGATGTTTACAAAATAAAAAATAAACATGAGATTGTGCTTGTGCTAGTTATGCAGTAGTATGTACTCTTTGTATAATTAAAAAAAAAAATGAAATTATGCTAGTTATGTAATAGCAGGTGTTGTTTAAAAATTAAAAAAAATGACATTATCAAATTTACAAATTATAAATGGCATGAAATTAGGTATTTTCATAATTCTTGTATATTGTAAAGACAAATATACCCTTATTTGAGTCTCTATAAGTTATCCATATGTTACTACTCTATTGGCTCTTATAGTTTTTAGATTTAGTTTAGTTTGTATATGATCCTACACTTTATTTTTTTTTATCAAAACTACCCAAATTAACGTCGACTAGTGTTCCAAAAGTTTGAATCGTATTCTATGAAATTTTTTATAAACATAATACGACTTATTTTTGATAAAATTTATATCCAGGAACAGATAAAAACAAACGCATTACAAGTTATTTTAAACAATGTGTGTGTATATATATAATACTTTTTCTAAATAAAAAATATAAGAAAATATTTAAAACTTAAGGGATGATAAATAATAGTCCCCCATATTCAAGGTTTCAATCTATTTACCTTAATATATAGAGATAGGAAATGGAATGTAAAGTATTTTTAAGTGATTTTTATAAAGATTTTAAAGTTTAAAGATGAGGTCAAATCATACAATATTTCAAAACATGACAATATTCCAAATATACTTATATGAATTCAAAATCAGTCACATGTTTTAATCAATTTTCTAGTGACCTAATAACAAATAAAAATATAAATGTTACATTTATTTATTTAATCAATTTTCTAGTGACCTAATCAAAAATAAAAATATAAAGGTTACATTTATTTAGATCAACTTTTTTGACCAACGAACGATGGAGTGTCGGAATGCAGATACAACCCACGTTTAAATCTTTCCCTTCTCGGCCACTAGCCATCGGTAACAAAAAAAACATCTTTCTTAATTCAGCTACCATGACAATGAAGATCACCACCATCATCGCCGCCGTGCCGTCCACCGGAATACTGCCCGTTTCCAACAAAAAATCCTCCAAGTTTTTCGGAGCCTCACCGGACGTTTTCCCGCCTTTTCTCCTCAAAGAAATGGAGAAAATTCAAGACCCATTTGCCAGAAAGTTAGTTTCAAGGATTGAAATGCTGCCTGTTGAGGTAAATTGTTGTGTGTGTGTGTTTAATGGATTTTTTTTAACTGCCAACAGAAACAACCCGAGCATTCTCGGGGCACCCACTGGACCAAACGTAGTACTCCGAGAGTAACCCGAGTCCACCACCCATTCCAGGGAAAACCCGGTAACCCACCCACCCATAGGCACGACGGTGAAATTACTTGTAAAACCCGTTTGGCTCAAGGATCGAACACAGGTTTCCTAGCTCTCCTATCTTGCCCACCAGTGCCTCACTCTACATCAAGTGGGAGTTGAACTGCATCTCCTAAGAGAAATGCAAGCATTCCACCACTTGATCTAGATATATGTGTTTAATGGAAATTATTTTGAGGTCAACAGAGTGAAGGTGGTCAACCCCATTAAAGCATTGTCTAGATTGTAAAAAACTGGCGGAAGAATAAGTTGCATGCAAGGTTTCTGTTACACTGGCTAAGATTAAGGTGGTTTTGGTGGTTAAAGTACAATAAGTAAATCATAACCCCTTTAAGGTGGTGGTTGATATTGGGAAATGGGTAGTTAAAGTACAATAACTTAAAGCAAGAACAGTTAAACATAGCCTGAGGTATCCTTGGATCTATCAATCGATTTTGTTTATGATCGTGGATAACTGGTTTCGTCATGCCATAGACTTCTTGCGAGAGTGGCCTAACTCTGACCAGTAGGAGCCGAGAAGTGCAAGCACTTTCGGCACCCAATGAGGTGGTGGTGGAGTGATAAGGGTGAGACTTGGTGTGCCAAGGGACTCAGGTTCGATTCCTACCCTCCCCATTATTTTCTGCGGCACCTGGTGATGATGGGAGACTAGGCGAATAGGTGGAGATCGCTAGTTCGATCCTTGAACTGAGCGGGTTTTACCTCACCGCACTGTTGTGCATTCGGGCGAGTGTTCACGGGCTTCGGTCCAGGTGAGGGGTTTCCCCGGTTCGGAGGCGAGTATATCCCGATGTAGTGAATTTCGCCAGCCAGTAGCCCATTTGGAGGATTTGTTAGCCGTTCAAAAAAAAAGATTAATTGTTTTATGCACTTTTGAATGGATATGCAGGAGTTTATGCACGTTATTGAGTAGATCTTCAATCATTTGGCTTGTCACACTATATGTTTATTAAAAATTTTACTTTTGTTAGCAATTGTTCATTTGAGATTTGACTTTCATGATAAATAGTAGTTATTGCCGTTTTAACTATTTATGTAAATATATGCAGTAGTATGTATCTACCTAGTGAAGCAATGTGTAACTTTTACCCTTCGTACCAACCAATATTGTCGTCTGGTTTGTCTGTCGTCGAGGAACTCACGGATTTGTTTTTTGTTAAAGTGGAGACTTCCTGGCCGTCACTCATCCTAGGATTGATGATTTACCATTTTCATGAATTTGTTGCTAGTTTTTGCTACGTTATATTTACTTATGTGGTAATGTTTTGGGGGTGTTTGGATGTGATAAATCATTTCTGAGTGTTTGGGTAAAAAGAAAACTGATTATTGGTGCTTTAAGTAACTTAATTACTATTTGGTTTGGATTATTCATGTCACATCCAAACATGATGCTCATATGAATATAACATGATTTATAACTCGTAATTTCTATATAGTTTATCGATGATTATATAAGAAAGCGGGTGAAAAGATTACATGTTTTTCTTGTTATCATTTGCAGCTTAGTGTCTCGAAGAACCGCATAATGACGAGTTGTGTGAAACCAATAGTTCAGGAAAAAGGCAATCCACTTGTCTGCTTCATGGCTTTGACAGGTATGTGGCTTATTTTGACCCACAATATAGCAGTAAATCAAGAACCACAGAATAGCAGTATGTTAAGTCCAACAGTATAGCAATATGTGACTGCTTATCCACTTGTTCTGCTCCACGGCTTTTAATAGACGTGTTAAAGGACTAAAATACCCTCCAATGTCGGCGAAAATGGAACTTTTATGGACCAAAATTAATAGCTTGAACAAGATGGACCAATAAGTTATCTTAGCTAGGGGTGTGAATTTCAATCACGACATAAAACACCACACAAACCTAACGGGGTCAGGTCGAACCCACTAACGTGTTTAGCTAATCGGGTCGACCTACATGTTCGCGGGTTGACCTGTTTAACCCGTTTCTTTGAAAAAATTAAGAATTAAGTCATAACTCAATATGAATAGAATATTTGTTGGAACATATAGAAGTCAAATATAAATGAGCATCATGTTTTACTTATTTTATATACATTTATATTTTTCTGTAAATATGTAATTTTAGAGTACTCATGTGCGAAAAATCGAATAAAAAAGACTTTCGGGTTAAACTGGTGGTGCACGTGTCAACTCGCAAAAAATCGGGTCGTGTTCGGATTCATGTGGCTGACACAATTTTCGGGCTCGTGTCGTATTCGGGTTTGTGCCGGGTTCAACCCAACAACCCACAAACAACCCATTTAACCCCTCTCTGAGTTACTTGAAAGATAGCCGAAACGGAAACTTTATAATCATGCCAAAATAAGAGATAAATTTTTTTATTTTCATTTCATAAACAGTTTATATTCCGGGTTCAATTTCTACATTTGATTACATCTTATTCTTCAGTTCGTGTTTAGAATGGCGATACACACTCCCGTTGCTAGAGCAAGCTGGTTCCGAGGCTTGGGCAATTGACATTCTAGGATGGGGCTTCTCCAACTTAGGTTACCTTTTTATTGTTTCTATTTTTATACATTATAACTAAACGTAACAATTTGTACTAATTTACTTATAAATGTGTCGCTTTGGGTTGTGGTTTATCTTTAACGGGCCGATTCAAAAAAAAGAGAAACTGCATGAACTAGAAGAAATTTTTTTTCTTGATTTGAGCAGTCAACTTTACATTAGATGCAAACAGAAACCAAATTGCAATTTATCACCAATTTTAGCAACTGACATCATTTTAACTGACTTTACTACATAAACACTAAATTGACAAATAAAATGGACAACATTTAAAAATCAACAAAAAAATGACAAACTAATTTGTTGCTATAGTCGTTAAGAAAGCATAAGTTGGGTTTCTATTTTCGCCTAATTTTAAGTTGTTTGCTATAATTGGCGAAAAAGTACAAAGTTTGTTTCTATTTCTTTCAGTTTTTCTTAAAGCGAAAAGGTAAATCATTAAAACGGGACTAAATGCTGGTTCGGGTCAGCATCTGGCCCTTTTGACCCGTACTAAAACAACCATTTTGAACTGTTACCCAACCCGTCATTTACAAACTCTATACAGAACCAAATTCAACTTTTGTTTTCATGTGCTTTTTCATTTTCTTCTTGTGTCTTTTGCCTTAATCAGAAACACTTCCAGTTTGTAACGTGGAGTCCAAGCGCGATCACCTCTTCCAGGTAAAGTTCATATTCTTGTTCTTTTGCGTATTTAATTTTTCTGTTTAATCTTTGTTTTCAAACTACCCTTAATGAGAAGTTTTGGAAGTCATACATTAAAAGGCCTATGTTGCTAGTGGGCCCAAGTCTTGGAGCTGCAGCTGCAGTTGACTTTGCTATCAACCATCCTGAAGTTGTAAGTGTTTGACAAGTTCAATATTATCATGTCAATTCTCATGGGGTGATGGTAAAGAGACACCACACCCAAATCAGCATGCATACAGGCCGTATGACGTCATATGGTCTACGGGTCGTATGACTTTGTCGGTGGTCACATCAGTCTTTTCTATTAGTCAAACACATCATACAGCCATATGATATGGTGTCTTATACGGGTCTTCATACGACCTATATGACCATTTTTGCATGTCACAGGGCCCGTATAAGTGCTGTTGACGCATGTAGTGTCTAGATAGTGTGTCAGTGGTGGTGTTTATTTAGCCAAGGCCTTCTCCTAAAGGAAAGATCTACATAGTAACTAGTTTGACTCTTGAAAGTCAAAATACTTATTTTTTTCAATTGCAGGTTGATAAGCTGATCTTGATTAATGCAAGTGTGTATGCAAAAGGCACGGGAAATCTCTCTAAGTTACCAAGAAGTGTAGCCTTTGCCGGTGTGAGTACTATGCATCTAATTACCCTTTGTTCAAATACTAGGCAAAACGTGTATTTTGGTTAGTTTGACTTACATGTCAAATGGGCCATCTTCATTTACCAAGATGATATAGATTTTTATTATAATTTATAAGAAATTCCAATTGACACATCAAACATCATCACAAATATAACCAATTAACCAGCCTTGGTGATGAGCATGCTTGTAAATTATAAGTTTCACCCAGAAAGTCAAAGTGTACCTTTTACATAAGTGCCTGTTTATGCAGGTTTCATTGTTAAAATTCCTGCCGTTGCGGTTTTATGCTACTAATCTTGGATTTACTGATTTGCCATTCGCGACATGCTTGGAATGGACTAAAGTAAGTTCCAACTGCCTTTCAAGGCAAACATACATCTTGATTTATATAAATGAAAGTATAGGTGTTGTAGATCGCGCGGTTACATTGCCTGTTACCATGGTGGGAAGAAGCAACAGTTGATTTCATGAGCAGTGGGGGATACAATGTTTCTTCCCAGATTCATCAGGTTTCTCTTATAAACATTCAATTATGATGCACAGTCACCTTACCAGTGGCGGACCCAGAAATTATTTACTGGGGGTGCGAACGTGGGTCTTAACCGACATTTCAAGGGGTGTGGTCAGGATTTTTGCCTATAAAATACACTAAAATTTCTTTTCAAGGAGTGCGCCCGCCCACCCAGGCTATAACCTAGGTCCACCCCTGCACCTTACCAGTTAATAACGTATTGTATTGTTAAGTAAAGCCCAATCATGTGTATAGTCCAACTAGAAATAATCAAAACTGTTCGATATGGTTCGAATTTTTCTTAAGAACCCAACGGAGACCAAACCAATGACCAGTTTGGGTAGTTTTACTGTTTCAAACTGAGCCATGAGAATCCCTAACTAAGAATCTATCATTGACTTTGTTGTTTTGTGTTTCTTATTATATGTCTATAACGTTGTCGTTATCAGGTTTCGAAGAAAATACTTATAATATGCGGTGCAAATGATCGAATAATTGACAGCAAACTTGCAGTGGTTAGTATTTAAATCCTTCTTGTCATCATCAAATCAACATCATAATACTTTGTACATGAAATGAAATCCCCTATGTCTAACATGATTTTGCCGGCGGATAGCAATGGGAAGTGGTGACCCATCGTTTAGTGGTCGGTCTTATGTGGTTAAAGTTACCTATGGGCTTTGGGCATGTCCGGTACTTGTAATATTGATTACTTAACTACACTTGTAAGTTGTAAGAGTTTTGTAATTCTAATAATTTCAAATATATTTTTATTATATTTACTAAGTTTGTATAATATATTCAACTCAGAAGGGGGTAGGTAATCTGGCAGGTATCACGTAATAGTTAATACCATACCCATTACAAACCTAGAAAAGATGTTAATTTAGTCTTATCCGACTTGAATGTGTCAGGTTCTTTGTTATCCTAGATGTGTTTGTATGAGTCCTAATGGAACGAAATTATCCTTTGACATCGCCTTGTCATGTCTTGTTATGCAGCGATTACATTGTGAGCTCCCAGACGCCATCATTCGCCAAATACCAAACTGCGGTCACATTCCACATGTTGAAAAACCCGATGCTGTAGCTAGTTTGATCACAGACTTCGTGTCACGTCGGATTTACCGAACTTGTCCTTCATTTCCCAAGCTGGAAGAAAATATTTTAACAGGTCGACTTCTCTAGTGTCTTGATGCAAACTCGTGTTGTTGGTCGAACCTTTTACTAGCATAACCAAGACATCATTCTATAAATAAGCAACACATTATGTTTCCAAATTGACAAGTCCAGTCATAGACCAACTTGTTACCTTTGTATTATTGTTATTACACAAGTTTATCGTCTATGGACTAAAAAACCAATATTTTCATGATTGAACTAGAGATGGGCATAAAAACTGGTTCCGGACCCGAACCGGTAGAACCGAACTGGACCCGGTTCCAGTTCCTACCCGACATTAAGTAGAACCGGTTCCGGGTTCAAAATATCCTTGGTTCCAACCCGTATTCACAATTTTACCATTTGAATCGGGTCGTACCCTACCCGGTTTCACTGGTACCCGGTTCCACCAGTACCCGGAAATGCAGTTCTAGAAGGAACCGGTTATAGCCGTTATAATGTTACCGTTGGAACCAGTTATAGCCGTTATAATGTTACCGTTGGAACCAGTTCCTGACCGTTGGAACCGATTCTATATATATTGTTTAGAAATCTATTGTTTAGCAACAATTTCTCATATCTATTCTTCTTGTTACATTTCTTTCTTGTTCTTTTTCACATACTAATCAATAAATGGCCTCAAAGAGTTCCAAAAACGCAAATTCCCAATCCGTTAACAATGTTCCTCAAGGTCAATCGGTTCCATATGTGGTTGGAACATTGTCTTATAATCGCAATAAGGAAGTTTGGAGCAATTGGGAGTTGGTCGAGATGAGTGACGGCTCGCAAAAAGCTCAATGTAAACATTGTGGATCGTTATTAGCCAAGGAATCAAACTTAACTTTAACGATGCATATTAATAAGTATTGCAAAGCTTTAAAGGAAATGACATCCGGTCAAGTTCCACTATCCAAAGATGGTACCATTTTTCGTTATGAGCAAAAATTAGCTCGCGATCGGGTGATGAAGTTGGTGATACAAAAAGCGTTGCCGTTTGGACACTTCGACAACCGCGATCTTACTAATCTTATTCGAGAGACGCTACAACCTCGCTATAAACATGTAAGTCGTCGCACTTTAAAACGTCATTGTTTAAGTTTATGGGAAAATGCAAAAAAGATATAATTGTTTTTTTTAAGAATTTAAAAACTAGTGTAAACCTAACTAGTGATGTGTGGTCGGCTCCACATGGTTTACCGGAATCGTACATATGTGTCACCGCTCATTGGGTTGATCCCGATACATGGCAAATGATGAAACGTACGATTGCGTTTGACGAGTTTCCTTCTCCTCATACGGGAGAAAATATTTATAAAATTATAAATGGCACAATAATTAAATATGGTTTAGAAGATAAAATTTTTCAATATCCTTTGATAACGCTTCAAACAACACAACGGCGATTGAAAAATTAAAGTTGAAGTACAAACCAATAGATGGTGTTTTTTTCCACACACGATGTGTTGCACATGTTATTAACTTAGTAGTGCAAACCGGTTTAAAAGATCAATTTGTATCGGATTTCATTATAGCATTTAGAGCTATGCTCCAAGATGTTTTCAAAAGTGGAAAGAAAGATATCAAGAATATAAAAAACTTTGTAAAGATGTCAACCAAAAAATTACTGGACCGAATTGGGATATACTGACTCGTTGGAATTCAACTTGTCATATGTTTGAAATGGCTCAGTGTGTTTTTTAAGGGTTGAGTTGGCGGCGGCCTTCATAAATTTTCCACAATCTTTGCATCTAGCCATCTCGTGGCTGTCGGACATTAAACAGAGATCAAAATTCTTCCATATAGCAGAGTTTTTTTTCGTCTCTAAGACCGTAACAACTTCATCGTTGCATGCCATAGGTATTTGCAAGAACTTAGAAGTTGATTGATTTTGTAAGTTGATGATGGTGAGTGTTAAGTTTAGAAATGGTAAGTAGGAAGGGGTTTATATAAAAAAAACGATTTTTTAATCAGGAACCGGTTTCCAACGGTAACATTTATCAGGAACCGGTTCTGAACAGTAAATGGCAGGTGTGACTGTCAGGAACCGGTTCCCAATAGTAAAATGGCAGGTTTGACTGTCAGGAACCGGTTCTGAACAGTAAAATGACAGGTTTGACTGTTAAGAACCGGTTACCAATACTATCAGAAACCGGTTCCGCACCATACACGGTTCCACACCATATCCGGTTCCATAATACCCGTACCCGGTTTCTACACGGTTCCATATTCTTGGGTGTGAACCCGGGTAGGAACTGGACCCGGTTCCACACCATACCCGGTTCCAATGACATCCAAACAGAACCGGGTCCGGGTTGGAACCGGTTCCGGGTAATAATAAAACCCGATTATGCCCATCTCTAGATTGAACCAATCTGAGAACTATTTAATATTTATATTTTGCACATTCATATTCAATCCCTATTCTTGTAATTATGCTAAAAGTCTCTGTTTTATCTCTCTTATTTTTAATTAAAAACTATTTTTGTATATCTTTATGGCTTTATCATTAAATTTTCTTTCGTCTTCACTCAGAACCACTTTAAAAAATATTAAAAAATTATAAGAGTGTATAATATTCTCTCTTATATTAAAAACTACCCACAACCATTCTTTATAATATAAGTAACTGGGAAAAGATATATAGAAAACCCACTTGTGAGAAAACCCAGGAAACTCTAAGACCGTGGGGTATGGTGGGGCGGGGGTTTGAGGCAAGGGCTGACCACGTGGGCTGGGTGGGCTCCACTGGCAAGACCCAAAAAATTGGGGGTATGGTGGGCTTGGGTTTGGGGCGTGGCTTGGCCAAATTCCTTTTATTTTTTTAATTAATGGACAAACCATAGGGTAGGGTGCATCCAATGTCCACCCGCCAGCTCAGATGGTAGCCCCGCCCAACGTCCGCGGGCTGAAACCCCTGCCCAAAGGGCCACGCCCAAACCCAAGCTCACCCAGGGTGGTCAAATGGGAGTTTCCCCCCAACCCACGCCCAAACCCCCGCCCCATACCCCATAGTCTAAGCTCCTAACATCTTTTTTAAAAAAAAAATCACAAATGTAGTATACATGTTTTTAAGAGTAATGAGAAAAAAAGAAAAAAAGCGACGAGTGGATATTTAAGAAAAAAATAAACAAGTTTTTGTGTAACATGTGTTACCGTTGTATCGCGCAAAACTTGTTTATTTGTTTTTAAAATATCCATTCGGCGCTTTTTGATTTTTTTTCTCAAAACTTTTAAAAACATGTATATTACATATGTGATTTTTTTTTAAAAATGTCAAGACCTTAAAGTTCCTAGGTTTTCTAAATGAGAGGATTTTCTCCCAATAGTTACATATGTACCAAAATAAAAATAAAAAAACTTATGAAACTTAACTTGAACCATTAAATGAAAAATAACTAAAAAACAAACAATAAAAACCTTCTTAAATCGAGTCCGACCAGTAACCAAAGGTGGTTCAAATACATGAACCGAACCAGTTATATAGGCGGTTCCAGTATGACCTATTATTATGTATAAAAGAAAATAAAAGTGAAGTTCTAAAAGGAATAATGAAAAGATTAGTGCCCCCACAAACACTCGTTCACAGATGACAGCCTCATATCAAAAGGCCTCCCCACATACAAAAAGTAGATTACAAAAAATAAAATAAAAATATAATGGAATACAGCTGATAATCGATTGATTCCATACTACAGTCCAGTCCAGTCCAACCACCAATTAAAATTACATCTGGATTAGTGGATACATCACAACCACACCCTCGAAACCAACTGTTTTTAGATCAACCTTAACCATAACATCAAACCCAGAACCAAAAGCGTTAGCAAGGTGAATGAGTTTGAAGACTCCGCCGCACTTGTGTCGCCTGATGGACCCAGTCCTAGCGACGGGTTCATCCCTGTGCTCGTGCCTGTTCCGGTTCCGGTTCCGGTTCCAGTATTTGTACCCGTACCTGTTCCGGTTCCTGTCCCAATCCCGGTTCCGGTTCCGGTTCCAGTCCGGTCCCGGTCCCAGTACCGGGTGGCGATGAAGTGGTTGGGGTTGTAGAGCTGCAAAAAAACAAAAATCATAATAAAATATTTAGGAAAGAATGCTTCTAAAAGTAGAAGGTTGTAGAAAGGTTACTATTTAAGAAAAAGATTTCTAAAATTAGAAAGTTAAAATCCAGTGTGTTTGTTGACAGGATATGGTATAAATAAAACTCGATAACCTACTTGTATAACAATGAGAGCAGAGTGTACAACTGCTTAATGCATACATTCCCTCTCAAGAAAAAAGACTGGATGCTTTTATTGAAAATCTTCTGGTATCCTCATAAATATCCCTAAGACTGAAAAATGATAACTACTCTGACTTGCCTTTGAATGCTGTTAAAGATTTTACAGTTCAATTATTTCAGCAGTAAATTCTGTTTTACATTTTTACCCCTATCGACATTTACGCACAATAAATCACACGAATCTAGTAGAAATCCCGACCAAAAGGATTCTATTTTATCCCGACATGCACCATTTGGTTATCATCTGGCTAGTAATGCACGTCGTGATAAAATCACGATCATTTTGGTCGGTTTCTAATCTATAATAACCTGTCAGGGACAAGTTTTTTTAACGGCAAATTTGGATCACTGACGGACAATTGGAGTATCATCGTGCCACCAGCGAAACCACCGGATCATATCCATCTCCAACAGGCAATAATGTCATACACCAATTCATGAGGAAACCCAATAAATCTAGGAAAATCCCTCTTATGGGCATCGAACCCAAGACGTAGTCTCTAAGCCTTATCTCACCCCAAGATGCCACTACGTTTAATCATTCTGGTGGGACCCATTTGACCACTTAGTCAAAGATGGATTTCTTCCAGCCCATTGATTCAAATTCATTATTATTTGATTTTTTTGAACTAAAGAAATACCCAATTATATCAACTGAAAGCACAAAGTGACCTAACATGACCTTTGCTTGATATATTATCAAAAAATGAGAACAAACAAACATATGGGGAATATGAGATATCAATATCTTGCTCCTTGACAGCTCACATGTGTGTACTGAATAATTTGTACCAAATCCTACATGTTATAGATCTACCAAATGATTCTTGAAAAAAAAGCTCTAAAACCATTGTACAACTTTCAATGCACAATGTACAAGATGAATAATGAACAAGCTATGAAAAGTAAAAAAATAAAAACTTACAAACATTTTTGAACTTTTAAGCCAAGAGAGACAGTGAGAGGCCCTTTTCAACCACAGGCACTAGACTAAAAAAGCAAACATTTTTCCAAAGCTGAAAGCTCTAGATACAGAGCAAGCTACTTGTACATTATGCATAAAAAGAAGTAAAAACCTTTGGACTGATCTGGAATTTGAAATTTTTGCTCTGAAAAAATGGGCTTCCCCAGAAACATCAAGAATTGCATCACCAATAAAGATGAGCTTCTTGGAGTTTGTAATCACACTCTTTTTGAATTCTTAGATCAATCAAAAAGTAAACTTTCTTTAGATTTTCAACTTTTTTAGTTGAAAATACAAAATTAAACAAACAAATATTGCAAATGCAATCTTTTTGCTTCAAGAAACATACCCACATAACTTTAACAAGAAAAAGATCAAGATCTAGTTAAAAAGATCCTAAATTTAAAAACTTTATAGAGATCAAAAGTGGTTAGAAAGCACACCTTGGGCTCCCAGCATAACAAGCAGAAGTTGCACCTGTAGATCATAAAAAAATAAAAAAATAAAAAATCTAATTACCCATAATGTACAATAAAAGAAGATTATTATTGAAGATTATGCAAGTGTTGTACAACTTTCACTGCATAAGGTACTACTACTTTTTTCAAGAATTTGGGTGTCATCAGTCATTACTCATTACCCATTTGGTGTAGTAGTTAGAGTACAACTTTTGATGCATGGGGTACAACTCAGTAAAGCAGAAGAAAAAGGGTTGAAGATGAAGAAAGAGTTATACCAGGGGGGGCTGTTTGGCTGACAGAAGCTGTGCCTGAAAAGTCACAGCTCCCTTGAGCTTGACCTTTTCTTTGATAATAGCTGTTGACAGCATAATTGCAGTGATCTTTGACGGTGTTGGGGTTGAAACAAGCAGCGTTTTGAAGGATTTGAGCACAGTCAGCACCGTTTCCACAGGCCCAATCTATGTTTTTTTGAAGAACTGTGTCACTTAATGCAGAGTTGCATATACAATATGATGCACCTGTTGTTGACCCACATAAAAAAATGTGAAATTTAAGAGTTTTAAAGCAAACCCATTTGAGAAAAGGCAAGAAAACTGAAGAATGATGGTGGGAAATAAAGGGATCTTACTTGAGTAGCTGAGCATGGCTAGGAGAAGGAGAACCACCATGGAAAGTGCAGAAACAGCCATGGTTGTAGCCAGATGGGGGGTCAGATGGTTGCTTGATGATGACGGTTTGTGGTGTGTTAAAAAGGTGTTTTGGTGCTAGAATTGAGAAGAGAGAGAGAGAGAGAGAGAGAGAGAGAGAGTCAGCAGTGAGCAGTGTGGCGTTTTGTTTTTCTATATAGGAATCAGAGGCCCACGGTTAATGGGTCGGTATTGTTATGTATGTATGTTTTAAGTTTAAACCAAACAATATATATATTTTAATAATATTTTGGTGTGTTAAATAGTGTTTTTCTTTAGTGATGGTATTTTTTGACTTCTTTTTATTTAAGAGATGGATTGTTTAAATCATGTAATATTTGGATATATAAATATTTAAGAGTATGTTAGTTTGTTGTTAAAAAAATAAAGAGTATATTACTTTGTCGCTAAAAAAAAGTGTATAAGTAAATGCTTTAAAAAGATCTAAACATCCTATACACTATAATATAATCAGGATCATCTTCATTACTGCCCTTGAATGATCCACCATCATTGTTTCCTTTACCTTTTTTCAGTTTCAATGTCATTTAGATTTTATATGAATTCAGCATTTTCAATACCATTTTTAGATGGATCAACATCTTTAGATGTTACACAACACCCTTCTAATGAGTTCACCCACACACGTGAATGTCAATGTTCAACATAAATTTCTATAAGTTTAACTCTTTGTCATACATGAACAAATAAAGATTCAAAATCATCATCATTACCTAACACTTTAAGACCCTAATCCAAAGACAAACTAGGAACCCTAAAATGATAATAAAATACCATATCACATGGATATCTCACTTCCTTAACCATTTCCTCAAAACATCAATACCAAAATCAGTCAAATCAACACTATTAATGAAGTTTGTTCTACCATCTACGTATGCTTTACTTGGATACATAGAGAACTCACCTCCATGGAAAATCTTCAAAAAGAAAAGTGTGGGACTATCGGTTGCAACTAAAATCACAATAAAAGTTAACATTCTGACTAAGATGAATAAACAAAACAAATCACTGCTACACTTACCGTAAATGGTATATCAGTCAAGATCTTCTGCAAAACCCACGAATCCTCCAAAATCCACCAGCCATCGAGTGAGGTTAATGATTTCAATTTCATTCTTCACTTCGATTCAACATGCGAGTTAAGAGCGTTCGTGATGAACTGAAATTGTTGTTAGGGTAAACACAAGGTCGATTATAATATTTGGGGATTAAAAAAAGGGGTTCACTTCGATAAAGCAGGTTCACATGAAGTAGATTATGAAAATACCCTTGAGGCATTCGGTGAAAGAAATAGTCAACAAACGAAAGGGTGCAAAGTGAAGAAAAATGGAAACGTGAATGACTCAGATGTTCATACTTTCCTTAGGGAGTGCAAATTAATTTTTGGGTCATACCACAAGGTTACAAATTGACGTTTACTCTTTATTAATTTTATTAAAACTTGTTTAAGGTATATATGAAACTATGAAGCTTGTATTCATTTTGGTGATTTTGATTGTGATGTGCATTTCACACAAAAGATGGTGTTTAAAATAGGAGTGGTTATTGGTGTTTAGGATTATTAAAGAAAGTTCTACAAACATGAGGTGAGAAGTTGTGAATGATAAAACCCTAAGGACCAAACTTGGTAAGTAGTGAAAGTTGATTTGAAAATCTTATTATGGTAGGAAGAAGCCACGTATTGTTCACTTCTAGTTCTAGAGTTGTGCAAGTGCGTGTCTATGTGTGTTAGCGAGAAAAAAACAAAGATGGAAAAATTACTAAATTAATTTATAGGTAAATTGAGGTTAGATAGAAGGTGGGAGAGGTTTGACAATCATCTTTTCAAGTTTATGGGATTTGTATGTATCCTTGGTGAATCTTTGTTAAAATCTTAAAATTTTAGTTTTAGGGTAACATTACAATTTTTTTTTCTTTAAATTATATAGCAATTTAAATATCAAATTTCAATCTTCATTCATTACACAAACCATCCTTTAAATTAAGGGTTTGTCATAATCTCGTACTTCAACTCACATATTATCTATTAATTCACTTTTATATCTACACATTTTGTCTTATAGAATCTTTAATCGCATCCCCTTTGCTCATTTCGACTAACTCACGTTAGAAAATTCAGTTAGTTTCTCGTAAATGACCATTTTACACTTTCTTTCTATTTATAAAAAAAGTAAAAGAAAAACAATGGAAGAATGTAAAACCCCTCAACAATGACCCATTACTCTGACCTCACACTCAACACCACCTTATGACCCAGAAGTTCAAACATTAGAATCTATATATGTAATTCATACAGAGAGGGCGGTGGTGGTGGGGACGAAAATGTTTAGTGGTGGGTTAGGTCAAAGTGTGTATATTATTTTTCTTTTTTTTTTCTTTTTATAACTATAGCAAGAACGGGTAAGTACTGATTAAATGAGTTAAGTCATTCGTGAGTTATTCGAGATCGAACATTACAAGCTTCAAACAAGTGGGGCTTATATAAACTTGATCCAAGCTTCACCTATCGAGCTTGTGGGCCTAAGCAAGTTTTTATTATATATACCCAGACATAATAATTTTTATTACATATAAAGATAACTAAAAATTGGTGTTATGTATGGTATTTTTTTATAAAAAAATTAAATAAATTATAAACAAGTCGAAACCTTAGCCGAGCTCGAGCTGGAAAAGTTACTCACGAGCCGCGCTCAAACTTTAGAATTAGAAGTTGAGAACTTGAGCTCTTATAAGTTAAATACGTTGAGCTCCAGCTTAAAGAAGTATGGGCCTGGCTCAACTATGTTTACGTCCCTAGTGAATTTAAGGATACCCTATTCCTAAATTACACCAAATTAATCCTAATCTTTCAATGTCATGAATTGAACCCTATTATTTTCCCCAAGAAACAAGAGCCTTGTACAAAACTATAGATCTACTGATACAAACCACAAAATATGAATAAACACACAAAATAGCGACAAAACGGTGAACCAAAACTATTATTAACCCAAACCAGAAAAGTTTTCCCCCCAAAAACCCTAGATCTTACAAAATAAGATACAAAGTAAAGATCACTGATGATACAATCAGTTGATCAAAATACAAATCCTGATGATCTCGACACACACTCCAGCAGATCCACCAGATACAACCAGAAATACACAGAGATTAAGAAATCTCTTTACAAGATGAACAAAATGAACAGAGAGAAAACACACTAGAAAAATACAATTATGAACAAAATATCTCGAAGAGCTGCTTTTATACCACACCAAGAAATGTTTCATATAGCCCCTGGAAAGATACACTTTAACCCTTCTTGACAAACCGCCATACACAATAGTCCTTCAACTATAAAACCTGCACACTTATAACCCATTTAGCTATAACAACTTAACCAACTTTGTAACCGATTGATATAATATGTTGTTGTATGAATTATTACTAACAGGACATTATTTAACAAACCTCTGCCACATAACCAAATCTAGAATGACGTGTGAGCCAATTATTACTCAAGAAACCTGTAAGTCATGATATCATGTTAAACTACTCTAGTAAAAAAAATAATGCATTAAACAAACCCAAAGATTTCTGGAAGATGCACAAAATCATAATCATGTGAGCAAAAAGCATACATTGATCCGGTGTCCAGATCTAAAAAATATGTATAGTGGTAACGTTTTAATAAAAAGGGTAACAAAATCGAAAAAACGTTAAATTTTTTCAAAATTTACACTACGGTTGGAGCGTCACCGGAACGTCAAGGGGCAATGGAGGTTACCTCTTCTATCACACTAAGTCTGCCCCTGGCTTGATCAATTTTTTCCTAATTACCTTCAAAATGACACAAATTTGAGCCATCAAAAACATAATCCACAAAATAAAATAGAATGGGATTTTAAGAATATAAGTTAATAACTAATTAAATTAGAACCACACATGAGAACAGCAAAGAAATTCTATAAAAAACAACTAGAATTAGAGACCAAAACAATGTACGTCATCACGACCTATAGAGTGCAGAATCCAAAGATCGTAGTAGCTAACAAGTTATCAGACGATAATAGTTTGAATCGTGAAGTCTGCATAATCAGTTGATGATGGTAAAAATACAAGAGTCTAGAATTATGATGCATAATTTTTTCAATTTCAAACCTATAATATGTTGAATCTTGAAAGCTACGTGTGAGTCTCTTGTCTAAAAAATAAAAACTTGGGTTTGGACGTAAAATAATAATAAATAGTTTTATATCGTATGTATTTGTAAATTGATTTAATTATAAGAATCACATAATCTTCTAATTCTTCCTACTTGTTTTATAGCGTTCAACATCTATTATTTGATGTCATGTGTATGAAGATGCTATCTATTTTTGTTTCACATGCTACCATAAATTTCCAACTTTTGTCATATTTATATAGTGCTTTTTTGGCCATATTTGGCTAATTATATAATGTAAACTAATGTTTATATTTTGACAGTATATTTTTTTATTCAGGAGCATGTAGAAAAGATCATATTATCCAAAGTGTGACGTTTTGTCTGGGTTCATAATTAAAAAAAAGGGTTAAAAGATGGGTGACATGATGTCCTCCTACCAATACATTTGATGCCGATCCTTATTTTCATATTATTTAGCTTTTTTTTTTTTTTTTTTGTTACAATTAGGAAGGTGAGGGTTGAAATGAATGTTCTTTAATGTAAGGAAGAAACTAGAAAGTGAAGGAAACGTTAAGGATCATAGGTGTAGCATTACTTTATTATTCTAGTGGATTATGTATTATTAGGTAGCCATTTATTCCAAAGACCTGCATCGCTACCTGAGGATGGAGCCGGAGTGACAAGAAGATTACGCATAGATCTGACTGAGAAGGCGTCCAAGTCCAAAAGTCCGAGCTCTCATTGAATTGAAGTGCAGACAACAGAGTAGTACAAGCCTGTGGTTCACTTATTTCAGTAGACTTGGCAGGAATAGCAGACCAGTCCCAAGACATCTGATGCGGACTACTTGACAAATAGACGCGGTCTTTAACGAGACAGAATTTTGATTTCTCAAGTCTGAAAAGAGATGGAAATGTAGATTTGAGAGTAGCATCCCCAACCCAAACGTCCAACCAAAATCTGATGACCGACCCGTCGCCAGGAATTGCTTTAATAATCCAAGTTTTTCGTACGCAGTTCATTGTCAAGTTTAATTATGTTGTTCCAGACCCGGTCCTTCCGCTTTTGACTGGGAAGAATTCCCATCGTCTAGGGGAAATGTGTAGGCCGAACACAACCTCCCGCCATAACCCCTTTTGCTCAATTTGGAATCTCCAACCCCATTTGATTAATAAGCTTTTATTGAAGTCCTGTAGAGAAACCAGACCCAAACCACCTTCATTTAACGGACCAACAACATTCTGCCATTTAACCCATGCCATCTTCGGTTTTTCCATAGAACCACCCCAGAAAAATTTTCCGCCTCAAACATTCAAGTTTGTCAATGACGCCTTTAGGAGCTTTAAATAAGGAAAAGTAGTAAGTTGGCAAACTATCCAGAACGGATTTGATAAGGGTTATTCTACCTCCGACCGAGAGAGATGATGCCTTCCACTGCAACAGACGTCTCTCAAAAGCTTCAATCCCCGGGTTCCAATTCGAGACCTTGTTCATGTTGGCACCTACTTTAATACCCAAGTAAATAAACGGAAAGGAGCCGGGTTGACAACGCATAAGGTTTGCCAAATGAACACCCTCCTCGGTTTGGACACCAGCACCGTAAAGACAAGACTTATGCATATTTAGCTTGAGGCCGGATACGATGGCAAAACATCGCATGAATTCTTCTAATATTTACCGCATTCGAGTCAGACCATTCTCCGACAATAAGAACATCATCGGCAAAGGTGAGATGGGTAACGTTGGGGCCATTATTAGGAATGACAATACCACGAATTAGACCAACATCCGCTGCGCTTGAAAGGAAGGAAGAGAAAGCTTCCATAGCCAAAATGAAAATAAAGGGAGAAAAGGATCTCCTTGCCTAACGCCCCTCTCAAAGTTAAATTCCTGAGTCGGGGATCCATTAACAAGTACAGAGGCACGTGAGGAGACGAGGATGCCACGCACCCACATACGCCAACGGGATGGAAATTGCATTTGCTCAAGAATCGAATCAAAAAGACCAAGACCATCGAGGATGTTGCGATTGGATAAAAAAGCGGATTGTTCTTAAGAAATGATGGACTTGATAACCCGTTTCAGCCTATTCGTCAGAACTTTAGATATAACCTTGCTTATGCACCCGATTAGACTAATAGGCCTAAAGTCGTTTAGATTAGAGGCCTTGCTTGTTTTTGGAATTAAGGCAATAAAGGAAGAGGAGCAGCCATGATTAATGGTACCGTTAACATGGAAGTTTAGCATAATCTTGAAAAAATCGTCGCCTAAAAAATCCCAAAATTGCTTAATAAATTTGAAATTAAAGCCGTCAGGCCCAGCGGCCTTATCATCTCCACAATCCCACACCACGTATTTGACTTCTAAAAAAGTGAACGGGCTCGTTAAAAAGTCTTTATCTGAGTCCGATAATACTTTAAGATGATTGCAAAGAAATTGTGGACGATCGAAATCGGGCTCTTTAAAGCGGTTCGAGAAGAAGCCCTCCACTTCCTTCTTGATACGAGTTGGATTTGTACACCAGTTATTGTTAATAAATAACCCATGTAACCGGCTATTGCCAATTCCGCTATTAATGCGACCGTGATAATAGGCCGTATTTTCATCCCCCATGGACGCCCACCGGACCCGGGCTTTTTGCTTTAGATCTGCTAGCTTTCTTTCATTAATTTCAGCTATTAATTTTTTTGCTTAAAAGTTATATGCTAAAGAGTGTGAGGACGTCTCAGGGTCGTTGGGGCCCCTCGAGGATCATCCACACTGCCCCTTGCTTCGTTCCCCCTCTTTCTTATCCAACACACACACATACATACATACATACATAGATACATCTTGTATCTATAAAAGGGCTTATCCTCCACATCCTTGGGGCTCATCTCCACACTCTTTACGTGGCTACCTAGTCTAATAAAATGGTTGATTCAGTTAACCCAATTAACTTTAAGGGGCTTTTAAAAGAGTATATTTAGTTTCAAGGAGACCAATTAAAAAGTGTTAATCTTTAAAGTTTTATGGTATGATTTATAACTTCCACTCTTTAACTCTTAATCTTATAGCCTAATGGTATTTTAGGGGTGAGATAAGACTTTGGTACCAATAGGTTCTAGGTTTCTCAAAGGGGGTGGGGGGTTCCGTTGGTGGCACAATGATACCTAGTGGAGATGGATATGATCAGATGGTTCTGCTGGTGGCATGATGATACTCCAGTGGTCCGTCAGTGATCAAAATTTGCCGTTCAAAAAAAAATAAAAATAAAAAAACTCTTAATCTGCAGAGTTTAAATTAATTACACATAAAACAATTCACCATATATTCATTTTCGACAACTCTATTCATTACTCTCGATTAGCCATTCTCACTTCCGTGTGATTCCCCTAACCTTAATTATATGTTTAGTTCACAATGAATACTCACAACAGAAATATCTCAGCTCACCAACCCGACACAATTGACCCATTATTATTGTATTTGTATATACACTTAAAAGTTATATACTAATTAACCTTTAGTGTAATTTTAAGATACCCCATATCTCACCTTCCAGTTTATATGTTACCATGAACATCTAGTCTTTTGTAACGAATTAGGTGTGATTTCAACTTTGATATGATGGATCTCATATTTTCTGGTGGTCCGGTTTTAACGACAAAGGGTAAGTGGGGATCGACAACCGGATTGATCCTTGATCAGGCTAGGTATATAGTAAATGAGAGAACAATGAACACGATTTCAATAACGCTTTGAACATGTGGGTGAGAATCAATGTTGAAGGCGATGGTGACAGGTTGGGATGACTGGGAAGGGTTGCGACACACGGTCGCAAACTTGGGATAATTGGAAAAAGTGTGACGCTATTTTTCTTGTTCTTTTTTGTAAAGAAAAATGCTTAGGTGACCTTTACATTTTAAAATTGCCACACGTTTAAATGATTAATGATTGAACAAATTTAGAAGTTTTGTGTAGGACTTATTCTATGATAAAGCATATAATTAATAACTATATGAGTATAAATATATATTTAACAAAATTAAAAGAATAATACAAAACTAGTGACAAATTAAAATAACCAAAAGAGAGAATAAAATACATAAAAAAAATTCAAAAGTAGGAATGATAAAAGTTGGAAGTATTCTCCAAAATATGCCAATTTTTATGAGGTGGCTTTTACATTACTTTAAGGTGTGTTGAAGGACAAATGGTATTGGTGTGGTGTTCATTGAAGGTTTGAAATTTTAGTTGCCTTTTCTATACTTGAGAATCTTACAATGCCAAACACTAATTTAAATATAGTTTTAAACTTCTAATGAATTTCAATATACAAAGCACAACAGTATTCCTTTCAAAATTATATGTAGTATGTAGGCACTTGATATACATTGCTACTATATGTTAGCAAAATTATTGAATTTAATACATGGTAACATGGGGCGTTTAATGGTAACTCAAGTAAGAGTGTATCGGGCTGGTATTGTAAACCCATCAGAATGGCCCAAAATTGCTAGTGGGCTAGTTACTGTTTGATAACTTGACTCGGTTGAACCATCTTTTAGACTCAACATGACTACGGTCGTAAACGAAATGAAGTTCAACGTTTGGTTGGAACTTTTTTTAATTAATGAACGAATAACATAAAAGAGAAATTTAAGAGTTTAAAATGAGATCTAAGAAAAACCCATTTAACAAGTATCATATTCAGTATAATAGTGTCATTGACACGTTTTAGTATAACAATAAGTGTCATCTCTTTTGAAAACCTCATTATTTATTACAGTATTTTGTTTACTTTAAGCTCTGATAAACAATTATTTATTTAAAATACTTCAACAATCATAAGAAACCAAATGAGTTACAACATTTATGGAAACTATACTAAAGGAACAAATCTCTTACGAAGGTAGTAAGATGAACAAGAAAACCCCAAAACAATATTAAAATAAAAAGGACCACAATTTTGATAAAATCATCGGTATTTTGATGGCCCAAAAAGATTGATTGAATAATCCCCTTTTGACCAAAACAAAGCCCAAGTACTTGAATGCTTTAGAGCTGACTGTGGGCTGGGCTTGCTATTTATCTTCACCCATCACTGCTTCTTCTCCTGCATAAGAAACGGTTGGTTTCGGAATCAGTTAGTTGTTTGGAGACACACGTGCATGTCACATGCATAAACTTAAAGCCTAATGCTAACCTCTGGTTGAGCTGGTTTGGGTTCTTCACCCTTGGGCTGGTTTTCGTCACCTGAAACAAAATGCATCATCTTTGTATTCATATACCGTGTATGCATGATAAGCTACATGTACAATTATTTATATAAGGTAGACTAGAGATGGCAAGATTGTCACCGGGTTGAAATGGGCCTGGGTTAGGCAGATTCAAATTGAACTTGAAAAAACCAAAATTCGAAGCGAATCAAATTTGGATGAAGAGTTAAAATTTGGTTTTGGTTTACGATTCAAATTCAAACTTGCGATGTTCGAAACGAATATTCGAATCAAGTTATATATATACATATATATTATGTTTTCTTATAAAAGAATATTATCTTTTATCTATGTGTGTGTGTTTGTATATATATATTATTTTCTCATAATTCGTTGTATTCAAATCAAACCTAACTTGAATTGGTTTTTCGAATACAGTTTTAAATTCAAATAACCCGAAAACCAACCCTATAAACATATCTCTAATACTTAACGTGTTACCTATGATTCTGATCTGGATATTTAAATAAAACAATTTAAAAGATCTTTCCATCAAACAGACTTTTGGTGACTTTCAACCTATTCCCATCTTAGCAACATTTTCTGGTCTGACCCGGTTTGGAATAAAATACAACCCAAATCGACTCATTCATATCTAAACGGGTCAAACGTGCATGACCAACAAATGAACCAAGCAAAATAACTGTGTACTTTATGTGTGTGAAGGGTATGAAGTAGAAGTACCTCCATCCTCAGGCAAATCAGAGGTCCAAAGAGTGAGGTTATCTCTCAAAAGCTGCATGATCAAGGTACTGTCCTTGTAAGATTCTTCACTCAAGGAGTCCAGGTCAGCAATTGCCTCATCAAAAGCTTGTTTAGCCAAATGACAGGCCCTGTAAATTAGTTTACAATAAAATTCATATACATTTCTTCAATAAGGTATGATAAGTTACATTGAAAATATGAAAATCACCTCTCGGGAGAATTCATAATTTCATAGTAGAAAACCGAGAAATTGAGAGCAAGGCCGAGACGAATTGGGTGGGTTGACGGGAGTTCTGTGTTTGCAGCAGCAGCTGCAGCCTACATTAGTAAAGAAGTGCACAATATAAATGACATAATCTGTTCATTATAATGGTAAATAGAACAAAAGAAAAAGACCAAATTGCATTTTACGTCCAACAAAGTTGCAGACGCTGTCCTTTAACTACGGAAATTACACCATATCTCCTTTATGTTACTATTTTTAATCGGGCGATGTCCTTTAGCCCTAACCCAGTTAAATTTTTGGGTTAAGTTTGGTCTTTTAACCTTTTTTCTTTGAACAATCTTATGGATGTCCTTTATGTTACTATTTCTTATCAGAAGTGAAATGACCACTTTACCCTCACATGAGTGGCACATGGTTACATTTAACTTGAAAAACTAACTAGGTTAGGGTAAAAGGACGAAATGTGCATAAAAGTGTTAACATAAAGAACATACGGTGTAATTTCCATAGTTAAAGGACAGTGCCTGCAACTTTCGTAAAACTAAAAGGACGTAAAATGCAATTTAGTCAAAGAAAAAACATGCCTCATAGCCTTTCAATGACTGTTCAGCGGCATCCTTCCGTTCCTGATCTGTCTTGAATTCAGCAAGGTACCGGTAGTAGTCACCTTTCCTGCATCAACATGTATCAGAACACGCTAACGAATTTAAAATCTAAAAAGAAACTCAACAAGAATTAAAAAATATTGTCACACTGCAACACTCTTAGTTACAGGGGCGCAGCTTCATTGCGCCCCCGAAATTTTCGCTCAGTAGTGTTATATGTGTAGTTTTCGTATAGAAATTTTTGGGTATATACGTTTTCGCCCCCCCCCCCTCCCGGTTTTCGAAGGCAAGCTTCAGCATTGCTTAGTTACATTAGCAAGATTCGTATTTAAAAACTGAAATGGAAACATTTAGTTATTAACTTGTGATGTGACATGAATTTATATTATACATTACTTGCATGTAAATACAAAAGAACTTTATCATCCTATATAGCTTGCCAGACCAAAAGGCAAGTATGGAAAATTTGTTTACATTTAGGTGGCATTGTTGGCAGCCGTAATGTGTAGATTGAATCGAAAGTGAAAACGAGATCAAAGATCACTAAAGCTTGTATCAAACTTTGGATGCGGTTGCAGAGAACAAAAGTAATGGATTAATCGGAAGTTTATGGATTAATCTTGGTGCCGGAACTTGAAGCCGCAAACACCCTTAAAAACATCATAGTTAAGCCGTTAATCGGCAGCTATTATTGGCGCCAAGAACCAGCTGTTAACAGTTGATATTTACTGGCTACCAATAAAGTAATAATCCTAATTACATCAAATTTGTCACATAATACAAACTTAAAATATAAACATAAAGTATCCTAATTGTTTTGTTTATATACATGCTAATAGGCATTAGGTTTGCCCTCAGAATCACTATTGGTATGGGTTTCATAACTGGATGTAATAAAAATGGATATACAAGATACCCAAATTTATCGGTATCAAGTATCAACCTCATGCCTCCAAACCCAATAATGAAAACTAAATAAACCTATACGATAAAACCAAACACCCCCTTAGAAGACTACCTAAACTGCATAAAAAAGATGGATAGCAAAATCATTATGTTGATAAATTGCATAAGAAAGAAAAGCAATAACAGGCTGATAATTCAACATGACTCACATCTTGTAGTAGAAAACAGTAGCTTCTCCTGAGCCAGAAGAGGGTATGAGATGCTTATCTATAATCTCAAGAATGTCACTGCAAATTTTGGCAAGCTCGTCTTCAACCTTTTTGCAATATCCTTTAATTAGAGTAACATTGCTTTCATTTCCCTTTGATTCCTCTTTTTGTTCAATTGATGACATGATACGCCAAGATGCCCTCCTTGCACCAATCACATTCTTGTATCCAACTGAAAGCAGGTTGCGCTCTTCAACAGTAAGTTCAACGTTTAGTTTTGCGACACTCTTCATACATTCAACCATCTCTGAAACAAAAAAATCCATCATAAGATTTATATTAAATCAGTAAATGAAGTTTCCATGCAAATAGCCATTTATAAAGGGATCTTGGGACTTGGGTAACAAAATTTAGATCAATCATCCTAACCTTTTGTACACCAAATCAGCTAATATTTATCACATGACATGTCTAAGGTGATACAGATTAGAACAACATTCCTACTTCGTCTAATAATAGAATTGAAGATCAATACGATATTGATGAATAACAACTAACACACAAACTTAAAGAATAAATAATAATCAAGATAATAAACTCGGCTAACATGCACATGCACCCTCAAGCTGAAAGTCCAGAGCAACATGTAACTTGAAACAAAGTGTAGAAAATCGAGCATATAAGAAAGCTTGGTAAGAGTATCATCAGCTTCATGATTTATTCATCTGTATTATCTTCCTTTGGATTTGGATTATTAGAATAGTTATTGACGTTTTAGCATTATCATTATCATTAGCCGGTTAGCTTTATCTTTATTCTTGTCATTGTAATCTCTCTATATAACTAGATCCGGTTACCATTTATTAAAAAAAAACATTTTTCACCAATCTCGTCTTGTCTCTCTTTCAGTTCTATCATCAATATTATAAAGCATACAACATCGACACGAATGAATGCAACATTGTGAAAGCCACAAATAAAAAAAACTATATTTCATTAATTACACGTCCTAAAACCTACACTCATACATCCAAACTCAACAGATGACAGTTGAACTTAAAAATAACAGCATATCACGAAACTACTGATATTAATTGTTCACCTACTAACAAATTTCAACCTATATCCACTGCCACATCATGATTCATGCATTCAGCTATACAGATCAAAACAACACTCCAAATCAATCTAACATCATCAAAAAAACTCATCTCATAAAACAAATTCACCTTACACACACACACACACACACATCTACGGATTGATAATCGCACACCAGATTTCTGATTAATATCCATTCTATACATCACAGTCCATAGATTCATGCATTCAATTACACAGATCAAAACAACACTCCAATCAATCTGACATCAATCAACTCATCTCATATAACAAATTCACGTTACAAACACACACACACACACACGCGAACTCCACACCAAATTTATCGATCTACATCATAAATTAATCAACAACAACAAACTAACACCATAGCAGCTATCTGAAACCACAAACAGGCGAAATTATACCTTCGTAACGCTCGGCTTGTTCAGCAAGCTTCGCGGTGTAAACATGAGTTTCTCTCTCCTTTTCGTTAGACATTTTGCTGATCGATTATCTGCAAGTGAAATCGATAGATTGAAATTTGAATGACGAAAAAGTGTTCAGAATCAAACGAGCAAGATGATGATGACGATGGAGGTTGTTAGGGAAAGAGTGAATCTGGACCGTCGGTTTTGTTTGAAGAAATTAAAGGAGAATAGCGCGCAAATCGTGTGGTTGTTATGGGGACTCCAGATCCCATACAATCGGAGGGTGTACCTATTTTTTCTATATATGATTTGTGTGATTTTGCCTCCTTTGGCCCTTTCTGTTTTGATATCTACTTATTTGACCCTACATTTTATAGTTATTTTTTTCTTAAGAACCGCGGTGTCCGCGATAACATATAACAAAAGAAAATAGCAAGGCGTTGTTCGAGTTGACCACCATACATACTTAATGTTAGTTCTGATGAATATCGAACTGTTATTTATGTAGTTTTTATGTTTGAAAATTATGTTTTAAGTACAAGATACTATGTATTATTGATCAACTATTTATGTAAGCAGACTCTTGATATTAAAAAGAAAACAACAAAATCATATCTTTTAATATGTTAAAGATTAATTATAACTAATATATTATCTCTAATCCTTCCTCGCACTTGGACTGACGGATCGGAAGGTTATCGAATGCTTAGACTAGAGCGCAAAACAATGAATACGTTGTTATAAGAAAAACACAGTCTTGAAACACATAAAAAAATACACTAAAATTTCGAGGCAGCAAATGTCGGCACCTAATCTAAGGTTATAGCGGTGGCGGCAAAGGGCATGAAATTAGTGCTATGGTGCCAGACTCCAGCGACACAACAGTGTATGGTGACAAGCGCTAAAACTGTGGCAACATGAGTTGTTGTGGCGGCACGACGATGGTCTAAACTAGAAAGAAAGTCATCGGACAATGTGGGCGATAAGGGAGAGGGTTGATGACCAACAAAGATATGGCAGCAAAAGCGGTGACGAGAGATAAAACCATAACAGACTTGTTGGACTATTAATCCCCGTAGGGCATCATGGATTGTTACGTTCAGTGGCGGTGATGAGGGTGTGCGGGGAGGCCCACCACACATGGTCCGTGACTTCAATGGACACGTATTTTTCTTTTTAAATTCAGTATATGTTAATTTTTTTAGAATACTATACTCATACCAACTCAAAGATAGGCCTATTAAAATTTTATGGTTTAGAAATTAGTCCATTGCCATTAGGTTTAGTGAGTCAAATACTCATTTGATTTCAAAAAAATAATTAAAAAAAATTACGAAAGAACATATTTTTTTTCAAGCTCAAACAGGATAAATGAATTCTTAGAGACGTAGTTGGTTACTTTGGCAACTATTAATTTGTGGACTTTGGAATATGAAGTGTGGGATCCATGGCTGCTAACCCCGAGATATGCATTGTTATTGTGAATCCTACAATTATCATTTTCTTGTAGTTT
Organism: Scalesia atractyloides; assembly: GCA_947069175.1. Taxonomy (NCBI): domain Eukaryota; kingdom Viridiplantae; phylum Streptophyta; class Magnoliopsida; order Asterales; family Asteraceae; genus Scalesia; species Scalesia atractyloides. The sequence continues at coordinate 92,394,160 of CAMTDV010000030.1, forward strand.
GACCTCTTAAATTATTACATATAGATATAAAAAAGAGTAAATTACAAGTTTTGTCCTTTAAGTATGTCTAAAATTGCAGGCGATGTCCTTTACCTTCAAAATTGATGAGTTTTGTACTTAATGTTGTAATTTCTTGCACGTTATGTCCTTTAGGCCAAACCCAGTTAGACTTTCTGGTTAAATCTGGTCATGTGCCTTGCACACATGAGGGTATTCTTATCATCTTATCTTTCCAAAGACTAGTGTGTAAAAGAACTTTCGTTTAAGGACTATTGTGTAATTATAAAAAAGATATTTAAAATAAAGAGTAAACTACAAGTTTTAACCATCTTCAACAACAAAAAAAATACACCTGCAACACCTCCCACCTTCGCTTAAACCACTACTCCGGCCACCACCACAAACCCAACTTCACCATCCATAAACCACCAGCGTACACATCCCACCACCGCTACCAATCATCACCACCGCACCCACCATCACCGCCACTCATCATCACCATCGCGCCAACCCAATCGACCACCCACCACTGCTAAACCCACCGTAATCCACCACTCCGGCCACCACCACCTGCAACACCCCTAACACCACCTCTACCACCGCAAGCCCACTTTCACCATCCACAACCCACCACTGACCACTGTACACCTCCCACCACCGCTAGACCCACCACAATCCACCATCGCTAAACCCATCACTCCGGCCACCACCACCAGCAAGACCTCTAACACCACCTCCACCACCGCAAACCTCACTCACCGCCACCCACACCATCCCCACCCCAGCAACCACCGTCCCCACCCCAGAAAGAAAGTCATCGGACAACGTGAGCGATGGGAGATGTTGCAGGTGTATTGTTGTTGAAGATGGTTAAAACTTGTAATTTACTCTTTATTTTAAATATCTTTTTTATAATTACACAATAGTCCCTAAACATAAGTTCTTTTACACACTAGTCCCTGGAAAGATAAGATGACAAGAATACCTTCATGTGCAAGGCACATGACCAGATTTAACTAAAAAGTCTAACTGAGTTTGGCCTAAAGAACATAACGCGCAAGAAATTACAACATTAAGTACAAAACTCATCAATTTTGAAGGTAAATGACAGCGCCTGCAATTTTAGACATACTTAAAGGACAAAACTTGTAATTTACTCTATAAAAATATACAAATTATTGTGACCTCAGTTATGTTCCACCACTGCACGTAACCATTGTCTACTTGTCTTCACTTCTAAAAAAACAATAAGAATTTATTTGTGGTTCTAATACTCTATACATCAAAACTGTTTTCAAATGTTGTTATGATAAATCGCCGTTCTAAGATTTTGTTCACTGATCCTGCCTTTATTCCCTTGATAGAATTCTACTAGAGGTGAAAAAAGGGGTAATCCAATTCTTTACATAAAAAATTAGGAGGTTTTGTGCATCAAATATACATCCCGTGACTCTTAACCACAAATACATGACACTTTGGGAGACTTTCAACCCGTTTGTTAATCTAACTTTATGGATTTTGCCTTTTGATCATAGGATGAAACATAACCATATATGTAGGGATGAGCATTTGGTAACGGGTACCAGTATCGATCATTTCAGTAGCGGTACCCATTTTTCTCACTTTTCGGGACCAGTACCGGTATTTTGGTTGATTTACCGGCGGTGCCGTACCGATTATTTTTGGTACCAGTACCCTTTCCCATATTTCAATCCGCTTGACCCATTTCCTTTTAAGCTACCTTTATTGATTTTACCCTTTGATTATAAGAGACGAAACATAACCACAATTGATGCGCACATGACACTCTAAGCGACTTTCAACCTGCTTGACCCATTCAACCCATTTCCTCTTAAGCAAACTTTAACGATTTTACCATTTGACCATATGAGATATTTCATAACCACATATGCATTCATCGTTGCACATGCAAAGCCGGATGCTTGAAATGATGACTTCAAATTTGTTAAAAGATTGAAATCGAACAACTTAAAGATCTCTTTTCCCAGATGAGGCCAATCATATCATCGGCAAAAGACTCAATGGCGGAACTAGAAGAAAATTTGAGGGGTATCCTCAAACTTTTTTTTTACTTACGGTAGTCCTTGAGAATTAAAGAGCCCGGTGCGACTAATAAAAGTGGACCCTTAAAAATTTTAAACTTAGGGTTGAGAGCCCTTAGGAGACCTGAGGTGGCTAGTAAAATGGGCTTATATATATATATATATATATGGTTAGGATCATGTGAGAAGCATTATGCTAATTGAGAAACTTAAAAAGCATTCTAGATCACACATTTTTTCTAAGCTTTTCGTAATATACACATACGTATAGTTAAAATTGACTATATACATATGTGTATAATCCAATATACATATATGTATATTGTGAATTTTAAACTCTACTATGTGTATATTACGAAAAGCTTAGAGAAATGCGTGGTCCAGAATGGTTCTCAAGTTTCTCAAATAGGGTGAACTTCTCTTAGGATCCATGTCCTATTATATATATATATATATATATATATATATATATATAGAGAGAGAGAGAGAGAGAGAGAGAGATAAGTGTGTATATATATATATATATAGAGAGAGAGAGAGATAAGTGTAGGGTAGGGTTCTAGAGTAGGGTTCTAGAGTGAATACAAGTGTATTTGTTAACTGAGTGAACAAATCCTGGCCATTGATCTACACACGTGCATGGCTAGGATTTCATCATCAAATCATAAAATACACTAGTGTATTTCATCATCAAATCCTGGCCAATGATCACACACGTGTATGGCCAGGATTAGTTCGCACAGTTCACAAATACACTAGGGTTCACTCTTGAACCTAATCTCATATATATATTTACTATGTTACAGACTCGTGTATTATACGTGTTGAATAAAAAATGTTAAAATTTAGTAAGATTTAGAAGTTATAATATGATATTTGGAGATAAGATATAATTAAAATTATGTATTAATTAGGTATAGATACATGTGTTTTGAAATATTAACATTATGTATTAATCAACTATTTACTTATATGATCCAAATATAATTTTTTTTATATTATAATGCATACGTTCATTATCATTTTTTTATTAACGGATGTACCAAACACATATGAGAAAGTTATCAAATTGTTTTTATAAAACTTCAAATATTATTTAGAAATATTTTTAAATATTATTTAGTTTGTAATAAAAATATCTTCTAACAACAAACAACAAAAAGAAATAAAAATAATTCATAAAGTAAATCTAATACTTATAAAAAGATAAATAAACAAATCAAAGAAAAGACAACCAAAGGATTCATTTATTTTACAAAGTCTCTTAAATCTAAAAAGTGTTCAAAGACACAATGGTTTGTAAAATATAACACAATGTGAAGGAAGAAAAGATAATGAATCTTAAAAAAAGATACAATGATGCAAATATAAAAAAAACATAATGTTAAATAAAACGACACAATGATATAAACAAAAAATCTGAAATCTACAAGCTATATATTTAAAAGTGATCTAAAATCTCATATCGTATAGTTTGATGAGACGGTTCCAATGACGTTTTTGAATGAGGTCAATCAAAGTTCGTTTGACACATTTCTTACATCTTCTTATTTGTAAAAGACTTTGTATTTTATACTTTACATTAACAAATTAATATCATGTATAAAAGAAAATTTACCGTTAAAAGAAAAATACGATAGCAAATTAAACAAAATTTGACCAATGACTTCGAACACAACTTCTGACATCTTTGCTTTTTCATTGATGTTTCCCATACTATTATAATATTATTATAAATTTCATCAAATCATCTTCTCCGACTTTAAATTTCATCAGATCATCTTCTCCGACTTTAAAACTCTGCAACTTTCCGTCCATGTTAATTTTTCTTTCGGTCGACCGGAAATTTTTGTTTCATCTTATTCTCATCTCCACCTATACTCAAGGGTATCCTACTACTTGCATAGGGTATCCCGATACATAAAACGAAGATTAGAGAAAATAATCGCATTTCACCAAAAGAGTTGAGGGGTATCTCGGGCAACCCCTAGCCACCATATAGTTCCGCCCCTGAAAAGACTTATACCACAACTTCAATGTGTTGGGAGAGCACTTTGCGTGCAATGGCAATGGTGAAGCGCTTGGCACCTTGATAGTAAATATTTTGCCATGCATCTAATAACATCTGGCAAATTAGATGTTTGGGTAACAAGTAAAAAAGAAAGTTTACTTCTATAACATTGATGTACTAAAATTATTCCACAAACTATGGAAAGATATATAATTTGTTAAAAATAAAATGACTAGTAAGATTGGCAACATATATATATCAGCTTCAACATCATTGACCTGCTCAACCCGTTTTGGTTTTAGAAAAGTTTATATATTTGGCTGACTTGACCCGTAGGGGTAAAAACACAATTCCTATTGACCCGTATTAGTAAATGGGTTGAAATAGCCACCTACAATACCCATGAGAATTTTTAGACCTTGATTAAACTCATATGGGAAGAGAAGATATTCAGGGTCTCGAATAATGACTACGTCACACGGCGCAGCATGCATTGAGCAGGCAGATGGTCTTTAAAGGGGTTTGCTTACCACTTTAACCCTTCAAGGGTTTACACCGCCAAAATATTGATTTTGACCATTTTACCCTTGTATAAAAGTCACAGAAAATTGTAAATCAACTTACACATGCCCAGTTTTTCTTAATCATTTGCATCACACTTATTACTGCAGGTCTGTATCACTTCCAGTTCATATAACTGCAGCTCTTGGTCAATGTCATTGGTTATAGTTTGACTTAAAACAATACGCACTTGGTATATTTGAGGAATTTGTATTTAAGTATAACCGTGTTTTCCATACAATATGTATATCAGGGTAACAAAATTGATGAAGAAACAAAGAGATCATCAACGTGGAAAGAGAGAAAACAAATTGGGATGAATGAATTGCAATAATCCCTTCAGAAATGTTTGGAAAAATTAACAAAAAAACACTCGTACTACGTGGCAACAAAACTTTTCTAATCTACACATCTTGCAAGTACTTCGGTTTCTATCTCAAGCTTCAATTTATCTACAAATATGACATGCCAAAAATCGAGTGTAGAGCCTCTCACCTGACTTGTGCCTGATACACATTGTTAGAAATCTTGTATCATAACGGGTGAACGGTTTATATTATGAGTGGAAAAATGGGCACGTTGGGTAACAAGTCAGGATGACACAAAACACTTTTTGCCCAATTTTTTAATATTTTACAAAAACTAAGACGTGTCAAATATGATTATTAAAATTATATTTTCTCAATAAGATTTGGTTTTTGAATAAAATGATTCAAGACGTATTACATGAAAGATGTAGAGCTGTTACCAGAGTTTATAACGTCGGATGATAGGAGGAACAATGGACCTTGTTTGGCTGCAGGATTCATTTTCTTACAAACGGCTTTTGGCAGACAAGTATTCTCTGGTTACTGCCGTTTTCAAGATCAATAACTCTTGCTTCCCAACGAATTTGTGTAGCAATTGAACGCGCCTTCTCTATAGACCCCGCTTCATCTGAGAGAACAACCCATCCCTGGAAAAGAATGAAACTTTGAGCTGGGTCATGCAGAGTGAAAGGACATGCAAGTTTGTGATGAGTTAAACGAGTATGTGTACCTCAGGGCGTAGGATACGATCCATCTCCAAAAGTAAGTTTGTGATGCTGCATTGTTCGGATATAAGGTATGAAAGGAGCCCATTTGCATGAAGCATGTCGTATGTCAGTGGATAAGTGGGAAATGGTTCACACCTACATTTAAATAAAATTTCACATAAGCTGATAAATCAAAGAAAAACACACAAGATTATGCTAACATATAAAAAGGAATAAGAAACCTATTTCTTACCAATCATGCAAGACACCAGCAAAACCTTGATCAAATATCACTGGGAGTGTGTTACGAGCCTTAATAGGCACAACATTCATCACCCAAACTGCTTTTCCTTCTTCCAGAAATGCAGCATTTAAACCACCATAATGCGCATTCATATCCATCACATTTCTTATCATATTATACGGAGGTAACGGATCTTCATCACCGGGCCTTTTAGGATGATCAGAAAAAATCAAGGGTGTTAGCAAAGACCAGTAGTTTCTTAATGCAGATAATGAAGATTCAAAGTCTTCATTGAAGTCATCCAGTTGAATCCCTAAGAAAGATTTAAATAAATAACATCAACGTCTTATAGGCTTAATAAACGTTAGCAGGAGTTATTAAAATTCAAAAGGTTAATACTTTCCATAAATGTCAAGCTCAGCTGACGTAATTATGGAACTGGAAGACCTGTTCTGTATAGGAACCCATCGTTTGCTGGTAGTCCCGCTCATACACGATGCAAGTGGCTGATAGTACGACTGAATATCATCCCTTTCCCTTTCTTCTATACACGGAGGAATTGTACCCTGAACACTATAATTGACAACAAACCAGATTTTAATAACAAGCTTGTGGGTTACCATCCGCGGTCCGCAGCGGGTTCAAAACGTAGAAACAAATAAGCAAATTGCGATGGGCCAGTCTACATGAAGATAAAAAAAACCATGTAGCGGCAATATTCAAAAGTCACGCAAAAGTTATCGGTACAGTTTCGTTACGGTATCGACACTCATTATAACCATAAAAGCGAATATCTACGGCGGGTTCGAAATGTAATTGTAATAACCAACTAACGGCGGTACATATGGAAAATTTAGAAAAACATTATGTTGAGGAAAAAACTAAAAAGAAACCATAGAAAATAAGTAAAAGGAAAAAAAACTAAAAGTTGAGTATCTAAATAGTAAGTATAATAAAGTGTAAGGGTCAATAATGAAAAATAAACCTTATTAAAGTTGAGGGGTTAAACATGTCATTATCAAAGTTGAGAGCTAGGTATGTCATTACCAAAGCTGATGGGCCAAAGTTGGTTGATGTCAACAAAAGTTGAATGGCTGAACATGTCATTATTAAAGTTGAGGGGCTATATATGTCATTACCAAAGTTGAGGAGTCAAATATGTCATTACCAAAGTTGAGGGGCCAAAGTTGGTTGGTGTTGACAAATGTTGAATGGCTAATCATGTCATTATTAAAGTTGAGGGGCTAAATATGTCATTACCAAAGTTGAGTGGCCAAAGTTGATTGATGAAAAGTTGAGGAGCCAAAGTTGGTTGATGTTGACAAATAGCCGTTTTAAGTATATAGAGAATTCCTTAATCTTTACCTAAAACTGGGAAAGGAAAGAAATATTGATTATACTTTTACTACTAGCCTCACCTTGAATAGTAACATTGTGGATCACTGGTTTTTTGCCATATGTAAGTTTCTTCTTGCTGAGCTATAAAAGCCCAACAAATTTTTCGGGCAAATTCTTCAATTGGGCTCGCCATGCTTCCCTTCTTTGTACTTAATGAACTTCCATGTAAAACAAAGTAGCCGCCAGGCTTAAGTATCCTATCAGCTTCAATAAGTAACAATCCATCTGATTCATGAAGTGTGTTAAGACACAATGAATTATACTTTCATACGTGGTACTACACTGTCTAATGAATATTTATACTTTGAATAAACTAGATTATTGTTATAGGCAGCGCGTTGCTGTGGCGACACCTTAGTTGTTTCTAGCTGGCAGCATGTTATGTGATGCGCTAACCATATGAAAACACGTGTTTCAACCTATACAATCTAAAGCATTGAGGTTACAAAAGAAACGGAATCGAACCCGAGTTGGTTTATTTAGTGAGTGTTCTACACCACCCTTACCTTTCGATCAAGCTACTTAGCGGAGTCAAAACGTACTATAACTCGAATTTATACCGTCAAATGAAAACGTATTGTGTTTGACCCAACTCCCATCGGAGCAGAGTTTACGTCAAACATAGACCAACCGAAAATGTATGCCAAAATAAGCATGAAAACGTATTATATTTAACTAGACTCATTTCGGGAAAAAATTTATGTTGAAACATGAATTTATATCATTTACGTTGAAACGTGACATTACACCAACACGTACATTAAAATGTCAAAATGTAGACCAACTAAAAAAGTACATAGAAAACCATGAAAACGTATTATATTTGACCCGATTAGTTCCCGAAAAATTTTACGTAGAAACGTGAGTTTATACCGACACGTATATAAAAATAACCACGTGAGAAAATAGTTTTTTTTCATTAAAACTAAAGAATGAAAATACAGGGCGTAAATTCGAAAAGTCATAAATCAAGGGGGTGAAAATGAATTTTATAAGGTTTTTAGAAAGTGTAGGGGGTGTAAATGTAACCTGAGAAAGTTTAGGAGCTGTTTTGGTAACTTTAGAAAGTGTAGGGGGTGTAAATGTCAACTACAAAAGTTTAGGGATGTTTTGGTAAAGTTAGAAAGATAGAGGGCAGGTTTGTCTTTTTTTTCGACCATTGTTTTTAAGTATATATAAAATGTGCGCCAACAAAACATGGTAAAAGTTTATTAATACAAGATGAAGTTCACATCAACGAACTCATGTACCTTTGTCATCCCATAGAATACCACACTCTGCACAGTGAACCATGTCATATGACAATGACGGGAATGGAAGCTGTCGAGAATTAAAATTGCCAATTATTGCTGGAAGACCTCTTTCAAGAGATATTTGAACTTGACTACCAGTTAACTCATATGCAGCCATGCAAACCGTCATTAGTTTCAACGAGAGCAAATGAGCCCCAAAGCTACCAAACCCACATCCGATATCAAGAACAATGCGCACCTGTTAGGGAATCAGACATTCAGACCCAGATGTCAATTAAGCTAGTATTACAATTTTACTGGTTATGCAGTCTATAAACAGAGGTTTCATGAAGATAATGAAGAATATCCAGCTGGCATCATAAGACCAGCCTCTACAATGAATTAATTATAAATGCGGTCAAGAAAAGATGTGGATTATATGTTAATACTTACACCAGCTTGATGAAATTCTGCATCACTCGCTAGTCCTATCATCTCTGCAACTTGGTGGGAGTAATCTTTGACACCGTCAAACATCAAACCATCATCTGATTGGAAAGAAATTTGGTTCTCTTCCATTAGCATTAACCTAGAAGAAGCAAAATGTTTTAAAAACTATAATTAATTCACAAATCACAAACGTTAATGCATTAGTGAATGTTAATCTAGTTAAGAGGTTTGGGTGGGCCCGTGGTGGTGGTTGAATGCTTGTTAGATCCTTCGGGACTAGCACTTGTTTCTAATAAGTGTGTATATGTATGTATATATTATATTTATAATTATTTTTATTGTTTTTATTTAAAGATAAAAAATAAGATTTAAAAAACTTAAAAACAAAAAAAAGGGAAAATTGAAAAGGCTCCCTGAGTTAATGATAGATTTTAACTAAGTTAGTGATTTGGATGGAAATGGCAACAAAAATGAAACATTAGGGTCCAGTTACAAAAAGAAAAAAAGAAAAAAAAACCTCTTATTTTGGATGTAACAGGCAAAAGTGCCCAAACCTCAGGGAGGATTTTGGCGTTTTACTCTTTCATCTATTCATCCAACTTCATATTAAAAAGTTACCTTTTCGTCATGCTTCCGGAAGACAAGAATTGTTCTTTGGTTATCTTCACATTCTCATTCCATATCACATCTCTACCAACCGGCCAACTCAGGGGCGTTTTATAGTCTTTTGGAGGACGAACCATACAGTACGGTTCCCCTTTCGAAACTTCACAATGCCGATCAAACTCCTCACCGTTTGTAAACCCAGTTAAGATATATTTGCAGACACATTATAGCAAGGAACATAGTGCTCTCTTTCCTTTCCACAGACCTTAAGATCCTTCAAGTTACTAACTCCTAAAGATAAACTTCTCAAATCCAAATAATCGTTTAGGCTTGCTCTTTTAGCCTCCGGTAGTTCGCATAAATGTCTGGTTTCACAGTCAACGTAGTAACAGAATCGACTGAACTAGAAGTTGATCTAGACAAAACTATAAGTACAAAAACACTAACAACACAAAGGATTAACCATATCCTTTGCAGTCTATGCCTATGGCCAAAAACCAAACAAATTTTTTTGATTAATGGCCTTCTCATATCCAAATGTCCAATCCACTTCCACAATCCGGCTTTTAAAAGCACTATCTAAGACCACCCTATCATATCATAAAAGCTCTCAGAAGATCCTATCACTTGCAAATTATCAAACTTCAAAGGCAAATGAGGCTTATCAACAATCATTACATCAAATTCTCATTTCATCAAACACCTGATGATCATAACTACTGAAGTAGATTGAGCGAGTAACCTATGAACCTCAAATTCCTTAGTTCAGAAACCAACAGTCACCAGTTCAATAACCAAATACCAGCAGAAATATCTTCAAATCAATCTACAATTGTCATCAAAGCTTCACATTACAGCCTTACAATATGAAAATGCAAAAGAAAAGACATGGTTTCACATAATCCAAACGGATCAGAACCAATTAAATATGAAAAAAAATTCAAACAATCCTATAAAAGCTCTCTGAACTATCACTTACAAAACTCTCACTTTTCAAAGGCAAATGAAAGTCATCTACAATCACATCAAAATTCCAAAATCTCATTTCATCAAACACCTGAAGATCATAACTACTGAAATAGATCGAGCGAGTAACCAATAACTAAAGGTTACTAATTCAATAAACAAATGCCAGCAGAAATATCTTCAAATCAATCTACAATTGTCATCAAAGCTTCAAATTACAACCTTATAACACAAAAATAAAAGGAATAGACACAATTTCACATAATCGGAACGGATCTGAACCAATGAGATACGAAAAAACTGCAATCAACCCTATTATATCATAAAAGCTCTCTGAACTATCACTTACAAAGCTCTCAACCCTATCATTACATCAAATTCCAGAATCTCATTTCATCAAACACCTGGTGATCATAACTACTGAAGTAGATCTTAATTCCAGAAACTAACACTTACCAGTTCAATAAGCTAATGGCTTCAAATTACAACCTTCCAACATGAAAATGCAAAATAATATACACAATTTCACATAACCGAAACAGATCTGAATCATTTAGATACGAAAAAAATTTAATCAACCCTATCACATCATAAAAAGCTCTCAGAAGTACACTTAGAAAAGTATTAATTTTCAAAGCCATAGGAAAGTTATCTACAATCATTACATCAAACACCTAATGATCATAACTACTGAAGTAGATCAAGCAACCGACAATTCCAGAAAACTAACAGTTTGCAGTTCAATAACCAAGTGCCAGCAGAAATACCTTCAAATCAACCTATAACTATCATCAAAGCTTCGAATTACAACATGAAAATGCAAAATAATACAGAACCCGAAACGGATCTGAACGAAAAACAGATAGATGTAAAATACATAATTCAAGGAAAATAACTGAAAAAACAGATAAATGCAGAGTTAGGTATAGCAATCATACCGGAGTATAGACAGAAATTGGAAAGAAGAGCCGGTAAATGTGATTGTTAGGGTTTTCGAGCGGTTAACAGGCGGTTGAAAGTGGAGAATAGATTCAACCGTACGTGTATACGTATATATGTATGTATATGCGTAGATTCAGTTAAGCTTTTTGGGGGATAAAGCTCAAGGTTAGTTCTGATTATTATTGACGATGGGAGAGAGAACGAGAATGGGTCCGGTCATTTCAGTTAATAGTTTTCGAATTTTCAAACTTATTCAAATTTTACTTTTTTTCAATTTAAATTTTGTTTTAAAGTTGTCAAAGTTTAACTTTTCACTGTTCAAGTCTTTAAACTTTTTCCTTTTTAAAAGCATTCATATCCTTTCTCTCATCTCCATTTTTAAAACTATACTAAAAATCACAATATTTTATCTCTCATTTTAATTAAATAATATTTTTTTCTACCTTTATCATTAATTTTTTCTCTCCTCCACTCACACCCACTTTTAAAAAAATATTAAAAAAATTATAGGGGTGCACAGTATCCCTCAAATTTACAGATGAACAGTAACATTTTCTTTCTCCTCCACTCACAACCCCCACAACCACTTTTCATAATATGCCAAACCCTCTCACATAAAAATGGGGAAGGGATGCTGAATGCTCTTACTTTTTAACGCTTAATTTATATATATATATATATATATATATATATATATATAAATAATTTTAAATAATTTAGAGCTCAATAATAGTTCAGATTATTATGTTTCAATATCCGGTTTCAAACTGAGAAAACCAAAAATCAAACCGAGGAAACCAAAAATCAAACCAAAGTGAAACTGTTTAAAATGGACCAAACAACGTATTTGGATCTTGTTTCGGTTTAAACCGAAACCAAATTTGTTGATGTCAAATTACCATTAACGACCAAGTTCTAACTACCGACCAACTTACACATAGTAAGTTACTATTGATTAGTCGTAACTTACAACTGATGATTATTTTACCAGTTGCAATCATTTAAGATTGATTAGTAGGTTCAAACATTTTTAATCAATTATGTAAACAATAGCATCACTAAAATATGTACTCTGTGACTTCTAACTTGTATCAATATATACTATTTTACTTTGGTCTTAAGTAAATCCAACTATACTAATAAATATCACTGATAGGAAAATCTCCAATATACATCCCATTTTTGTGTGATTACTGACACAATCACATGAAAATATACAATTTTTTGTGTAATTTTCATCTTACTATATTATAAATTCCAAATATTTGAATCATTAGATGTTACATGGATTGAACCATTTGTATTATCTCAATACATGAAGATAATATATATATATATATATATAATATATATTATATATATAGGAATGATAAAATGAAAACCCATTTAAGTTTAGAAAACTCAAGAAAACCCTATGTAACATTTTTATTTTTTTCTAAAAAAATAGGGATGTAAGTTACATATTAATGAACGTTTTATAAAAAAAAAGTGCCGAGTGGATCTTTTTATAAAAATTACAAAAATTCAGTTTTTTTGCATTTTTTGTAAACACTGAAATTTAAAAAAAAATAAAAAAAAACCATTCGGCGCTTTTTATTTTTTTTGTTACAAAATATTCATTAACATGTAACTTACGTTCCCTATTTTTTTTAGAAAAAAATAAAAATGTTACATAAGGTTTTCTTAAGTTTTCTCAACTCAAGTGGGTTTTCTCTCTATACTTCACCTATATATATATATATATATATATATATATAGTGGCAGATCTAAAAAATCCACCAAGCGGTAACGTTTTATAAAAAAGCGGTAACGAAATCGAAAAAACGTCAATCTTTTTTCCAAAATTTACACTAATTTTGTATTACCGCCGGAGCGCCAAGCGGTAGCGGGCGTTCTCCCTTGTAATAAAGTAGATCCGCTCCTGTATATATATAAAAGAGCACCCAACATGTGGGTTTGTTTAGGTTGTCTGGATGAGAAAAACAAGGACAAGGACATGAAGAGCATGTTTGGCTAAATTTTTTGAAACAATTTATTGACTTTTTGGTTTTTTTAAAAACGCATAAAGTCAAAATGATGTTTGGGTAATTGAAAAGGACCTTTTGAAACAAGTTTTTGTATAGAAGTAAAAGTGAAAAACTAGTATTTTGTGACTTTTTGAAACTTCCTATAACTTTTCAAAACACAATTACATAATTAGCTCATGCCCTAAGCTAATCCAAACATTTTTTTTAAATAACTTATTAACTTATTAGTTTTTCCCACCCCATAAGCTAATCCAAACACTTTTTTAAAAACTCTTTTTCAAAAATTCATAAGTCAATAAGTATTTTTAACAAAAAGTCTTTTTTGAGTTAAATAAGCTTAGCCAAACAAACCTGATGTCCAACAACATTGTGAGCAAGTTTGTTGGTGAAGTCCGGAAAAAATCTAGAATCCCGGACAAGCTAAGTGGAACCCTTCACTCACACACACATATATAACATTTTTAACGGGATTTGTGAAAGTTTATACGTTATGAAATAAATAAGGGTTTTTAAAAATAGTTTGAAAAACTGAGATGTCACTTAGGTAATGTTTTGTAGAGATGGGCATAATCGGGTTTTATTAATACACGGAACCGAGTTCACGAACTCGGTTCCTAGTGGTTGACAATGGAACTGGGTCCGGTTCCTACCCGGGTTTACGCAACAGATTCTAGAACCGTTGGGAACCGGGTACGGGTATTTCGGAACCGGGTACGGGTACTGTTTGGTACCGGTTACGGGTACACTTGGAAACCGGTCATGTGGAGATGTCATTCAAAGGCTGCCAAATCACTATTAGGAACCGTATCTGACACAAATGTCAATCAAAACCTGCAAATCACTACTAGGAACCGGTTCCAACGGATATAATACCGTTGGAAACCGATTCTATATTAAAAATCGGTTTTTACTTCAACTTTATTTTTTCAATCGCCATTGTGTTTTTTGAAGCATTATCAAATGATATTGAAAAAAATTTATCTTCTAAACAATATTTAATTATTGTGGCATTTATAATTTTATAAATATTTTCTCCCGTATGAGGAGAAGGAAACTCGTCAAATGCAATCGTACGCTTCATCATTTGCCATGTATCGGGATCAACCCAATGAGCGGTGACACAAATATACGATTCCGGTAAACCGTGTGGAGCCGACCTCACATCACTAGTTAAGTTTATACTTGTTTTTAAATTTAAAAAAACAAATAAATCTTTTTTGGCATTTTCCCATAAACTTAAACAATGGCGTTTTAAAGTGCGACGATTTATATATTTATAGCGAGGTTGTAGCGTCTCCCTAATAAGCTTAGTAAGATCGGGGTCGTCGAAGTGTCCAAACGGCAACGCTTTTTGTATCACCAACTTCGCCATCCGATCGCGAGCTAACTTTTGTTCATAACGAAAAATTGTACCATCTTTGGATAGTTGAACTTGACGGATGTAAACATTTACAATACTTTTTAATATGTTTCGTTAACGTGGAGTTTGACTCCTTGCCTAATAAGGAGCCACAATATTTGCATTGGGCTTTCTGCGAACTGTCACTCATCTCGACCAATTCTCAATTGCTCCAAACCTCCATATTGCGATTATGAGACAATGTTCCAACAACATATGGAACGGTTTGATCTTGAGGAACATTGATGACGGATTGAGAATTTGCGTTTTTAGAACTCTTTGAGACCATTGTTGAAAAGTATGTGAAGAAGAACAAGAAAGTAATATAGGAAGAAGATTAGATATGAGAAATTATATGCTAAACAATAGAATTTTCAAAACCATTTATAGAAATCGGTTCCAACGATAAGTAACCGGTTCCACGAATAGGAACCAGGTCCAACGGTCATCTTTGCATTAAATGCTGCTTGGAACCGGGTCCAACGGTAATATTTCCAACGGCTAGAATCGGTTCCAACGGTAACTTTCTGACCGGGTATGGTGGAATCGGGTACGAGTAGTAACCGGGTACGGGTTAGAACCGGGTACGGCCCATTTAAAATTCTAAAATGTGAAACCGGGTAGGAACCATCAGGTATTTTGAAACCCGGAATCGGCTCTGCTATATGTCGGGTAGAAACTAGAACCGGTTCCAGGTCGGTTCTAACGGGTCGGGTATGGAACCGATTATTATGCCCATCTCTGTCGTGTCCCTATCCCTATATAAAGCCAAGCTCGAGTTTTTATTAAAGCAGCCAAAAAGTCATACCCATATAGACAATTGTTTATCTTACATCTGTTTTACAGTTCTACAAAGAAACTATACCAAAGTTCAACTATATCTATGATTCACCACTCACTATGACTGAAAATCAATTACTCTCGAAAGAAAAAAAAAGTAAAGAGATGAGGTCATCTTCTCAACTAATTAGCCAACTTGAAATGGGGGTGATTGTTGTAAAAAAGTAAAAAGAGAGAGGTCATTCTTTTCTCCAACTAATTAGCCAAACTTGAAACTGGGGGTGATTGCTTGTAAACTTCCAATCTTCAATCAAAACTCTTTAAATTTTTCTTTAATAATCATAAAAGATGTGTTTACGAAGCATCAACCACATTATTGTGAATACAATACCTTAGCCGTCTAGATTCTTTAGATTTTTGCACAACTTGATGACTGTCATTAGCATGCAGCTTCTGAAAAATCAAACGAATTATTAAACCGACTACCCTTACTGGTTCGCTAAAACATCCCTCGTCACACATAGCCCCAACTAAAAGTTCCATCTATTTCTCCATTCATAACTTTTCCCTCTATATATAGAGCCCAAAGAAACTCTCTCCGACCACGAAAATCTCTTGCATCTATTTGCCAGTTCAAATGGAAACTAGAAAACCCGCCAGTTCAACCATCTGCGGTCCATACATTGTGAACCGAAGCGGGAAGTGGCCAGTTCCAGTCCGACCAGCACATGACTAATCGAAAACAAATCACAATGAAGTTCAGTTTAGGTTCAGTCGAACCGCACAAGAGGTTCGGTTAACTTGTTCTTAACATTACAAAATACACACTCATTAGCAAGTTGTTGAGGTACAAGCTCTAAGACCGTCCATAAGAATATCCTCATTTAGTGACCGGCCTGCACAAACCAAAGACAAATTTTGAGGGCAGTCATTACTTGACAAATTATGAATAAGTGAAGATGAGGACCAACAAAATGGGTCAAAACTATCATCTTTAGCTAGTACTAATCAGAAGGGTGATTATAAGTTTACCTATGAACACGATTTTATTCGTTTGATTTTCTCCACTTCTCCATTTACGTGCAGGAACTATCTCGTATATCTCCCTCACAGCCTGCAAATTAGAAACGCTTTTTTTTCACTTGAAAATTTATATCAAGAGATTAAAAAGGTGTTATATCAAAAGATTACCTGTACCGTATGAAGTTCGTCAGAATTCACAACAATAAGAACACCTTTGCAGCGATACACATCCATTCGTATTTCTTATCCCAAAGGATCTCCTCAAGCCATAAACGCACCTACGACGTTACAAACCATTATTATGACAAATATAATAGAAGCAACTTATAGTAAAAGAAAAGGCTCTACAGAGACTCTACTATAAATCATTGTTCTATATACCTTATCAAGATCAAGCAGGTGTGAATCAGAAATACATATGGTTCTCACACCACTATCATGTAAGTCTTCGGTAGTGAGTGACTTATTTTCCTCTAGCAACTGTTCCATATGAGCAGCATGCTGTTAAGGCAATAAAATTCACGAGCAAAATTTTAGTCATTAAAATAATAAAAGAAAATAATTTGGAATGAGAAGAGAGGTCATGTCACTAACCGAACCCTCATATGCTCTGCAATTTAATACTACGGATATATCAACTTGACACCTCACGGAATGAACAATATTAGCAAGTGAATTGATACTAATTATCTCCTTCTCGAGCTCCTCTAGAGAATCAGGAGAAACCAGATCAACCTTATTAAGAATTACAACATCCTATAGAAAAATTAAAAGGCAGTGAGCATATATATACAACATGATGATCAAACAAGTTAAGAGTGAATGTAGATATAAATTACAGGTGGCAAAATTGTTGCAGTGCTGGGGCATGCATCTTTATAGAAAGTTCAATACGGGTTTAAGTTAGAACATGTCGATTTTCAGTGCATTAATCTGTAGAAACTTTTGTCCATACAATCAAAGTTGTAAATACTTAATAATGGGGTGTGCTTGGTTCGGTTTGGTTTTATGGTAAAACCGAAGTCGATATGTTCAGTTTTCGGTTTTTGAAAACCGTTCGGTTTCGGTTTTTTTCGGTTTTAGCAACGGTTAAGCTTGGTTTTTCGGTTTTTGGAACAAAATTACCTAAGATTCAAAAATAAAAAGTATAATCCAAGATTTAAGAATCTTTCTTAGATATGTACATTTAAATTTATATATGTAACATTTTTAAATAATATTGTTCACATAAACCTAACCTATAATCAATTCTTATGTTTCTCCAAAGTTTTTGTTAAGACATTTTCTTTTATAATACTTTGAAAATCATTTAATTTTTATGTTAAATTTTGTAGGCAATGGATAAATCATTTCAAAGATACCTAACATTCAAGAATAAAATTAATAATTTCTAAATCAATATATAACAAACATAAAAAAATGATTTTTAGGTTATTCGGTTCAGTTTTTTTCGGTATTCATAAAATGCAAAACCGCAACCGAACCGTAAATTTTGGTTTGGTTTTTTTCGGTTCGGTTATTTCGGTTTCTGCTCATCCCTACTTAATATTATGGAGATTAATATTAGAAAAACAATTATGTGGTTACGTTCTCACTTACTGCAAACGCTATTTGTAAGAAGGCTTCGGAAACGTGGACGAATCTTCATGCTTTTTGAGTTGAAAACGGAGATTTTTGGCATCTACGACCTGTTCAAGAACAAATTTCAGTAATGTAAAGCTTAAGTAGTCAAGATTCTTTAGCATCTTAGATGTGTGATTTTATACATACAAATGATTAGGTTATGCCTTTGACCCAAAAAAGAAAAAAGAAAAAAAAACCCTGCTTTAAGTTAAAATTTACCATTTTAACCTTCCATTGGAACAAGAAACTTACAGTGATAATTGAGTCAAGCTTGACGGCTGCTTCTAACTGATCATCCAGCCACAGAATAGATGCAAGAGGAGCAGGGTTTGCCAGCCCTGTGGTCTCTAGTAATATATGATCCAGTCTACATACAAGATAATATTTATCAGAATCACACGCAGAATTTACGTATTTTCTATGCGAGCTAACATGATACGTCAGTGACATAAAAAAGGGCATTACCTTTCTTTTCTCTGAACAAGTTGTTCTAAAGCTTGAACCAGACTATGTTTGACAGTGCAACAAATGCAGCCATTTGCTAGCTCGACCCATTCTTCAACAAGCGCACCGCCTTCTCCTTCATTGATCATAGCTCTCTCAACTCCAATCTCTTCCCCAAACTCATTCAATATAACAGCTATCTTCTTTCCATGTTGTCCGTTTAATATATAATTAACCAGCTGAAACAAAATCAATTATTCCAAAGCAAAAAAATAAATAAATTTAATAAAAATGTCATCACTCTCAATCTTACAAACATTAAGATCAGTTGCATACTTGCATAGCAATTAAAACTTCACTGAAAACCTATTTTAATTGCTAACATAATTGATATCAAACTCCCAAAAGCTTAACCTAACATAAATGTTCCTGCCTAGGGCTGTAAACGAACCAAACGTTCAGCAAACTGTTTGGTGGAACATGAAAAAGAAATTCCGTTCGGTTAATTAAATGAACGAACACAAACAAAGGCTGTGATCGTTTAATTGAGTTCTTGAACGATCGGTAATATGTTTGTTTATATCCATTCATGGATGTTTGTTTTGTTTAGTTTATGTTCAATCATTAGAAACTTAGATCTTTGAATCAATCATTTCAAAATATATATATATATATATAGTAGGGATCCTAAGAGAAGTCCACCCTATTTGAGAAACTTGAGAAACATTCTGGACCACACATTTTTCTAAGCTTTTCGTAATATACACATACGTATAGTTTAAAATTCATTATATACATATATCTATATTGGATTATACACATATATATATATAGTCAATTTTAACTATATGTATTTGTATATTACGAAAAGCTTAGAAAAAAATATGTGGTCCAGAATGCTTCTCAAGTTTCTCAATTAGCATAGTGCTTCTCACATGATCCTAACCCTATATATACATATATATATAAATACATACACATATATAACACACACACCACATATAAAATATATATATATTGTGTGTGTGTGTGTGTGTGTTTATGCTTATTATGTCTAACATGTGGCTTTAATTTTAAGAAAGATACTTAAACAGAAATATCACCACTCTCAATCATACAAACATTAAGATCAGTAGCATAATAATTAAAGTTTAAATGGAAACCTAATTTCATCGTTTTAATTGCTAAAATAACTGACATCAAACTGCCAAAAGCTAAACCTAACTTAATGTTCCTGTCTATACTTTTTTTATCAGAATTTAGGATACAGTTGGCATAATTCGAAATACACAAACTCTATACCGCTAAAGTATAGTGTAAAACTGATAAAGTGATAGTATAGGATTGATAATATAGAGTTAGAAATAGTACAGTGGATTTTCCTGCGCCGAGATAGCCGGTGATGACAGTGACGCCGACTGGCGGAAGTTCGTCTTCGTTTGGGTGGTTTTGAGGAGAGTGAGGGTCTAGGGTTTCGTTGATCGCGATGGCGAGTGGCGGTTCTCCGTCGTCATCCTCCATTTTCGTCTTGTGATTTTTCCACTGAATTGAACAACTTTTTATTCGAGTCAACCTGAACATATAAAACCTTTCTATTTATTTGTGTAAAAAAATTAACTATAATCTAAAATTTGGGGCTGTTTGTTTTAAATTTTACGTTAATGAACCTTGATGATTCAAGTCTTTAACTGCTCAACATTAATGGTTATAAATGTTTTTTGTGAGCAAATATTTGAACGGGTCAGACATTGGCCCTTGAATGGTTAAATATTATAAGAGTCTGAATGATTAAGACCATTATCTGAATTGGTCAGATAATTGTCTTTGAAAAAGTTAAGCGTTATACTGACTCTTAATGTTCCGGACCTCTTACTGTTTTAACACTACTCATTTAGAATTGTCAAACAGCTCCTTACTTAAAATTACTTAAAAGTTAAAACCGTGTAATTCTAACAAAGTTATATGTCCTGCTTATTTGAAGGGAAAAGATTGTTAAAATCGGTTGACGGGTTATAAATTTGTTGTAACAAGTACCCTTCATAATTATTAACAAAATACAACAAGAAAGGAAAACATATAATACATGTAGTGTAATTGAAATTAAGAAGATATGAATAATAGTAGAAGAGATGTTGAGGTGTGTGTTGGATATTTTGCTTTCTTGATTTTTGTCAGCTTCACACGTATTTAGTTCCCCTAGCGCAGGTAGCTCTATCTTTTCAACGTCATCCTCCGATATAGTTTGTTGTTTATCCACACAAGGCAGCAAAATTGCTCATCAATAGCCAGATGGATGATGTTTTCCTCAACAGTACGAGTGTTCTTTTGTGAAAGAAAAGTCGACCCACCAGTGTTTGATCAAATACCTCAATGAAGTGAAGGTTTTAAAAAACTTGTTTCTTTAGCATCTTGTGAATGGGAATTGGTTAAGGCGATTTGATCTTGTACTTCAGATTCGATTGTGATAATCTTTAACTATCCGCCATGGGGTAAGGGGTTATGTAGGGTACCATTTAGAGGGTGGGCAACCCGCGGTTGCTTGGCCTCCTTCGTCTTGTATAGAATTTTACTGGTTTCTACCCCCAACAACTCATCTCGAGTTTGGTGTACCGTTAGTGTGTTTTTTCTTCGGTGGCAATTAACATACGCGCATGGCTCCTACGAAAGGGGGTCGGAACGTTAAGTCAGTGGGCCATATGCAGGGCTCTGCTAGTGGTTTAAGGACCTGCCCTTTCAAATTTTTCCACGAATGTAAAGATGGCAAACCGGGGTCTGTGTGTTTTTTTCCGCCTACTTGAACCCATGCAAAGCACACACCTCAAGACAGAAAACCGAAAGCTATCTTTGAAGGAGGCTATCTCCAAAGACTTGGACTTTTTTTGGATGTTGCGGAAGTTCTTAGGGAAGGGGATAAACGGTTATGTGGAAAGTGCATGGTGATGCATGCACTCAGTAGGGGATGCAAGCATGATAATGAGGTCGTGTCGTTTGCCATGATCTCGGGGGATGTTGAAGATTTCATTGTTGGGATCCGGAAACCATGTCAAGTGGTGGTTGACACAAACCCACGTCGCCCAGCAGGGCTCGGGGGTGATGTTAACCTACTCGAGCGTGTTTTCTCCCTCCCTATTCAGACTGTTAGAAGCATTCCCCCCAGTTGCCGGCTGTTGTTTGCTCAGGTTCTAACAGGTGCTTTGCGCAAAGTGGTAGCGTCGCCAGGATCGGTTGACAATTGGGTCCAATTGTTTTTACTACCGCGTTGCACCTTGCGGGTGGTTAGACCATCCTCCAGACAAGAGCGAAGGTCAGGGAACAGGAAATCTCTACAGTGTATTAACATCTTACACGCGCTTACAATTTGAAAAGATGGGTCTGGGTTTGATGATTTGGTCTCTTCCCTATTGGATAGCGTGAGGGAGACGGGGCTTCAAGGGGAGAATGCAGGAGAGAGGAAGACAAAGAAAGGAACCCTAATATTAAGCAATGTCTTCGGAAAGTCAGGGATGGACATTTCACAGCTGCGGTTAAGGTCCTATGCTCTAGTGGAGTTGCCCCTCTAGGTGATTCGACATTGAAAGCTCTTATTGATAAACACTCGGTGGTGCCGCCCCCGTCCTTGCCTTCCAACCCTTTGGCCCAACCCATCTCTTGTTGTTGATGGGGAGTGTGTACTCAAATGTATTCGATCCTTTCCTAAAGGGACGTCATGTGACAGAGACGGGATACGGGCCCAACACCTGCTAGATGCTATTGGTGGCAAGGGCTCGGTGACTTCCTTAGGTTTGCTTACGAGCATTACTGAAGTTGTTAACTTATGGCTTGGGGGATCCTGCCCTAAGGTGCTTGCTGAGTTTGTTGCCTCGGCCCCCTCACCCCCTTATTGAAGCCTGATAAAGGAATTCGACCTATTGCTGTGGGGGGTATTTGGCGAAGGTTGGTTTCAAAGGTGGCGATGAAGAAGGTCGGGAAAGAAATGACCCAGTACTTGGGTGACTATCAATTTGGGGTGGGGGTGCCAAATGGGGCAAGATGCGGTGCTTCACAGTGCAAACATGTTTCTCAACTCATTTTATGCAGATGGTTCCTTAGCCTTGCTTACTGTAGATTTCTCCAATGCTTTTAACACGGTCGACCGCACAGCTTTTCTGCACGAGGTTCATCAGCGTTGCCCGTCAATCTATCGGTGGGTCCAATTTCTTTATGCCCAGCTTGCTAGGTTGTATGTTGGTAACGAGTGTATTGGGGCTACTACCGGAGTTCAACAAGGAGATCCCTTGGGGCCCTTCTCTTTGCCCTTGCCTTACATCCCCTTATTCTCCGGGTTCAGGACCGCTGTAAACTCCGTTTCATGCTTAGTACTTGGATGATGGGACGATTATCGACAACGCCTCTGAGGTTGCTAAGGCCTTAGACATCATCAACGAGGAGGGGCCATCTCTAGGGCTTTATCTCAACATTAAGAAAACAGAGGTTTTTTGGCCGACATGCGACGGGCGGAAAGTTCAAGATGGCTTTTCCCGAGAGGGATCGGTAGACCAGAGAAGGGGATTAAGCTCCTTGGTGGAGCTGTTAGTCGGGATCCTAGCTTTATTGAGGAGTTGGCAGGGCGGCGAGCCTCGGGGGCGGTTGACCTCATGAAACTCTTACCTGCCTGAGAGATCCCCAATGTGAACTCCTTCTGCTAAGGTCGTGCATGGGGGTCGCTAAGTTACTTTTTGGGTTGCGGACTTGTCAAGCGCATTTTATGGAGGATGCGGTCTCTCGGTTTGATGATGGCCTTAGAGAGGCTATAGAAGACATAGTAGTGGGTGGCGGACCCCTTCTTTGGTGACCTCCAGTGGCGTCTGGCATCTTTGCCAATGCGTCTAGGTGGTTTGGGCCTCTTCTTAGCTCGAGATGTTGGGGCTTATGCCTTTGTGGCGTCTAGAGCTCAGTCTTGGGAACTACAAGATCATATCCTTCGAAACTGTGAGGTCGTCGGGCTTGACCCGGACTATCAACAGGCGCTTGAACGCTTAAATGTTTCTCTCCCAGACTTGGATATTGGCGGTTTTTCTAATAAGGACACCGCCCCTCGATGCCACAAAAAACTTTGGCGAATGCTCTGTTTAGCAAAATCGCTCAAAGCCCGGGAGGAGCTTTTAATTTGTCATCCCGCTAGAAGGCGGTGTTTGAGTGCCTGAAAGGTCCCCATGCTCAGGAATTTTTGACCGTTATACCAATTGAGGGGTTGGGACAATGATGTGTGCAGTAGAATATAGAGCCATTCTCAAATACCGGTTGATGATCCCTATGTACCCGGAAGATGAAACTTGCCCGATATGTCGTAAAGCTTGTATGGATAAATACGGGGAGCATGCAGTTCACTGTAAAAAGCTCACTGGGTTCAAATATCGGCACGACTGGGTGCGTGATGCTTTGTGGGACATCTTAAGAAGAGCTGGGATTTCGGCTAAGAAAGAGGCCCCTGTGAATTTCCTCACGGACCCTATGGAAGGGAGATCTACTCTGCGACCAGCGGATCTGCTCGTCTTTGGCTGGGCTGGGGGAAACATGCTTGTGTAGACCTCACGTGGGTTTCCCCTTTGGTTAGTTTAAGGGAAAACGGGTTTGTAGCTGGACAAGCGGCAAGAAAGGCAGAATCAAAGAAAGTGGATAAGCACGCTAAAGCTTGCGCAAAGAACCAGCATGTCTTTGTCCCTTTTGCCTTTGATACTTTTGGCTCCCTAGCGCCAGAAGCTATCCACTTGTTGACGAGGGTTCAACGGGTCGTCTACAGCAATTGTTCAACCCCAAGGGGGCAAGGGTTTGTATTTGGAAGGTTAGGGTTTGCAATTCAGAAAGGATTGGCGGCGCAGCTTGTTGCCCGGCTACCTTCTGTTTTGATGTAACTTGGCAAGTTTTCTGAATTTAGAATAATATTAGAGTAAAAAAAAAAAAATTTAACATCGTGTCTCTCTAGGGGTGTTGATAGGATAACTTGATTAGTTATCAGGTAGTTCGGATACAAGTTGGTTGGCTATTTGGTATCTCATATTGGGTATCGGGTTCTTTGGCAACCCTCTCAAACATTTGCATGTTGATAAACTTTTAAGAAGCATATTTGCTGTGTTTGTTATGAACAAAAAATCTAAGGTCAAAAACATTATCGGTTCATGTTGAGTTGAACAATCAGAAAAACGCTAAGAACAAAGATGGTATGATTATAAGCTTCTTAAACTGAAATCTTCACACGTTTTCTTAATCGTGTGTTTTAAATTTTGATGAAAGAGTAATCATCTTGTGTACCAAAATCGAACCTTGAACTTTGAATGATTCAATTTGGAGATGTTGATCGAGTTCGTGGGGCTGAAATTGGATTGATCGTGTTTGTTGATTGATGTCGAACGTGTTAAACAGTTGTTATGGAATAATGTTGGATTTATATGCCCAAGGTAATAAATTATTAAGTGAAACATTAGATATGGAGAGTTTAACTATAACACACATATATGCGCTTAGTTTTTACATGTGGATGATATATGGTCATAACTAGTAGGTTGTCCTCGCGAGTTGTGACGGTTTGGTTTTGAAATAGTATTGAAACATATATAAAACATACTTCAAATTTAATTACTACATTATATTTGAAAAGAAACCAAATATGTTACATCACTCGAAAACCATAAAAATAAACATCGATATCGGTTCTGATGATGCTAATATCAATATCGACGTTAGTTGGTCAGTATTGCTTCAGTTCGTTTCGTAACAGGTTCGGGTACTAGCAATCGGTATAGTATACTACACAAAAAATACAATATTCATTATAAAGTTGTCTAATATAACCCAAAATATAAATTCGTGTAACCCAAAAAAAGTTATGTTTTACATCAATCGAAAACAAGAAAAAAAACAAATACTAATATGGGTTTTGATAATACCGATGATGGAAACAAATCAATATTGTTTAATCGGTTTCGATTGCATTCGTCAGTGTATCATTATGTAATCAAAAACCAATTGGTTATTAGAAGCTAAAAGGCAAAACATCATATGCACGTTTACTTTTGGCTTATGATCGAATTGAATCGACATGTTTTTACACATGAAATGTAAATTCGCACATTTGATTTATTCTCTAGTGGGTGATAAATTAAAGACAACACCTTTATTTGTTAGTCTCATACATCATTCCCTTTCTCATGTTAAAGACAAATTTCTCAGCGACTATGACTTTCATTTTCAACACCGCGGAGCCGACTATGACGAGTTTCCATTTTTTGGTTTACTTTTGAGATTCTGGCAATACAGTGATTTAGGTTTGACTATTATCCCTAATATTTTTTTAGTGATTATGAGTTTTGTGAGATTTTCTTTATGTGTAGTTGTCTTTTCTAAATGTTACCTTGTAATAATTGATGTAAATATAATGTCTTGTGATTTCTAAGCAATACTTTTACATAATGACAATTCCAATGTATTAACTAGGGAATACACTATTTATAGATTTTCGTTTATTGTACTTACATAAGCACATGCTAAATATAGATTCTGAGCATTTTTCTGTATTCATCTGCATACACTGTATGTAAATTCTAAGTAATTTTAGAGTATTCACCAACACATAAACCACTCATTGTGTATACATTGGGTGTGGATGCGGCTTTGACAAGTGACATGTGAGGTGGCAAGTCGTGGCAACAGGGCATACACTACCTATAGATTTTTTATTGTTGCAGCAACGACACAACCGGGGAAGTGTGACAAAAGCTTGTCGGGGGAACCGCACATATCCATGGCTTATGTACAAGTAGTTATGCTTATGTTTACAAAATTGATGGAATAGGTTAGAGATGATTGGGGGAAAGTGATGTAACGTGTAAGGATGTTAGGGATGATAGCCACTACCCTTATATAATGTATTCACTAATACGTACACTATGTGTAGATTCTAAACATAGTTTTGTGCATTCATTAATGCAAACTCATGTGTCAGTTGTGATCATAGTTTAGTGTATTCAATGATGCATACGCTAGATTGTAATGACTTTAGTTATTTAGTGTTGAAGTCAACAATTATGAGATTCTTGTAAAGTACCTCCTTAGTTGAATACACTATGTAAATTCTGCCTTAACTTCTTGTTCATTTTGTTTTTATGTTTCTTATGTTTATTGTTCTCGTCTGATTCGTTGGCATTTGATTTTGATCCAGATTTTCAGTGCGGTCTTTGATTTGCAACAAAGGTTCAATAGTTTATCTGTTTTCTATTTAGTTTTAGTTCATTTTGTTCTTGTTCGTTTGAGTTAGAACATAGTTTGATATAGAGGAAAGCCAAATCAAATATGAAAACTATGGATCTCCTGTTTAAACCCACCAATATATACACACACAAAAGTGTGTTTACGGGAGAAGACTTGTAAATTAGAAGGGTTGAGGTGTAAACGAGCTGAGCCGAGGAGCCAAGCTCAAGTTTGAGTTCGTTAGTTTAACTTACAAGTTTGGCTCGTTTCGATAGCTTGGCTCATGTGTAGTTTTTTAAGCTAAGCTCGCCTTATTTGATAGTTTATTATTTAATTTATATTTTTTTATTTTTTTAATTGTAATTATGTTTTTATATAACAAATATTTAAGTCATTTATTTATTTAATTGTAATTGTATTTTTTATCAAACAAATATTTTAGTTATTTTTTATTATAATACCATATATAAATTATTATTATAAAAGTATATATAAATAATAGGCTCGTAAGTTAGCTCGAGCTCAATAAGTGAAGCTTGAGACTGCACTCCTTTGTTAAATAAGCTTATTTTTATGCTCAACTTCATTTAGCTTGGCCGATAAGAGCTTTTAGCAAGTCAATTTCAAGTAGATTACGGATTGCCTTTTCTCTTTACACCTTGTGTGGAAAGCCAGTTCATTATTTTGATGTTTTGTCTTAATCTTCTACTTCTTCTGTTGTCTTTTTAGTAGTTTGGAGGCAATTATTTTCTTTTTAATCTACGTTAGGTCATGTCCTTGTTGATTTACTTTCATGGTATTTGTAGTGTCACACACTTGATGTCCTTGATGGGTCTATTATTGATTCATTCGGCCTGTGAGTCCTTGACATGTTAAGCTTTTATCTAACAGTCTGACACTTCAAGATTATAAGCTGGACGGATTGGATGAACCTTCACCATCCTTGATTCCTTGAGGCTGACATCGCGCACGTGGCTTAAAAAAACAATTATGTGATATTAAGCTCAAG
The DNA here is from genome assembly GCA_947069175.1 of Scalesia atractyloides. NCBI lineage: Eukaryota > Viridiplantae > Streptophyta > Magnoliopsida > Asterales > Asteraceae > Scalesia > Scalesia atractyloides. Next base: position 92,422,176 of record CAMTDV010000030.1, read on the forward strand.
CTCAACTGATTAGTAATTTTACAAGCTCAAATTTGTCGTTTGATATAATTTTTATTATTATTATTATTATTATTATTATTTATATATAATTATTTTCAATATACATTATCTCTAGTTATGTATAACATTATAAATATTTTTTTTATTATTTCTAACAATATTCATTATGTAACTATATATTATAGATACTCGTTTGTGATTTCAAGCACAATTATGGTTGCCATTTGCGGCATTTGCCAACTCAATGTATGAAGCTCAATGCAAACTTATTTATCAATGGATTTCAGTAACTTGAGCTTAATCTTGATCCTCAAGTAGTTCACTGTTCGTGAGCTTTATTTTTCTTTTAGCTTTTGCAATGATCTGACTCATTTTATCTCTTAAATAAATCTGAATAATGGATATATTACGTTTCAAAACATCATGATTTTTCATCAATTGTATATAAACTAATAGATAATATTACAAGGATAATTAGGTGTGAAAGGAATATAAAAGAAATCGCTTGAAGGTTTTTGTAATGAAAAAGAAAGATAACACCAAAGAAAGGTTATTCTAATGAAAAAGTAAAATGCAATTCCGGAAGTCAAAGTTCTTTTTTTTTTTTGAGATTTCAAACTATCTTTGATTTTTTTGAGACTTCAGACATCTTTGATCAGTTCTTCATCGTTTGCTCAAATCTGTATACAATGCGCTGAGTTTCAAACTCGAATTCAGATCTAGTTTCAAAATCCCAGATTTCAAACATATAAACTCCTTTCAAAATCATGTTTTGACCTTGCACACCAACTCTTTGTGTTAATGCCCAAGTGAAAAGTTTGGTTTTTTTTTTCTTTTTTATTTATTTAAGAATCTTGAAGATTGCTACCCTTACGCTCCTCCTACCGGTCACCGCTCATTTCAATTTTCAAAAATCAAACCCTTCTCAACCTTCTTTTCATTATATTTTGGTTTTGTCATGGGGTGACGCGTTTATGCGAGGGCTTTTAGGGGGTGGGCAACTTGGGGTTGCTACCCTCCCCTGTCTTCTTATAAATAGTCTTTTCTTTCGCTTCATGTGTTTGTTTTTTACCCCTAACTCCCCTGAGTTGGTGGTTTATTGTGTCGTTTTACTGTTTACGTTGAACTATGCGCATGGATCCCGCGCGTAAGGGTAGAAACGTCAAGTCTGTTGGGCTAGCGTCGGCCTGCGATGTGGGTTAAGGGCTTGCCCGCTTAAGCATTTCCACGAATGCAAGGATGGTAAGCCGGGGTCTAGTGGGTTTTTTCGCCTTCTTGAACACATGCAAAGCACCCACCTTAAGACTGGAAACCGGAAGACTTATGTGAAGGAGGCTATTGCTAAAGATTTGGACCTTTTCCTGGATGTGGGGGAAGTCCTCAGGGCAGGAGGCAAATGGTTTGTGGGGAGTGCATGGTTATGCATGCCCTTAGTAGGGGGTGTAAGCATGGTGATGAGATAGTGTCTTTCGCTTCAATGACCGGGGATGTGGACGATTTCATTGTTGGGATTAGGAAGCCATGTCAGGTGGTAGCCGACACTTTTACACTCTCCCCAGAAGGGGTAGTAACCGATGTTGCGTTTCTCGAGCGTGTTTTTCCCTCCGTATTCAAACCGTTAAATGCATCCCCCGTAGTTGTCGAACGACGTTCGCTCAGGTCTTAACGAGTACCCTACGTAAGGTGGTGGCGTCTCCAGGCTCGGTTGACAACTGGGTGCAGTTGCTTTTGTTGCCAGCTTGTACTCTGAGGGTCATCAGACCTTCTTCCAGGCAAGAGCAAAGATCGGGAAATAGAAAATCCCTGCAGTGTAACAGCATCTTGCAGGCGCTTGCGTTGGGAAAGATGGGTCTGGTTTTGCAATTTGGTCTCTTCTCTCTTGAATAATGGGGGGACGTTGGGGTTCCTAGGAAGGATTCCGGAAGGGGCGAAGACAATAAAAAGGACCCCAATATCAAGCAATGCCTGCGGAAGGTCAGGGCTGGGCACTTTACGGCGGCGTCAAAGTTTTATGTTCCAGTGGGGTAGCTCCCTTTGGAGAATCGACCATGAAAGCTCTTATTGATAAACACCCTATGGTGCCACCCCCATTGAAGAAACCCTAGATCAACTAGACCGGAATCTAAGTAGATCTACGGAATGGGCTCTACATAAAAGGGTTAACCCTTCGTTTGGTTTCATGATGGATGGTGAATAAAGCAGTACTCCGGCTAAACCTGCAAAACAGAACATCGTTAGCTCGCCACGGGGAGAAGGGGGTTCTCTCCGTGACCACCCTCCGGCGTGAGAAAAAGTACAGGTCGTCGGAAGTAAGTATTGTAAGAGAGAGAGTAGTTGAGAGTGAATACCTTTCCTTGAACTCCAAGTTACTTATTTATAGCCGGTGTTTGGCGCCAAAAATGAGAGATTGTCAACTTTAACAGAATCTTCTGCTATTCCGTTATTGTTTGTTGGCAATCCGTTAGTGCACACGGATCGTGAGCTCATCACGGTTAGGGAGGTGCCACGTGTCAACATGAGATCACTACATCTTATAAATGTGAGCATGCCATCACCGTGATCTTCCTCAGCCGTCCAGATGCTTCCATGTGGCAATTGATTATAACGGAAAAGATGTTTGCACGATTGGGTGTTAATGGCTTCTAGAAGGTTTCACAGTTGTTACCCATCTATTATTCGCCACGTGTACATTCTGTTACAACAGAAAAGATTCCCTTTGCTTCTGCACCACATCAAGGATTTTGCTAAGGGAAAGTTTCTTAGGATTTAATGTTTCCTTGCGCGAGAAGCGCAAGTTAGTTAACTGATCTTCCTTCTTCTCCTTGCTGCATTTGGGAACTGTTTGGTGGAATACTTGCATTTGATATAAATATCTTGGCGCAAGATTTGTGCGATAGAATGCATTATCAAACGAGAATGTTCAAGGTTAACTTTGAACCTTGCGCGAGCCCGCGCAAGGTAGTTAAATGAAGCATTATCAAGCGAGAATGTTCAAGGTTAACTTTGAACCTTGCGCGAGCCCGCGCAAGGTAGTTAAATGAAGCATTATCAAGCGAGAATGTTTAAGGTTAACTTTGAACCTTGTGCGAGACCGCCGTAAGGTAGTTAAATGAAGCATATATCCAAAGAGAATGTTCAAGGTTAACTTTGAACCTTGCGCGAGCCCGCGCAAGGTAGTTAAATAAATCATTTATCCAAAGAGAATGTTTAGGCTTTTAACTTTGAACCTTGCGCGAGCCCGCGCAAGGTAGTTATATGATCTTTCCTCTCTTGGATATTTGGCGCGAAGTTCTAAAAAATCTTATTTTGGCAAAGAAGTCTGCGCGCAGTTTTCTTAGAAGTTATTAATGGGTATGGTTTCCTTGATTGGCGCAAGGTTTTTGGGACTATACCCCTTCAAGTCCCCCCAGTCTAGTGTTGCTCCTATGTAAGAATAAAAAGTAGGTGGAACACTGGACTTAAGATAAATGTGTTGCGCTAGGTAAGGACTAGCTTTTTGTTGCTTTAGGCATCTTGGTGACGTGTTGTAAGTGAATTTTAAAAACATATTTGAATTTCAAATATACTTAGACACGTGTCACTTATCCGATGGTGTAGTTTGGTGACGACGCACGTTCTTGAGACGTGGTGGTACTGTTGACAGGCTGTCAACAGTACATGTCTTACGGTATTTAATGCTATTTTGGGACACTCGCGGGCGTGCGGTTACTGTTCCCCACTCGCCCCTGCGGTTACTTGGGGATACGTGATTGTCGCAAAAGTCGCTGCAGTTAAGTCGTGCATTAATTGCGATTAGTATATAAAGGGATCAACGATCCATTTGCTTCCTCACCAGATTAAATCTTGAGAGAAACTTGTGTTCATATTTCCGGTGACCTTCAAAGTTTTCTAAGTATTCTTCAAAGTTTGAATTATGGCTACCGGTGCAAGTTCTGCTGAGATACCGTCGTCGTCAAGTTTGCCACCGTTAAAGTGGCCGAAGAAAGATTTCGATAATCTTGCTACCAACTTTCTTTTTGCTCCGTCCTGGAAAGCGTTTTTTTCCGGTGGCGAATGCCATGGCGGCTGATGCGCCAGCCGGCTACATCACATTATTTTATGATTATTTTGCCGAAGGGAACTTCAGGCTTCCGGTGACCCATTTCCTGCTGGAAATTCTTGGTTTTTATAAGCTTCATATTTCTCAGTTGAGCCAGATGGGAATGGTTAGGATCCGACATTTTGAGTTTGTATGCCGGTCGATGCAGATCGTACCGACGGTTGAGAAATTTAGAGTCTTCTATCAGTTGCACTGTTCTTTGGTTTTTATTCGTTCCAACAACGTGGCAAGCCAAACGATTGTTGTTAGTGCCGCCCAAATCTTACCACGACTGGAAGCAGAAGTTCTTCTTCATAAAGGCGGCGGTGATCCCGATGAAGATGACATTCCGAGCTGGTGATGAGATCGAACTGGAGACCCTTCCCATACCTGCCGACGAGGTGTGGTATCAATATATTAAAGATGTGCCCAACATTGTTTTGCCGGAGAGGGCCCTCATCGCTGCCGGGATGAGTATTTTTTGGAAGAAAGAACGCTGGGAAAAACCGGTGTATACTGAAGATGGAACTGGTACGTAACCTTTTAACTTCCTAGCAATATCTTTTAATAGATATGTACTGATGCAAAAAATGTTTGTTATGTAGCTGCGCCGCTCTACTTGGTCTCTTTCAAGAGAGAGAAAGGGAAAATGGTCGTCGTGCCTATTGCTGAGGGTGAGGAAACTTGGTTCTCACAAATCTTGGGGAACTTTGAGCTGCCCAAGAAGGAGGATCTGGAGGCTCAACCATCTTCAAAGACTGGTAATTAAATTCTTACAAAGCCTAAGTTGATATTGCAATATTACTCTTGAACAAATTTTCTAAGTAATATTGCAATATAACTAATGGCGCAACCTTTGCTCAATATGATTGAGTATGTAGGTGATTTGCTAAACTTGGGCGTAAGCCCTGACTCGAAGAAGAAGAAGAAGAAACCAACTGCTGCTGCAGCTGCTGCGCCTCCCCCTTCCAACCCAGATCAAAAAACCAAGCCATCAGCTGCTGCGAAAGCTGAGGGTAAGAAAGGTACGCGTCTCGTATGTGACTCTTGGTGCAATTATGTGGTGGTGTCGGACTCAATGGAGGGTCTTGCGCCTGTAGGTTTGAAGAAACCGAAGCTAGAACCCATTGACACTTCCTCTCTTCCAGCTGCGAACCCAAATGATCCCTTGGAAATACCTTCTAGCCCGGAAGAGGCGTTGAAGCGCACTTCCAAGAAGAGAAGGAGGCGGAAACTAAAACTCCTGCGCCAATAAAAGTTGCGCGCCCGCTCATTGGTAAGAAGGGCAATCTGGATGCCTTTGCAAAGAAATTCTCACCTGGTATGTTTAGTTTGTTGCATATTTCTGTCAAAAAAGTTGCGCAGAATCTTATACTTGGTATTTGTTAATATGCTTTGCAGAGAAAATGGTGAAGGCTGCGTCGGCCACCCCATCTGCTATACCATCGCCGCGCGCAGGCCTGAGAACATTGAGGCGGGAGATGCGGGGCAAGAAACTCCTGTTTTTGATGCCGACCCTATCGTTCCGGAAAATATTGAGAAGGTGGCTCCGGAAGAAGAGCCCAAAAATTTTGATGCTGAGAATCCTGCTGGCGAGCAGGTTAAAGATACAGCTACAGATGTTGGGGTGAGAGATACTGCTTCCACAGAACAAGAAAAAATATCTTCACCTGTGCCGGAACCGTCAAAGTTGATATCCAAGGGAGCTGGCCCTTCAACACAAAGCGAAGGCTTTGTGTTTTTTTGAGGATTCGGAGGAGTCGCCCATTCGCCTAGAGGAGACGCCTGGGGACTATTATTATCGTCCTTATTCTGAGAGGCGGGCCTTTGCGATTCATCAGCACGTGTGGAAAGTTAAACAGGGTGATGTTTTTACGGATTGGCACTCCTGCAGGGAGTGGTATAAGGGCATCTTCCCGCCGGCGGAGGTGAAGCGCCAGGAAGAAAAAGACCACGAGGCTACTTACGAGTCATATTTGCAAGAGTCTGCCCTTGCCTCTTCCACAATAAACAGAATTGTGCGCGAATGGCACAGCATGAACAAGGAGTGGGATGAGGTTGAGCTTGATAAGGCGAAGGCCAAACTCGAGAAAGAGAAAACTTTAAAGATGCTCGTCGATTTTGAGGCTGAAAAGGCCCAGTTTGAGGAGGAGAAGAAGACCGAAGAGTGGTCTGCGCTGTTGTGGAAGCGCAAGTGTGAGGCCTCTGCTGTGCAATATGCGGACGAGCGCAAGCGCTTTGTGGAGGCTTGTGATCGTGATAACAAAGAAAAGATATCTCTGCGCAACGAAATTGAGAAACTCAAGAAAGAGAAAGCTGATGCTGTTGCGGCAGCAGAAGAGGCGCGCTCACACAGAGAAATGAGTGAGCAGAATGAGGTATCAACCAAAATGACTCTCCTTCTTAAGAATAAAGAAATTGATGATCTAACTTCTATGCTATTTGACCAGGCGCGGCTGCAAGATGAGGTTGATAGTTTGAAAAGAGATATCAACCTACACCGAACAGAGAAAGCCGAGTTGATCCGCCGTTTAACTGAAGGTGAACAAAAACTTAACGACACGGAGGTCGCTCGCGCTACAGCAGAAAGCCTGACCGAATCCCTCATGAACCAGCTTACCTGGTTGCGGGAGTACGGGATTTTGGAGGTAATATTCCCTTTTCTTTATACATGTCTGGTTTGATTGTCGCAACATATATTGATTGTATTTGTTGTAACATCCGTTAAAAACGGATTTACCAAACCCGCTCCGTTTATCAACCGAACAGTCAGTCAAATTTTTCGTTGCGAATTAAATGCCCAAAATAATTTTAAACGATCCGTAATCAATTATTATGCGGGGATATATAATTAGTTTTTGAAAAACTGTCAAAAATAACAAAATAAAAATGTTTTACTCATGCCGGGTTTCGAACTCGGGTCTGTATCCGGTTCAACCAAACACTTATCACTCAGCCGACCAACCACTCCGCCACTTTGATTTTATGGTAATATCAGAAAACAATTAATTCAAATATTCAAGTTAGCAAGTTGAATTCAATCAATTTTTCCGCCCAATCAGCAGTCGTCGGAAATCCGACGACTTCGCCGTTTAATTACGTTTACGCTCAATTCAACCGATGACTTAACTATTACGACGGTTATAACCGACGTCTGAACCCGCGACATCAGCCATAACCGCCGGAGAACGGCTGACTTCGAATTAAGACCGAATTCAGACCCCATTCATCTCGTTACTACCCTATAAATACACCCACAACTCGCCAGAAACCTTTCACACTCAAATCGCACCCTTTCTCGGCGGAAACTCACTCGCCGGAAATAATTTATACTTCGCCGGAAAACCGTATCAGTAATCTCTGAGCTTTACTGAACCCCCTAAACCTTTACCGAAGTCACCCACACCCTTTGTAAGCTTTCGGAGGACTCTCTGCTGCAAGATACTGTCGCCGGAAAAAGATTGCTGTCGCCGGAGTTCTGCCGGAAAACAGAGTAAAACCAGCCGGTACTTTTCACGCCCAAATTCCTTTCTTTTTACTTTTATCTCGACTGTAATTTATCATTAAACGCTAAAGGAACATGAATCAACTTTTCGAACCAGTCAGTCGTCACTTCCGGTTGAAACCAGTGAAGAAGACGAAGTTTCAGTAATGGTTAAGTATAATTAAAATCAAGATAATTACCGGGTTAGACACACAGTCCAGCGGTGGACTGTGTGCACTTTTAACGCTAAGGTCACGAGTTCGAGTATTGTTCCTCACACGCTGCCTTAATAAAAATCCCTTTTTCCGCAAAACTGAACCGGATTGTTTTGGGTATATGTTAAGTATATTGATAACCGAGTTTATAACCAAGTGAGACACACAGTCCAGCGGTGGACTGTGTGTACGCTAACCCACAGGTCCCGGGTTCGAGACCTGTGGAGCGCACCGGTTCGCTAGATTAATTCGTTTTTAAAATAAAGGAATTCTGTTTAATTTCTAATTAATGTATATATGTAATTAAAATCGGATATATGACGGGTTAGACACGTAGCTCAGTTGGTAGAGCTGCGTGCACGCGTACGGGAGGTCTCGGGTTCGAGCCTCACCCAGCGCACAATAATATGCCTTCCGAACCGGTCAACGTTAGTCAAAGTCAACGGTCAAAAGTCAACTGTAGCAAAAATAAAATATTTTTTTATTATTTTTATTTAATTATTTTAATTAAAAATCAATTAAAAATACTTAAAAATAACATTTTTAAGGTTAGAAAATAGCCTCAAACTCACAAAAATACACCCAACAATCCTACTAAAATAGATTAATAAAACCCATTTACTTACCAAACCGTAATGCGATTTATCTAGGTTTAATCTCACTCGTGGTTAAAACCACTTCGCGTGCATTCAACGTCATCAACCGAACGCACCCAATGTGAGTGAATTCTTACAAACTTCCCCTTTTTATTCATATTTTGGGGTGTATCATGTGTCGTTTAAACTAATTCTCGTATGCAAATTTGTGCTATACCATTATATGAACTAAACTAGAATGTAATTATTATTGGTTGTGATATATTACATATTGTCAAAGTTGTATGCAAATTATTTAGGCCCATCAGTTCCTCGTGGGAGACGAGAACAACGCGTGCCTTAAAACTCACACATTAGGCCCATCAGTTCGTAAGAACAACGCGTGCCTCAAAACTCATTCATTAGGCCCATCAGTTCCTCGTGGGAGACGAGAACAACGCGTGCCTCAAAACTCATTCATTAGGCCCATCAGTTCCTCGTGGGAGACGAGAACAACGCGTGCCTCAAAACTCATACATTAGGCCCATCAGTTCGTAAGAACAACGCGTGCCTCAAAACTCATACATTAGGCCCATCAGTTCCTCGTGGGAGACGAGTCGAACAACGCGTGCCTCAAAACAATCATTTGGTGTTTGTGTGTTCAATATTCAATATTATGTGTTGTGTGAATAAATTTACATCTACATTTACTCATATGTGGTATGCACATTATTTATAATCAATTGGATAAACTTGTTCAAATGTTTTTCCATAGGATTCACTCGCCAACATTATGTTGATCCAAAAACCTTTTTACACATGATACAGGTGAACAGGTTGAAGCAAGGAAAACATAGGATATGCCTTAGAAGAGAACCAAGAAGCTTAGACTGATAGTTAGAACATGTTGTATCATTTATTGTAAATTTCCATTAAATTGTATTAATGAATATGAAACATATAATAAATGTCATGAGCTTTGATGATAACCCAATTATGCCCCGATCACCTTTTCCGCTGCGGGTCGGGGTGTGACATTTGTATACACATCGCAAATGCCATCCTTAACTCTACGGAGTTGGATGAGAGAGTGGCAGAATTGATGATGGCGGCGCGCAATGACGGGCATGCCAAGGGCTATAGAGAGTCCACTTTGCACGTGGCACATGCGCTGAAGACCGAATGGGATACAAGTCGGGCTGCCACGCATGGGCTAAATACTGTCGCCATTTATTCTGCTGCTAAAGAAAAATATGATCAATTGCAGATTCCGATTATGGACCTTGTGGATTCCGCGCTGCAGCAAGATGACTTTGTTGATAAACTAAGGAGATATTTTCTTCAACAGAGAAGCAGGCGGGAACCAAATCCTAGAATAGGAAATTTGTAATTTTTTACTTTTTGATAACTTGTAACGTTGCGCTGCTGCGCAAGTACTATGGATGTGAATATAATATATTCCAGCTTTACAATGTTTGCATGGGACCCATTACTTGTGTAGGATAGACAAATGAACAATTTCTTTTCTCATGTATGAGCGTAAGTATTAAGTTAGCTTGTGGCTCATGAGTTTGTGTTTTTGTTTATCCAAAGGAATTGCATGCATTTGTAAATGAACATATACAAGACTGTAAGTAGTGGCAGAGTATTTTATTCATACTGATAAAGCGCAAAACTATGGCTGCCACTAAGATTACATAACAAAATAAAGTAAGCAGTCTCGTTACGCAACGCTTCAGAAGTTGCTTAGAGGACTGAGATTACATATAACATCGGCGTAGTTGCTGGGCGTTCCAGGTTCGAGGAACGCTGGATCCGTCCATACACTTCAGAGTGTACGCGCCTTTTCCCAATACTTCATTTATCATGTACGGACCTTCCCATCGCGGGGCTAACTTCCCCGGTTTTTCGGCATTCGACGCTTCATTATCGCGAAGAACAAAGTCACCAGGCAAAAAGGAACAGATGCGCGCCCTTTTGTTGTAATACCTTTCAAGCTGAGACTTGTACTTAGCTTCGCGAATCGCTGCATTTTCTCGTCGTTCTTCCAATAAGTCTAGGTCGATGCGCCTTTGTTCTTCGTTATCTTGTTTTTCCAAAGCTAGCATTCTTGGAGCTGGTAACCCAATTTCGGCAGGAATCACCACCTCCGTGCCGTACACAAGGCTAAAAGGAGTTTTCTCCAGTGCTAGTCTTGGGCATAGTTCGGTGTGCCCACAAGATGCTAGGCAATTCGTTAACCCACCCCCGTCGTGCTGTGCTAAGGCGGGCCTTGATTCAGTCGACCAACTGTTTGTTTATGCTTTCAACTTGACCATTTGCTTGTGGATGCGCAACAGAAGCGAAAATATGCTGGATTCCCATTTCGGTCATCCATGTTTGCAACTCTTTAGCGTTAAATTTGGACCGTTGTCTGTAATAATGCGCATGGGCAGACCCAAATGGAAAATAATGTATTCCCAGATGAATTTGTGAATTACCATCGCTGTAGTAGAAGCTAAAGGTTTGGCTTCAACCCATTTGGTGAAGTAATCGACCGCAACAATGACAAAATTTACTGCGTCGGGCGCATCCAGAAATGGTCCCACTAAATCAATGGCCCATTGTTGAAATGGCCAAGCTGTTGTGACAGGTACCAAAGGATTCTTTGGACGCAACGTTTTAGGGGCATGCCTTTGGCAGGACATGCATTTGCGCAATATCTCTACCGCGTCAACGTACATTCCGGGCCAATAATATCCTGCGCTTTTCACTTTGGTTACTACCATGCGCGGCCCAGAATGTATACCACATAGCCCCTCATGAACTTCCCTGATCAGGTATTGCGCATCATGTTTGTTAACACAACGGAGTGAAGGACCCATGTAAGAGCGTCGGTATAGAATACGTCAACCATTTCGTAATTGAGGGCTTTGCATCGTAACTTACGTGCTTGCGCTTTATCTTCTGGTAAAGAACCATGTAACAAATACATCATTATTGGAGACATCCATGATGGATCTCCTACTTCGACCATTATCACTTGTCTGAGAGGGACTGATGGATTACTTAAAACCTCGATGCGAACTTCCTTTGCCAAATGTTTGAAACTAGTTGCTGCGAGTTTACTTAAAGCGTCAGCATGTTTGTTTTCACTTCGCTTGACGTGTGTGACTTTAAATTGTTGAAACTGTGCTATAAGAGCCTTGGCTTGCGCCAAGTACAAAGCCATGATATATCCCTTTGCATCGTACATTCCAATTACTTGCTCAGCAACTAGTAATGAATCAACATGGGCTTCTAAATTTGTTGCACCCATTTTGATAGCGAGGCGTAAGCCTGCTAGGAAAGCTTCATATTCGACCTCGTTGTTGGTGCTTTTAAAATCCAACCGAATTGCATATGTGAATTCTGCTTCCTTTGGACTCATTAATCGAAGACCTGCTCCAGCCCCATCACTGTTTGATGCGCCATCTGTAAACAATGTCCAGGCTCAATTTTCTATGACTGGGACTGGGTTTTGAATTGCTTGACATTCTTCAAGTTTATCAACGGAAATTTCAGCGATGAAATCTGCCAAAATTTGGCCTTTGATAGCTGGTCTAGTTTATAACAGATGTTATAACCTCCCAATTCTATTGCCCATTTCGCAAGTCGTCCAGAAACATCTGGTTTGGCCAGGACTTGGCCAATGTGAAAATTTGTTAAAACTGTAATAACATGTCCTGAAAAGTATCTTTGCAGCCTGCGCGAAGCATGGACCAATGCTAAAACTAATTTCTCCATAATTGAATACCTTGTCTCTGGATCGTTCAACATCTTGCTGATATAATAAATTGGAGACTGGACCCCTTCGCGTTCTACCAACAAGACAGCACCTACTGCTACCTCAGATGCAGCAAGATATAAGACCATGAGTTCTTTTTCACGAGGAGCAGTAAGTGTGGGAAGTTGAACTAAACAATCTTTCATCTGCTGGAAAGCTTGATCAGCTTCAGGAGTCCATGCGAACTCTTTGCTTTTCGTACAATTGCGCAAGGTTAGAATAAATGGATAAGACTTTGCAGCATGATTGGCGAGGAAGCGGTTTAGCGCAGCTAACCTTCCAGCCAAACGTTGCATCTCTTTGATGGTAGTAGGAGAAGACATTTTTTGTATTGCCTCGACCTTCTCAGGATTAACTTTGAAACCGTCTTTGGTGACGATGAAATCCAAAAATTTGCCCTCCTCCATGCCGAAGGAGCATTTGCTAACTTTAGATTTACCTCTCGCAGAGAATCAAAATTTCGTTGGATGTTGTCTAACATAGTGTCTTCTGAATTACTCATAATGACCAAATCATCAATGTAGACTTCCACTGTTTTCCCGATGTCATCTCCAAACACTGTATCCATCATTCTTTGATAAGTAGCTCCCGCATTGCGGAGACCAAAAGGCATTTTGGTATAACAAAAAATGCCCTTCTCCATGCGAAAAACGGTTTTATCTTCGTCCTCTTTTCATCAAGACTTGATGATAACCTTTATAACAATCTAGAAAATATTTCCAGCGAAAAGAAGCTAATGAGTCAACATTTTTGTCAATCTCAGGAAGAGAATAACAATCTTTTGGACACGCCTTGTTTAGATCTTTAAAATCTACGCACATCCGCCATCCGCCATTATGTTTCTTTACCATGACTGGGTTTGCCACCCAGGTCTGGTATTTGACTTCACGTAGAATACCAGCATTTAATAACTCAGTGACTTGTTCATTCATCGCCTCTCTCTTCTGACCCGAGGCTGCGCTTTTTCTGCACAACTCGTTCTGCTGACGGAAATACATTCAGAAATGTTCCGCAACGTTGCGCGGGACACCGACCATGTCGGCAGGTGTCCAGGCGAAAATGTCTTTGTTGCGAAACAACAATAGTTTAAGCTTTGCGCGAATTTCAATACTGACTGCGAGCCCTAATAAGATTGTTTGCTCAGGATATTTATTGTTCAGTACCTACTTTTCTGGTTCGTTACTTGGCAATGTCTTGACAGCCTTCATAACTGGTTCTTCAATTGACATGATTTTTTTTCCGTGCGTAAAGTATAGTTATACCATTTGGTGTCGGAAAACCACAAGCAGCATGCGGAGCGGAAGTAATCATACTAAAATCACGTTGCGCGCGGCGTCCTAATAGTACATCATGACGGGAATTTGATGTTACTCGTTCGAGAACGCCTCCCATCTGATAAAGTAACAGGAAAAAGGATTTGTCCTAGAGGAAAGACAGCCTCATTGCAGAACCCAGTTAATGGAAAATCAACTGGTTCTAAGCGTGCCTTATCCTCAGGATCTGGCTGCTTGAAGCACTGCTCACACATAATATCCATGGAACTACCCGGATCTATAAACATATAGTCTGTTTGGTAGTGTCCAAAGATACCGATGATAACTACTGGCCGGTCTTCTTGAGGACCTCCTAGAACGATAGGAAAAACGACTTGCTGTTCGCGCCAAGTGTTGTTTTGAAAATGTTGAAGGCTATGCTTGCGCGATGGTCCACCTTGAATCATGGAAACGTGCTGTTTCATTTTCTTGTTGCTAGGCCCTTCGTTCTCGCGCGTAATCTGTTTAATCTCTTTGTGCACATTCTAGAGCAGATGTGTAAGCTTCCCACTCTTTGATGCTTTTTCAATCTCTGTGCGCAGCCTGATGCAGTTATCTATTGTGTGGCCTGTGTCTCTATGATAGTTACAGAACAAATTTGGGTCTTGCCCTTTTTTGTTTTTCATTGGTTGCGGCTGTTTGAACTGATAATTCTCAATGCTGAGAACCTGAGCTGGAGATTTCATTAAGGGAGTCCACTGAAGTTCCCTATTCTCTTGCTTAATCGCTTTTTGAGTTATTATCTTGTTAATTGTTGCTCTCGCATCAACTGGTGAATAAGGAGAGTACGAATTCTTACTTGACTCTTTTCCAAATTCTCTTATACTTGCGACTACCCTACTCAGGTCTTGCGGACGATTCTGAGGTAGAGGTAGCCTGTTAGAACTTAAGTTGCGCTCAGTCTGGGCGTAGACCTTGGCTGCCGCCATGAGTTGATCCAAGTTTTTTGGAAGGCCAGTTGTACCGGACAACACTTTAATCATTTCGTCACACCTTACCGCATACTTGAACTGCGCGCGTATAAGGTCTTCATGGACATCTCCAATCTCCAACACCTCTTTATTGTAACGCGTTATAAAATCTTCGAGGCTTTCATCGTCCCTTCGCCAGATGTTCATTACATCTGAGGAATCGCGCACGTATCGCCGTTGCTGACTAAAGTGTGTAAGAAAATTTTCTTTTAAGTCATTCCAAGAGGAAAGTTTACCTGCCGACAAATTATCAAACCAAAGGCGCGCAGCGCCAGTAAGGTCTGTACAAATAGGTGACACCACATTGGCAATGTCCAACACCCAAGTAACCATGCACCGGTGAAGAGGCGCATGTGATCATCAGGATCGGTCAAACCGTTAAACTTTCCAACGTTGGATGGTAATTTCGCTCGCTCCAACGGAGCCAGTGCTATCTCTCTGGTAAACTTTGATTGTTCAGCTGCTTCGGTTGGGCGATACACCAAATTGTAATCATGCTCAGCTTCTGGATTGTATACTGCACGTACTTTTGGCCTGTAACTAGCATGATCTGCAGATATTCGATTGAAAATACTTGCACTATGCCCTTCCTTATAGGTTCTATCGAGCTCATCGTGTTGGGTGTCCCTTTTCTGCGAAGACCGCGGGCCCAAACGAGAGTGAACAGATGCGCGACGCTGAACGTTGTCTTCTTGCCTTCTATTACCAGAATGAACAGGATCATTCCTGGTTTTAGAATACATTTCTGTTCCATCTTCAGGCATGTGCGAAGGGGAACGAGCATGAATTTGAGTATTATAACTCAAAACTCGAGGTGCCGGCGAAGCACAGACCTGAGGAGCGTTAACCGGAGCTTGAAAAGCTGGAGTTCCGATTTGGGCTCATAGCTGAGTATACATAGCGTTTAGAGTCGCTTGAGATTTGATTAATTACGATAATGGAGTCTCTCCAGGTGGTAAAATCGACATAACATCAACCTGAGGAGCCGTCGGCGTTACACGAATACTCGCATGATTAGGATCATACTGAGCATTAGCTTCGCCGGAAGAATCCTCAACTATTTGTCCATCGCTGAGGTCCGAAAACAACGCGTCGAATCCCTGATCGAGGACCTTGAAAAGATGATCCGTCAGCCATGATGCTGCAGATCTAAGTGAAACGAAACGAAAGATAAGAAAGAATTGAAATCGGTGGGCGCCAATGAAGAAACCCTAGATCAACTAAACCGGAATCTAAGTAGATCTATGGAATGGGCTCTGCATAAAAGGGTTAACCCTTCGTTTGGTTTCATGATGGATGGTGAATAAAGCAGTACTCCGGCTAAACCTGCAAAACAGAACACCGTTAGCTCGCCACGGGGAGAAGGGGGGTTCTCTCCGTGACCACCCTCTGGCGTGAGAATAAGTACAGGTCGTCGGAAGTAAGTATTGTAAGAGAGAGAGTAGTTGAGAGTGAATACCATTCCTTGAACTCCAAGTTACTTATTTATAGCCGGTGTTTGGCGCCAAAAGGAGAGATTGTTAACTTTAACGGAATCTTCTGCTATTCCGTTAATGTTTGTTGGTAATCCGTTAGTGCACATGGATCGTGAGCTCATCAGCGGTTAGGGAGGTGCCACGTGTCAACATGAGATCACTACATCTTATAAATGTGAGCATGCCATCACCGTGATCTTCCTCAGGCAATTGGTTATAACCGAAAAGATGCTTGCACGATGGGTGTTAATGGCTTCTAGAAGGTATTACAGTTGTTACCCATCTATTATTCGCCACGTGTACATTCTGTTACAATAGAAAAGATTCCCTTTGCTTCTGCACCAAGTCAAGGATTTTGCTAAGGGAAAGTTTCTCAGGATTTACTGTTTCCTTGCGCGAGAAGCGCAAGTTAGTTAACTGATCTTCCTTCTTCTCCTTGCTGCTTAGCGCAATGTTTGGTGGATACTTGCTTTGATATAAATATATGCGCAAGGTTTGTGCATGAAGCATTATCAAACGAGAACGTTCAAGGTTAACTTTGAACCTTGCGCGAGCCCGCGCAAGGTAGTTAAATGAAGCATTATCAAGCGAGAATGTTCAAGATTAACTTTGAACCTTGCGCGAGCCCGCACAAGGTAGTTAAATGAAGCATTATCAAACGAGAATGTTCAAGGTTAACTTTGAACCTTGCGCGAGACCGCGCAAGGTAGTTAAATGAAGCATATATCCAAAGAGAATGTTCAAGGTTAACTTTGAACCTTGCGCGAGCCCGCGCAAGATAGTTAAATGAAGCATTTATCCAAAGAAAATGTTTAGGCTTTTAACTTTGAACCTTGCGCGAGCCCGCGCAAGGTAGTTATATGATCATTTCCTCTCTTGGATATTTGGCGCGGAGTTCTAATAAATCTTATTTTGGCAAAGAAGTCTGGCGCAGTTTTCTTAGAAGTTATTAATGGGTATGGTTTCCTTGATTGGCGCAAGGTTTTTGGGACCATACCCCTTCACCATCACTGCCTTCCAACCCTGCTTCCCAACCCACTATTATCGCAACAGGGGATTGCGTGCTTAAATGTATTCGATCATTCCCTAAAGGGACATCTTGTGGTAGAGATGGGATGCGGGCCCAATACCTGTTGGACGCTATGGGCTGTGACGGTTCGGTAAGTTCCTCGGTCTGCTCACAGCTATTATTGAGTTCGTCAACCTATGGCTTGAGGGGCTTTGCCCTAAGGTTTTGGCCGAGTTTGTGGCCTCAGCCCCCCTCACCCCCTTATTGAAACCTGATAATGGTATTAGGCCCATTCTGGTGGGGTGCATATGGAGTAGGTTGGTCTCTAAGGTGGCAATGAAGAAGGTTAGGAAGGACATGGCCCAATATTTGGGGGATTTTCAATTCGGGGTCTGTACACCAAATGGGGCAGAGGCGTTGCTTCATAGTGCGAACAGGTTCCTGAACTCTTTTCATGAAGATGGGTCTCTGGCCTTGCTTACGGTGGACTTCTCCAATGCTTTCAACATGGTTGACCGCTCGGCGTTCCTCCAACAGGTTAACCAACGTTGCCCATCTATCTATCGGTGGGTCCAGTTCCTATACGCCCAACCCGCTAGGTTGTATGTTGGCAAGAAGTGTATTGGGGCCACCACTGGAGTGCAACAAGGAGACCCCTTGGGGCCCCTTCTCTTTGCCCTAGCCTTACACCCCTTATCCTCCGTGTCCAGGAACACTGTAACCTCCCTTTTCATGCTTGGTATTTGGATGATGGGACGATTATAGGTAATGTAGTTGAAGTTGCTAAAGCCTTGGAAATCATCAACACGGAGGGACCATCCCTAGGGCTCCATCTCAATATTAAGAAAACGGAAGTTTACTGGCCATCGTGCGACGGTCTCAAGGTTCAGGACGGCCTTTTCCCGAGAGGGATAGGTAGACCTGAGAGGGGGGTTAAGCTCCTTGGGGGGGGGGGGTTAGTCGAGATTCTTGTTTTACTGGGGATTTAGCAGGGCGTCGGCCATCGACAACGGTTGACCATATGAAACTCTTGCCTGCCTCCAGGACCCCCAGTGCGAGCTTCTTCTTTTAAGGTCATGCATGGGGGTAGCTAAGGTTCTGTTTGGATTGCGAACCTGCTAACCCTACTTGATAGCAAATGCGGTATCCTGTTTTGACAATGGCCTCTGAGAGGCCATCGAAGACATTGTTGTTTGCGGAGGGTCCTACTTCGGGGACCTCCAGTGGCGTTTGGCATCTTTGCCTATGCGTCTGGGTGGGTTGGGCCTCCTCTCAGCCCGGGATGTTGGAGTTTATGCTTTTGTGGCGTCTAGAGCTCAGTCGTGTGTATTGCAAGACCATATCCTTCGGAACAGTGGGGTTGCTGAGCTTGACGTAGACTACCAGCAGGCCCTTGAGCATTACGTATCTCTCTTCCAGACTTTGATATTGGCGGTTTCTCTAAAATGGACACCGCCCCCTCAAAGCCACAAAAAACTTTGGCAAATGCCCTATTTGGCCAAATCGCTCAGAGTCTGGGAGAAGCCATTGATTTGTCTCCCCGCCAGAAGGCGGTGATTGAGTGCTTGAAAGGCCCCCATGCACAGGACTTTTTGACTGTTATTCCGATCGAGGGGCTGGGGCAATGCATGGCGGCGGTTGAGTACAAGGCTATCCTCAAATGCCGGCTGCTGATCCCTATGTATACTGAAGACGAAACCTGCCCAATCTGTCGTAAAGCGTGTATGGATAAATATGGGGAGCATGCTATTCATTGTAAGGAGCTTCCTGGTTTCAAATATCGACATGACTGGGTGAGGGATGTTTTGGGGGACATCTTGAGGAGAGCGGGGATTTCTGCCAAAAAGGAGGCCCTTGTGAATTTCCTTACAGATCCTATGGAAGGGAGATCTACGCTGAGACCAGCGATCTGCTCGTCTTTGGCTGGGCGAGAGGGAAACATGCTTGTGTGGATCTCACAGGAGTCTCCCCATTAGCTGGTTTAAGGGAAAGTGGGTTTGTAGTAGGACAAGCTATAATGAAAGCGGAATCAAAAAAATTGGATAACATGCTAAAGCCTGTGCTGCCCTTCGCCTTCGACACATTTGGCTCCCTAGCTCCAAAAGCTATCCGTTTGTTGACTAGGGTCCAAAATGTTGTGCATAGCAGTAGCTTTTCAACGGGGGGTGGGGGGGTTGTTTTAATAGGCTAGGTTTGTTATTCAAAAAGGGGTAGCGGCCAGCTTTTTGCTCGCTTACTGCAATTTTGATGTAACTCGGCCAGTTATTTATATTATATATTTGATGTTTTGTTTAAAAAAAATTTCGACATAACAAAATAAAATCATACAGAAAATGAAAAAAAAAAAAAAAGAGAATCATATGATGTCAATACTCAATCTATGTAATTGCACTAATATTTAGAATGTGTTTGTTTTTTGTTTGTATTAGTGTTTATTTTTGTGGAATTTTCCATTTTGATATTAACAGAACAAATAAGCATTTGATTATTTGTTTAACTATATATCCTTTTATAATCAAAAGAAAACTGTTTCTTTTTAACCCCCATTTTGTATGTAGATGGTTTTTATATCTTACAATTATCTCATCTAATATCATTTCTGTTCAGCCATTTTCTTATAAACAATACATAATAACGACAGTTATTAATTTTTTAAAACAATTTAAAACAAAGTCGTATTATAAGTTATAACATCAAACCTCTCATATCAATTCGGTGATAGTTATTAAATTAAAAAACAATTTAAAACACAATTATAAATTATAAATTAGCAACAAAATGTTGCTTATAGAGTTGTACCCCATGCATGAGGAGATTTTCAAAAAAAAAGTTGATATTTTCATTTCTAACCCAATGCTTTTATTCTTTGCAATTTAACCATAACATTTTTTTATTTTCATCTTTGGCCCTCATAAGTTTCATCTTCACAAATTATTCGTTTTACGTTTCGTTTTAAATTTTGCAAGTTAACACTCCACAACATGTTGTGGGATTCACCGTTTTTGGTATATTTTCTTCCCATTTGACAAGTTCTTCGCAACACGTTTATTTTTCCCCGTTCGACTTAGTTATTCTTTTCTACATTTTACGTCTCGGTTTAATTTCTTCGCATTAACACACAACAACGGGCGTGCGTGTTTCATCATTTTGCGTTTGCTTTTCGTTCGGTGTTATTTTTTCTTTTTTATTTATTTTTATTTTATTTTATTTTTACGAACTTTTCCGATGTTGGGGTCGCTGGCAGTGATGTGGCATTGGTTTTATGAACCTTTTTAACCTATCACGTTTTTTTACCTATAATTTGTTTCAAGTTTACCCCTGAACTTCCTTTACTTAAAAAAACTATTTTTTACATGCATATTTATATTTTAAAAACCTTTTCTGGTAAACGAGTCAGATCAAATATAATATTTTTTCATTAAAAAACAATTTTTACGTGCATATTTTTATGTACTGTAGATTTGAGTTGGTCTACGTTTCGATTTGAGAGATGAGTCAGGATAAATATAATATGTTTCGTGCGTATTTTATGTATGTTCCGTAAATTTTGTTTCAAACCACGTGGAGTCAAATTGTACTTTCATTTCTATGTATAAGTCGGGTCACTTATAAATTCGATTTACTTTACATTTTGATTCAATCGCAATGCTTATATAGGTTACTTCGGGTTCAATCGATACATCAAAATGCGTGTTTCCATACGATTAACGCATCACATGATGTTTGGACTAATCAATTTGATGGTTGCGATGGTCTTGCGCCGCAACGCTCGCGAGTATATTTGGTAGTTGTATTGTAAGTTATAACATCAGACCTCTCATACCAACTGGGGAGACTTCTCACGAGGTCATGTATCATGGATCGCTCCATTTAGCACACAACTATATTTTCTTATATCATCTACTACCAACACACTTATAATATATTTATAATCTTTAACGCAAGACATTTTTTATAAACACAACTTGTTAGTGTTCATGGCTGTTGTAAAAGCTAATGTAAGATTTTAATAGATTGTTACAAAAATTGGTCAACGACATCTTATCTAAGTTGCTGTCTGATTTGTCTCTCTCCCCCTCCTAAATTTGGTATTACTTGTAACTAGTTATGAAAACATTTCTAATATCTCAAACACATGATCCAAGAATTTTTGTCTATGATTGATAATAAATGCAATTTTTTAAACTATTTGACTGATAGTTTGCATATTCTAACACTTCTAGTCCACCACTTTAACAGCTATCCGCCTATCCATTTCTCTGTTAAGTTTGTGTGAAAAAGACAATAATACCATGTGCTTAAATTGTTATTACAAAACTTTCACTTTATTGTATTGTTATTATTATATTATTGTATTTTAAAAGAGTGAATTCCAACATTGTAGCACCACTCTCCTGTCGTTTGGTATAAAAGCAACAAATATTCCCAATTGTGGCAATCTTTAAACCCTTATGCACATTACCTACTTATTCGGTTTATCTCCATAACACCCATCGTCTATTTCTTCACACGCCACCTTGTTAAATTATCAAACCACCCATCCATACCAGAAATGTTGTTTAGAATTGTACCATTAGCTTTGGGGCTCCTACTTCGTCATCTATGTTGTGCCCATGGGATTACCAGAAATGACTTTCCAAATGGTTTCGTTTTCGGAACCGCCTCTTCTGCTTACCAGGTTTCTTCTCTGTTATGATTATTATTAGGGGCGTGTATAAATCAGAACCAAGAAATACGTTGAAAACTGTGAAAACCGCATAATGTATTTGTGTATATTGTTTTAAGATATGTATTATGTAACCGTTATATTTTTCTCCCACGACCACATAAAACATTTGTGCCTGCCTATTGCTTTACAAGTGTCTTATGTGGTTTTCGATATTATATTGGTTTTGAAAAAACAAAACATCCGTTGTTATTAT
Source organism: Scalesia atractyloides (assembly GCA_947069175.1). NCBI lineage: Eukaryota > Viridiplantae > Streptophyta > Magnoliopsida > Asterales > Asteraceae > Scalesia > Scalesia atractyloides. The sequence goes on from CAMTDV010000030.1 coordinate 92,444,023, forward strand.
TATTTTATTATTATATTATTATTATTATTATTATTATTATTATTATTATTATTATTATTAATCAAAGTTTCTATTTAATTTCTGAAAATTTGAATTTCTGAAATTTGTTCGATATTTTTTATAAAACACTTGTTCGATACTTTTTATAAAAACAGTTTGTTATAAAACCAATTTTAACAACAAACATTTGTGTTTTTGTTTTTATTCTAATACACGGTTAAATGAACAAATCACTACTTATTGTGTGTTGAAATAATTGTTTTTATATATAAAAAAATTAAATAGAAACTATGAGGTATGATGTATTGACGAAGCGGTTATCCAAGGCGAACATGACCCATACATTTCTGTTTTCTGTTGTTATTCTTTTTTTTTTAAATCCATCTTTAAATAGAATTCTGGTTGTAACCGTTTGACATCGTATCTTTATTAATATTTGGGCTTTTAAGAGAAAATCACAAGGGTTGTCAATTTTCTTAGATATACGCGAATAAATATCACCATATAAATAATAGTAAGAAGTAATAAAATCAGAGGTGATAGGTTCTTACATGAAAATAGTCATCTCATATCTACTCGTTTAATAAAGAGGCCGTGTGTCGAACGACTCGTTTAACTTATAGGTTGAAATTAGAATACAAAGGTAAAAAAACATATATATTTTTATATCGTCACTCGCCAACCTGTTTACGACTTATTTAACCTCTTTATTACAACCCGATAACCCATGTATGACCATTTTAACCCTTACAACTTGAATACATGTTTACAATTCAAATACAGCCCCCACCACCCGTGTGACTCATTTAAATAAATAGGTTACACAAGTAGTTCACTTTAATTGATTTAAGTGTGTCCGGGTCAAGGTAATGTGTGTGACTGAATAAATATACATGTCATGTTTGGGTCTATCAATTCAAGCTGTTAACATGAAACTTGTGTACTCGTTCACCTTATACGGTTGACAACCCTATAAAAATTGATTTATTATACTTGATGAAACATACATGTTACACAGTGGTTGCGGATATGATTTGTTTCTCTTTATTTTTGGTTTTCTATTATCAATTAATCACTTGCACTCTTGTAGTACGAAGGAGCAGTGAAGGAAGATGGAAGGGGTCCTTCTATTTGGGACACATTTGCTCATAAATTTGGTAACTTTTCAATTCAATCCAATATAAGTATTAAACAAAAATAAACAATACTGGTGTCACCCTATTAAGTATAAGATCGTGTAACAAGTATCAAATTTTCTGCATTTAACTCTCATATTTATAGAAAACGGCCTAGATCGAGGCCAGGGCCGTCTCTGAAAATCACAAAAAAAGCCATAAATTCAAATTTTCATACATTCAAATAATTAAAGTCTAAATATTATTCTAAACATTGACAAATTGGGCCACAGAATCACAAATCCAAAATTCTGAAAACGTTTTTGATTCATAAATTCAAACTCTTTAAGATTTTTCTTTAAAAAAGATACAAAACTTTTTTAGATATATGTATATATAAAGTTAAAGTTTTTTCTGGTCCTATTTCGATTAGGGCCCAGAGCTGTCGGCACTTGCTTTTGGCCGGCCCTAATCGAGGCTCACATCGTTAAGAGTTAAGGGTTTTTTACTGTTAAGGAGTCTGTGGTTGCTTGTTGAACAGAAAACACATATTAACAAATTTAAACATTTAGTAAGCAATCTCAAACACCCTTTATATATAATTCACCTATGGATCGTCTCGGATTTTCAAGTGTAAGTGATATTGCGATTTTGACCTCGTAATTTGGCAGGTAAGGTGACTGATTTCAGTAACGCTGATGTGGCAGTTGATCAATACCACTTGTATGAGGCAAGTAATTTTTCTTTCTCTTGAAAAGATTATTGATGTGATTGTAATTGTTTTTGTTTGTAAAAAAAGTTTTGTTTGTTTTGATGGTTCAAACATAGGGTGACATAAAGTTGATGAAGGATATGGGCATGGATGCCTACAGGTTTTCAATCTCATGGCCAAGAATTTTCCCAAGTAAGGAATTTTCAACTTTTTATATTTACTTTTATATAATAAAAAATTATATTAATATCCTTTAAATCACTAAAATTTAATAGAAAATCATGGAAATAACTATTTTTATGTTGTAGTTTTAGGATTAAATACATCTATGACCACAAGATACACAAAATAATTTCATGTATCTACTTTATCTTCACGTATCATCATAAATGTCTTGAAATGTACAAACATGACTCATTTTAAACAACCTGACCCCATGAATCATTATACTTAATAGAAAATTATAGAAATAACTATTTTTATGTTGTAGTTTTAGGATTAAATACCTCTATAATTACAAGATACACAATAATTTCATTTATCTACTTTATCTTGACGTATCATAATAAATGTCTTGAAATATACAAACATGACTTACCTTTTAAGAACATTTAGTACTTATGTTATAAAAAGGTTTATGCATAAAAAGGTCTGATCTTTCTATAAGAATATGTAAACATAACGTAGATAAAATAATTTTACGTATTTCTTAACTTATGAGTTAAAATTATGGCTAATAGAGATGATCAACTCATAAATCTACCTAAAAAGTATTATTCTGATAATTTCTTAAATTTTGATCATTTATATATCTCTCTCCATACTTAACATAATAATATCGTTGAAATTAAATAATATATTTGGTTTTTTTTTTTCTTTTCACAGATGGAAGTGGTCAAATAAACCAAGCTGGAATTGATCATTACAACGCTCTTATTAATTCTTTATTGGCCCATGGTATGTGTATAACTAGAAAACTTAGCCGTTTTCTAGCCAATATTGATCGGTTATAAAAATCTATAAACCAAAACATAAGTTATAAATCCGTTTTACACCATAGTCAAACCAAACCAACTCATTAATAGCCTACTTTTATTACCACGGGGCAGTTTGTTTCACTCTTAATGGTTCAGACCTCTTACTGGTTCAGGATTTAATGGTTCAAACTGTTTGTTTCGTCAGCAGATGTCTGAATGGTTCAGATATTTGTCTCTAAATGGTTAAGCATAATATTGAGTTTGAACGATTAAGACCACTAATCTGAATTGGTCAGACATTTGTCTCTGAATGGTTAAACATTATACTAGCTCTTAATGATTCATACCTCTTACTGACTTAACACTTAATGGTTCACACTCTTATTGGTTTAACACTTAATCATTCAGAAGCTGCCAAACTGCCTCTCTGACCTCTTACTGACTTAGCACTTAATGGTTCAGACCTCTTATTGGTTTAACACTTAATCATTCAGAAGTTGCCAAACAACCCCTGTGACCTCTTACTGACTTAGCACTTAATGGTTCAGGCCTCTTATTGGTTTAACACTTAATCATTCAAAAGTTGCCAAACTACCCCTCTGACCTTACTGACTTAGCACTTACTGGTTCAGACCTCTTAGTGGTTTAACACTTAATCATTCAGAAGTTGTCAAACAACCTCTCTAACCTCTTACTGACTTAGCACTTAATGGTTCATGCCTCTTATTGGTTTAACACTTAATCATTCAGAAGTTGTCAAACAGTCCCTCTGACCTCTTACTGACTTAGCACTTAATGGTTCAGACCTCTTATTGGTTTAACACTTAATCATTCAGAAGTTGTAGACAGCCCCTCTGACCTCTTACTGACTTAGCACTTAATGGTTCAGACCTTTTTATTGGTTTACCACTTAATCATAGAAGTTGCCAAACATCCCCTACTTCTTATATTAGAATTTAGAAGTTTAAAAATACAATTTTACACTTTTTAAATAAAAAAAATGATTATTATTTTTCATGGATTTAAACCATAGGAATCGAACCATACGTGACCCTCTACCATTGGGACCTTCCTCAAGCACTACAAGACCAATACAATGGATGGCTTGACACTCGAATAATGTATGTATTTATTTTCTTCCATCCATAATTTTATTTATTTAAAAAAATATTTATTATTTTCTTTTGTATTTTATTATAACACAGAAATGATTTTGCAACATATGCCGAGACATGTTTCCAGAAATTTGGTGATCGGGTGAAGAACTGGATGACATTTAACGAACCTCATACATTAACGGTACAAGGTTATGATGTCGGCCTTCAAGCACCGGGCCGTTGCTCGATACTTCTTCGATTGTTTTGTCGGTCTGGAAATTCGGCTACTGAACCTTACATTGTTGGTCATAATGTTCTTCTTTCACACGCAGCCGCCATCGACATCTACAAAAGAAAATACAAGGTCAATTTAAACGGTTTATTAAGGGTGTTCGCTGTCCGTTAAAACGATTTCCACAAAAATTTTGGGCCAAACAACTAGCTATGGCCTATGGTTTTAGGAAACGACAACCCAAAAAAACACATTGGGTTGGTCAGTCAGACCGGCCAGCTTTAGCGGTTTGGCAGTTTGAATTTTTATTTTTTTTGTAAACCATTAGTTTGTATTATATTTTTTGAAATGGTAAAGATAATTCATGATTATAATACATATACATAACTAATTTCAAAAATAAAAATAAATAAATGAATAATTAATAGAAGTCAAAGGGCCGGTTTCCTATAATACATATACATAACTACAGATTTCAAAAGTGAAAATAAATATATAATTAATAGAAGTCAAAGGGCCGGTTCCAAGTTTCAAACCAGACAGAACCGTTAAAACAATCAAACCGCAAAAACCGAACTGTTTAGATCTCAAATCAGTCCACCATCCAACTTGCTTCGATTTGGATATTTCGGCCGGTTTCAACTATTTTTGAACACCCATGTTTCCAAACTAATTGTCACAAACATATTAGTTTTTTTTGATGATCAACACTTTTTATTTAACTAAAACATGTTTTGTTGTTCAGGCAAAGCAGAATGGACGCATAGGGATCGCGTTCGATGTCATTTGGTACGTGCCAGGTACAAACAAAACCGAGGACGTTGAGGCAACCCAACGAGCACAAGATTTCCAGTTGGGATGGTTTCTCGATCCTGTAATGTTTGGAGACTACCCGAGCTCAATGAGGACAAGAGTAGGAGACCGGTTACCAAAATTTTCTAAACTTCAATCGACTCTTCTCAAGGGTTCGATCGATTTTGTTGGGTTTAAAAATCATTACACAACATGGTACGCGTGGCATAACTCAACTAGGATCATTGGTGTTTTGCTCAACGATTCTGTTGCAGATTCGGGTTCCATTACCCTTCGTATGTCATTTAAAATGATTCGTTTTGGTTAATATGTAGAACCCAGACTTTTTTAATTTTTATATTGTTGAGTTGCAGTGTACAACTCAACAATGTACACATAATTTCTTAAAAAAGTTTGGGTTCTGTAGTTTATACCAGTTGTCTAATATACAATTTTTTTCGTGTTTTTTTCCAGCGTGGAGAAACGGGAAAGCCATTGGCGACCGGGTACGCAATTTTTTACATGGTATGGGCCAAAATTGTCACCTTTACTTACTATTTTTTTTTTGCTATATTGCAGGCAAATTCAATCTGGTTATACATAGTGCCAGAAGGGTTTAGAAGTTTATTAAATTATGTCAAGAACAGATATGGGAATCCTCTAGTGATTATCACTGAAAATGGTAATTTTTCAATATGAGAGCTTGTACATAGTAATATGGGTGTTACTGTTAACGGTCCGGTTTTAACTATTTATAGAATAAGCCGTAAGTCAAACTGTCAGTAGCGGTTTTTATCAGTATCAACCAAAACCAAACTCAAGCGAAACTGTGACTAACGGTTTGGCTTCGGTTAGTTCACGGTTTGGACTCATTGGGCCTTATCCGTAGTTCCATAAACAAAACCGTTTGGTACGATTTGGACTTTAGAAACTCCTAAACCAACCAACCGAATAAAAAAACTTGACCCCGAAACCAAACTTAAAGACCGGTTTGGACAGTTTCACGGTTTCAAACCAAACCACGAACCCCCCAACTTTATTTTGCACCACCATTTGTGACAAGAGCAAAACATGTAAAGTATGGTTACTTATATGCTTTTTTTCCACAGGTATGGATGACCCAAACAGCCCATTTATCTCTCTCAAAAAAGCACTAAAAGATGAAAAAAGGGTCAAATACTATAATGACTATCTCACAAACTTGCTAGCTGCTATAAAGTAAGCACATTTACTTTGAAAATGCTTTAAATGTTTGTACATACATTGATCAGTTTCCTTAAGTTCCGGTTTGGTGGTATTTGCAAACAGAGAGGATGGGTGTAATGTAAAGGGCTATTTTGCATGGTCATTGTTGGATAACTGGGAATGGGCTGCGGGTTACAGTTCACGATTTGGGTTGTATTTTGTCGACTATAATGACAAGCTCAAAAGATACGCTAAGGACTCGGCTATCTGGTTCAAGAATTTCTTGACTGCGGGTTAGAAGATCAACACATCAGATCATTTGCTGGTCGCGTCTTCATATCTATGAATACACGACCGGTAAACTGAAGAATAAATTTTATTAATTATTTTGGATTTGGTTGTATAATATACATGGATGACTAATTATTTTTTATTTGTTTGTATGCTATTAGTTATTTGTTTCTTAGAGCTTCTTCAGATGAGAGGTATTTGCAAGGGGCCTTCTCTCAACTAGAGATGCACAAACCAGGTTTTTTTTAGAATATAAAACTGGGTAGGAACCGGGTCCGGGTTTGTTCAATAAAGTCAAGAACCGGTTAGGGTAGAAACTGGTTCCTATACGTTCAGGTTTCTGACCGGTTTGGCTGGGTTTTCTTTTGCGTTTTGGCCGGTTCGAGTGTAGGTTTTGACCGGGGAGAGTGAAACCTGGTTAGTTGGTTCGTTGTTGGGTCCGGTTCCTTTTGTTACACCCGGGGTTTTTGGCCGGTTCAGGTCGGGCCCTGATCCTTTTGTTACACCCGGGTTAGGAACTGGTACGTACCCACGGGTCGGATAGGAACCAGTTCCGGGACAGGTGTAAAACCGGATTTTTTTTTGCATCTGTACTCTTTTAAGTTTAAACATCTCTCACACCCAAACACATACAATATCTATTTTAATAGTTTTTACAAAGGTGTTTAAAGGTAGATCGTTTGAAAATAGATGCATTAAAAATGCTCTTATACACAACCAGAAAATGATGTCATGTTATACAGAGGCGAAACCAAAAAGCCTTTAATTTATTTTGGTTCGGAAAGAAATCATAAATTGGTCATAATCGTACCAGACACGCGTATACAGCGATATTTATGGTAAAAATGGAGGAAAGCATACAAATAAAAACAAAAATATAACAAGAGTCTAGTAACGGAGCATGTAAGTGCGACGGCGGAACCAGTTGTAGTCTGGCAATAGCTTCACAGGCCCAGATGCTGCAATTGCTATGTCCTGCATTCATCAAAAATAGTAAAATATAAAAAATCTTGAAGTTTTAAGATATAATAATAATAATAATCCAAATTTAAATCAAAACACATGAAGCCATCTAGGATTGTTGAATACGTATTGAAGTTAAATTTTATAACCGGTAGGACCAATTGAGCATTTTGGCTTTTAGTACGATCACTACAAAATGACTTTTTTGTATCAATCATAGAGATGGTTTGTTTAATTTTCGATTAAATAAAAAATTAGTGAGTATATCAGTCAGTCAAGCAATGACCATTCTAAAACGAATTTAGCAAGTTTAGAAATTTATATCAGTCAGTCAAGCAATGACCATTCTAAACCAATCCTAACCAATAGGATGCCGTATAAATACCAAGTGTAATAGGTGTGGAAAGAGATATTACCTGGTCAAATATAAATCTGTTAGCTACACGTTTGATGGTAGCAGCATCAACTGCATCAATTCTTGCAAATAACTCAGCAAATGGGATTCTACGCCCATATGTAATCAACTGCATAGAAAGACAATTATTATAACGTTGCTCCATAGTAGTTTATAAAAGCATGCCGTCATGATGCTTACAAGGATAATATCTACTTTGTGATTGCATGTACACATAAAATAATTGCTAAAATTTTTTTTTTTGTTCTTAAAGATAGACAGTGTGACAATACAATGAACAAACTGGGCCAGGAAGAATTTTTTTTAAAAAAAAAAACATGACATTAAATTTCAATGATGTGCAAGCGATAAATAATAGAGCAAAATGTAAAAATATAACATAAATCTAAACAGGTTTAAGGTTATATAGTATCAGGTATTTGGTGTACCTGTCGTCCAATGTCTTCAGCAGTAGGGCTGGTTCCATCTATGTGAAGAAGCAATGAAGATTTAAGCTGCAAACAGTTGAAGATTATTATCGAATAAGCTTAATAGATATGTTGCTACTACACATTAAAGATTATATGTTCTGCTAACACTGTTATTTGATGCCACTTTATCTTGCAATTAGCTACAACGGTTTAAGGTTATATAATATTATGTACACAGTGTCACAGTGTGCTTTGTCATAAGTAAACATTTTATTTACCATCTGTCACAGTAATAAAAGGGGACACGTTATCCAACACTACAGAAGTTGAAACATGAACTTGATAAAAAATTTATGGGAATTAAAAGATGAGATTTAGAAAAGACGTATTTAAAACAAAAAAATGGAAACGCTAACAGTGCAATGTGAAGACATGGAATAACAAAAGTACCTGATTTTGAGCACGAACAACATCATCATCATGGACCCGGTAACAAAGTTTGCTTATCTCTTGCATTATTGCAAAAGCCAAATCATCCAAGCAATCCGGCTGCATAATGAACAAAAAGCATTAGCTGACAATCAGTAATCAAAAATCCAATAGTAATATGTCGTAAGAAAGCACTATATAGCACCCACAAAAAAATATCAGTAACCTAAATGAAATGTGAGCTCAAACTCACCTTAGCAACAGCATAGACACCAAATAGTCCAGTGTCTTTATAGTTGGTGTTGAAAGCCATCATGCTCTCAGCAAGTTCACTAATCCCCACCAGCTGAGCGAGCTGAGACCTGTTATAGTTCCCAAAAATAAAAAAAACGATGTCAGATATATCTGCAATAACAATAAAAATCTATATGCAAGTTGGAAGCTAAGAAATAAGCAAAAAAAACATTGTTCAGCTTCTGATAGAATCAATCAAGGCACCTACATCACCAACAGCAATAGCAAGACTAAGAGCTGCTAAGCATAGTTATCAATTGCGAATAGCGACAAATAGCGACGAGGTACCTATATGCTATGTAGCGATGGGCCGAAATAGTGCCCGCTATTTCGTGTTTAGCAATAAGGTAGCTAAAAATTTTAAAAATAAAATAGCTAGTTATAATTTTATAGTAAATTTCCAAAATCGCCCCTGAGGTTTGGGCATGTTTGTCATTTTCATCCAAAACAACTTTTTTGTACCATATAGTATTTTTTGCCATTTTCATCCAAACGTCCAACTTTTTTTTTGCCAAAATCGTCCCTGAGATTTGGGATTTTTTTGCCATTTTCATCCAAATCTTTGATAAAAAAAAATAAAGCAAATTATATGTTTGGATGAAAATGGCAAAAAAATCCCAAAAGTGAAGGGCTATATTGTACAAAAAAGTTGTTTTGGATGAAAATGGCAAACATGTTCAAACCTTAGGGACAATTTTGGCAATTTACTCTAAATTTTATATACATATATAATGTTAGTTTTATACTTTTAATGCATAAATTAATAAGTTTAATGACTAAATGTAAACTAGTGAAACATAGAAGGGTTGTATGTTAAAATACATAAAGTTATTTAACCCTAAAACTCTGAAAGGCTAAAACGCAAAAACACGCAGCCACTCTTCTTCTTCCTCGTTTCGGGCAGAAATTGCAGCACCAGAGCCGGAATTCGTTGGAAGCCTGCTATAATCACGCTATGGAGTCACTAATTAACATATTGGGAGATATGGGCGACACGCTATGAAGCGCACAATAGCAAACTGCTATCAATAACTAGGCTGCTAAGGGTATCCAAGGACAATGAAGCAAACGAATATGATCCCTAGTCTCTTACAATTGCATATTGTCGGGTTTGACCAACCAAGAAAAAAAAGAATACCAACCCCATATGTTTGCCGCCACCAGCAGTTTTGTTCCATGATCCAAGCATAGCTTGTATGACCATTAAAGCTATAGAATCCGGATCTGTCCATGCTGCTCCATTGAACGCAACAGCAAATTGAGCAAGTGGCGCGTCATCATCCCTCATACGGATCTGAGTATTTCACATTATCAGTAACATTGTTATAATTAATTATCCGAAAAGAAAATGTTTGTTCAACTGTAAAAAATCAAGCTAAAGAAAACTATAATACACACCTCAGAACCGGTGAATATTGCAGGCTCCTTTTCTACTAACTGAGTTGTAGTAATAGGATTCGGCAGATAGTTTTGTGAACAAGTTCTTCGCCTGCTCTACAACATCCTCGTGCTTAACAGCTCCAGAGGCGGAAATTACCTGTAACATATAAATAAATTACAAAAACATTACTTTTTTACAATATATTATAATTGAAACTATGGGGATTGAAATACTAAATTTTGATGATGAATTATATTATTGATAATTTAATATTCAAGTTGAGTACCATTCTATGGGCTGCATAGTGGGTTGAAATGTAATCTTGAATATCTTTTTTAGTGATCTTCTGAATGTTTTCAGCTGGTCCAAGAATGGTCCTACCAAGAGGAGTGTATTGGAAAGCAGTAGCATGCAAATGATCAAAAATTACTTCCTCGGTCTGTGCTCCAACCTGAAACCAACATTGAATAACACAAAACATTCAGTACAACAGCTGCAAAAAGATTATACTACAGCAAATCAAACATTGCGGCATAAACTCTAAAAAGTAAGCAGCCTTTTCCTTGAAACAAACATAAGCAGAGAGGTTGAAATGTAATCACTTGAAGGCCAAACTATCCTCATGCTTACTAGTAACTTACTGACTCTTAAGCGTTTAGTGGCTTGGTAATACCATATCTACAGGTGTGTATAACAATCCGAACTTAGTTGTAGCATAGTGAAAACCTTAATGCAATCATGCTACCTGTACCTACTATCTAATTTCAACCAAATGACCTCTTCGTCCAAAGACCTTCCCGAGATAAAGCATATCACTTCATTTTCAAAATCTTGTTTACAAACATGCAACTGTGTCAACATACACTACCATTACACACCAATCACTACACCACACAATACAATACACGCCTAATATCCCTACCATCCCAACCACCAACCTCGAACCCCTAACCTTAAATGTCACATCTTAAATACTAACCAAAACAAACCACAATCCAGTAAGTACTAAATAAAACCACACATCTCAAATCCATGCCTACTTTGTATAACCATCCATCTCTTCTCTAAAAATTCACATACTTACAACTACAAATTAAACACTCCTACAACATAAAGCTCAAAACTTTATCATCAATCAACAAACACAAATAAATTATCAATACCTCTTCCATCTCCCTCAGAATCACACCACGTTCCCGATTAATCAACCGCTCATCAAAAGTCGAATTCTGCAAAATATCCGATAAAATATCCAACGCCTTGGGCGCATCACTGCCCATAACTTTAGCATAATAAGTGGTCTGTTCTCTGGACGTATACGCATTCAAATGCCCACCCATATTCTCAATCTCCTCTTCCAAACTCCTCACAGACCTCTTCTCCGTCCCCTTAAATATCATATGCTCCAAAAAATGCGCCACACCGTTCGTCTCCTCTGTTTCAAACCTCGACCCTGCGTCGATCCAGACTCCAACGGTGGCCGTTTGCGACGCGAGGTTTGACTCGGTGGCGACTCGGAGGCCGTTGGGGAGAGTGGTGACTCGTGTCTCGGGGTATGTGAGGATAGATGTGTGATCCGTTAGGGTGGGAAAGGGAGAGTTGTGTTTGAGGAACTTAGGGTTAGGGTTTTCGAGGCGTTTGAGCTTCGATTTGACTTGTTCGGCGATGTGGTCGTAGATCATTTGGTTTGGATGCGGTGGAGCTGGTGCCGGAGTGTCGGAGACGCTGGCGACGGCGGTGGAAGCAGATCTGGTGGTGGAGAGGGATTGGGGAGAGCGGCGGGAGAGCTTGAGGAGGTGGCGGATCGCCATGGCTGGTGGTTCTGTGATTGCAAATCTGAAATTAGGGTTTGATTTTGGGAGAAGATGATGATGATGATGTAATCTCAAAGAAACGAGTCGGGTCGGGTTACGAAATGGGGTCGAATTGGTCGTTTCTATCAACGGTTTTTACTCTTTCTTTTGATATTTTTTTTTTTTGTATAATGAAAGAGTTGATTATTACACAAGTGATAATCTATGTGTTTTGATCTTAATCATGTTTTTTTTAATAACTAAGTTAGATTATAACATTTATTTTATTTAAAGTATGATAAGTTTATGGGAAACAACTACTTTTAATGTTAATAAAATGATAAAATATATATGGGTAGGATTCGGTTACAAAGTTTAAAATTAATAAAAATTGTATAAAGTCAAAAAACACCATAATTTCAACCATAGACTACACCTCAACCCAACAAATAACACAATGAATATTACTAAAACGTCGTATTTTAATCCTAACATTATATAAAAACTTCAAACACACCATCGTAGACCTGTTAATATAAAACACGGCATGATAATCAATATAAAACATAATAATGTTAGCCATTTGATAATGAAAATCTTATTATCCAAAACATAAAATAAAACCACATTTATGGTGTTTTCGTAATCTTCATTTTGTTATTTGTAAGTTTTCAGTGTGTTTTATGGTTGGCATTATAGTGTATATGACTTTTTACACTTCATATGAATTTTAGACTTTATAGCAACTCCTAGCCAAATATATAAATACCACATAACATATGTTCGGTCAACCCCTCCTCCTTAAAAATCAAGAGTTACAATGACTCACTTCTTCTATTGACCGTTGTTAATATTCAATGAATGCCATTGTCACAACCTAATCCTAGAGGTCACATCATGTAGTTTCATAGGTGTATTGGTGTCGTCTCTTGTGATGATAATCATGTATTTAGCTTTGTTTTTTGAGCTTTTCGATCCTTTATCGGAGATCGTGACAACATTTCACATAACACTCGGTTTTTTTATTTCAAAGTGAGGCAATTGATGACTTATGGTATTCAGAAAACGATATGGAAGGAGATGATGGTTTTGTTTATAGTGATTGTATTCATGTGCAATTACACTCGTAAATAATGTTGCACTTGTCGGAACCTTGGCCCGTGTGGTTTTATTCTTTTATTTAGAGTTAAATGCTTGGTTGGTCCCTGTGGTTTACCATTTTTGCAGACTTGGTCCTAATGGTTCAATAATTACAGATGATCTACTTTTAATTTTTAAACGATGAATAAATTTGTTAGATTCGGTTACAAGTTTAAAATTATAAAACTTATATAAAATCAAAAAACACCCATAATTTCAACCATGACTACCCTCAACCAACAAATAACACAAATGAATACACTAAAACGTCGTATTTTAATTCCTAACATTATATAAAAGCTTCAACACACCATCGTAGACCTAGTTAATATAAAACACGGCTTTGATAATCAATTATTTAAAACAAATATTGTCTACTTTGATAGATAATCAATTATATCCAAAACATAAAAAAACACATTTATGGTGTTTAGTAATACTACCATTTTGTTATTTGTAAGTGTTCATGTCTTTTTATTATGTTCATTTATAGTGTTTATGACTTTTAACACGTTATTAGAATTTTAACTTTAATACATATCCTGCCAATATTAAATATTACGAAATTAACATATGTTCGGTCTCAAACCCCTCCTCCTAAAATCAAGAGTTACAATTTCACTTACTTCCAATTGAACTTGAATTTTGTTAATATTCAATTTGAATGCCAAATCTATTTCAAACCTATATCCTAGAGGTCAATCATGTAGTTATTAGGTGTATTGGTGTCGTCTTTGGATGTAATATGTATTTAGCTTTTTTAGACTTTTTACGATCCTTTTAATCGGAGATCGTGACAACATTTCACATAAAACTCGTTTTTATTATTCAAAGTGAGCAATTGATGACTATGGTATATCAGAAAACGATATGGAAGGAGATGATGGTTTTGTTTATAGTGATTGTATTCATGTGCAATTACAACTCGTATAATGTTTTATTAGAACTTGTCGGAACCTGGCCCGTGTGGTTTTTTTCCCTTTATTTAGAGTTAAAATCTTGTTGGTTCCTGTGGTTTACCATTTTTGCAGACATTGTCCATCATGGTTCAATAATTACAGAGTTGAATCCGGTGGTGTAATTTTATAAAACTGGGATGGCCCTATCACTAACATTGTTAGATTTCCCAGTTAAGTATGTTGAAATTACTAATTATCCCTTAACCAATTAAAATATAAAGAGATCAGGTCCCATACTTATCTCTTCATCACCCATACTTTCTTCCCACACCTACATTCAAACATGCAACACCATAACACCTTTTGTTTCTCCGCCAATTCTTCATGTACTGCACGCATGCGATTCTTCAGCACCTTAATTATGTCCAGATCTAGCTTTTCTAGGCTTGCGATTCGTCGTTGATTTTTTTTCTACAACTTTTGCTACTGTTAGCACTTGTTATTCCAAGATCTACAAAATTGAATTTGAAATTGAGATTGGTGTGTTATGGAATGATTTAGAGACATAAGAACTTCTAGTTCTTAGTGTGGCTATCTACTACTTTTCTTCAACTTGTTATGAACTTTAGTTGTATAGTGTGGAGTGTTGAGAAGCGAGTGGATTAGGCATTTTAATTTATAATTAAAATTAGTTGTCTTGTTGTGTAAATAACTTCGTGGAAAAATTGCTGTACTCTGTTTTCATTGTGTTTATATAAAAGACACCCCAAATCCAAGAAACTGCTTACTCTGTTTCAATTTTAATTGTCCGAAAAGTTGCAACATTGGAAATTTTTTTATGATATTTCCTTTTTGCCCATTACCAGAAACAATTTTTAACAATATTCAGGTTCAAAGTTTTTTTAATCTATTATATTTATGGTTTTTTTGGTCATTTGGCATTTTGGTCAAATTAGTAAACCATCTTTATCCAACGACTTCTAACTAAACTTTGCAATGAGAGAGTAGTTCATGGGTGTCTGAGTGTAAAATTCTGATTATAATAAGTTAAGTTACATAGCTCAATGATTTTGATTGGAAGATTTGGGATGGGGAGGAGGTTGGTGGTTTGCAGTTGTGAAGGAGGAGTGATGGTGGTATTGATTTGAACAGAGGTGAAGAAGATGAGTTAGGTGGGACCCTTCTTATATATATAATATTAATTGTTTAAGGCATATATGTTAATTTTCACATATACTTAACTGAGAAATCAACCAAAGGTTAATGATAGGGTTCACCCGAGTTTAAAAATCACATATCACCTGGTCAACTCTGTAATTATTGAACCATTAGACCAAGTCTACAAAAATAACAAACCACAGGGACCAACCAACATTTAACTCTTTATTAATGGCTAACCTAAAATTTACTTCAAGAATCTTTATTTCGATTCCTTTTATCCATTACTGATTGATACCATAAGCAACTTTCAATTAATTGAGACAACTTTTACTTATCTATTGAAACAATCAAATATGTATCATAAGTGTCTAGTTCTTGTATGTGTTATATGAAGTATTGGTACAACATAATCAATACCTTATATTATTATCATGATTGGTTAATTAGTTAGTAGGGTATTTAATTATTTCTTAATTATATATATATTAATTCAATGTTTTCACAATCAAATAACAATGAATCTAATGCCTTTTCGGTTCTAAAGATGAGATGGTGGTGTAATGGAAGAGGTTTAGTGGAGCAACGTGTTGGGGTTAGAGACCACAGCACATTCTGGCGAAGTAAGCAAACCACAATGTTTGCGGTAGAACCTTTGAAGATCGACCAGTGACAGCGGTGGTTAGAGGGTTTTAATCTAACAGTGAAACGAACATTTCCAGCGGTTAGTCTTTTACGTTCATCATCTAGTAACAACAAATAAACAGTGAAGATTACTAAAACGTCGTATTTTAATCCTAACATTATATAAAAACTTCAAACACACCATCATAGACCTGTTAATATAAAACGCGGCATGATAATCAATATAAAACATAATAATGTTAGCCATTTGATAATCAAAATCTTATTATCCAAAACACAAAATAAAACCCACATTTATGGTGTTTTAGTAATCTTCCTTTTGTTATTTTTGAGTTTTTAGTGTGTTTTGTGGTTGGCATTATAGTGTTTATGACTTTTTACACTTCTTGTGAATTTTAGAGTTTATAGCCAACTCCTAGCCAAATATATAAATACCACATAACATATGTTCGGTCAACCCCTCCTCCCTAAAAATCAAGAGTTACAATGACTCATTTCTTCTATTGACCGTTGTTAACATTCGGTGAATGCTATTGTCACAACCTAATCCTAGAGGTCACATCATGTAGTTTCTAGGTGTATTAGTGTCGTCTCATGTGATGATAATCATGTATTTAGCTTTGTTTTTTAGCTTTTTCGATCTTTTTATCGGAGATCATGACAGCATTTCACATAAGACTCGTTTTTATTATTTCAAAGTGAGGCAACTGATGACTATGATATTTAGAAAACGATATGGAAGGAGATGATGGTTTTGTTTATAGTGATAGTATTCATGTGCAATTACACTCGTAAATAATGTTGCAGTTGTCGGAACCTTGCCCCGTATGGTTTTATTCTTTTATTTGATGGTTAACCTGAAATTTGACTACAAGAATCTTTATTTTGATTGCCCCTTAATCCATTACTGATTGATACCATAAACACTTTCAATTAATTGAGACAACTTTTACTTATCTATTGAAACATCAAATATGTAATCATAAGTGTCTAGTTCTTGTATTGTGGTATATGAAGTTTGGTAGCAACAAACAAATACCTATTATATTATCATGTTGTTAATTAGTTAGTAGGGTATGTTTAATTATCTTTTATATATATATATATATATATATATATATCTAATATTTTTTCACAACAGACTAAACAATGAATCTAATGCCTTTCTGGTTCTAAAGATGATGATGGTGGTGTAATGGAAGAGGTTTGTGGAGCAACGTGGTGGTTAGAGACCACAAGCACATTCTGGCGAAGTAAGCAACCACACAATGTTTGCGGTGGAACCTTTGAAGATCGACAGTGACAGCGGTGGTTAGGTTTTAACAGAGACAGCGGTGGTTAGAGTTCTAACAGTGAAACCGATTTCCTAGCGGTTAGTCTTTTACGTTCATCATCTAGTAACAACAAATAACACAGTGAAGATTACTAAAACGTCGTATTTTAATCCTAACATTATATAAAAACTTCAAACACACCATCGTAGACCTGTTAATATAAAACGCGGCATGATAATCAATATAAAACATAATAATGTTAGCCATTTGATAATCAAAATCTTATTATCCAAAACTCAAAATAAAACCCACATTTATGGTGTTTTATTAATCTTCCTTTTGTTATTTTTGAGTTTTCAGTGTGTTTTGTGGTTGGCATTATAGTGTTTTATGACTTTTTACACTTCTTATGAATTTTAGAGTTTATAGCCAACTCCTAGCCAAATATATAAATACCACATAACATATGTTCGGTCAACCCCTCCTCCCTAAAAATCAAGAGTTACAATGACTCATTTCTTCTATTGACCGTTGTTAACATTCGGTGAATGCTATTGTCACAACCTAATCCTAGAGGTCACATCATGTAGTTTCTAGGTGTATTAGTGTCGTCTCATGTGATGATAATCATGTATTTAGCTTTGTTTTTTAGCTTTTTCGATCTTTTTATCGGAGATCATGACAGCATTTCACATAAGACTCGTTTTTATTATTTCAAAGTGAGGCAACTGATGACTATGATATTTAGAAAACGATATGGAAGGAGATGATGGTTTTGTTTATAGTGATAGTATTCATGTGCAATTACACTCGTAAATAATGTTGCAGTTGTCGGAACCTTGCCCCGTATGGTTTTATTCTTTTATTTGATGGTTAACCTGAAATTTGACTACAAGAATCTTTATTTTGATTGCCCCTTAATCCATTACTGATTGATACCATAAACACTTTCAATTAATTGAGACAACTTTTACTTATCTATTGAAACATCAAATATGTAATCATAAGTGTCTAGTTCTTGTATTGTGGTATATGAAGTTTGGTAGCAACAAACAAATACCTATTATATTATCATGTTGTTAATTAGTTAGTAGGGTATGTTTAATTATCTTTATATATATTATTATTTTTTATATATATTATATATATATATATTATCAATGTTTTCACAACAGACTAACAATGAATCTAATGCCTTTCTGGTTCTAAAGATGATGATGGTGGTGTAATGGAAGAGGTTTGTGGAGCAACGTGGTGGTTAGAGACCACAAGCACATTCTGGCGAAGTAAGCAACCACACAATGTTTGCGGTGGAACCTTTGAAGATCGACAGTGACAGCGGTGGTTAGGGTTTTAACAGAGACAGCGGTGGTTAGAGTTCTAACAGTGAAACCGATTTCCTAGCGGTTAGTCTTTTACGTTCATCATCTAGTAACAACAAATAACACAGTGAAGATTACTAAAACGTCGTATTTTAATCCTAACATTATATAAAAACTTCAAACACACCATCGTAGACCTGTTAATATAAAACGCGGCATGATAATCAATATAAAACATAATAATGTTAGCCATTTGATAATCAAAATCTTATTATCCAAAACTCAAAATAAAACCCACATTTATGGTGTTTTATTAATCTTCCTTTTGTTATTTTTGAGTTTTCAGTGTGTTTTGTGGTTGGCATTATAGTGTTTATGACTTTTTACACTTCTTTGAATTTTAGAGTTTATAGCCAACTCCTAGCCAAATATATAAATACCACATAACATATGTTCGGTCAACCCTCCTCCCTAAAAATCAAGAGTTACAATGACTCATTTCTTCTATTGACCGTTGTTAACATTCGGTGAATGCTATTGTCACAACCTAATCCTAGAGGTCACATCATGTAGTTTCTAGGTGTATTAGTGTCGTCTCATGTGATGATAATCATGTATTTAGCTTTGTTTTTTAGCTTTTTCGATCTTTTTATCGGAGATCATGACAGCATTTCACATAAGACTCGTTTTTATTATTTCAAAGTAGGCAACTAATGACTATGATATTTAGAAAACGATATGGAAGGAGATGATGGTTTTGTTTATAGTGATAGTATTCATGTGCAATTACACTCGTAAATAATGTTGCAGTTGTCGGAACCTTGCCCCGTATGGTTTTATTCTTTTATTTGATGGTTAACCTGAAATTTGACTACAAGAATCTTTATTTTGATTGCCCCTTAATCCATTACTGATTGATACCATAAACACTTTCAATTAATTGAGACAACTTTTACTTATCTATTGAAACATCAAATATGTAATCATAAGTGTCTAGTTCTTGTATTGTGGTATATGAAGTTTGGTAGCAAACAAAACAAAATCACCTATTATATTATAGGTTGTTAATTATTTATAGGGTTATGTTTAATTATCTTATATATATATATATATATATAATCAATGTTTTCACAACAGACTGAAACAATGAATCTAATGCCTTTCTGGTTCTAAAGATGATGATGGTGGTGTAATGGAAGAGGTTTGTGGAGCAACGTGGTGGTTAGAGACCACAAGCACATTCTGGCGAAGTAAGCAACCACACAATGTTTGCGGTGGAACCTTTGAAGATCGACAGTGACAGCGGTGGTTAGGGTTTTAACAGAGACAGCGGTGGTTAGAGTTCTAACAGTGAAACCGATTTCCTAGCGGTTAGTCTTTTACGTTCATCATCTAGTAACAACAAATAACACAGTGAAGATTACTAAAACGTCGTATTTTAATCCTAACATTATATAAAAACTTCAAACACACCATCGTAGACCTGTTAATATAAAACGCGGCATGATAATCAATATAAAACATAATAATGTTAGCCATTTGATAATCAAAATCTTATTATCCAAAACTCAAAATAAAACCCACATTTATGGTGTTTTATTAATCTTCCTTTTGTTATTTTTGAGTTTTCAGTGTGTTTTGTGGTTGGCATTATAGTGTTTATGACTTTTTACACTTCTTTGAATTTTTGAGTTTATAGCCAACTCCTAGCCAAATATATAAATACCACATAACATAGTTCGGTCAACCCCTCCTCCCTAAAAATCAAGAGTTACAATGACTCATTTCTTCTATTGACCGTTGTTAACATTCGGTGAATGCTATTGTCACAACCTAATCCTAGAGGTCACATCATGTAGTTTCTAGGTGTATTAGTGTCGTCTCATGTGATGATAATCATGTATTTAGCTTTGTTTTTTAGCTTTTTCGATCTTTTTATCGGAGATCATGACAGCATTTCACATAAGACTCGTTTTTATTATTTCAAAGTAAGGCAACTAATGACTATGATATTTAGAAAACGATATGGAAGGAGATGATGGTTTTGTTTATAGTGATAGTATTCATGTGCAATTACACTCGTAAATAATGTTGCAGTTGTCGGAACCTTGCCCCGTATGGTTTTATTCTTTTATTTGATGGTTAACCTGAAATTTGACTACAAGAATCTTTATTTGTTTGCCCCTTAATCCATTACTGATTGATACCATAAACACTTTCAATTAATTGAGACAACTTTTACTTATCTATTGAAACATCAAATATGTAATCATAAGTGTCTAGTTCTTGTATTGTGGTATATGAAGTTTGGTAGCAACAAACAAATACCTATTATATTATCATGTTGTTAATTAGTTAGTAGGGTATGTTTAATTATCTTATTATATATATATATATCAATGTTTTCACAACAGACTGAACAATGAATCTAATGCCTTTCTGGTTCTAAAGATGATGATGGTGGTGTAATGGAAGAGGTTTGTGGAGCAACGTGGTGGTTAGAGACCACAAGCACATTCTGGCGAAGTAAGCAACCACACAATGTTTGCGGTGGAACCTTTGAAGATCGACAGTGACAGCGGTGGTTAGGGTTTTAAC
Source organism: Scalesia atractyloides (assembly GCA_947069175.1). NCBI lineage: Eukaryota > Viridiplantae > Streptophyta > Magnoliopsida > Asterales > Asteraceae > Scalesia > Scalesia atractyloides. The sequence continues at coordinate 92,465,145 of CAMTDV010000030.1, forward strand.
AGAGACAGCGGTGGTTAGAGTTCTAACAGTGAAACCTATTTCCTAGCGGTTAGTCTTTTACGTTCATCATCTAGTAACAACAAATAACACAGTGAAGATTACTAAAACGTCGTATTTTAATCTAACATTATATAAAAATTTCAAACACACCATCGTAGACCTGTTAATATAAAACGCGGCATGATAATCAATATAAAACATAATAATGTTAGCCATTTGATAATCAAAATCTTATTATCCAAAACTCAAATATAAAACCCACATTTATGGTGTTTTATTAATCTTCCTTTTGTTATTTTTGAGTTTTCAGTGTTTTTGTGGTTGGCATTATAGTGTTTATGACTTTTTACACTTCTTGTGAATTTTTGAGTTTATAGCCAACTCCTAGCCAAAATATATAAATACCACATAACAAGGTTCGGTCAACCCTCCTCCCTAAAAATCAAGAGTTACAATGACTCATTTCTTCTATTGACCGTTGTTAACTTCGGTTGAATGCTATTGTCACAACCTAATCCTAGAGGTCACATCATGTAGTTTCTAGGTGTATTAGTGTCGTCTCATGTGATGATAATCATGTATTTAGCTTTGTTTTTTAGCTTTTTTCGATCTTTTTATCGAGATCATGACAGCATTTCACATAAGACTCGTTTTTTATTATTTCAAAGTAAGGCGACTAATGACTATGATATTTAGAAAACGATATGGAAGGAGATGATGGTTTTGTTTATAGTGATAGTATTCATGTGCAATTACACTCGTAAATAATGTTGCAGTTGTCGGAAACCTTGCCCCGTATGGTTTTATTCTTTTATTTGATGGTTAACCTGAAATTTGACTACAAGAATCTTTATTTTGATTGCCCCTTAATCCATTACTGATTGATACCATAAACACTTTCAATTAATTGAGACAACTTTTACTTATCTATTGAAACATCAAATATGTAATCATAAGTGTCTAGTTCTTGTATTGTGGTATATGAAGTTTGGTAGCAACAAACAAATACCTATTATTTATCATGTTGTTAATTAGTTAGTAGGGTATGTTTAATTATCTTATATATATATATATATATATATCAATGTTTTCACAACAGACTGAACAATGAATCTAATGCCTTTCTGGTTCTAAAGATGATGATGGTGGTGTAATGGAAGAGGTTTGTGGAGCAAGTGGTGGTTAGAGACCACAAGCACATTCTGGCGAAGTAAGCAACCACACAATGTTTGCGGTGGAACCTTTGAAGATCGACAGTGACAGCGGTGGTTAGGGTTTAACAGAGACAGCGGTGGTTAGAGTTCTAACAGTGAAACCTATTTCCTAGCGGTTAGTCTTTTACGTTCATCATCTAGTAACAACATTAGTTCACGCATATTCAAATTATAGAAAATTTCACAAAACTCTCAAACCCTAATTTTGTTCTATTATACTGGTGTGTTAATTTTCCATGCTCATGTTTGCTTGGAGACAATGATCAACGAGAGAGTAAGCATTCAATTTCATAAATTCTATTCAATTTTGTGATTTATTTTTTTAATTATGCTTGATCTTTGACTTAAGTTAATTAGTGTTTGATTGCTCATCATTTGGTGAATTATCTTAATTTTGTTGTAACTTCTATAGCTCCATAATATATCAATTTGTTTTTTAAGACACATATACAAAATTTACAAATATATTAGACATATTTTTCACTTCGATACATTGTAACGTTTTTATGCATTCTTGGTTGCTTAAAGCAAGAATTATTAGATAACTGTATAAAGATAAAAACATTTAGTGAAACCGATTTTTGACGGCTAGCCTTTAACATTCATCATCAAGTTGCAACATTGGTTCATGCATATTCATATTATATTAGATTTCATTAAACTCTCAATGTTTAATCATTTAAGTTTGTTCATTTGTTCATATTGGACTAAAGTGGAATGTTGTGAGAGTATGTTGGTGTTGTTTTGAAGTTAATTTTATCGATGTCGAGTTTAGTTTGATTTGCCATTTGTTTTATATTCGTTAATATTTTTTTGTAGGTTAATTAGGGTGATAAGTTCAGCGTGTTGTTATTTTTATAGGTTCGAACATTGATGAAGATGTGATGAAGAAGGCGTTCTGATCCGGCACCAGCTCTTCATATCTGGCACTTGTAGATGAAGAAGTCGACTCTGATCCGGCGAGCTCACGCTCAGGTCGATCTAACAACGAAATAACGCGTTTAAACTTCATGACCACCACGTCGGCAACGACTTTATGATATGTAACAGATTGTTGTTGAGATTGTGATTAAAAAAACAGACAAAAGAGCTTCTTGACGCTTTCGAGATCGGAAATGGCTTCTTAAACGAAGTTTGTTTCGGAGGGTGTGGTGGTTCGAAAACCGATTATGAAATCTAGTGCCATGGTGGTTACTGGTTAGAGTTAGACCATGAAAATATTTGTGTAGTGTCTTTTTTTTGTTGGTGATAAGAATTGGTCAAAGTGGGGATTGGAGAGGTAAATAGGGGAAGGTGAGATGTGGGTGACAGGCATGTTTTATTGTTAACCTTGGTAAAAAGTGTGAGTAAGATCCAACCATACAGCTCATCCTGTTTTTTTTTTATTTATTGACTAAAGCAATCAATCTTTAAAGAAATGTTGATACGGTTTCAAATGTTGGAAATTTATTATACTTCAGGGGTCGTATGATAACTTTATTAAAGTTTGAACGACGAAACGTAAATCGTTTATATAAAAAGAGTTATTGTTACACTTCTCGTATGATAAATATATCAAAATCCAAGTTTATAAATGTAAATCATTTATACAAAAAGGTTATTAGAGTTCAGTGCATCATATGCCAACTTTATAAAGTTTAGGGTTAGAAACTTAAATTAATAAAAAGTAATAACATTAGACCTTACAAAATTGACAAAAAAGAAAAAAATTAACCTTATTAAACTTCAAGGGTCGTAAGATAACTTTATGAAAGATGAAACATAAATTGTTTATAAAAAAGAGTCGTTGTTACACTTTCCGTATGATAATCTATTAAAATTCAAGTGTATAAACGTAAATCATCTATAAGAATTATTAGAGTTCAAGGTTAGAAACTTAATAAAAAATACTAATAAAATTGACCAATAAAAAAGTACTACGATTAACAATTCATTTTGTTATTTGTATAGAACTAGTTGATGCCCCGCCCGCGTTGCGGAGCGATGGTCGAATAATTCTCAACCAATTAAAAAACAGTCATATTGTTTTGCTAGAAAAAAAACTAAAACGATGAGAAAAACGTTATTTTGAGCTCAGGGCAAAACAGTAATTTGTTAGGACTAGGACTAATGAGCGAGTGTTAAGCAGGTCATTGACACAAAAAACAATTAAATCGAGTCAATCAATTAAAACAAAAAACTTTTATAGTTTTGCTAAACAAAAAACAAAACAATGGCAATACTATAATTTTAACTAAGGGCAATGTTGTATTTTTTTATTGTGGTAAATCGTAATTCCAAAAGTAAAGTGGTGGTAATACAGTAAATTTGAAGCAGGGGCAAGTTCCTAAATTTGCGTAAGTATGAATTTGAACTAAGGGCACAATCGTAATTTTAGGCTGGAGGAAAACATAATTTTATTTTAATTGAGAGCAAAACTGTAATTTTGACTTGGAGGGGGGGGGGGGGGGGAGCATAAATGTATTTTGAACAGGGTGCAAAATGATAATTTTTAACAGAGAACAAAGTCGTAACTTTTAGCTAGGGGGAAACATATTTTTATTTTGAAATGGGGAGCAAAAACGTAATTTTGAGATGCGGGCAAAATCGTAATTTTTAAGGTTAAAAGCGTAATTTTTACTAAGGGCAAAAGCATAGTTTTATTTTGAGTTGGGGGCGAAAACGTAATTTTAAACCGGTGGCAAAAACGTAATTTTAAAGTGAGTATAAAATGATAAACTGGTTGGTTCAATGGGGGAGTTCCAGGCAGCTTGCTGGCACTATTCCCCATTGGAACTAATGGCAAAACTGTAATTTTGAATCGAGGGCAAAATTGAAAATTTTAGCTTGGAACTGGGGGCAAATACATAAATTTGAACTGATTGCAAAATCGTTATTTTAAAGTGGGCATAAATTTATAAATTAATTGGGCTAATAGGGAAGTTTCAGGACAAGTGCCTCACATCTCATTATTAGGGCATGGGGCATACGACCAATATTTTTTAGCGGAAATAGAGGATTCTTTCTCTAACGGCTATCTCTGCCCACTTCTCTCTTTTTTTCTTTTTTGGAGATCTAGTAGAGTCAGTCTAGTCTGTACTTCTACATTGGAGCCATCCATCCGTGGGACCCCAACAATCATATCTCGTTTTTCTCCACCCTATCTCTGAGACCTTTTTTCTTTGAGATTTACAAAGTTTTATATACGATTCCCAATCAGAAGCTCCAGATCTGGGTTTTCTTTTATATGCCCGAGAAGGATGAAAATATGCAGCTCCTCCAGTTCTTTTTAACAATATATAATTAATTAAACCTGCAACAAATATATCTTTGATAAAGAAAGGCGTACATCAGCCTATTTTAAAAGTGTAGATTGAAGTGGGCAAAGGTACAATCAATATTGAAAGGTGTATGACTCTCTCTATATACTTCATATAAGGAAGAGACACATCCTGACATTGGCATGATGCAAAAGGTGTTCTAGATGTTCTCAACTTTACACCTCTGCATCCATGGCTTATCGTCATATAGATGATACCCCCTTTAACAAGAAGTTCTCCGCTCCTTTTAGTCTTCACGCCACCCGCCTGCCTCTCACCCACTTTTCCACCATCCGTCAGCGTGTGTCACTGGCGTGCACAGATACCTGCCATCATCGGCGGACAATCCTTTTGTCCATTTCCTTTGCTGCGGAAGGTTTTTCACGGTGTCACCCAAATCAGAAGTCCGCCACCTCTGGTGGATATCTTCTCACTTGCGCCATATCCGGTGACCACCATCATGCTCCCGCCGCTAGTGGCGGGCAACCTTTTCACGTCTTCGAACACGCGTAATAGATCACCACCTTTGGTGGTGTCCTCCTTTGCCCCCCACCACATGCATGTGGACATAAACTACGCCCACTATGCACAATGGGTACATTAACCCGCCGCCACGCACCCCTAGACATGCCTTCGCCATCTCATTCCGCCATCCTCAGCGGGCTACCATCTCAATCTTCACCAACCTATCTTGAGCCGGTTTTATTAACTAAGAGCTTAGCAATGGCGCAAGTGAAGTCCAACCCATAAGTCAAAATGGATACCAACATTAAACGAAACTTTGTAGATTCACGCGCCACCGCATCCTTCTGCTACATGCCTTATTATGTGTGATATGGTGCCATTACCTGCGTTGGCATCATTGTCAACCGGTGACATTACTATACCCCGCGCCACCCGCCTTCAAGCAACGAAGGAGCTGAGGTTTCTTCAGTTGAACGAAACAGAACCAACTGATCCGTTTACCAGGTTCAAAATCTCATGCTTCTTTGCATAATCTCTTGAGAATTCTGATACACTTCAGTGATCATGGAAGTCGTGCTTTCACTTTTCATGTCTGTTTATTTTTCATGTTTAAAGTTTGTATGTATCACGCAAAACCCACGAGATTTTGAAAAAAATAAATAAATAATGGTGAACGGAAGCCATGGCCCATAACAATAAATAAAGGCTATGGATTCGGTGACTCCACTGACATGCTCAAGTATAATAAATATATATATATGTACAATACACATATTTACTCGAATTGCTTAGTAGGCTAGTGTTATACTTTTCCCAATAAACTAAGTTAGCTAAAGCTTAGCAAATGGAATCAATCCAAGGATACGGTTAAGAGTTCACTGTTTAAATGATTAATAAACATGTGACATTTGCTACATGTACTTGTGTCATTAGTCATTACTTAATATTATTCAAGATCGATGCTTCTAATACTTACTCAGCAGCAATGAGATGGGGACTATCTTGGTTTAACCCCCACTACAAGTGGCGCCACAAGCTATTTTATAAATAGGCACCTGATGAACGCTCAACCGTGTTCGGCTATGGTACCTTCCTTAGCGTGTGGTGTATGGGCTGGATAGTCACTTTGCCCGTGTCGCTAATCTTGACAACTCATTAGGTCACGCCACCTTATGTGAACGACTCGCTTGGTCGCGCCATCACTGGACTTTATACCACTCTTATCTATAGTTCCAACTAACCTTTTCGAAAAGCAGGGTTGAACTTTTAGACAAGACAAGGGAACATGCGCCTACATATGGAAGGCAGGGGAAGCTCACGGACAAAAGGGTGAATAATTTTTAACATGTCCCTCGGTACATCTTTCAAACATACTCTTTGCCACTTTTCCGTTTCATTAATAAAGTAAGGATTATGGTTACACATTAAATTAGCATTACTACATAAAAGCTTGCTGCTACGGATTAGAGTAGGCCATCTTCAACTTAATGTTTATGGCCTATGACAAACCAGGAAACTCACACAAAATGTGTATTTCACTTGGGCATGAGCCTCATCTATAACATAAATCGAAAAACTGCTTATATCTGTATTTAATATGCACCTATGCATGACTAGGCTCCAGTACAAATTTTATTACTATATATTCCTACAATTCATGGAGTAGTATGTACTTGTCAACAAGTATCAAACCACAAGTAGGAACATGCAATTCTAATGGCAGTTGTGACTTACCAAGTAGGCCAATCAAAGCCAACCTTTGAACCAAAGGCTACCTGTCTAACATTAACATAGCTTATGTCTTTATGTACCAAAGACATATATCACTGCATTTGGATACATCAACACCGTTATCCAATATAACTTCTCATCCATGTTTTAAAAACCGGTTCAAACCGGCGGTAGTACCGGTTGAACCGCCCGGTACACCCGGTTAAACCGTTTTTGAGCCCATTCTGATACGGTATAAAACCGGATTTTTTAAACATTGCTCCTCATACTTATTTGGTTTATTGAAATGATTTATGAGTTCTAATGATCTACGTACCACGCTACGCGGTACCTGTTGATCTATATTTGTAATTATGCACTTATTGGATCATCTATTTCCACTTTATACGCCTACAGGGCAAATTGTTTGCCTGATAAGCTACATACCAGATAGACTTAGTATAGCCAAGCGTTTAGATCCCAGAATTTTGGTTTACACACATAATAACCTTTATGCAAGCATACGGTTTGGTTACCATATATACGTATCTACTTTATTTGTCCAAAATTACTAATACTATCTTGCAGCACTAGACTATACAACTTGTATAGTATGACACCATTGAAAACACTATCCTTGGACATGCCTATCAAATTCGGACATCCTGGCCTAGACATATCAGTGGGCACGCCGAATGATCATCCAAGAACAGGGTTGCAGGACTACTTACAAACAAGGATCAAAACCCTTAAATACAAAAGGCGAGAACAAAAGCATCGAACCTAGCGATGGTCACGCGGCAATTGTATCATAGTGACGAACACCCCTTAGTACATCATCGAAGTAGGGGAACCGCCCTGCCGTGATATCTCATCAAGCAAGGTATGACGCTATTTACCATAAATGATTAGACTATCCTAATACTTTTACGCAGATTAAAGTAGACTCACCTACATGATTGATGCGTGGGTGGAAACCGGTGTTTGTTATGGTTTAAGTTAACGTTTTTACGTGACTTTTAATTCTCGATAGCCTACTTCTAATAAGGTTTGTGTTTTACAGGTCTTACGGAGTTTAAGGAGCTAATCGGGAGCTTAACGGAGCACCAGAACGCGAATCGGATCAACCGGAAGCAAGAAACAAAGAAACAGAAAACTTGGAATTCGAGAGCCCGTCGCCGACGCCCTATGCAGTGTTCCGTCGTGCAAAATGTTCGTAGACAGGAGGGGAAGCCGTCGAAGGAAAGCCAGTATACACACGGCGTCGCCGACGGGGCATCAGGCCGTCGGCGACGGCCTCTCCTTTTCTGCTTCACGAATTTTGTAATTTTGTTAGTTTGAAAACGAGTTATAACACATATCTTTGACCTAATTGGATCATTACGAGTTTTGGGGAGCTGAAACCTTGTTCTTGGAGCCAAAAACCACCATCAATCCATTTCAATCAATTCCTAATCCATCTGATTCATCCACATCGATTCTTACCCTAGATCATCATCACTCTTCACCAATCATCATCATCATTCATCCAAACCCTAATCACACATACCTCCATCTCCAAGTATCAAGATGATCAATTTCAAGGGTCAATCTTCCGGTGATCAAGTTTGCAAGACCATGAGCGGCTAATCACCTTGGTTTCACCCCGGTGTAGGTAGTTGTTAATTCTAGGGTTTTGAATTGTTATGTGATTTGACTTTGTGATAATTTGTATTGGTTTTTGAAGTCATTAACAATAGCTTACATTTGTTTCGTACTCGTAAATTGTCGAACGATGATAAAGTTATGACTTTGCGAAATGGTTATGTGTATTCATGCATTGTTATGATTAGGTTTTACTTGTTGTGATTATAAGGTGCAATCTTGTCCGTTCCTCGGAGCGTTGATGGTTATTGGCACCTACGTCACGGTACACTAAATCTGTTAACCACTATACAACTGAGTTGAATCTAAAACTTGTAGAAACCCTAGGTTGGCAATTACCGAAACCGGGTGTGAACCCTTTTTCTCAAATATTGTTTGAATCATTAGTTGTGTTTTCGTTAACTATAGTCAATCATTCGTAGTAGTCAATAAAAATTACAATCACCGTTGGTTAGTTCCAACACCTTTTCTCAAATATCTAAACAAATCAAGTTAGCAAGCTTTATAAAATTGTGACACCTTCATAATCGAATTAATCCAAACGTAAACCACATACTCTTCGTGGATCGACCCCTTACTACCATTAACGCATTGTTAAAGGTAATTTGGGCATATAAATATTATCTTTGACCGGGGCGCGACACTCCGATCAATGATCTAACATAGAGTTATACAAAATCTGCTTCATATCTAATATTTACGTAATTGAGAGTATTATTAAGGTATGCAAGAACTGTCTACACAATGTCCTAGCTTATCGATTATAAAAAGGATGGCAAAAGGTTACCACTAGTCATAGCACCAAAGAGCACCAAACGTGACATATAAAATCCGTAACGAACATGAAGTGGGATTTTTCATACACTAGACCATTGAAACGCCACATTTGAGTACATATAACACCCTCGCGGAGCACTACTATTTCGGTTTGCCTTATTTATTAAAAAATTGTTGACACTTTATTTTACAAGTTCAACACTATCAAGCGAGATTGGACTAACGAACTACTATTTCCTGACACGGTCACCTGGTTCGGGCGTCCTGACCTGGCCACTGCAGCATATACAATAAGCAATCCTTATTTAAGGATGTAGCTAAAGGTAAAACCTTATATTCATTACATCGTTCATGTGACCTTGTATTATAGTTAGACTATGTGCTCTCATATGATATTACACTATATTACCTAAATATGTGAGTCTTTTGTTTTAAAAGCATGATATATCCTGTCACATACGATATAATCTTATATGTACCTGAAGTACTGCTTCTAAATACTTATCATTCAAGTTCAATGCTACTGACATAATTCAACAGCATTGAACTGGGGACTAATGTCACACCCCGACCCGCAGCGGAAGTAAGAGTCGGGGCATAATTGGGTTATCACCAAAGCACATGACATTTACTATTATGTTTCATAATTAAATAAAGTCAAAGTTACATTTCTCAAACCTTCAAACATGTTCATTCATTACAAAGGAAAATAACCAAACATAATAATCCAAACACTAGATCATTTTATTTCTTCTAATCCAGGCCCTACGTGTTCCTAGCTGCTGCTGGTTCACCTGTATCATGTGTAAAAATGGGAGGTTTTTGGGTCAACATAAGTTGGCGAGTGAACCTTATAGATTAAACATTTAATAATGATTTTCTGGTTAGTTTATCAATAAAAATATTGTGCATAAACATAAAAGAGCATATGTATGAAAATCAAGCAATGGCAACATCGGTTACATACATCAACAACTGATAACATACATGAACATACCAACATCATATGATAATTAACATAACTGAACTGTGAGATCAAGGCTCAACAAACGGAGCCGATCGTATTGCATGAACTGAAAATGAGAATAAATCTGTGTACTCAAGGCTCAATCAAACGGAGCCGAGCATATTGCATGTACTGAAAATGAGAATAAATCTGTGTACTCAAGGCTCAATCAAACGGAGCCGAGCATATTGCATGTACTGAAAATGAGAATAAATAATCGATCAAGGCTCAATCCAACGGAGCCGATCGTGCGGGCACGCCCTGATCAACCGCATAATAAAATGGGGATCAAACTCAACCTCGAGGGATGGGGAGCTACGGCCTCAGCAATTGCATGTACTGAAATAATAACTTGCAAACAATACTAACTATTTAACAGCAACAAATAACACACATGTCATGATATGATATATGCACAATAACTTAGTTATAGTAAGTAAATGAACAAGACACATGATACACCCCAAAAATGTGATTAAAACGGGGAATTTGAAGGGTTCACTCACCTTGGGTGCGTTGGATTTGAATTGGTGAGATGCGCACGATTTAGACGAAACAAGTTAACGAGGAATCACTGACCTAAATAATAATAGGAAAAATATATTAAATGGATGGATTTTATTAAAGATTTTTAATGGGATTCTTAGATATATTTTTTGTGAGTGTATGGCTATTTTCTATCCTTAAAAATGTTATTTTTAAGTATTTTTAATTGATTTTTAATTTAAATAAAAACAAATAATTATTTAAAAAAAATAATATTTTTTTACTGTTTGACCGTTGACCGTTGACCGTTGACCGGTTCGGTCAGCGGTAATTCTTGCGCCGAGCGGGATTCGAACCGGTGACCTTCCGTTCACGCGCACGTAGCTCTACCAACTGAGCTACGTGACTAACCCGTTAGAAATCTAGTTTTAATTATATTAATACACTTATTCGAATTTACCGAAAATTCCTTTATTTTACAAAACGTTTTATTCTTATTGAACCGGTGTTTGTGTCGAGACTCGATCGCGTGACGTGCAGTTTGTGTTGCACACAGTCCACCGCTGGACTGTGTGTCTAACCCGGTTATATTCTTGAATTATATTATACTTAACAACTACTCAATCTAACCCGGTTAGTTTTATGAATAAAAAGGAATGTTATTACGCAGCGTGTGTGTAGTAAGGATCGAACTCGGGACTTGTATATAAACTTTGCACACAGTCCACCGCTGGACTGTGTGTCTAACCCGTTAATTATCCGAGTTTTATTTATTCTTATCTCGTTTTTAGATTCATCTTCTTCATTGCAATTACTGGTTTTTACTCAGACAACTGATTCATGGTTCTACTACTTAAGTATCAAGCCTACTAGTTTGAATGAACAACCGAACAGTTTGGGGGAAAGGAATACCGGACAGGTCGTCTTCTTCAGGAAGTCCGGCGAGAACAGAAAACTCTGTTTTTGAAACTTCGGCTGAGAGGGCTAATCAACAGAATTTAAGAGTTAGATTTGAAATTGAACCAGAGTACATGGGTTATTAGCACGATTGAATGTGTTTACCGTCAACTAGCGTGGTTCCGGCAAATTCCAGAATTTCTCCGGCGAAACCAGAAATCCAGCAAAGTCTTCTGTGACTGACTTTGAGTGACGGAAAAATGTTAGTAATGTCCTAGCAATAGATTGAAACAGTAAGAGAGGAAATTCTTACTGGTTTATGTTGAATACGGTTTTCCGGCGAGAGTTGCAGAAAATTCCGGCGACAGTTTTCTTGTGCTCAAATGACTTGAAAACGCGACGAAAATGGTTTTGAGTGTATTTGAGACAGTTTAGAATCGTATATATGATTGGAGACGGAATTATTTGCAACTTGAATGTCTTTCGGTTTCAAAACTCAACAATTGAAGTTCATTCAATCCAAACTTTAGTTAGAAACCGATATGCGTCGGTTATAAGTTAATTAAACGAACGAAAACTGATCTGGCGATTTGGCTTACCGATTTCCGTTATTCAAATATCAGTTAACCGTTAATCCGAGTTTGCGTATAAAATTTAATTGTTTCATAATACTTAACAGAAAACAACTTGTGGCGGAGTGGTTTGGAAACGGATAGATAAATCGTTGGAGGCAATTGACCCGGGTTCGAGTCCGGTCAGCTCCAACTATTTTTTATTTATTTTATTTTAACTTTTTATCAAAAATAATTTTTATAGTTTAGTTTATATATTAATTATGTAACGTTTAAACTCAAAATATTCATAAATACTTAATGAAATTTCGTATCTTGGTATTTGATTACAAAACGAAGCGGGTTTTGGAGACCCGATTTATACAAATGTTACAGTATCCCCTACTTTTAGGAATTTCGTCCCGAAATTCAAACAGTTGATGTAGTAGGGAAAAGATGAGGGTATTTTTCACGCATTGAGTCTTCACGTTCCCAAGTAAATTCAGGTCCCCGTTTCGACTCCCAGCGTACCCTAACAATAGGAATGCGACTTCGACGTAGACGCTTTTCTCCATAGTCCATAATCTCTACTGGCCTTTCGATAAAATGCATGGATTCATCAATCTGAATATCCTCTAGTGGAATATGAAGATTTTCATCAGCGAGGCACTTCTTCAAGTTCGACACGTGGAATGTGGGATGAATTCTGTCGAGTTCTTCCGGTAGGTCAAGCTTGTAAGCTACAGGACCTACTCTTTCGAGTATTTTGAAAGGTCCTACGTAACGTGGTGCTAACTTTCCCTTTTGACCAAAACGAACTACTCCCTTCCACGGTGACACTTTTAAAAGCACATGATCACCAACGCTAAACTCCAAGGGCTTCCGTCGTTTATCTGCGTAACTCTTTTGACGACTTTGAGCCGCTAGAAGATTGTTTCTGATTTGATGAATCTTATCTGTTGTTTCTTGGATCAATTCCGGACCAGTAATTTGAGCTTCCCCAATTTCGTGCCAACAAACAGGAGATCGACACTTTCGACCATATAAAGCTTCAAAAGGTGCCATGCCGATACTAGAATGATAACTGTTGTTGTACGAAAATTCGACTAACGGTAGGTGGGCGTCCCAATTTCCCTTGAAGTCTATGACACATGCTCTAAGCATATCCTCAAGGGTTTGAATGGTGCGCTCAGACTGTCCATCAGTTTGGGGATGATAGGCTGTACTGAGATCTAGTCGAGTGCCCATAGCGGATTGTACTGCCTGCCATGTACGTGAGGTGAAACGACCATCACGATCAGAAATAATACTTAATGGAACTCCATGACGGCTGACGATTTCGCTGATATAAATACGAGCAAGCTTTTCGTTCTTAAAATCTTCTCGAATATGAATAAAGTGAGCTGATTTTGTGAGTCGGTCTATAATCACCCATATAGTGTCATACCCACTAGAAGTGCGAGGTAACCCGGTAATGAAATCCATGGTTATATTTTCCCACTTCCAGACAGGTATTTCTGGTTGGACCAGAAGTCCTGAGGGTCTTTGGTGTTCAGCCTTTACTTTAGAACAAGTGAGACACTTGGAAACAAAAACGGCAATATCTTTCTTCATTCCAGGCCACCAATAGGTGTACCGTAGGTCTTGATACATCTTATCGGCTCCTGGGTGTATAGAATATCGCGACTTATGGGCTTCATGCATGAGTGTTTCACGAAGATTGATATGGTTAGGAATCCATATACGATCTAGGTAATACAAAATACCATCAGATTTAGTTTCCAGTTTTAGCTCGGCTCCACAGGACATCTCCTTTTGTACATCTTCCTCTGTTATTGAAACGTGTTGAGCCTCTCGAATTTGATCCTTAATATTGGTTATAATTTGCGAACATAGAATATGAATGGAGTTCGCATACCCCTTTCGACTAAGTGCATCAGCCACCACATTCGCTTTACCAGGGTGGTATTTGATTTCACAGTCGTAATCATTTAGAAGTTCGACCCATCTGCGCTGCCTCATATTTAACTCTTTCTGATTGAAGATGTGTTGTAGACTCTTATGGTCAGTGTATATTTCACACTTCGTGCCATAAAGATAATGTCTCCATATCTTAAGAGCGAATACAACGGCTCCCAGTTCAAGGTCATGAGTGGTGTAGTTCTTTTCGTGAGTCTTGAGTTGCCTTGAGGCATAAGCTATAACTTTTCCTCTTTGCATGAGAACGCAACCTAACCCTTGTCCTGACGCGTCGCAATAGACTACAAAATCATCACAACCTTCAGGAAGAGTGAGAATTGGTGCATCACAAAGTTTTTGCTTGAGGGTTTGGAAAGCTTCTTCTTGCTTGGGCCCCCATACAAATGGTTTCCCTTTATGGGTTAAAGCCGTGAGTGGCACCGCAATGCGAGAAAAGTTTGAAATGAATCGACGATAGTAACCAGCAAGTCCAAGAAAAGACCTTACTTCAGTTGGCGTACGTGGAGCTTGCCATTCTTGAACTGCTTTGATCTTTGATGGGTCCACATGTATTCCTTTGTCATTGACTACATGCCCAAGAAATTGCACCTCTTTTAACCAGAATTCACATTTTGAGAACTTGGCATAAAGCTTTTCCTTTTCCAGAAGTGCAAGAACAAGCCGCAGATGACGCTCATGATCAGCTTTAGATTTTGAATAGATAAGAATATCGTCAATGAACACAATAACAAATCGATCAAGGTAAGGTTTGCAGACTCTATTCATTAGGTCCATGAAAACAGCTGGTGCGTTGGTTAATCCAAACGGCATAACCATGAATTCATAGTGACCATATCGAGTTCGAAAAGCAGTTTTAGGGACGTCTTCTTCATGCACCCTAAGCTGATGATAGCCCGATCGAAGGTCGATTTTCGAAAAGCAACTGGCACCTTGTAGTTGGTCTAGGAGGTCATCTATACGAGGTAAAGGATATCGATTTTTGATAGTTAACTTGTTGAGCTCTCTGTAATCGATGCACATGCGAAAAGATCCATCCTTCTTCTTTACAAAAAGTACAGGTGCACCCCAAGGCGATGAGCTGGGGCGTATAAATCCCTTGTCAGTCAACTCTTGCAATTGACTGGCTAGCTCTTGCATTTCAGAGGGGGCTAACCTATATGGAGATTTTGCCACTGGTGTAGCACCAGGTATAAGATCGATACGAAACTCGACATCTCTGATTGGAGGAAGTCCTGAAATGTCGTCAGGAAAAACTTGTGAAAAATCTTTTACAACAGGAATATCTTCAAGTTTCTTTTCTGCGGTCCCCTTCTTGATGATATGGGCTAAAAACGCGACATAATTCTTGCGAAGGTATTTCTGAGCTTGAAGGCAAGACATTAAGTTGAGTCCTTTCGCCGAGGTTTCTCCAATAATTCGAAGAGTCTGACCGTTTGAAAGAGGAATACGAATAAATTTCTCACGACATACAACTTCCGCATTATGCTGACTAAGCCAATCCATTCCGACTATGATGTCGAAACTTCCCAGCTTCATAGGAATAAGATCGACTGAGAAATCGTGATCGTTTAGGGTGAGCGTACAGTTGCGTAAAATAGAATCTAACGAAACTGGTTTTCCATCTGCAACTTCCACTGTTATAGATTCCGCGAGCTTATCTCGATTTTTACTTAAGATAGGTTCAAACTCTAATGACACGAAACTTCTATCCGCACCAGTATCAAATAACATAGAGGCATATCTACCATTTATAAGAAACGTACCGTTGACCACATTGCCGTCAGCTCTGGCCTGGTTTGCGTTAATATTGAAAGCCCTTCCTCTAGCAGGTGGAGGAGCTTGGTTTGCTTGGTTCACAGGGTTGGCTTGGGCCTGAGCATGAATAATATTGACCAGCCTTGGACATGAGTTCCTGAAATGACTTGGATCCCCACAATTGAAACATGCCCGCATAGGTTGGCCCATAGGGTAGTTGGGTTGATAGTATGTTTGGGCTAAATGTTGAGTGGGTGGAAATGGTTGTTGTTGTTGGGCTTGACCCATAAATTGTTGGTGGGTTTGGGTTATAGGTTGGTGGCGATTTGTTCGTTGAGTTGCGCGGCAGTGTTGTACAATGTGTCCAGCGCGACCGCAGCTGGTACAGTACTGGCAAGGATAGACAGGGGAGTGGTGATACTGACAACGGTTACATTTTGGTAGAGGTCCTGTGTATGGTCTTTTGTGTGGGCGGGTGGAGGAGTGGCTTGAGTGATGGGTGCAGCAGGAACAGGGGTGTTGGTGTGGGTGACTGCAAAGTTCCTGTTGTTATGCTTCCTCTTTTTAGCAAATTTAGAGGAAGGAGTGTGGTGGTTTGAGGTTTGTCCCTCAGCAGGGGCTTTCTTCTTTTCTTCCTTGAACTTCCCATTGCGAATTCGGTTTTCGGTCAGTTCTGTTGCCAACACCATGGCAGCTTCGAGTGTTACCGGTGAAACGCTGAGAACCGAATCTTGGATTTTCGAGGGAAGTCCTCGAATGTAATGTTCGATCAGACGGTAGGTTGGAGTGAATAAGTTTGGTACCATCTGGTTCAACTCCAAGAACCGTCTGTTGTAAGTAGAGTGATCACCATCTTTTTGCTTCAGGGCATGAAATTCATCTTCCAATTTCTTAATCTCACTCCTAGGACAGAATCGCCTAGTCATTATCTCCCTTAACTCCTCCCAAGTTAAGGCCATCGCATCTTCCATTCCCCTCTTTCCCTTCTCGGTATTCCACCAAGTGAGAGCTACACCAAGTAGTCTCCCGGTGGCATAACGAACTTTGCGATCCTCCGGACAATCGCAGTTTAAGAAAACGTTTTCCATCTCCTCGAACCAACGCTGGAGAGCAGTGACTCCCTCAGTCCCTTCGAATTTTGGGGGATCGCAAGACTTAAAATGTTTGTAGGTGCATTTGCTGGTAGGAGGGTTGTTGATGATCTGGTCCTGTTGTTCAGGAGGGTTAGTAGGATTTGCAGCAAGAGCTTGTTGTACTTGCACTACGATGTTAGGTAATATCGTGGCCATTTGGTTGGCGATATGAGTGGCCAATCGTTCCTGAGACTTTTCCGATTTCCTATTCCTTCGATGCGATCTATACGACATCTACAGGATCATAAAATGAGAAGATTGTGAGTTTATGGTATCTTTTGGGTGTCATGTGTCTTTTTAAAAAAAATGAAAATAACATAAATATCAATAATGCAACTACATCCGAAGGATGTCTTGGGTTCGCTCATGTTGGGCCTCAAATGTCCCCCATACCTTCACCTATACCCATGGCTATTGGTTTGGTAGGATTCACATTAGTATTGGCAATTTAACACTCGCATCCCCCGAATGCTAACCACAAAATATGTTCATGAGATGTTTGGTCGGAACGTGTCCAGGTGTAGACACAATGACAACTCAAAGTGGGATTAGCTCTCACGACGTTTGGTATAGCATGCTTTGGCCTAATAGGTATTTCGTACTCTCATCGTTGGTCCCTAGGTAGGCAAACTGGTCCTTTATTTTGGATTTATACGAATGCCAGCCTAGACAGGACGTTCCGACTACCGGTACTAGTACCCTTCCAGTTACTACATGCCCGTCATGAGAACTCACTTTGATGAGATTTGAAAACACGAAAATCGTTGTAAAATCAATCATGGTGTGGTGTGTGCTTGCATGGAAGTGATATGTTATGATCATACGATTTCATGATAAGCATTATTTGATAACACATACTTATGAACATGCTTGAACAATATCAAATGTAACATGTTAACATAAACATATAAACATCATGAAATTTGGCATATAACACACAAAATTCTTATAAGTTTCTAATCGACTATAGTATAGGCTCTAAGGGTCTAATAACCTATCCTATATCCCTATAGTCATGGCTCTGATATCAATCTGTCACACCCCGACCCGCAGCGGAAGTAAGAGTCGGGGCATAATTGGGTTATCACCAAAGCACATGACATTTACTATTATGTTTCATAATTAAATAAAGTCAAAGTTACATTTCTCAAACCTTCAAACATGTTCATTCATTACAAAGGAAAATAACCAAACATAATAATCCAAACACTAGATCATTTTATTTCTTCTAATCCAGGCCCTACGTGTTCCTAGCTGCTGCTGGTTCACCTGTATCATGTGTAAAAATGGGAGGTTTTTGGGTCAACATAAGTTGGCGAGTGAACCTTATAGATTAAACATTTAATAATGATTTTCTGGTTAGTTTATCAATAAAAATATTGTGCATAAACATAAAAGAGCATATGTATGAAAATCAAGCAATGGCAACATCGGTTACATACATCAACAACTGATAACATACATGAACATACCAACATCATATGATAATTAACATAACTGAACTGTGAGATCAAGGCTCAACAAACGGAGCCGATCGTATTGCATGAACTGAAAATGAGAATAAATCTGTGTACTCAAGGCTCAATCAAACGGAGCCGAGCATATTGCATGTACTGAAAATGAGAATAAATCTGTGTACTCAAGGCTCAATCAAACGGAGCCGAGCATATTGCATGTACTGAAAATGAGAATAAATAATCGATCAAGGCTCAATCCAACGGAGCCGATCGTGCGGGCACGCCCTGATCAACCGCATAATAAAATGGGGATCAAACTCAACCTCGAGGGATGGGGAGCTACGGCCTCAGCAATTGCATGTACTGAAATAATAACTTGCAAACAATACTAACTATTTAACAGCAACAAATAACACACATGTCATGATATGATATATGCACAATAACTTAGTTATAGTAAGTAAATGAACAAGACACATGATACACCCCAAAAATGTGATTAAAACGGGGAATTTGAAGGGTTCACTCACCTTGGGTGCGTTGGATTTGAATTGGTGAGATGCGCACGATTTAGACGAAACAAGTTAACGAGGAATCACTGACCTAAATAATAATAGGAAAAATATATTAAATGGATGGATTTTATTAAAGATTTTTAATGGGATTCTTAGATATATTTTTTGTGAGTGTATGGCTATTTTCTATCCTTAAAAATGTTATTTTTAAGTATTTTTAATTGATTTTTAATTTAAATAAAAACAAATAATTATTTAAAAAAAATAATATTTTTTTACTGTTTGACCGTTGACCGTTGACCGTTGACCGGTTCGGTCAGCGGTAATTCTTGCGCCGAGCGGGATTCGAACCGGTGACCTTCCGTTCACGCGCACGTAGCTCTACCAACTGAGCTACGTGACTAACCCGTTAGAAATCTAGTTTTAATTATATTAATACACTTATTCGAATTTACCGAAAATTCCTTTATTTTACAAAACGTTTTATTCTTATTGAACCGGTGTTTGTGTCGAGACTCGATCGCGTGACGTGCAGTTTGTGTTGCACACAGTCCACCGCTGGACTGTGTGTCTAACCCGGTTATATTCTTGAATTATATTATACTTAACAACTACTCAATCTAACCCGGTTAGTTTTATGAATAAAAAGGAATGTTATTACGCAGCGTGTGTGTAGTAAGGATCGAACTCGGGACTTGTATATAAACTTTGCACACAGTCCACCGCTGGACTGTGTGTCTAACCCGTTAATTATCCGAGTTTTATTTATTCTTATCTCGTTTTTAGATTCATCTTCTTCATTGCAATTACTGGTTTTTACTCAGACAACTGATTCATGGTTCTACTACTTAAGTATCAAGCCTACTAGTTTGAATGAACAACCGAACAGTTTGGGGGAAAGGAATACCGGACAGGTCGTCTTCTTCAGGAAGTCCGGCGAGAACAGAAAACTCTGTTTTTGAAACTTCGGCTGAGAGGGCTAATCAACAGAATTTAAGAGTTAGATTTGAAATTGAACCAGAGTACATGGGTTATTAGCACGATTGAATGTGTTTACCGTCAACTAGCGTGGTTCCGGCAAATTCCAGAATTTCTCCGGCGAAACCAGAAATCCAGCAAAGTCTTCTGTGACTGACTTTGAGTGACGGAAAAATGTTAGTAATGTCCTAGCAATAGATTGAAACAGTAAGAGAGGAAATTCTTACTGGTTTATGTTGAATACGGTTTTCCGGCGAGAGTTGCAGAAAATTCCGGCGACAGTTTTCTTGTGCTCAAATGACTTGAAAACGCGACGAAAATGGTTTTGAGTGTATTTGAGACAGTTCAGAATCGTATATATGATTGGAGACGGAATTATTTGCAACTTGAATGTCTTTCGGTTTCAAAACTCAACAATTGAAGTTCATTCAATCCAAACTTTAGTTAGAAACCGATATGCGTCGGTTATAAGTTAATTAAACGAACGAAAACTGATCTGGCGATTTGGCTTACCGATTTCCGTTATTCAAATATCAGTTAACCGTTAATCCGAGTTTGCGTATAAAATTTAATTGTTTCATAATACTTAACAGAAAACAACTTGTGGCGGAGTGGTTTGGAAACGGATAGATAAATCGTTGGAGGCAATTGACCCGGGTTCGAGTCCGGTCAGCTCCAACTATTTTTTATTTATTTTATTTTAACTTTTTATCAAAAATAATTTTTATAGTTTAGTTTATATATTAATTATGTAACGTTTAAACTCAAAATATTCATAAATACTTAATGAAATTTCGTATCTTGGTATTTGATTACAAAACGAAGCGGGTTTTGGAGACCCGATTTATACAAATGTTACAACTAACAGGGTATAGGGACACTATAACCTAAAGTGATCATCGACTCCCGATGGTGCTTGTATTCAAAAGCTGATCGTAGCTACCGGAAGAAGACAATCTTCACGTTGCCCCACACTATGTCAAGTACATCGTGAATACTCTCACAAGGGGAGCAAAGTTCTATGTATTATGAATGTGTTGAGACACCAATTATTCCTTCTTTAAAGATCTGGGTTTCAACACAGGTTTTCATATAATGCACTATTTGTTGTAACTTAAATGTAGAGTTATGTTGGGTTAACAAGTACTAACACATGGTCATTTGGCTACACGACACATTGGTATTTGGTTGTGCACGTCACATATTATTTGGCTACGCGCCACATTTTTAGTTGATTATGAACTGTGCCCATAGGATATTTATACTTTCAACGTCGTTTGTCCTCCGATTACGCTCTATCGGACATACACAATTTCATAGTCAAGACAAATGTAAGAAAAAACCAAATAAGTATTCCACATGCTATGCGATAGGAAAAATACTTATTCAGATATGTATTCTCCACGCCAAAAGGCGACATGGATAACAGAAAACCCTCACACCAAAGTCGACAAGGATTATTCGCAAGAGGTATTCAAACAAATGTGCTACCTACTATAAGTATTCCACACGCTGATGCGTGACAGGAAATATATTTGATCATTAATCAATAAGTGCTCATTCACGCCAAGTGCGTATAAGTCACTCTATCATCTCAATAAGTGTTCGTTAACTCCATGAGCGTTATAAAACACTTTCTCATTTCAATAAGCGTTCATATGAACATTTGTAAACGCAATACACCATCGCAATTAAACTGCACAATACGGTAAAGCGAAAACATGACAATACTAAACGTAACATCTACGAATATACAAAAGTACTAGTCACAAAAATACAGCGCTAAGAGTGGGCATCTTGGTAATAGATGTATCTAACCACTATTATCCCAGTGGGTATCTTGGTAACATATGCACATAACCACTGATGAAAAACCAAGTACTTGTCCCACCGTAACAAAAAACATAGTGGGAAACATACAAAATGCTCTAAACGCCCTTCGAGGGTCATTGGGCATAGCAAACACTTCTGTAGGGGTGTATTGCACATCATCCTCTCGTGTTGCAACACTGATTGCCATAACCGGATCATCAGTAACAACAACTGGTGCAACCACCAGCGGTTCTACATTCGCCTGAGGTGGTACAACTCCAATATCTGCGTTTACAACCACCAACGGCTACACATCACGGCAACGACGATACACCTGGTGACACGGACGCGTGGCAAGGATCGTCAATGCATGGACATCAACCCTTTCAATGGTTATTTAGATCATTTTCTAAAGGTAATCTCTTTTCCATTTTTTGGATTCATCCTGTCCGATATCATTATTTTCAATCATAACAACGGACTGGGGGGACTCGAAGGGACGTGGTGTAACAACTCGGAAATTCGTTGTTATCTTTTTCCTTGTTTTTATCGCTGTACTCCATTTGTAACCCGAGATTCTGTTAATAATAAAGTTTATGTTAATTAATTTTGGTATTGTATGTTATGTCACATCTAATCGCTTATTAAATCGTGTCGTTAATCTCATCGCATCGCAAATCGCAGTTATTTATGTGGTTTTATGTTACTTGTGTGTTATGTGTGTTTGTGGTTATGTTTACGCTCGCTATCGCATCGCTCTCACACTCTCGAATCGCTAAATCGCACTATTATATCAACTATAACGCTTAACGCTTTAATTTAACGCTTAATATAACTATCTAATGCGAATCGAATAACCAAACGAACTCCTAACGCGAAATCGGCAAACGAAACTTGGTCATCAGGCCAAGTTCGGCCGAACTTGACTACCACAAGTTCGCCCGAACTTGCCTGAGTCACAAGGATCCTTTGTTTTACCTCAAGTTCGCTCGAACTTGTACATACATGTACAAGTTCGGCCGAACTTAACCATCCCTCCTTGAAAATCTAGCAAGTTCGCCCGAACTTGCATGAATCTCATGCAAGTTCAACCGAACTTTGTCTCCATCAGCTCTCATTTTGCCTTCTCCTATAAATACCAAGCTCTGTTCACTCATTTGAACTTGCTGCAAGTTCGCCCAGAGCTCTCAAAACCCGAAACCTTCATGTTCTAAGTAAGAATCAACCCGATTTCACTGCAACAACGTTTATCAACGATATACAAAGGTTTACAACGATTTTGGCACAAGGCATAGCCTTCGTTTTCATCAAAACTCATTCTTTTACGAAAACCTTCATCTTTTTCTTTAAAAAATTCTATTTAAGCTTAGATCTACACAATAGAGTTCGTTTGGCGATAGTAGAGACTTCCCAAACACGAGATCTGCAAGATCTCGGCTTGTAAGCCATTGATTTCTACACAAGATACGGACTTTTGATGATGTTTTGTTCATTTACTAGTATGAAACGAAGCATCTATCATTCAAGATCCCAGATCTGGAAGCACAAGGACACCTATGATTGGTTTACACAAGCCGGACTAATCCGAACGAACCCGAGTTCGCCCGGATTAGCCCACGATTTTGTAAAACGGCTAAAACAGCTCTAAAAGACCTCTCCGACCTAAATTAGCTCAGTAGCACAGGGTTGGAGGGATGAACACTCAATTTTCCTCAGCAAACGACGCGGAAACGCAAGATTTTGGACCCGAAAACATCAAGTTCGCTCGAGAATCACCAGCTCACCAAGTCAAGTTCGACCGAACTTGTACCCATTTGGGTCAAGTTCGACCGAACTTGGTGTTTCTTCACCAAGTTTCTTGAAAGTTCGTCCGAACTTGCCTGGTTTCTTAGGAAACCATACAAGTTCGACCGAACTTGCCAAATCAGTAAGGTTTTCCTACAATTTCGCCCGAACTTGACAAGTTTCTTAGGAAATTCATCAAGTTCGACCCAACTTGGCTATAAACCCACCCAAATCATACAAGTTCGCCCGAACTTGTCTACTGCCCAACCAAGACTTAACCGTTTCAGCTTTCCGGATACTGATGCACTTAGCTAGTATGGTACTATAATGTGGCTTACACCCGACAGGGTCTAGTTAGGATGGATGCGCAAGCCTTCTCACAGTAGTTAGCATGAGAAATGAGCCTATGTTATGTTAAGTGTTTTGGTGTATCATGATATGTAATTAGATTGTTTCGCAAACGCTTTCTCGACTATGCTAGTACTATTCAAACTCGTATGCTCACCTTTACTTAATTGTATTGACTTGTATTTTAACGTATGTAACAGAATGAGGATTTGGTAGCTTGGATGCTTGGATGTGGCTTGCGTAGTTTAGTTTTGTTTTATTTTGTTTAGTTCCAAGTGTAATAAATCTAGGGGAGATCGGATCAGATTTTACTGTTTAAGAGATTTTGTTAATGTAATGATTGTTTAAGGATATTATGAGTTTAATAGTATGGATGTTAAATGTTGATTTATTATCTTTAAATAATTGTTCTGGAATCTCTTGAGACAATCTGGTTCGCCTAATGCCACTACCCCGATGATTCCGCCATCGGTTGGGGTGTGACAGATTGGTATCAGAGCTGCCATAACTTTAGGATAGTAGGTAGAATTGCCATGATTCGACCTAGTAGCATGTTTAAGTACCCGATTGACCTATCTTTGACTTAAATGTTAAACTACTTGCCATAAATGCTTAAATGTGCCTTTCCTAAGGCTAATACAATAATACACGCTTGGAAACGCTCGCATCACACCAAATGAGTGATCAAGTCGAGAATAGGTGTGAATACCGAGAACTCTCGACGAGATCATTCACTCCGCTCATTCTCTCGCACGAGATACCTTCGTTGAGTTAGGACTGACATCCAAACCTCGACGAAAAACTCCATTTCTATCTAGGAATAAAGTTGCTAAGTTAGGGGTGAAACCCGCATCTTAGTAACTAATTCTGCAATTCGATTTTCAGTCTCACCAAAGTCTCGGTTATGCCGATGGTTTGGAACACGTATTAACTGGAAGGGTAAACGTCGTTAGCCGCTTGCGGTGAGAACGTTTATCTATTAGACCAAAGCATGGGTCCGAATGCAAAGGGTAGTCGAATCACTTTGGCGTGTCAAATGTCTCAAAACCCCGGACACTCCCAATTGATTTAAGCCTATATCGTCGATTTACGCATCATCGAGTTTATTATTATTTATGTGCTTAAAATTTTGAGAATTTTCGCTTTATTCGATTTCTCGCTTTGATGATTTATCATATCATCGATTTCTCGATTTATCGCATTTACGCTCCATTGAATGTATGCACAACTCGCACAGCTCTCGTAATCTAAAACGCTAAATTAATACACAAACCAAACTAATCTCTTAACTCGCTTATGCCTATGAGGACGTGTGCCTCATACGCGGTATCATATCGCTTATATCTCGCATCTCGTATCGCGCTATGCATTATTGTTATTAGAAGGCGAATACATGCAAAATGTGTGCTTACGTGGATTATGTGATTACGTGCTTATGTGCTTACGTGCTTATGTGCTTACGTGATTACGTGCCTACATGCTTATGTGTTTTTGTGCCTTGTATGAATGATAATAATAATAAATATTTAAACACAACTATTATAATCGAATTTCGTCTAATCTAAATACTTCGTGTAGATGTCTTCTATGGGATCGCACACCCGAAGGAATCTCCAGCGCAGTAACGCCGACAAGCGTATTGCTACAATGGTAGCTAAGGAGATAGCTAAAGTCATCCCGCAAATTGTCTCAGAAATCCATGCTGTAAGCAGCAACTCTTCAGTTGACTCCAAGGGAGATGCCCTGAAACCCCACTTCAGCTTTAAGCAGTTCAAAGCATGTGGACCTCTTACTTTCTCAGGCACTGAAGGGCAGAGTGCCATGTTCCACTGGTTTGACTCTATGGAGGTCACATTCCGCCAGAGTGGATGTCCCGAGGCTCTGTGCACTGTCAACGCTACCGGTGTGTTTCAATCAAGGGCTCTCGACTGGTGGACAGCCGAGCGTAACAGGCGTGGGAACGACGAAGCTTACGGACTCACTTGGGAGGAACTTAAGGAAATTATGATCAAGGAATTCTGTCCTCCCTACGAGATCCAGAAGTTAGAGAACGAATTCTGGAATATCAAGCAAGATGGTCCCGATAACGCTGGTCTCACTGCTCGCTTCAAACAGTTGAGCATCATCTGTCCCGGTCAAGTGGATACGACCGAGAAAGCAATCAAGAAATACCTCAATGCTCTCCCGATTGCGTCGCTGACTTTGTTCAAGCAGTATGCCCTGCTACTATCAAGGAGACTTACCAGCTAGATGCTGAGATTAATGACAAACAAGTTCAGTCTGGTTACTTTAAAGCAGCAAGGTAGCAAATCAGGCAGTCACCGAATCAGCAGCTCCTACTACCGAACAGCCCTGAGAGCCAAAGAACAGTCGCCGTGGTCGCAAAAGGGAAAACCCGAGCAAGAACTTTGCTCTTACTGCTCCAACGAACCCTCAGCCACTCCAGTCAGCAGCACCAAACGCACCACCAGCAAAGCGTGCGTACACTGGCCCGCACCCTATGTGCCCTAAGTGCACATATCATCATGCCGTTGGAGGCAATTGCTGTTTTTGCACGAACTGCAACATCTACGACCACTTTACAGACAGCTGCCGTAGTGGCACTCGTCAGCCAGCTCCTCAGGCTCCAGCAACTCCAGCTTTACCTGCTCCTCCTCAAGCCAACCAGCAGCAAGCTCCAAAGGCACGAGTGTGCTTCGTGTGTGGTGATCCGAACCACTTTGCTAATGTTTGCCCAAACCGCACCGTGAAACAAGAGCAGCAGCAGCAGCCACCACCGCAGCCTCAGCAGCAACAATAAGCTGCGCGTGGAAGAGTCTTCAATCTCAATCACCGCCAGGCCCAGAATGACAACAATGTTGTCAATGGTACATTTCTCGTTATGCTTCATGTTTATTTGATACTGGTGCCGATAATTGTTTTGTATCGTTAGAATTCGAAAAGGTTTTAAAATGTAACCACGCTAAACTCCCAAAGACTTTCGATGTGGAAGTCGCCACCGGAAGAACCGTTACCGTTAACTCCGTTTTGCGTGGTTGTAATCTTGATCTCAACAACCATGTCTTCTCGATCAATCTCATACCTATGCAATTAGGTAGCTTCGATATCATAGTAGGTATGGATTTTCTTCGTGAGAATCATGCTGAAGTTGTATGCTTCGATAAGATGATTTGTTTCCCTCTCCCTAACGGTGACCAACTTCATGTTTATGGTGAAACGCCCTAAAAAAAGTTGATGCTTTTGTCATGTACTCGAGCACACAAATGCTTGCAAAAGCGTTGTGTTTCCTTCCTCGCCCATATTGTGAACCCAGAGAAAGAAATGAAGATTTATAAAAATGTTCCCGTTGTTTGGAATTTCCTAAGGTCTTTCCCGATGATTTACCAAGTTTTCCCCTATTCGAGATGTTGAATTCCGTATCGATTTGATTCCAGGTGCTACTCCAGTTGCTAAAGCTCCTTATCGCCTCGCACCATCCGAAATGCGCGAGCTATCAAGCCAACTTCAAGAGCTTCTTGATAAAGGTTTCATACGCCCGATCACTTCGCCATGGGGCGCTCCTGTCCTTTTCGTGAAAAATAAGGATGGATCGTTCTGTATGTGCATCGATTATCGTGAACTTAACAAACTCACGATAAAGAACCGCTATCCTCTTCCCCGTATTGACGACTTATTTTATCAGCTTCAAGGTGCTACTTGTTTTTCTAAGATCGATCTTCGTTCCGGTTATCATCAGTTACGCGTGTTGGAAGAAGACATTCGTAAAACTGCCTTTCATACTCGCTATGGCCATTTCGAATTCGTGGTCATGCCTTTTGGTCTTACCAATGCACCCGCGGTTTTCATGGATTTGATGAACCGTGTGTGTAAAGCTTTCTTAGATCGTTTCGTCATTGCTTTCATCGATGATATCCTTATCTATTCGAAGTCGAGAGACGAACACGCGCGTCATCTCCGTTTAGTCCTCGAACTTCTTCAAGGAAATCGCCTTTATGCTAAGTTCTCAAAATGTGAATTCTGGCTCGAAGAAGTCCAATTTCTCGGCCACATCGTTAATAGCCAAGTAATTCACGTCGACCCTGCAAAGATCTAAGCCGTCAAGAGTCGGATTACGCCGAAGAATGCATCTGAAATCCGTTCATTTCTTGGATTGGCGGGTTACTACCGTCGATTCATCGGCGACTTCTCGAAAATCGCCGTTTCGCTTACTGCTTTAACTCTTTTGTTTGGGATTCCAAGCAAGAGGAAGCTTTTCAAACTCTCAAGCGCATCCTATGCAACGCTCCCATTCTCACTTTACCCGACGGAAACGACAATTTCGTTGTTTATTGTGATGCCTCTAACCTTAGTCTTGGTTGTGTGCTTATGCAACGAGACAAGGTTATCACGTATGCGTCTAGCCAACTCAAGGTCCATGAGAAGAACTACACAACCCACGATCTCGAACTCGGTGCAGTTGTTTTTGCATTGAAGATATGGCGACACTACCTTTACGGTACCAAGTGTATGGTTTTCACCGACCATAAGAGCTTACAACATATCTTTAATAAAAAAGAACTAAACATGCGACAACGTCGATGGGTTGAACTTCTCAACGACTACGATTGTGAGATACGCTACCATCCCGGCAAAGCAAACGTCGTAGCCGATGCTCTAAGTCGACGAAGCTATGTATATGGTATTCGTGACTCTCAAGCTTGCGCTAAACTTGAAACCCTCATCCGTGCCGCTCAACATGCATATTTTAACGAGAATACTTTGGAAGAAGAAATGAAATGTGGTGCTGAAACTCAGCTTGTATCTAAATCTGATGGTATTTATTATTATCTCGATCGTATTTGGATTCCCAGTCACGATAATCTCCGTAACTTGCTAATGACTGAAGCTCATAAATCTCGATATTCCATTCACCCCGGTGCCGACAAGATGTACCAGGACCTTCATCCTAAGTATTGGTGGCCGGGCATGAAAAAGGATATCGCCTTGTACGTCTCCAAGTGCTTAACTTGTTCGAAGGTTAAAGCTGAACATCAAAGGCCCTCTGGCTTACTCGAACAACCCGAAATCCCGATGTGGAAGTGGGAGAGTATAGCTATGGACTTCGTTACTAAACTCCCGCGTACTTCATCTGGTCACGATAGCATTTGGGTTATCGTTGATCGTCTTACCAAATCTGCGCACTTTATTGCTATACGAGAAGACTTTAAGGTCGAACGGTTAGCCTGAATCTATACCGACGAAGTCATTTGTCGACACGGGATGCCTCGTGACATCATTTCTGACTGAGACGGTCGCTTTACTTCACGTCTGTGGGAGACTTTTCAATCCGGTCTCGGTACTACTCTCAATCTCTGTACCTTTTTTCACCCTCAAACCAACGGTTAGACCGAGCGCACGATCCGCACCCTTGAAGACATGCTTCGTGCGTGCATCATAGATTTTGGTGCTAACTGGGATACGCATTTACCTTTAATCGAATTCTCGTTCAATAATAGTTATCATACCAGCATTCAAATGGCTCCTTTTGAGGCACTGTATGGAAGAAAATGTCGATCGCCTATCGCATGGCACGAGATCGGAGAAGCAAAAATCACCGGTCCCCAGCTAATTCAAGAAACGACGGACAAGATCCTCCAAATCAGAGACAATCTCTTGAAAGCTCAGAGTCGTCAAAAGAGTTACGCCGATAAACGCCGCAAGCCCCTACAGTTCAAAGTGGGAGATCACGTCTTCCTAAAGGTTGCACCTTGGAAAGGAGTGGTCCGCTTCGGCAAGAAAGGAAAGCTAGCGCCTCGATACGTTGGCCCCTTTAAGATTCTAGAAAGAATCGGTAAGGTAGCCTATCGTCTCGAATTACCGGAGGAACTCAATAATGTACATCCAATTTTCCACGTGTCTAATCTCAAAAAGTGCATAGCCGAAGAGAATATGCATGTCCCTCTCGAAGATCTGCAAATCAATGAGACTTTGCATTTCGTGGAAAAGCCTGTGGAAATCATAGACCGAGAGACTAAGAAACTACGACGCTCTCGCATCCCTATCGTGAAGGTCCGATGGGAGGGCAAACGCGGCGCCAAGTTTACTTGGGAATTGGAAAGTGATATGAAGGCCAAGTACCCGCATCTATTTGTTACAGCTACTGCCTAATTTCGAGACGAAATTCCCAAAAGTAGGGGAGACTGTAACAACTCCGAAATTCGTTGTTATCTTTTTCCTTGTTTTTATCGTTGTACTCCTTTTGTAATCCCGAAATTCGGTTAATAATAAAGTTTATGTTAATTAATTTTGGTATTGTATGTTATGTCGCATCTAATCGCTTATTAAATCGCGTCGCTAATCTCATCGCATCGCAAATCGCAGTTATTTATGTGATTCTATGTTACTTATGTGTTATGTGTGTTTGTGGTTATGTTTACGCTCGCTATCGCATCGCTCTCACACTCTCGAATCGCTAAATCCCACTATTATATCAACTATAACGCTTAACGCTTTAATTTAGCGCTTAATATAACTATCTAATGCGAACCGAATAACCAAACGAACTCCTAACGCGAAATCGGCAAACGAAACTTGGTCATCAGGCCAAGTTCGGCCGAACTTGACTACCACAAGTTCGGCCAAACTTGCCTGAGACACAAGGATCCTTTGTTTTACCTCAAGTTCGCTCGAACTTGTACATACATGTACAAGTTCGGCCG
This sequence comes from Scalesia atractyloides, assembly GCA_947069175.1. Taxonomy (NCBI): domain Eukaryota; kingdom Viridiplantae; phylum Streptophyta; class Magnoliopsida; order Asterales; family Asteraceae; genus Scalesia; species Scalesia atractyloides. Next base: position 92,495,655 of record CAMTDV010000030.1, read on the forward strand.
AACTTAACCATCCGTCCTTGAAAATCTAGCAAGTTCGCCCGAACTTGCATGAATCTCATGCAAGGTCGACCGAACTTGGTCTCCATCAGCTCTCATTTTGCCTTCTCCAATAAATACCAAGCTCTGTTCACTCATTTGAACTTGCTGCAAGTTCGTCCAGAGCTCTCAAAACCCGAAACCTTCGTGTTCTAAGTAAGAATCAACCCGATTTCACTGCAACAACGTTTATCAACGATCTACAAAGGTTTACAACGATTTTGGCACAAGGCATAGCCTTCTTTTTCATCAAAACTCATTCTTTTACGAAAACCTTCATCTTTTTCTTCAAAAACTTCTATTTTAAGCTTAGATCTACACACTACGAGTTCGTTTGGCGATAGTTGAGACTTCCCAAACAAGATACGGACTTTTGATGATGTTTTGTTCATTTACTAGTATGAAACGAAGCATCTATCATTCAAGATCCCAGATCTGGAACCACAAGGACATTTATGATTGGTTTACACAAGCCGGACTAATCCGAACGAACCCCGTGTTCGCCCGGATTAGCCCACGCTTTTGTAAAACGACTAAAACAGCTCTAAAAGACCTCTCCGACCTAAGTTTGCTCAGTAGCACAGGGTTGGAGGGATGAACACTCGATTTTCCTCAGCAAACGACGCGGAAACGCAAGATTTTGGACCCGAAAACATCAAGTTCACTCGAGAATCACCAGCTCACCAAGTCAAGTTCGATCGAACTTGTACCCATTTGGGTCAAGTTCGACCGAACTTGAGTGTTTCTTCACCAAGTTTCTTGCAAGTTCGCCCGAACTTGCATGGTTTCTTAAGAAACCATACCAGTTCGACCGAACTTGCCAAATCAGTAAGGTTTTCCTACAAGTTTGCCCAAACTTGACAAGTTTCTTAGGAAACTCATCAAGTTCGACCGAACTTGGCTATAAACCCACCCAAATCATACAAGTTCGCTCGAATTTGTGTGTTTACACACAAGTTCGCCCGAACTTGTCTACTGCCCAACCAAGACTTAACCGTTTCAGCTTTTCGGATACTGATGCACTTCCGTTCGCGTATGCAGGCTGAACCGGCATTCTCCGCAACTCTCCTCAGAATCTCTAAGCTAACTAAAACGCACCCACAGTGAGTATACTTGACCCATTTTCGCTTTAACGCACTTTTTGGGTGTTACATACGTTCCTATATCAAAATCACTTCACAAATCAAACTGTTTAACACACTCGAATAATCTGATTATATATGCTCAATACGGGATGCTAGAAACATGTGACTAGGACTTATTTTCGTTAACTTGCCTCCTTAGCTAGTATGGTACTATAGTGTGGCTTACACCCGACGGGGTCTAGTTAAGATGGACGCGCAAGCCTTCTCACGGTAGTTAGCATGAGAAATGAGCCTATGTTATGTTAAGTGTTTTGGTGTATCATGATATGTAATTAGATTGTTTCGCAAACGCTTTCTCGACTATGCTAGTACTATTCAAACTCGTATGCTCACATTTACTTAATTGTATTGACTTGTATTTTAACGTATGTAACAGGATGAGGATTTTGTAGCTTGGATGCTTGGATATGGCTTGCGTAGTTTAGTTTTGTTTTATTTTGTTTAGCTCCAAGTGTAATAAATCTAGGGGAGATCGGACCAGATTTTACTGTTTAAGAGATTTTGTTAATGTAATGATTGTTTAAGGATATTATGAGTTTAATAGTATGGGATGTTAAATGTTGATTTATTATCTTTAAATAATTGTTATGGAATCTCTTGAGACAATCTGGTTCGCCTAGTGCCACTTCCCCGATGATTCCGCATCGGTTGGGGTGTGACACGTGGTCTCAAATGTTGTACAAGTCATACGCGCATTGGGCCATACCCACACTCAACAGCTAAAAACACTCACATATTCCAAGGTCCATGTGCAGGACATATAACATACGTGCAACCTCAACAGCTCATGAGAGTGAGCCAGTACAAAAGGCGGCAGCCAGTCTCTGCCCAACCAATTTCTACGATGAACAATCACACGCCTTTCACTGCTCCATGATCTCCACTCACAGTTAAAGACAGACGTAACAAGCGCAGCTAGCAAAGGTCTCGCGTCCCGGCGACAGGTAAGCCTAGAATTAGTAATTTTCACTTCCAAGCACTCCTAATAAGTCTAGTGATCTTCCCAGCGTTTGCACACGAGAGCAACACTAGACTGGGGGACTTGTCGAGGTAGGGTATCGGACCTGACCCAAAAGATCCGTCATTACCGTTATCGTACTTTATTACGTTATTTATTATTGTATACTAACCTGCGAGGCCTAGCGCGATATAGTTTACGCTATACTAGGCTGTGGGCTTGTAGAGACAACCCCTAACTGGGCCTGGCCCATTGAGGTTAGGGTTTCCCATGTCTCCTATATAAGGAGGTCTTCACCTCATTATTAGGGCATGAGGCATGGGACCAACATTTTTTGTAGCTGGAAATAGAGGATTCTTCCTCTACCGGCCGTCTCTACCCCACTTCTCTCTTTTCTTCTTTGCAGATCTAGGTTCAAGGGGAAGAACAAGGTGTGGTTCTCGGTCTCTTGTGGAAACCGGTCAGTCCGTACTTCTACAGCTACTTATTACACTTAATATTGCATGTTAAATGATTTTTTTATTAAATAAAATCAACTAAACTTTTAAAGTTAAATAAAAACAAATAAAGATCTATTCACCAACCATTGTTGACTCAAATTTCTTTTACACATGAAACAGGTATACAAGGTTGATAGCTACTTGAGAAGACACATAGGATTGTGCCTTAGAATAATTAAATCAAGACTTATGTTATTTTTGTATTTTGAATATTGTATGGTTTATTTGGAACAGTTATTTGGTTTTGTGAGACAAATTAATATTGATGATTACAAATATTCAAACTTTAAATAAATGTCAAAAGCTATGAAACAATCATATCATACCCTGTGCCATATCTGTTGCGAGTTGGGTGTGACAGCTTGTACATTGAGCTTGAACGGGTGATGCTCGCCATGTGCTCTATTGATTACTTAATTTCAATTAAGAAGTGAATGTGTGCTAAAAGTAAAACATGTGAACTTACTAGTGAAGGATGATGTTATGATTATGTAAATTGACTAACCTTGTATGTGGTTGTCAAATGTAAGGTAATGAAAGTATTAGCATATGTAAAATGGATTATGTGTATTTGTGTGAGTAACTAGATGATTACATGGTTGTATATATTACATTACATGGGTACAAGATGTTTATGGTGCCATTAGCATAGCCGAGTACATAGGTATGGACATGTGTTCCTAAAAATGAAGTTTGCATATTTGATCGTTGACTTTTCTGAAAAGTCAACAAGTATGAGAATAACATGATTAGAAATCTTGATATGATTGTAAGACTAGAAGGATTGAATGATGCGTAATGGATCCTTATATGTCATATTTGATGATATGTTAAGTTTGCATGAATTTGGAATGATGCATTATTGAATTTATGCCTTGTGCTTGTTACAATTGATAAGTGAAAGTTAAACGCGAGTTATGAACTAGATATGATCTTTAATATATAAAATCTTGTATGCTAACAAGAATGCGAATGTGGTGACATGTAAGGATAAGCATCACGTTAAGATGACGCAAGTACGAAAGGCAAATGGGTCAAAAGGAGGCCAGGAAGTGATCACGAATACAGACGCCAAAGGTAAGTGATTTCCGGAATCACTCCTTGTTTTGTTTAGGTAAGGTTATTTATCAGTTATTAAAGTATGATAATTGAAACCAAATAAGGATTTGCAAATAATAGTAATGATAGAACAAAAGGAAGTAAGGTCGTATGGGTAATATGTGAATTCGTTATGAACGAAAACTCTCATTAAGTTCAAACGGGTCAAAATGTAGAAAGTAATGTGTCGGATGTGGATTCTGGATGTTGTGATATGGGAACCATGTAAGAATGTTAGGTAATATTAGCACTAAGGTAAGTTTTGTTGTAGCGGGTCAAAAGTACTTAACTAGTTCGGAAAGTACATGGTAGAATCAAACGGGTCAAAATCAAGAATGTATGATAAAAGTTTAGATTTGATTATGGAGACATGGGGTTAAGTTTTAGAACGATTTGGGGGCTTGGAATAATGTTATTTTACGATTTGGGAAGTTCGGGATGCGCGAAAGGGGGTTAAAACATTGAAAAAAACGAATTTCAGTGTCGGTGCTGCAGGGCGCGCGTCGCCGACGCTGGTCTGCAGCTGGCCGACGCCTTAAGCTGCTGTCTACGTGACAGCCGATGTAAGCAACCTTGTTTCTTCTTTTTCCTTCGATTCCGGACCGCGTACACCCATTCCCAAGCCCCGTTAAACTTCCATAATGTACCCCAACCTTGCCAAATAGTTTTATGAGATACGGTGATTATAGTACTCATTTTTAAGCTCCGAAAATGAATCCCAAACTCATTAAGAGTGTTTATGAGGCACGGATAAGAATGGGGCGTGTATGCAAGTATGAGTGGGAACGAAATGAATACATAGGAATGTATGAATAGATTAATTGTATGTTAGTAGATGGAACCCATTAGTAAACAAGGATAGAAATGAGTATACGCGTAGGTTGGTATGTACAAGACTTATATGTATTGTCACACCCCGACCCGCCGCGGAAAAGGTGATCGGGGCATGATTGGGTTATCATCAAAGCTCATGACATTTATTATGCGTTTCATATTCATTAAATACAATTTAATGGAAATTTACAATAAATGTTACAACATGTTCTAACTATCAATCTAAGCGTCTTTGTTCTCTTCTAAGGCATTTCCTATGTTTTCTTTGCTTCAACCTGTTCACCTGTATCATGTGTAAAAAGGTTTTGGATCAACATAAAGTTGGCGAGTGAATCCTATGAAAAAACATTTGAACAAGTTTATTAAATTGATTATGAAATATGTGCACAACCAAACACGAGTAAAAATAGATGTAAGCTTATTCAACAATCATTAGATATTAAATAAAGCACACATGAACAATAATGGAACATTTAGAGGCACGCGTTGCTCTACTCGTCTCTCACGAGGAACTGATGGGCCTATTGAATGGATTGCATAAACATGATAATATGAATGACACAACTACAAACAATATAAACTCAATGATACACACATGAACAATAATGGATTGGTTTTGAGGCACGCGTTGTGCAACTCGTCTCCCACGAGGAACTGATGGGCTTAATGAATGAATTTCATATAATTTGACAAAATGAACTAAGTAATCACAACAATATAAACAATCTAAGTTTAGGTCATGATATGGTATGGCACAAATTTAAATAAACGAGTTAATTATTTGAGACACATGACACACCCCAAAACGTGTAATTAAAAGGGGGAGTTGTAAGATTCACTCACAGTGGGTGCGTTCGGTTGATGATGTTGAATGCACGCGAAGTGGTTTTAACCACGAGTGAAATTAACCTAGATAAATATCATTATGGTTCGGTAAGTAAGCGGATTTTATTAATCTATTTTAGTAGGATTGTTGGGTGTATTTTTGTGAGTTTAAGGCTATTTTCTAACCTTAAAAATGTTATTTTTAAGTATATTTAATTGATTTTTAATTAAAATAAATAAATAAAAATAATAAAAAATTTTGATTTTTTTGCTACAGTTGACCGTTGACTTTAACCGTTGACCGTTGACCGTTGACCGGTTCGAATCGAGAAATTGTGCGCTGAGTGAGGCTCGAACCCGAGACCTCCCGTACGCGTGCACGCAGCTCTACCAACTGAGCTACGTGTCTAACCCGTCATATATCTGTTTTTAATTATATTTATATATTAATTAAGTCAAACAGAAAAATCCTTTTATTTTAAAAACGATTTAATTCAATCGGACCGGTGCGCTCCACAGGTCTCGAACCCGGGACCTGTGTCTTGCGTAACACACAGTCCACCGCTGGACTGTGTGGTTTGACATGTTAACTAATCTGGTTTTTTATTTTACTTAAATACAAATTAAGTATTTTCATTTATGCCGTATTTAAAAAGTTTGAATAATGGTCCGAATCGATGCAGTAGACCGGACTCGAACTCGTGACCTGTGATTAAACATACACACAGTCCACCGCTGGACTGTGTGTCTAACTTGGTTATTATTCCGGTTATTAATATACTTAACATATACCTGTGTGACTCCGGTTCGGTTTAACAAAAAAATCATTTTTATTAAGGCAGCGTGTGTGGAACAGGATTCGAACTCGAGACCTTTCTGTGTTTAATGTGCACACAGTCCACCGCTGGACTGTGTGTCTAACCCGAGTAATATCTTGATTTTAATTATACTTATACGTTTACCGCACTTCATCTTCTTCGTCAGATTTTAACCAGAATCGGAAAATCCGACTGGTTCAAAGTTTTAATCGGTTTCTTTAGCGTTTGATGATTAAATACATATGAGATATAAGTAAAAAGAAAGGAAATTAGGCGTGAGGTATACCGACTAGCTTCCCCTGTTTTCCGGCAGAACTCCGGCGACAGCAATCCCTTCCGGCGACGAGTGTCTTGCAGCAGCGAGTCTCCAGAAAGCTTACAAAATATGTGGGTGACTTCGGTAAAAGTTCAAAGGGTTTAGTAAGGCTCAGAAATGAGGAAACCGGTTTTCCGGCGACGAACAGAATAATTCCGGCGAGTGAGTTTTCGCCGAGAAAAGGTGCGGTTTTGAGCGAAAAGGTTTGCAGAGGTTCGAGGGGGTATTTATAGGGCAAGTCGTCGATGTATTTGGTCCGATTTCCGACTTGATTCGTTGGTTTGAATTTCTCCGGCGGTTATAACTTTGGTCGCGGACTCAGACGTCGGTTATAACCGATGTAGCGTTTATGTTTTACGTTATAACTGAAAGAAACGTTAAGTTTCGCGAGATTACCGGGATTTCCGACGACTGAACTTTTGGGCGCCGGTTTTGAATTCGGAAAGAAACTTTATGAATTAAATGGTCTTAATAATTAACAAATAGCATCAGTGGCGCAGTGGTTTGCGTTTTGTGTGTTAAGTTTGTTGCTGGACCGGTACTGACCCGGGTTCGAAACCCGGCAGGAACAAAACATTTTATTTTGCGATTTTTAACAGTTTTTCAAAAACTAATTATATATTCCCGTATAATAATTGATTATGTATCGTTTAAAATTATTTTGGGCATTTAATTCGCAACGAAAATTTTAACTGACTGTTCGGTTGATAAACGGAGCGGGTTTGGTAAATCCGTTTTTGACGGATGTTACAGTATCCCCTGCTTTTTAGAAATTTCGTCCCGAAATTTAAATAGTGCTATATTTGACTAAAAGAATGATGGTGTTTAGTTTTGACAGTTATATACTTAGAAAAAAGTAAGGGTTTAAGTTTTTGTTTGAGGCGGTAACGTTCCTTGTAAGGGTTAAGCAGGAATCGCTTTTTTTGTTGCCTACTGTAAAAGTATTGATAAACAAAATTTATTCGCTAACTATGATGTCATGCATAAGAGTTTGGATATGTTTGGAAGGGTATGGTTATATCCTAAGGCAAAACTTCCAATACTACAACCTACATGGAACATAAATAAACACAACAGCTAATATTTGAACATAAATAAAACACAACAGCTAATATTTGAATCCACATTCTGATAGCATATATGTTTGAATGGTGGAAGTTCCTCTCTCGTTTGTTATGATGGAGAGGTTAGTTTATGTAGAAATGGAACACAAATCCAATTTCTCTAAATAGCAAGATGATATAAATGTAACACAATTTCAACCAAGGCAATACTATATCCTACATGGAACTTCTCATAACCACCTGATAATGCCTCTGATCCTTTGGCAAGAATACTTATATATAGGAAGTACCAGCGGCGTATCCACCATATTCTTGCCAAATTTTCATTGGTTTTATCCACAAGTTATGATTAGTTACCAAGAAACTAGTAAATCCTACATAGAACTTCTCATAACCGTCTGACAATGCCTCTGATCCTTTGACAAGAATACTTATATATAGGAAGTACCAGCGGCGTATCCACCATATTCTTGTCAAATTTTCATTGGTTTTATCAGTGAATTATGATTAGTCCTATATAACTCTACAACCAATACAACAAACATAAAATACTGAAATGAAAAATATCTGTGCGATCAAGGCTCAATCAAACGGAGCCGATCGTATTGTATGTACTGAAAATGAAATTGTCTGTGTACTCAAGGCTCAATCAAACGGAGCCGAGCGTATTGCATGTACTGAAAATAAACTTAATCTACACAAACAGCCTATGCATGGAACCTCTCATAACCGCCTGATAATGCCTCCGATCATTTGACAAGAATACTTATATATAGGAAGTACCAACGGCGTATCCACCATATTCTTGTCAAATTCTCATTGACTTCATCCGCAAGTTATGATTAGTCCTACGCGACTCTACAACAAACACAACAACCACAAGATACTGATAATGAAATTGTCTGTGGGCTCAAGGCTCAATCAAACGGAGCCGAACGTATTTCATGTACTGAAAATGAACAACTTAATCTAAACAACAATCACACAAACAGTCTATGCATGGAACCTCTCATAACCGCCTGATAATGCCTCCGATCATTTGACAAGAATACTTATATATAGGAAAGTACAAGCGGCGTATCCACCATATTCTTGTCAAATTTTCATTGACTTTATCCGCAAGTTTTTGGTTAGTTCTATGCGACTCTACTACAAACACCACAACCACAAGATACTGATAATGAAAATGTCTGTGCGCTCAAGGCTCAATCAAACGGAGCCGAACGTATTGCATATACTGAAAATGAAATTGTCTGTGCGCTCAAGGCTCAATCAAACGGAGCCGAGCGTATTGCATGTAATGAAAATGTAAAATGAACTGATCGATCAAGGCTCAATCAAACGGAGCCGATCGTTGCGGGCACGCCAAGTTCAACCGCATAATAAAATGGGGAACAAGCTCAAAACCTCATAAAGGGGGAGCTGCGGCCTCGGCAAATGCATATACTGAAAACAATAAACAATAATTACTCTAACAGTCTACACATGGAACCTCTCATAACCGCCAGATATTGCTTCTGATCCTTTGACAAGAATACTTATATATAGGAAGTACCAGCGGCGTATCCACCGTATTCTTGTCAAAGTTTCATTGGCTTTATCCTTAAGTTATGATTGATGTGATAAAGAAAAACATAAAACTAAACGATAGGAGTTGAATCTGGATCTTCGGTGAAAAGGACTAGTTGAGTATCTTCGCTTGGGCCGTCATTATCTTCGACAGGATTGGCGTTGATATTGAAGACTCTTCCTCTTGCTGGTGGCCTAGCGGTTGGGTTTTCTTGGTTAACTGGGTTTGATTGGGCTTGAGTGTTGATGACGTTAACCAATTGAGGGCATGTGTTTCTAAAGTGGGTAGGGTCGCCACAATTGAAACAAGCTCGAACATATGGGAACATGGGGTATTGGGGTTGATGATAGGTTTGGTTCATGTTTTGAGTAGGGGAAGAGGTTTGGTTTTGAAAGGTGCGGCAAACCTTGCTCAAATGACCATAGCGTCCACAAGTTGCACATAGACGACAAGGTAAGGTATGGGGATGGTGATAAAAACAGTTGTTGCATCGAGGGTGAGGTCCAAGATATGGTTTCTTATTTGGGTAAGTTGAGTTGGGTGCCACTTGGGTGATTGGGATAGCTTGGATGGGTATGGCGTGTGAAATTGGTTGATTTTGTTGGATAGCAGCGAAAAGTTGCCCGTCTCTTTTTCTCTTAGAATTGGGTTGAGAAGGGGATTCGGTTTGGGTGGAGTCGGAGGTTTCAGTCGATTCTTTGTCCTTCTTCTTCTCCTCCTTGAAGTCTTTGTTTCGGATTCGGTTCTCGGTAAGCTCTGTTGCTAACTCCATTGCCGCTTCCAAAGTTGCAGGCGAGGTACTTAATACAGGGTCTTGAATCTTTGACGGAAGACCACGAATGTAGTGCTCGATCAAACGGTAGAGGGGAGTGAACATGTTGGGAACCATTTGATGTAACTCGAGGAATCTTTTATTGTAGGTGGTGTGGTCTCCTTCCTTTTGCTTCAACGAATAAAATTAATCTTTTATTGTAGGTGGTGTGATCGGGGCATGATTGGGTTATCATCAAAGCTCATGACATTTATTATGCGTTTCATATTCATTAAATACAATTTAATGGAAATTTACAATAAATGTTACAAAATGTTCTAACTATCAATCTAAGCGTCTTTGTTCTCTTCTAAGGCATTTCCTATGTTTTCTTTGCTTCAACCTGTTCACCTGTATCATGTGTAAAAAGGTTTTGGATCAACATAAAGTTGGCGACTGAATCCTATGGAAAAACATTTGAACAAGTTTATTAAATTGATTATGAAATATGTGCACAACCAAACACGAGTAAAAATAGATGTAAGCTTATTCAACAATCATTAGATATTAAATAAAGCACACATGAACAATAATAGAACATTTAGAGGCACGCGTTGCTCTACTCGTCTCTCACGAGGAACTGATGGGCCTATTGAATGAATTGCATAAACATGATAATATGAATGACACAACTACAAACAATATAAACTCAATGATACACACATGAACAATAATGGATTGGTTTTGAGGCACGCGTTGTTCAACTCGTCTCCCACGAGGAACTGATGGGCTTAATGAATGAATTTCATATAATTTGACAAAATGAACTAAGTAATCACAACAATATAAACAATCTAAGTTTAGGTCATGATATGGTATGGCACAAATTTAAATAAACGAGTTAATTATTTGAGATACATGACACACCCCAAAACGTGTAATTAAAAGGGGGAGTTGTAAGATTCACTCACAGTGGGTGCGTTCGGTTGATGATGTTGAATGCACGCGAAGTGGTTTTAACCACGAGTGAAATTAACCTAGATAAATATCATTATGGTTCGGTAAGTAAGCGGATTTTATTAATCTATTTTAGTAGGATTGTTGGGTGTATTTTTGTGAGTTTAAGGCTATTTTCTAACCTTAAAAATGTTATTTTTAAGTATATTTAATTGATTTTTAATTAAAATAAATAAATAAAAATAATAAAAAATTTTGATTTTTTTGCTACAGTTGACCGTTGACTTTAACCGTTGACCGTTGACCGTTGACCGGTTCGAATCGAGAAATTGTGCGCTGAGTGAGGCTCGAACCCGAGACCTCCCGTACGCGTGCACGCAGCTCTACCAACTGAGCTACGTGTCTAACCCGTCATATATCTGTTTTTAATTATATTTATATATTAATTAAGTCAAACAGAAAAATCCTTTTATTTTAAAAACGATTTAATTCAATCGGACCGGTGCGCTCCACAGGTCTCGAACCCGGGACCTGTGTCTTGCGTAACACACAGTCCACCGCTGGACTGTGTGTTTGACATGTTAACTAATCTGGTTTTTATTTTACTTAAATACAAATTAAGTATTTTCATTTATGCCGTATTTAAAAAGTTTGAATAATGGTCCGAATCGATGCAGTAGACCGGACTCGAACTCGTGACCTGTGATTAAACATACACACAGTCCACCGCTGGACTGTGTGTCTAACTTGGTTATTATTCCGGTTATTAATATACTTAACATATACCTGTGTGACTCCGGTTCGGTTTAACAAAAAAATCATTTTTATTAAGGCAGCGTGTGTGGAACAGGATTCGAACTCGAGACCTTTCTGTGTTTAATGTGCACACAGTCCACCGCTGGACTGTGTGTCTAACCCGAGTAATATCTTGATTTTAATTATACTTATACGTTTACCGCACTTCATCTTCTTCGTCAGATTTTAACCAGAATCGGAAAATCCGACTGGTTCAAAGTTTTAATCGGTTTCTTTAGCGTTTGATGATTAAATACATATGAGATATAAGTAAAAAGAAAGGAAATTAGGCGTGAGGTATACCGACTAGCTTCCCCTGTTTTCCGGCAGAACTCCGGCGACAGCAATCCCTTCCGGCGACGAGTGTCTTGCAGCAGCGAGTCTCCAGAAAGCTTACAAAATATGTGGGTGACTTCGGTAAAAGTTCAAAGGGTTTAGTAAGGCTCAGAAATGAGGAAACCGGTTTTCCGGCGACGAACAGAATAATTCCGGCGAGTGAGTTTTCGCCGAGAAAAGGTGCGGTTTTGAGCGAAAAGGTTTGCAGAGGTTCGAGGGGTATTTATAGGGCAAGTCGTCGATGTATTTGGTCCGATTTCCGACTTGATTCGTTGGTTTGAATTTCTCCGGCGGTTATAACTTTGGTCGCGGACTCAGACGTCGGTTATAACCGATGTAGCGTTTATGTTTTACGTTATAACTGAAAGAAACGTTAAGTTTCGCGAGATTACCGGGATTTCCGACGACTGAACTTTTGGGCGCCGGTTTTGAATTCGGAAAGAAACTTTATGAATTAAATGGTCTTAATAATTAACAAATAGCATCAGTGGCGCAGTGGTTTGCGTTTTGTGTGTTAAGTTTGTTGCTGGACCGGTACTGACCCGGGTTCGAAACCCGGCAGGAACAAAACATTTTATTTTGCGATTTTTAACAGTTTTTCAAAAACTAATTATATATTCCCGTATAATAATTGATTATGTATCGTTTAAAATTATTTTGGGCATTTAATTCGCAACGAAAATTTTAACTGACTGTTCGGTTGATAAACGGAGCGGGTTTGGTAAATCCGTTTTTGACGGATGTTACAGTATCCCCTGCTTTTTAGAAATTTCGTCCCGAAATTTAAATAGTGCTATATTTGACTAAAAGAATGATGGTGTTTAGTTTTGACAGTTATATACTTAGAAAAAAGTAAGGGTTTAAGTTTTTGTTTGAGGCGGTAACGTTCCTTGTAAGGGTTAAGCAGGAATCGCTTTTTTTGTTGCCTACTGTAAAAGTATTGATAAACAAAATTTATTCGCTAACTATGATGTCATGCATAAGAGTTTGGATATGTTTGGAAGGGTATGGTTATATCCTAAGGCAAAACTTCCAATACTACAACCTACATGGAACATAAATAAACACAACAGCTAATATTTGAACATAAATAAACACAACAGCTAATATTTGAATCCACATTCTGATAGCATATATGTTTGAATGGTGGAAGTTCCTCTCTCGTTTGTTATGATGGAGAGGTTAGTTTATGTAGAAATGGAACACAAATCCAATTTCTCTAAATAGCAAGATGATATAAATGTAACACAATTTCAACCAAGGCAATACTATATCCTACATGGAACTTCTCATAACCACCTGATAATGCCTCTGATCCTTTGGCAAGAATACTTATATATAGGAAGTACCAGCGGCGTATCCACCATATTCTTGCCAAATTTTCATTGGTTTTATCCACAAGTTATGATTAGTTACCAAGAAACTAGTAAATCCTACATAGAACTTCTCATAACCGTCTGACAATGCCTCTGATCCTTTGACAAGAATACTTATATATAGGAAGTACCAGCGGCGTATCCACCATATTCTTGTCAAATTTTCATTGGTTTTATCAGTGAATTATGATTAGTCCTATATAACTCTACAACCAATACAACAAACATAAAATACTGAAATGAAAAATATCTGTGCGATCAAGGCTCAATCAAACGGAGCCGATCGTATTGTATGTACTGAAAATGAAATTGTCTGTGTACTCAAGGCTCAATCAAACGGAGCCGAGCGTATTGCATGTACTGAAAATAAACTTAATCTACACAAACAGCCTATGCATGGAACCTCTCATAACCGCCTGATAATGCCTCCGATCATTTGACAAGAATACTTATATATAGGAAGTACCAACGGCGTATCCACCATATTCTTGTCAAATTCTCATTGACTTCATCCGCAAGTTATGATTAGTCCTACGCGACTCTACAACAAACACAACAACCACAAGATACTGATAATGAAATTGTCTGTGGGCTCAAGGCTCAATCAAACGGAGCCGAACGTATTTCATGTACTGAAAATGAACAACTTAATCTAAACAACAATCACACAAACAGTCTATGCATGGAACCTCTCATAACCGCCTGATAATGCCTCCGATCATTTGACAAGAATACTTATATATAGGAAAGTACAAGCGGCGTATCCACCATATTCTTGTCAAATTTTCATTGACTTTATCCGCAAGTTATGGTTAGTTCTATGCGACTCTACTACAAACACCACAACCACAAGATACTGATAATGAAAATGTCTGTGCGCTCAAGGCTCAATCAAACGGAGCCGAACGTATTGCATATACTGAAAATGAAATTGTCTGTGCGCTCAAGGCTCAATCAAACGGAGCCGAGCGTATTGCATGTAATGAAAATGTAAAATGAACTGATCGATCAAGGCTCAATCAAACGGAGCCGATCGTTGCGGGCACGCCAAGTTCAACCGCATAATAAAATGGGGAACAAGCTCAAAACCTCATAAAGGGGGAGCTGCGGCCTCGGCAAATGCATATACTGAAAACAATAAACAATAATTACTCTAACAGTCTACACATGGAACCTCTCATAACCGCCAGATATTGCTTCTGATCCTTTGACAAGAATACTTATATATAGGAAGTACCAGCGGCGTATCCACCGTATTCTTGTCAAAGTTTCATTGGCTTTATCCTTAAGTTATGATTGATGTGATAAAGAAAAACATAAAACTAAACGATAGGAGTTGAATCTGGATCTTCGGTGAAAAGGACTAGTTGAGTATCTTCGCTTGGGCCGTCATTATCTTCGACAGGATTGGCGTTGATATTGAAGACTCTTCCTCTTGCTGGTGGCCTAGCGGTTGGGTTTTCTTGGTTAACTGGGTTTGATTGGGCTTGAGTGTTGATGACGTTAACCAATTGAGGGCATGTGTTTCTAAAGTGGGTAGGGTCGCCACAATTGAAACAAGCTCGAACATATGGGAACATGGGGTATTGGGGTTGATGATAGGTTTGGTTCATGTTTTGAGTAGGGGAAGAGGTTTGGTTTTGAAAGGTGCGGCAAACCTTGCTCAAATGACCATAGCGTCCACAAGTTGCACATAGACGACAAGGTAAGGTATGGGGATGGTGATAAAAACAGTTGTTGCATCGAGGGTGAGGTCCAAGATATGGTTTCTTATTTGGGTAAGTTGAGTTGGGTGCCACTTGGGTGATTGGGATAGCTTGGATGGGTATGGCGTGTGAAATTGGTTGATTTTGTTGGATAGCAGCGAAAAGTTGCCCGTCTCTTTTTCTCTTAGAATTGGGTTGAGAAGGGGATTCGGTTTGGGTGGAGTCGGAGGTTTCAGTCGATTCTTTGTCCTTCTTCTTCTCCTCCTTGAAGTCTTTGTTTCGGATTCGGTTCTCGGTAAGCTCTGTTGCTAACTCCATTGCCGCTTCCAAAGTTGCAGGCGAGGTACTTAATACAGGGTCTTGAATCTTTGACGGAAGACCACGAATGTAGTGCTCGATCAAACGGTAGAGGGGAGTGAACATGTTGGGAACCATTTGATGTAACTCGAGGAATCTTTTATTGTAGGTGGTGTGGTCTCCTTCCTTTTGCTTCAACGAATAAAATTAATCTTTTATTGTAGGTGGTGTGATCGGGGCATGATTGGGTTATCATCAAAGCTCATGACATTTATTATGCGTTTCATATTCATTAAATACAATTTAATGGAAATTTACAATAAATGTTACAAAATGTTCTAACTATCAATCTAAGCGTCTTTGTTCTCTTCTAAGGCATTTCCTATGTTTTCTTTGCTTCAACCTGTTCACCTGTATCATGTGTAAAAAGGTTTTGGATCAACATAAAGTTGGCGACTGAATCCTATGGAAAAACATTTGAACAAGTTTATTAAATTGATTATGAAATATGTGCACAACCAAACACGAGTAAAAATAGATGTAAGCTTATTCAACAATCATTAGATATTAAATAAAGCACACATGAACAATAATAGAACATTTAGAGGCACGCGTTGCTCTACTCGTCTCTCACGAGGAACTGATGGGCCTATTGAATGAATTGCATAAACATGATAATATGAATGACACAACTACAAACAATATAAACTCAATGATACACACATGAACAATAATGGATTGGTTTTGAGGCACGCGTTGTTCAACTCGTCTCCCACGAGGAACTGATGGGCTTAATGAATGAATTTCATATAATTTGACAAAATGAACTAAGTAATCACAACAATATAAACAATCTAAGTTTAGGTCATGATATGGTATGGCACAAATTTAAATAAACGAGTTAATTATTTGAGATACATGACACACCCCAAAACGTGTAATTAAAAGGGGGAGTTGTAAGATTCACTCACAGTGGGTGCGTTCGGTTGATGATGTTGAATGCACGCGAAGTGGTTTTAACCACGAGTGAAATTAACCTAGATAAATATCATTATGGTTCGGTAAGTAAGCGGATTTTATTAATCTATTTTAGTAGGATTGTTGGGTGTATTTTTGTGAGTTTAAGGCTATTTTCTAACCTTAAAAATGTTATTTTTAAGTATATTTAATTGATTTTTAATTAAAATAAATAAATAAAAATAATAAAAAATTTTGATTTTTTTGCTACAGTTGACCGTTGACTTTAACCGTTGACCGTTGACCGTTGACCGGTTCGAATCGAGAAATTGTGCGCTGAGTGAGGCTCGAACCCGAGACCTCCCGTACGCGTGCACGCAGCTCTACCAACTGAGCTACGTGTCTAACCCGTCATATATCTGTTTTTAATTATATTTATATATTAATTAAGTCAAACAGAAAAATCCTTTATTTTAAAAACGATTTAATTCAATCGGACCGGTGCGTTCCACAGGTCTCGAACCCGGGACCTGTGGCTTGCGTAACACACAGTCCACCGCTGGACTGTGTGTTTGACATGTTAACTAATCTGGTTTTTATTTTACTTAAATACAAATTAAGTATTTTCATTTATGCCGTATTTAAAAAGTTTGAATAATGGTCCGAATCGATGCAGTAGACCGGACTCGAACTCGTGACCTGTGATTAAACATACACACAGTCCACCGCTGGACTGTGTGTCTAACTTGGTTATTATTCCGGTTATTAATATACTTAACATATACCTGTGTGACTCCGGTTCGGTTTAACAAAAAAATCATTTTTATTAAGGCAGCGTGTGTGGAACAGGATTCGAACTCGAGACCTTTCTGTGTTTAATGTGCACACAGTCCACCGCTGGACTGTGTGTCTAACCCGAGTAATATCTTGATTTTAATTATACTTATACGTTTACCGCACTTCATCTTCTTCGTCAGATTTTAACCAGAATCGGAAAATCCGACTGGTTCAAAGTTTTAATCGGTTTCTTTAGCGTTTGATGATTAAATACATATGAGATATAAGTAAAAGAAAGGAAATTAGGCGTGAGGTATACCGACTAGCTTCCCCTGTTTTCCGGCAGAACTCCGGCGACAGCAATCCCTTCCGGCGACGAGTGTCTTGCAGCAGCGAGTCTCCAGAAAGCTTACAAAATATGTGGGTGACTTCGGTAAAAGTTCAAAGGGTTTAGTAAGGCTCAGAAATGAGGAAACCGGTTTTCCGGCGACGAACAGAATAATTCCGGCGAGTGAGTTTTCGCCGAGAAAAGGTGCGGTTTTGAGCGAAAAGGTTTGCAGAGGTTCGAGGGGGTATTTATAGGGCAAGTCGTCGATGTATTTGGTCCGATTTCCGACTTGATTCGTTGGTTTGAATTTCTCCGGCGGTTATAACTTTGGTCGCGGACTCAGACGTCGGTTATAACCGATGTAGCGTTTATGTTTTACGTTATAACTGAAAGAAACGTTAAGTTTCGCGAGATTACCGGGATTTCCGACGACTGAACTTTTGGGCGCCGGTTTTGAATTTGGAAAGAAACTTTATGAATTAAATGGTCTTAATAATTAACAAATAGCATCAGTGGCGCAGTGGTTTGCGTGTTGTGTGTTAAGTTTGTTGCTGGACCGGTACTGACCCGGGTTCGAAACCCGGCAGGAACAAAAATTTTTATTTTGCGATTTTTAACAGTTTTTCAAAAACTAATTATATATTCCCGTATAATAATTGATTATGTATCGTTTAAAATTATTTTGGGCATTTAATTCGCAACGAAAATTTTAACTGACTGTTCGGTTGATAAACGGAGCGGGTTTGGTAAATCCGTTTTTGACGGATGTTACATGTATAGTAGTTTGTGACTAAGAATTGTTAGTATGAATATGTGAGAATGTAAGTTGTATGTAAGAGTTTGGATAAAGGGGTATGCATGTATAAAGGAGGATTTTTATCTTTATAGAATTGGGTTAGATAAGATGTATGCGGAGTGAAACTCGTATGAAAGTATGTATGGTGTTAATATATATGAGTATTAACTATACTAACTGAGTTGTTTATAAGAATGAAATGAAAGTACAGGAATGTAAGTGTTGGGCTCTAAAAGATTGGAGGCCCGGTGTAAAGGACGAATGCGGAAAGACATCATGTTGGAATAGTATACAAGATAGATTTCTATATGGTTATTGATTGTTTATATATTCATTAAGGTATGTATGATGTCACCATTTACTAATGTGTTAGTTATTTATGGTGACCGCAGGTTATTCGGATCATCATTATCATCATGAGGGACAACTGGACGAGGATCGAGTTGAAGATCATGGATTGTACAAAGAAGTTGTCAACGTAGTTTGTATACATATGTTATAAGGGTTAACATTAACTAAGGATGAAAAATGTAGTTATCTTAAGGAAGTTGATTTAGGTTTTCAAGTATGCTACAATAGTTGTGAAGAAAGAAATTTTACCGTACGTTTTTTCCGCTCCGTCTTTTTGGTCAAAACGTGTTAGGATGTTTCACTGAGGTAGGGAAAAATGACATAATGTGTAGCAGTTTAAAACACTAAATACAAAGTAATCAATTTTAAAAACAAAAGAGGGACCGACTAAAAATTAATGTAAAAGAAAAAGGACAAAATTTGCAATTAATTAAAAAATAAAATAAAATGAAAAATAAATAAATGAGAGTAAGAACACATGACATGGTTTTACGGCTTATGTCGCCTGTGGTAATATCACCGAACCCGGTTTTCCAACCAGATCGCTTCTCCTGTTTCCGAAAACACGAACCGATTTAATTTCCCCCTTTCGTCATCATCCTCTTCCTCAAAATCTCTCAAATCAAGCTTCAATTACTGTATACAACCTCTTCAATTCATCTATTACACCTTCAGTTTCATCATCCTTCATCAATTGTTCAAAATTTTCATCAATTCATGCATCGATCTCACTCAATTTAGGGTTAGGGTTTGTTCTTCGATGTCCAGATTCAGACCTGTTATCATCCAATCTATTACTCTAGTCAATCTTTGTGATGTACTCTTGTGTCGTTAGTGATTGAATTTGTAGAATTTAGACTCTAGGGTTTTTGAGGCGCTCGCTTTTGTGAAAGTTAGTTGGTTCTGTGATTTTGTTGGGGGAATCGGTAAGTTTTTTGGTTAATTTCGATCTGTTTAAGTTTTATTGTAACATTTATGGATTTTAGTACAAATTAATACTTAGGGTCTGATTTTAATTAAAAAAATGGTCTTTTTTATTATTATTTTTTTTTTAATTTAGCTCCGGAAACATGAAATTATGTAGGAATAATGGATTGAACTTGTTTCGAATTGAAAATTGAGGTTTTTTCATGTATTATATATGAACTTGTTATGAATTTATTTTTTAATATTTTATATATGATGCATACAATTACAGACTTTATGCTGTGTGTGACATATGTACATATTTTCATACTAATACTTAGGTTTATACAAATAATGTCACACATAATAATTGTATACATAACATATGTAAATAATTGCATACTAAACTTAGGCTAACAAAGATTACAGTCAGAGATTCATGTTTTTTTTTGCACATTCCGTTGATTTTGCTTTACTGTTTTCAACTGTTGCAGGTTGTGATGGGAACTAAACGTCCGTTTGACGAGAACGTTCAAGAGTTTGTTAAGTACCCGAAGCATGTTGAAAATGGAGGATATACGCCTGTTTCGTTTGGTGAAGAGAAACAATCTCCTGAACCACCTCAAAATCTTATGGTTGAAAACGTGTTTGAGATCAGTGTTCCGTTACCATCAGTCTCTGGCGTAAGTGATTGTGAAGAGGCGTCTGGGCCTGGGCTGGGGCCCACATTTTGCCCAAATCTTTTCTCGGATTTTTTTGAATTCGACATGCCGAGGCGATCACTGGTTCATTTTGATGATACATACGCGTCTTTATTAAATTGCTCCCCGAGAAAAGAAGTCCCCATTGGATCAGACCATCAAGCTGATGTTCCCGAATTCGATTCAGATTCAGCTAGAAATTACATTACCGGTATTTCGACGGGTGTTTTGGTCATTTCCAGTCAAGAGGATGAGACCGTGATTGCCCAAACAGATTGCGAATGCATGGATAACGGTTCTATTAGATGTGTACAACAACACGTCAATGAAGCGTGGTTGAATCTAAAAGAATCGTTAGGGCTCGAGAAATTCGTTAATTTGGGATTTAACACCATGGGTGAGGAAGTCGCTTGTAACTGGACTGACGAAGAACAACATTTTCAAGATATTATTTACTCCAATCCCATTTCTCACGGTAAAAAGTTCTGGGAGGTGCTTTCCGTCGAATTCTCAGCACGAACAAAAAAAGAACTGGTAAGTTATTATTTTAACGTTTTTATCTACCGAAGACGCGCGATTCAGAATCGGTCACAACTGTTGGCGATAGACAGTGATGACGATGAATGGTGGGGAACCAAAAGAGGGTCAACAGAAAACGGAGATTCTGTTGACCATGGAGATCATGATCATGATTCTGTATCAGAAGATGGTGATAATGCTGTTAGTGTTGAAGAAAATCAATTAGTTAATGAAGGCCCGTCAAGTAATATACGCGATGAAAAAGTTACAAGTCAAAGTGAGCAAGAAAAGGAAAAGCCCATGGTAGCAAACAATGTCGGGTTAAAGTCCGAATCGTATTTGCATTGGGACCCGCCATATTCGACAATGGAAAGGCGTTGATCTTTTGCCCACATGCAGCATGATCAAAGAGATATTCGGGTCTTCAGGCAACAGCACTTGACAGTATGCAATTTTGTTCCTGCCATGGTAAGTTAAAAGAATTCCCCTGTACATTAATTTTGTAATCGGAAATGTATGTTGTTGTCTTCTATTGGAGCTGGTATCTTTTATACATTACTTTGGTGTATCTTGGTCTTAAAAGATGCAAAAAAGTAGCAGTCTTTTTCTGACCGAACACGAACCTGATCCGACACGTTACGCTAACCCGTTTGACCAGGTATACCAAAAACTAGAAAGGGTCCAAAAAGGCCTGATTGGTTCTACTGGGCCATTTTTAGGTTCTCTTTTTGTTACCATACCATGTCAAATTGATGTAATCTTTTTTTTTTTGTAAGTTTATCAAAAAATGAAAAATACTATGTCAATAATAATCACTGCTCTGTTTTATTTTTTTTTTGTAAGCTTTTGTGATGAGTGTTGGTAACTTTTAAACTCTCGCTACCATTGTTCATGCATCGTTACATGAAGTTGAAGATACGACGTGGTCAAGAGTTCCTGTTCTTAGAGATCGTGAAGCAGCACACGAATGTTTCATGCAAGATTACTTTGTTGATAATTCTATACTAGTCTGCGCTTCGTGGCGGGTTCAAAACCATAGATAAGAAAAAAAACAATCGTGAATGAACATTTTACGTAAAGGTAAACAAAACCACGTCAAGACGGTATATTCGAATGTCACAAAAACTTATCGGTTCAGTCCATGATGGTATCGACACTCGTTATAGCCATAAAAAAGAATACTTGCGAAAGGTTCGAAACAACGGTACATACGAAAGTTTGAAAGACTTTACCTTGAGAAAAACTAAAAAGAAATGACAATAATTAAGTAAAAAGGAAAAAAAACTAAAAGTTTAGGGTCTAAACAGTAATTACAATAAAATGTAAAAGGAAAAACTAAAGTTAGGCGTCAAATAGTGGTTGTAATAAAGTATAAGGGTTGAAAATGAAAAATAATTATTAAGATTAAGGGCCTAAACATGTTATTACTAAATAAAGAGGCTATATGATAAAATTATTAAAAATTAGAGGATGTAAATAAAAATTCTATTATAACAGCATTTTGGTAACTAAACCTAAAAGTAAGGACTTTTTGTAGTGTGATTATATATAAAATATGTGTCTAAACTTAAAAAGAAAAAACTTTGATGTCTAAATTAAAAAACATATAACTTGATTGTAGTTAGTGATGTAATTTAATAAAATGTAAAAGGAAAAACTAAAGTTAGGGGTCAAATAGTGGTTGTAATAAAGTGTAAGGGTTGAAAATGAAAAATAATTATTAAGATTAAGGGCCTAAACATGTTATTACTAAATAAAGAGTCTATATGATAAAATTATTAAAAATTAGAGGATGTAAATAAAAATTCTATTATAACAGCATTTTGGTAACTAAACCTAAAAGTAATGACTTTTTGTAGTGTCATTATATATAAAATTTGTGTCTAAACTTAAAAAGAAAAAACTTTGATGTCTAAATTAAAAAACATATAACTTGATTGTAGTTAGTAATGTAATTTAATAAAATGTAAAAGGAAAAACTAAAGTTAGAGTCAAATAGTGGTTGTAATAAAGTGTAACGGTTGAAACTGAAAAATAATTATTAAGATTAAAGGTCTAAACATGTTATTACTAAATAAAGAGTCTATATGATAAAATTATTAAAAGTTAGAGGATGTAAATAAAAATTCTATTATAACAGCATTTTGGTAACTAAACCTAAAAGTAAGGACTTTTTGTAGTGTGATTATATATAAAATATGTGTCTAAACTTAAAAAGAAAAAACTTTGATGTCTAAATTAAAAAACATATAACTTGATTGTAGTTAGTGATGTAATTTAATAAAATGTAAAAGGAAAAACTAAAGTTAGGGGTCAAATAGTGGTTGTAATAAAGTGTAAGGGTTGAAAATGAAAAATAATTATTAAGATTAAGGGCCTAAACATGTTATTACTAAATAAAGAGTCTATATGATAAAATTATTAAAAATTAGAGGATGTAAATAAAAATTCTATTATAACAGCATTTTGGTAACTAAACCTAAAAGTAATGACTTTTTGTAGTGTCATTATATATAAAATTTGTGTCTAAACTTAAAAAGAAAAAACTTTGATGTCTAAATTAAAAAACATATAACTTGATTGTAGTTAGTAATGTAATTTAATAAAATGTAAAGGAAAAACTAAAGTTAGAGTCAAATAGTGGTTGTAATAAAGTGTAACGGTTGAAACTGAAAAATAATTATTAAGATTAAAGGTCTAAACATGTTATTACTAAATAAAGAGTCTATATGATAAAATTATTAAAAGTTAGAGGATGTAAATAAAAATTCTATTATAACAGCATTTTGGTAACTAAACCTAAAAGTAAGGACTTTTTGTAGTGTGATTATATATAAAATATGTGTCTAAACTTAAAAAGAAAAAACTTTGATGTCTAAATTAAAAAACATATAACTTGATTGTAGTTAGTGATGTAATTTAATAAAATGTAAAAGGAAAAACTAAAGTTAGGGGTCAAATAGTGGTTGTAATAAAGTGTAAGGGTTGAAAATGAAAAATAATTATTAAGATTAAGGGCCTAAACATGTTATTACTAAATAAAGAGTCTATATGATAAAATTATTAAAAATTAGAGGATGTAAATAAAAATTCTATTATAACAGCATTTTGGTAACTAAACCTAAAAGTAATGACTTTTTGTAGTGTCATTATATATAAAATTTGTGTCTAAACTTAAAAAGAAAAAACTTTGATGTCTAAATTAAAAAACATATAACTTGATTGTAGTTAGTAATGTAATTTAATAAAATGTAAAAGGAAAAACTAAAGTTAGAGTCAAATAGTGGTTGTAATAAAGTGTAACGGTTGAAACTGAAAAATAATTATTAAGATTAAAGGTCTAAACATGTTATTACTAAATAAAGAGTCTATATGATAAAATTATTAAAAGTTAGAGGATGTAAATAAAAATTCTATTATAACAGCATTTTGGTAACTAAACCTAAAAGTAAGGACTTTTTGTAGTGTGATTATATATAAAATATGTGTCTAAACTTAAAAAGAAAAAACTTTGATGTCTAAATTAAAAAACATACAACTTGATTGTAGTTAGTGATGTAATTTAATATATATTATAATATAATATAATACATGGTGATGAGATGTTTAGTAGAAGGTTTCACACCTCCTAGTTCCTACATCTAGTTGGGCGATGTGGAGAGAGAAACTTTGAATATTTTCAAAAAGGTCGGGGTGCTAAATGAAAAAAGAGTTTCACGTAATTACAAAGTTGTACATTGACGAAATGTCAACTAGCATACGGGAATGCTCCTATTGCCTATGATAAGTACATGAATATGTCTGAAATGAACGTATGTGAAAGCCTACAAACACTTTTGTGAAGGTGTTATTCGGTTGTATGGAAAATAACATTTGCATTGACCGACCTCCAACGACATTCAACTTTTGTACGTTGCACATGAAAATATACATAGATTTTTTGGAATGGTAAGTAGCACCGATTGTACACGTTGAGCTTGTATACATAGCGAGAGAGAAAAGGTGGTAAACGGCTCTAGATAATCGTCTTGTATGTCATAGTTCAAAATTAATGACAAATGTTTACACTGTTTGGACACTTTTTTATAGTAAAAGTTGATTTTGCATTTAAGGAGTCATTACTTAATCTATCAATTAAATAATGGTTAACGTAGCAGCTATTGGTCCATCATTTTCAGTGAGCAACTATTAATGGAAAATTATGAATTGGTGGTCCATGATAATCGTATTATATGGACCCATTGGAGTGCAAACATGACCATTTGAGTCATAATGGTTTGGTTGAAAGAAGTTATAACTGTACGGTCTAGTTCGTGCTAACAAAAAGTCTTAAATTTGTTTATACTTTTTCTTGAACGGTCAACTAAATCACCGGATAAGTATTCTCGATGTCCTCAATCGAGCAAATGCATCCCCTTCTCCATAATAGTCAGAGTTGAATGCATACCCGAGCCACCAAGCCACCAGTTCCAGGGAAAACCCACTAGTCCGAAAGCCCACTACGGAAAAACCCGATTCGACTCTGTTTCAAACTGACAACCTTCAGAGGGCCTAGTTCTAAACTCCATTTCCACAATATACAACATGTGTTGCTCAAGTGGTATTGATGTTGATACAAGTATTGTTATTGGTCAAGAAGGTGTCGTTGTTGGAAAATACGTCGATAACGAAACAAAATAAGGTGACAGTTAATATAGTAGTGATGATGATGAACCTAATGATTACTTAGTTGATCAAGATAATGAGGTAGAAGATATTGAAGTTGACATGAGGAATTACCATGTTAACAATGTTAACATCGAATACATGGCAGGGGCAGAGCTAGTGTAGAATTAGGGGTAGCACGAGATACTCCTCAACTCTGTCTTTTTAGTATAAAAATACCCCTCAACTCCGTCTAAGTCGTGTAAATTTTTTTATTTTTTTCGGTTTTATATAAAGGATACCTCTGATCCCTTAAAAAATTTGGGATACTCATGAATTTTTTGGCTAGCTCCGCCATGGGTAAATTAAATCGGAATCATGATGCATTTGAATATGATGAATATGAAGTTGATGTAATGGTAAACGAATCAATCGACAATCGTTAATATGATTCTAGGGCATCAGGAGAAGAGAGTATAAAATTACAAAAAATATAAATGTGAGCAGTCTACTATGGTGGCCGGAATTATATTTGTATTTTTGTTTGACAAATCTTTAGAAATTCAACCAAAATTAAGTTTAAAATACGAAAACACGAAACCAAGACAAAGTGGAAGTTAGACCTATTGAGAAACAATTAACTTTGGGGCTGTTTGTTTAACTCTCTTAATGGTTCAGACCTCTTATTGGTTCAACACTTAATGATTCAGACTATTTGTTTCGTGAGTAAATGTCAGAATGATTAAGACCTCTAATCTGAGTTGGTCAGATATTTGACTTTTAATGGTTCAAACCTCTTACTAGTTCAGCACTTAATTATTCAGAATTTGCCAAACATCCCTTTTAGTAAGGGTGCTAATAGGGACATGTGTTGTTAATCAAATCATAACATCTAACTGGTGACGAACAAGCAACTTCTTCCAATATTCAAATTCAAAAAAAATTGACTTTTTATTCCACAATTTAGCTCTTTCATCAATACTTCCTTTTTCCTTTTCTTTTTCCTTCTTTGAAGTTTTCTTCTTTGGCGTTTCTTTCTTTGACGTTTGCTTCCTTGACGTTTCCTTCTTTACCTTTTTCTTCTTACCCCATGTATTCTCAAACCCCGTCAGAGAGTCGTAAATTTCTTCACCTGATAATGGATTTTTTATAATATCGTTCTCTTGTTGATTGTTGAAATCTTTTTTTCTTTTACGAAAAGGATGTTCAAGAAAGCATACTTTTTGGACTTTGGCAACCATTGTGAACACGTATTTCCGAACATATTGGACAAGCATAATAACCTTTCGTAACACACCCCGAAAGATTACCATATGTGGGAAAGTCATTTATAGTCCAGAGTAATATTGCTCTTAGATTGAAGTATTCTTTCTTATAAGCATCAAATGTTTTAACGCCAGTTTCCCATAAGAGTTTTAGATCTGCTATCAATGGTGCCAAGTAGACATCGATATTGTTACCAGGTTGGTTTGGCCCTGATATCAATAGAGTCAACATCATGAATTTTCTTGACATACACAAATAAGATGGAAGATTAACAGCTATACTTAGAACTTAATGACTTGTGAGGATTGATACCATCAGCGGACAAGGCTAACCTAAGATTCTGATTTTCTTTTCCGAATTCTTTCCACGTGTTGTCAACAAGCTTCCAAGAGGGGAAATCGCGAGGATGAGATAGCTTACCATTATTGACCGGACCTTGTGCTTGCCAAGTTAAGTCATGTGCAATTTCTGGTGACGAAAACATTCTTTTAAATCTAGGGATGGGAGGAAAATACCATAAAACTTTTGAAGGCGCGTTTTGGGTATTCTTCTTCCAACGAGATGCGCCACAAGATGGACATTGAGAAGCATCCTTATGTTCTTTCCAGAATAGAACACAATCATTTTCACATGCATGAATCTTTTCATATTGTATACCTACTCCTTTTAGCAACTTCTTGGCCTCATATATCGAGGTAGGAATTGTATTGTTTGATGGTAAGATATCTTTTAAGACACCCAACAAAGCGTCAAAACTAGCATCAGACCAGCCAAATTGACTTTTCAGATGTTGAAATTTCAACAATCCACTAAGTGCATTATACTTTGACCCAAGGTAAAGTGGTTTATCACATTCTTCAAGTAATGATTTCAATGAATCGGGTTCATTCTCTACATAATTGAAGGCATCATGTAGCATTTCCTTTGTGTTAATAATGTCGGGAGGTCTAGATTCATTAGGGCATCTAGAATCAAGCTTCAGAAGTTTTTCTCCATGAAAAGACCAAACCTTATAACTTTCATCGAAACCGTGGGCAAACAAATGATAACGCACATCATCTATAGAGCGGTGACACAAATTGATACAATTTACACAAGGACATGGTATAACATCTAATTGAGGATTGTTACTTTGCGCAAACTCTATAAAAGCTTCCACACCTTTGTTATATGCATTTGATAATCTATCTGACGAAATCCATGATTTATCCATGACCATTTGTCACTAGCTAGTTATTCACCATGACAGAAAACAAAATCAAACTTCAAACCTAATTTAATAACTTATAAAAACACAAAATTTAGGTAACAAGTAAGAACATAACAAACACAAAACTGCTAACAATTTAGGTGGCCCATTTAATCCTTAACTTGCACATTTAAAAGATCATAAAACTCAGGTGGCAGATCCTATAGTAGTTCTGAGTATTCGTTAAACATCTTACTTGTATACTTACATTATTAAATGCATTAATTTCTAGGATTAAATCGAGTTTCCTTATGGTAGATACAATGACACCCACGTTGAAAAATGAAAAAATCTTCTACCAGAAACCTCCATTCTCAGAATCACAATGTTCCATTATTTCCTCAATCGTATGTTTTTTTCTGTTGTGTTTAATGTACAATGCAACGCATATGGAGTTTTGGTACCAGTGTCATAAATTTCGTAGGTTGCCTATATGTCAAGGTTTATGATCTACGTCACTATTTGGTTCTAGCCTGTCAAGTTATTCTACTAATATGTGAGATATGGTTAAATTTGGTTGGATTGGGTTTGATCTTAAACAGACCAATTTAAAAGATTAGCTCAAATGTATCAAGTAAAAAAAATGAAAAAAAGATGCCTACGAGACATCATCAGGGTGAGTCATACAAATGGCGAATGTACTTTCAAGTTGCAACTAGTATATTTGTTCTGTATGTTCTGAGTATTCGTTTTGCTCTTTCAGTTACAACTAGCATCCTTTCAAGTTAAAACTTGCATTTGTGGATCTTGCTAGGAGGTATAAACTTTCCCAGATATAATTTTGTATATTATTAAAACCCTAACTAATATATTATGAGACATATTCTAAATTACAAAAACCCTAGCTACAGATTAGAAGCAGGTGATGTTAATTATTAATGGATTAAACTCGCAATTCATATGCAGATGATGCAAACAGATGAAATTTACCGGCGGGTGGTGAAGCGATTCGTTGTTTTCCGGCAGTTGCAGTGGTGAAGCGGCCTGGCGTTGAAGTTCAATTTTGATTCTCCTTCTATGTTGAAGTTCAATTTTGATGTGACTATGTGAGGGTCATCGATTGAATTTTAGAGATAATTCAGGGAAGTGGGTGTGGGAGTTGAGAGATAATATTGAAGTTTTAAATTGATAAATTTTATTTTTAAGAGGGCGGGAATTATAAAAAGGGGGTCTTCTTTGGGTTTGGTTCGAAAGCGGTTCTAAGGTTTCGGGTATTTTGGTTTTTCTATTCTATATAATTTAACTGATAACCGAACCATATTAGATTCGGGTAGATGTTTCTCGGGTTAGTTCGGTTCAGGTTTCACCGGGTCAGGTTTCTCGGGTATCGTGTATAAATTGATGTGAGCAACTATTGTAAAGGCTATTGAATTTAAAAACCGGTTCAAACCAGCTGGTTGTACAGGTTGAACCGTCCGGTAGAATTGGTTAAACCACTCGGTACACCCGGTTGAACTGCCTGATACACCGGTTAAACCGTTTCTGAGCCAAATCCGGTACAGTAATAAAACAGAATTTTAAAACATTGATTACTGGATTTGTTTCTTGATTCTTGATAATTAAAATGAATGAGAGATGCGCTGCTGCTGGTTCAGAGTAAAGGTGGTGATAGCATATGCTTATTTATAAATAGACTAGGTTATCACACGAAACTGCTTCTCGGGCTCTAGAAAGTTAGTTTTATTAAAAAACTATCTATGATTAATCATTTAATACATAAATATAAATGACTTAAAGATTTCGAAGCAAGTCGTGTAAAATGCACTAAAGGTGTAATGTAAGTGTAAGTTGTCATATGTTTAGATATGAGTTAACGCTAACCAGCGACGCGCAGCGGGAATAAGAATATTCTTGGCGTCAATACATGAGACGTGTCCCTCCCTGCGCTTCGCGACCGGGCCCTAATTCGGTTATTTGTAGTTTTAGCGTTATGTATTCTGTCTTATAATACAAAAAGCATGATGGGAAAATAGTTATACTCGAAACATGGATAAAAAAGATCATAAAAACAAACCCAACTCTTCAAACTTGGATTTCACACAATGAACATCAACCCCAATTAAGAATTAATTAAATAAATTATAACACATTATTAAAAAGGTAAATTATTGGTTGATGATGACATACCGTTGTGAAAAACTACCAAAATTAATGTTTAAACTTAAGGAAAATACTAAAGGATTAGTATACAATAAGAATTAGTATACCATCGCCATCTAATATTTAAACTTAAGTAAAATACTAAAGGATTAGTATACCATAAGGGATTAGTATACCATCGCCATCGACACCACTCTCACGTCTTAGGGGAGCACATCTATACCATTGCCATCAACACTACCTCGTTGTCGCTACATGCTACAGCCACACCCTTCCGTGGTCGTTGACAACGTTGACCACAAGATTCGGTCATCGTGCGCCATGGCGGCCACATCCACAATGCACCCACCTAAAGAACTGATGAGTGACAGGACGATTATTGAGAACCCAAACACCTTGCTTACAACTGTGGTCATGTGTTTCCTAAACCCACCCTTGTTAGAATTGTAATTTTTGTCAGAAGATTCGTCTTGATACATAACCATGGCAGATCATCAATGTACATGGACTAAAAGTAGGGAACACTAAAGTAACTTACGCGAGATACACCAATGATACTAACTTTCGGCATCTTGATCACTCATTTACGATTCTTTATTGACTAGTTTAGTTATAAGAACATCTTTACTTCAACACATGTGTCTAGTATGTTGTTTCTATGATTGATCAATTGAATTTCATACGTAAATTGTTTATTCAGGGACCGTAAGGGACCACAAAAGAATATATGATAGTTTTCGGGTTGGGTGGTATTGGGTTCGGGTTTTGGATAAAATGAACCCCCATAAATTTATAAATGTTTTATTTTGATGACACAAAAATAAGTGTTGAAAAAATTATAAGATTATATGATGACACATATATTTTAAGATGGTTTTTAATGACATTTAAACGATGACACACAAATACAATGTCATAAAAATTACAAGATGACACACAACGATAACACACATATTTTAATGTGTTATTTTTAAATGACATTTAAACGATGACACACAAATATAAGTGTCATAAAATATTCAGATTTTATCAACGATGACAATTTTTTTACGACACGCGTTTACGTGTCATAAGATTAGTGTGTGTCATTAAATGTCTTTTTTCTAGTAGTGAATATGAAAGCTATTAGGACAAAAACCAAAGATATGACAACAAAGGAAGGAATATTACACACAACAATATTCCAATTTGATGTAGCAGTTGCATGGTACTAATTCAGGTACCAATGTGAAGTTTGTGGTTGCAAACAAAGCTGCATGGAACACGTAAATGGTTTTTTAGATGAAAAAAACTATGAAATAAAGCTACATGACAACCACATTGACATATTTAGGATACCACAACCTACATAGACTTGTCTTATAGACGAAAGTCAGATAAACACCATCAATATCATATGAAATAAATGTATACAATAAAATCTCACTTACGTAAAATTACTAGTAGGGTATGAGCTAATGTCATATGAAAATTTCACAAAATGTGACCAACTATGAAAATACTTATCACAACTTTATTTTGGTTTTTCTCTTTCAGTTGCTATAGCGAGTGCTGACATTGTAACGAATCAAGTGAATCTTTGCCTTGTAGTGTGAAGAATCCCACTAGTTATAATTCTATTTGGATATAGTTCCATAGAGCATAACATATCTTTATTTCATGTTATCGTTCCTTTTCTTTGTCCGCTCTCAATAAAACTACAAAACGTTTGTAACTAACAATTTCAATTGGAAAAGTAATTAGGGATATGCGTCGTCGGTTTTGGTCTCAAGCCAAATAAAATTTAAACTGGAATAGTAATTAGGGATGTGCATCTTCGGTTTTGGTCTCATGCCAAATAAAAATTGAAACGTCGGTTTTTGTTTTTCCTTTTGTTTAAAAAAGAAAAACTATTCAATTTTGGTTTTTTCGCTTTTCACAATGGTTTAGGGGTTGTTTGTTTAAGCTCTTAATGGTTCAGACCTCTTACTGGTTCAACACTTAATGGTTCGAACTGTTTGTTTTGCGAGCAAATGTATGAATGGTTCAGATATTTGCCTCTAAATGGTTAAGCATTATACTGAGTCTGAATGGTTAATATCTCTTATCTGAATGGTTAAACATATATACTAGCTTTTAATGGTTTAGGTCTCTTACTGGTTAAGCACTTAATGGTTCAGATATCTTACTAGTTTAGTCTTTACCCATTTAGAAGTTGCCAAACAACCCCTTAGCTTGATTTCTTTTCTTTTCATTTTTTTATAATTTCGGTTTCTCATTTAGCTTGAAATTTTTGGTCTGGAAAAATAGCCAAAATATAATAAATTTGGACATGAAACTTTTTGTTAGTTAATGACTAACTACTGAAGATTTCCCGCGCTTCGCAGCGGGTTTTTAGTTGGTATCAGTTTGGTTTTGTACTGGTATACAATATATCAACCAAAAGAGATATGCTCAAGAATATCAACACGATCGAAAACCATAAATAAAAATATCGTAAGCGTATCAGTTTGGTTCACCACAATACCATTATCGTATTGGCACTCGCTATAGCTTATGATACCAAAAAAATAGACTATATTGCGAATACAACATCGTTTTCAATGAACTATATACCACCACGTTGAGAAAACCATAAACATGAATACGATACCGGTTTCGATGTTGTTCTAACGATATTGGTTTTGTTCCCTATGGTAAAGAAAAAAATCAACTATGTTTGATCAGTTCGAATGAAACTTTTATCAAATTATGGATAAAAATAACGTTGCAAGGGTTTATTCGAAATTTTATAAATTTATATATCTTATTACTAACATAACGCAAAAACTAAATTACCTCACCTTATATCAAAAAAAGCTAAACCGCAAGGCAACTTTGATAATATGCACGTTTGTGCTTCGATCACTTGTACATTATTATTTGCAACTCGGTTTTGAGTAAAATTTATATATAGACTTAGATAAAGTAAGCATATCCTAACGGCATACCCGAAATTGATTATTACGTAAATTTTGGGTTACACTCTTTGTTAATTTTTCGTAAATTTCTTAGAATTTAGTAATAAAAGTTATAATTCACAAATTCATGACAAAAATTTAAAAAGTAATTAGTTTTCGGTTCGGTTCTATTCAATTTTTTTAAAATTTTAGAAAATACTAAACCGAACCGTAAAAATCTTTTTTTAGAAAATACAAAACCAAACTGTTAGATTTTTGTACTACTTTGTTTTCCCGGTTTGATTGTACGGACTGAATTGGTTTCATTTCGTTTTTTGATTTCTACACACCTTTGATGATGACCAAACTTTTTTTAAACGACAAATATTATTTTACTCTCACCCTCTCTTAAATTACACCAAATAATTAAACCTAATACCTTCCCCCAAAATTAATCGATATATAAGTATCTAACATATGTATTATTAGTCAATCGGGTGATGATTTATTGGCAAACATAAAACCTTTAAACACTTGTGTGACACCTTGTCCTCATTGAGTTCTTTTTGATGTCGAAAAAATCTTTAAGTCCCAAAGACGATAAAATTAAAAAAAAATTGAAGTCAAAAAAATGTATAATCAAAAAATTGCTTTTTCTTTTAAATTTTAATCACTAAAACATATTTATTTGATTGACACACCTCACGTGAATACTAGTTTTCACCCACACCTCATCTTTTAGTCCAAACTACATTGTCTGACACCTTGTCCTCAATGAGCCTTCTGTTTAAAGGAAAAAAGTACAATAAGTCTTGCAGGGTAGTCCCAAAATAGAAAATTATAATCTCTCATAAAGAAATAACTCAAATTTATCTTTTACATTGGTAAAGGAGTTGGATTTTTTTTATATAAGAAAACTACATACTCTCCACTACTGAGCGAAAAGTTCGGGGGGTTGGCTGCACCCTCCCGCCTTATAAAAGTTGCGCCCCTGATTGTTATATTTTTTCACACTGTTAAATAAATGATCAAAACGAAAGATAGATCATATATGACACACTTCAATGGATTGATTCACATGATAAATTACAAAGTCATTTGAAATGTAAAGAAATATATTCAACGGGGTCAATTCTCTTTTCATAAAATCAATGAGCCCGATCATTAAAAAATTAGGGCCGCTAAAAAATTCGGTGTTATAAGCTCAACATGAAACACGAGAACCACCGGTGTCAATTGACACGAACCCCTATAGTGTAGCTCCACTAATGTTTGATCTATTTGTCACTTCTTTATAAGTTAAATTCAATGAAATAGCTATTAGTCTGGAGGCCGAAAACATACCTTAGATCATATCAAGACCTCTTAACAAGCGAGCCAAGACCCAAGTCATCGTCAACTCAAGATCAGGCTCAAAACTAAATGAGCCAACTCGAATATAAAAATTCTTTAACAAACTAAAACTCATGTTTAAGCTCGACTTTTGTATAAAACTCACGAGATACCATCTCGTATATTTTGAAACCTTAAAGATTTTGTTTACTTATCACATATATGGAATGACTCAAAAAAAAATAAAAAAAATAATAATAATACTCTTCACACCTATGCATGATATATTGTGAGGTTTTTTACCTACTTAGCTTAAGCAAACCAACAAACGAGTTGACCTCAACTTAAAATTTACCAGAGCCGAGCCAGCTCAACTCGGCTCCAAAGTTATACAATCTGAATTCGAACAAACTTTTATGAGTAAGATTCAAACCGCTACTTATTTCAACCTAGTAAATAAGACTAAATTGTTTAAAAAGTTATGATATTAAAGTTAAGAACTTTTAAAGTTATTGTTAACAACAACAATAATAAATACAATGAAAACTCTGTTTTGTATACCCAACAAAGTGGAACAAATTGTTAAATCCTCTATTTCTGAAACCCTGGGATCCTCCAAATTCGACCCAAATAAATTACTGACCGTCGGATCAAATCAACGAACTTCTCTCTCTTGATCACACGTGCCACCCCTCTCTCTTATTAGTACTTTGCTTCCATGCATGAAATTCTCCCCCGTCTACAACTCATTACTCATATATATATATATACAGAGAGAGAAAATATATAGAGAGAGAAACAAACAGACATATGAAACAGTCGTCCAGTCTGTTTTCAATTCCCCATCTCTTAATTGCCCAAAAATTTAACCTTTTTTGCAAGATTTTCATTTCAATTTTGACCCATTTCCAGCTTTGGAAAAAACAGAGTGCTCTGTGTGTGTGTTTTCGCTCTTTCTTGGTGTGTTTTTGTAATTTGGTTCCAGATTTGTTGAAATTATTATCTTGTGTTGCTTTCTTGTTTTCTTGGGTTGATCTTGTAGTTTAAGAAGTTTAACAAGTTGAAGAATCTTTGAGTTTGATGATTTTTTTTGGGGATTTGAGCCCTAAAGATGTTTGGTGAAAAATCAGCAAATGAAGTTAACTTAAACTGATCTTTTTGTCAAGTGGGTCCATCTGTTTTTTGATTTTCTGAATTGGGTATTTTTCAAAATTGGATTTTGACATCAAGAAAATCATCAATTCAAGATGGATGAAGATCATGAAGAAGTGAGATTTTTGTGCAAGTTGTGTGATAAAAGGTTTCCAAGTGGGAAATCATTAGGTGGGCATATGAGGTCTCATGTACTTGAATTAGATGATAAAGTTGAGAGCTTGAATGGTGGTAATTTGAACTCAAATTCTTATTGTGGGTTGAGAGAGAACCCTAAAAAGAGTTGGAGAGCATCTTCTTCATCTTCAACTTTACCTTTACCAAATGAGAGAATTTGTAAACAATGTGGCAAAGGGTTTCAATCTTTGAAAGCTTTATGTGGTCATATGGCTTTTCATTCTGAAAAAGATAGGAGCTTGAAGGAGTATGATCATTCTTGGACTAGTAACAATCTTGATCATGAAGATAAGTTGGTTAATGATGGTTATTTGGATGCCGAAGAAATCGAGCAGCAGGATCCAATTTGTGTTACAAGGTCGAAATCGAAAAGGTACAAGAAAGTGGTGATAAAACCACCTTCTTTCTCTTTAACTAATACTAATAGTAATAATAGCAGTTATAATTATGGATCTTCATCTGTTTCTGAAATTGGTGAGTTTGAAGAAGAGGATGTAGCAATGTGTTTGATGATGTTATCT
Source organism: Scalesia atractyloides (assembly GCA_947069175.1). Lineage (NCBI taxonomy): Eukaryota > Viridiplantae > Streptophyta > Magnoliopsida > Asterales > Asteraceae > Scalesia > Scalesia atractyloides. The sequence continues at coordinate 92,531,731 of CAMTDV010000030.1, forward strand.
AAGGATTCTACTAATTGGGCCGGTGTTCATTCGGTTTTGGAATCCTCGGACAACAGTCCAAAGGAATGGAATTTGGATAGGAATGATACGAAAAGCTTAGAGATTGTGAATTCGAATTCCGGGTATCCTAGGAATGGAATCAAGAAAGTGGAATCGGATGTTTCGGTTGAGGGGCTTCTTCGGAATAGAATGAAAGGTTTCAACTATAAAGACTTGTCGTATGAGGAAAAACAAGAAATTCGAACGAATTTGTTTAGGGAATTCGGGTATGATAATTCGTTAAAGAAAAGAATTCGAGACGATGATGGCGATGGATCATGTAAGAGAAACAAGTATGAATGTTCGAATTGCAGCAAAACTTTTAGTTCATTTCAAGGGCTTGGTGGACATAGACCATGTCACAAAAAGAACAATGCTTTTAATCCAAGCAGAAACCGTTCAGACGCCGAATTTCCTCGCGATCAAAAGACTAAACTCGAGAAGAAAACAAAACTAAAAGAGAACAAAGGGCACGAATGCCCGATTTGTTTTAGGATGTTTAAATCCGGGCAAGCTTTAGGGGGTCACAAAAGGTCTCATTTCATCAATGGTTCTGAAGATAGGATTGATCATATTGCAGCAATGGAACACGCGGTTGCAACGTATAAAGATATGATTGATCTTAATCTCCCTGCTCCAGAAGAGGATTAGGGTCGTAAACCATTCAAACCGCGCTCGTTTCGTTTTGATTATTTATCAAAGGACAAAAGAGAGGTGAGAGTTCTACCTTTCATCTTACTGTTTAGACTGTTTTCAACTTTTGGACTTCTTTTTTCCAATTTTATCAACAACAATTAAGTGAAATTCCCAGTTTTGTTTAAGCTGTTTTCAAGATCTTGTGATGTTTGTTCTGTTTGTTTCTGTTTCATCCAGTTCTTGAATTTATTCCTAAATATCTTCAGTTCTGTTTTAGTTGTTTCAAGATATTGTCATGCTTCCTTTTAACTATTGATATTGTCAGGGGCGTAGCCAGAAATTTTTTCCTATGGTTTCGGAAATTTTTCATGATTCGATTTAAACGATTCTACGGGTTTGACGACGGCATTTCTTTAGGTGCGAGGTCAAAATACAACTATATATAACACTAATTTTTTTTGGTACGGGTTCGGCCGAACCCGTACCCTTCTATGTAGCTACGCCCTTGGATATTGTTTACTTTTCCTCAAGAGTAAACTTCCGTTTTGCTCCCTGTGGTTTGATCGTTTTAACGGTTTTGCCCCAATCATTTAAAAACAGTCATTTTCCTCCAATAGTTTACTATGTTTTTCCCATTTTGCTTCCCACCTCTTAACTCCATCCAAATTATTTGTTAACTAAAAGGGTATTTTGGTAACTTCAAGTATACAACTAAGGGTATTATGTTACCAAAATACCCTTTCAGTTAACAAAAAATTTGGATGGAGTTAGAGACGGGGAGCAAAATAGGAAAAAACATAGTAAACTATTGGAGGAAAATGGCTCTTTTTAAATGATTGGAGCAAAACCGTTAAAACGATCAAACCACTGGAAGCAAAACGAAAGTTTACTCCTTCCTCAATCATTAAGATCTTGAATTTATGCCTAAATATCAAGAAAATGGAAAAGTGATATTCAAGAATATTGGATGTTCGGCTGTTCACTGTTGCTATGGTTTACTTCATATTGGGATTTGGTGACATCTGTTTTAGAGGCAAGTGCTATGAATAATGAGGATTTACTTTTTGAAAACGCACCATGATTCCATGTATTAGATGTACACTGTGTGTGTTTTTGTATGGTGGTTTTGTGTGTTTTAGTTTGTGTGTGGTAGGCAGCCAAAGGTAGGACTTTCTTGAAGTTGTTTTGGAACATAGCAACCAAATGGGGCCTACAGAATTGCTTTTAATTCCATTCCATCACTACAAAATAGCCCCTGCTAATGTGAAATCTTGTTATTTCTAAAATTTTTTTTATACTTGATTATCATCATGCTCGGTAAATCCCACTAATAGCAAAACAAAGATAGGGTCTGAGGAGGGTAAGATGTAGACAGCCTTACCCCTACCCTGTAGGGATAGAGAAGCTGCTTCCGGTGAGACCCCCTGACTCGATTAGTAAGAGGTTTTTTTTTTATACTTAATGAGTTATGTAAAATTAGTAAGAGGTTTCAACCGTTGGTGCATCTTGTTTAAGAGTTTGAACTTGTTCAAAAGTAATGTTAAGAGGTTAGTAGTTTAGAATCTCACAATGGTCTAGCTTTTTGTATATTTGTCATAAATTGTTAACGGAAAAATGACAAACTTAGATACATATTGTTAAAGGCGTTAAGTTTTTTCAAAAGTGTTATTTCAAAAACGTTTATGCTTACAAATCTCTATTGTTTTACTTGAAAAAAGATGTTAGCATTGATATGTTTTTGTTGTTCAACTCATTCTCGTGGTGTAAGCATAGTTCCTAGAACGATAACCAACTTTTAGAGCTAAAATTGATAAATTCAAAACTTTATAATAAATAGATTATGATCTAATTTGTTAAATTATATTACCATACACATGTTTTTGAAGAGGAGGGATTTTGTTAAAGTTAAACTACCATAACCAAAAGGTATTCTTAAGGTACTAATTCTTAAGCAGGATGTACAAATTGTGATGCAAAAAGTGTCCCCAAAGAGGGTCCATGGACCTTGACTTTTCACCTTTAGCTTTTCTTGAATTACAATAGAAGTTTGTAAGTGAGGGGTTAACAAATGGAAATAACATACATCAAATTTACAAACAAAATGATTACTTATAAAGAATATCTACACAAAAAAAACTTGAATGCACTTTTGATCTTTTTACTCACCCACCATATATTTTGTATTGTGCTTTTGTACTCCAACTTGTCTATATGTCTTTTTGACTGAATCCACTTATTTTTTTGGTAATAAACTGTTTCACATTTGTTAGAAATCTAACTAATATCAACAACTATTATAAAATTATATTGTTTGTTTGTAGTAAAACTCATGGTTGTAAAACAAGGTCTTGAAGGCTGAGTACTCACTACAAGATAGGCTGCCGAGGCACGGATACCTTCGCTTAGGCCGAGTACTCCCTGAGTACTCTCCGGCCTCCATCTAGGCTGAGTACTTCCCGACTCCGACTAGAGAGCGCCTATCGTCTTTTGCGACTTATTAACTATCTTTTTTCTTTTTTGAAGCATAAATTCTCTTTTGGGATTGTCTTGATGGTCGAGGTGAGCCATCCTTGTCATCCATAGTTAAGAGATAAGCTACAAACATAACACAAAACATGTTAAAAGATGTTCCAGGGCTATAAGGTTTAGTTTGTAGCATCGATAATCATCCTCCAATATTTAAGTTAGTAATTTAGTGGCGGAACTAGTCCATTGAATCGGGGGTATCCCCAAAAAAATTTTCCCGTGCAATCATGCAATATTAAAAAAACAACAATAAATAAATAAAGTAAAACAAATACCTAATACATTTGTCCTCTTCTTTTTTTCATACCTTCAAATCGTTACATCACATCGTTGTCTTTTACTTTATGAAAAAATCATTTTCGACAGCACAAACATGACATTGTTAAAAAATTTTGGGCCCATTCGATTGCGTAAATCCGTCTTGACAAGCTAGTTTCGAAAAACATCTTTCAACGGTTGCGATGCAGCCGGTAAAATCAAAGCTAGCTTCACTACCCGATAAACCGAAGAACAAGAACTATGTATTCCCATTTCAACCATAAGAGTCGCACGATCGCTTATTCTATTATTTGGAGTTTGTTAGGTATTACAATTTGGGCTTAGTTATCATAAAACTAATTATTTGGGCTTTGTTTCTAAACAGGTTTTGGGCTTAATGAATAATATCAAGTTTCATAATTTTCTCTTAGGGGTATCCTCGTATATGTTTTGGGGTATGCTATGTATGAAACCAAAAAAAAAAAATTACACTGCGAATACGGGGTTGAGCCGTAGCCCGTGCTACGGCTCATTCAATATTGGTTCCGCCCCTTGTTAGTACTATATAGAAAAAAACAAGTGACATGATATATATGTGTACATGAAGAGTTAGAAACAAGGGACGATAGAGATATGAAGGGATTATGAGAGCATATGTAGCCGGGTAAGGTGACAGACTCCACGCTAGGCATGGGAGGACAAGGGAAGGTGCAAATCTCCACCTTCACGGACTCTCTCTCTTCTTTCTCTTATCTCACAAAATTGTATCCGTAGCCACTAACTTTCACCGCCGAAACTTGTGTCATATGTAGCTTGCCCTTTGCCATCTTGAATCCATGATGACCACTGTGCTTTGGGCGCCCATCTTCATTAGTGTACGCGACCCTTACATATGAAGGTATGTGTTAAAGACGACCCTACTATGCACCTTAATGTATTTGACGAAAAATCTAGAAATAAATACCCGAATTTTCTAATATAATTGTTTAATTTGTCATATTGCTAATAAAGAATGTTATGCTATATGTTAGCTATTTTATGTGTATTTTTAAAATCTACAACTTACATGTGGATTCGCATATAGAAATTGAAATCGAAGAAAATGTCTACAAGTTAATCTAATCTTGGAATATACAAAAAGTACTTATATTTTCATTTGTTTTCTAAGAGAAGTTTAACCTTTTTTGTCTAATATTAAAGAGGTTCTATGGGTTTTGTTGGCTTCGGCCTTTGGATTGTATTTGAAACAATTGTTTTAGTGTTCTCATAATTGGAATGGACCGATTGTCCTGATTCGAAATGTCTATATAACCAGTTTGATTGAGTACTCTTGAATTGTTTTTTATGTGTCTATGAGTAGGCCGGTTTAACTGTTGAAGTAATTAACGATTGGACCAATTTTCAAAAAGAAAATATTTTTGTCTTCTCAAAATTGTATTTACCGCTTTATTCACTACTTCATACTCAATATTGTTTATTACAGGCTTCATTTCTGTTAATACTACAAACACACACTAAAAGATAATGCAGTTCCATAATTTTGTTTTAAACATGTGTGTGTATTATTTTCTAATATAATTATTATATCTTCGTTTCGCTTTAAATCGTTCCCATCTTCAAGAAATAAACACATTTTTTTTTATAAAAAACATTCAATCAACTTAATTACATCGAGATAGAAGGTAAACGGGCAACAAGCTGCGCCGCTACCCATTGATTTTATAAAAACTAAACTGGATCTCAACGTGTTTCAATCCGGCCTTGTTTGGTCAAAATCGGTTTTAAGAATCATTGACCTAACCCGATTAGGTGTCAACCTGAGTAGGTTTTGGCCCTGAAACTAGTTTGTGCACCTCTATCATAAGCTCCGGATACTCTATCTACTGATAGAGTATTTCAATTTAATTGCTTTTAAAGATTCAGATGTAGGGTTTCATATATGTTTTTGGAGGTAACATAATGCAAATAGTTTCATATAGCATATGCAAAAAATTTTGGTGTGGAGGATGATAGTCTTTATGACTAATTAATTAGTCAAACATAATAATAAATGAGATCAGAAAAAAAACTATTTAGTGTTTTACAATTATACACTTTTGTTCTTTTTCTTCCCAATAAAATTTTCTTCTTCAAATGAACCCTCCCCTAGTTTCATATAGCATATGTATATACACTTGAAACGTAAATAAACTAAATTAAGACACATTTATTGTTTAATACTATAATTGGTATCATCTCATTATCATAAATAAAGTTAGGGAGTGGTGATTTAGTGAAGGAAATCTTTTATACGTTAAAAATATGCCAATGTGTTTTATTTCCACTCATGAACAGTTTTAGTACTTGCTGTAGACGAGTAAAGCAAGTCATAGTTTGTCTAAGTTTAAGTTCGACTCGTTTAACTTATAATAGGCTGAGCTCGAATACGGCCCGTTTCAACATTATATTTAAAGCTTGATCTCAAGCTTGTTTACACCCAAGCTTGTTTTGAGCTTTTATCTTGCCGATCTCAAGTAGTTCAGTATGTTTACACCCTTAAGCTTTACCTATTACTAAAGAGGAAACTATGAAAATAATAAACTTATAATTGTGAATTTATACTTAGAAATACAATTTACAACATAAATGATTATTAGTTTCGTTACTTTGTTATTGTGGTTTGAATTTCAACTTTTTTCGAGTCTAAATCGAATAAGTCAAAACCTGCAGGGTTTGGTTTTTATTTTCGGGTCATTTCAGCCTAACAACAAGACATATAGTTTGTGTGCTTGGTAACTATGGGATTCGACAATAGTGACAAATAAAAAAAATGAATAATAAATTACATGAAAACCATAAGAAATTAAATAAATTATTTATGAGTCAAACAAACACAAATACTTAAACATGATTTTCTAAGCAAAGTTTATTAATTAGGTAATACAAGAGGGTCAATCATCCAGATGTCACTTGCGTATTGGTGTATAGTCCGGTCACTACTGAACTTGTGTGAGCCAGCAGTGTTCAAGATCGACATCTTAGTCCATTTCTGTCACATTTATAAGTTAGAGAATGTTGTTATCGACTTGTCATAGGGAAGAGAATTAATGACACGACATGAACCTAACACAAAATTCACAGGGTTGGGTTTAGTCTAAATGAGTTCAGGTCTGTTTCAGTCGAACACCTTCAGCTAAACAGGTTGGGTTTGGGCTGACCCGGCAGGTTAGCTTGTTTATGTTTTGTTTTTTAGATGTTTTTCATGACTTAAAAATGGTTGGGTACTTTATGCCAAAATTTAAAAATAAACGGAAAATGACATCAGCTTTTATAGTTTCGCTTAATTGTTTCATATAGTTTTGTATTTTTTTTTATTGTAAAATTGTAATTGTAGAGTATTTATTAATACATAAAAGTTAATAAAAATTGGGTTAAACGGGCCATGCTTGTATCAACCCATGAATATTCATGCGTATTCGGGTTCATGTGTCTTTCATGATTTTCAGGTTTGTGTTATGTTTGGGTTTGGCCCACCAACCCACTAACACGACCCTTTTCGCATTCCTAACTTGCCGTTATACATTTTATTTTGTATTATCGAAAATGGTAGTAAAATTTTCGCGGAAAGGATAAATTATGCACCTTTTGATCTCTATACGCCTCATCAACTTTCTCTTGACACTCTATATAAGCTGGAAAATCTTTTCCGACAAGAAAATAATCAGCCCGACCATAGCCTTCATTACCTTCTAACGATCCCATGAGTTCATCATAATTGTACGGGCCAAAAACACCACTTCTAACATATTTCTTCACCTCCTCAAACCGCGGATCAGGAACAAACTGCAATGATACCAAGTGTGATGTCTCACTATAATAATAATATGACTGTTTAAACAAAATGTGTTTTGGGTCGACCTGTTAGGCCCAAACCAAAAACGGGCTTACCTTGCCCTCGGATCTCTCCTTTCGAAGCCCAGAAATTTCATGAGCTTTAGCACCAAAGAGGAAAAAGTTTTCTTCTCCAACCTCCTCTCTTATTTCAACATTGGCACCATCTAGCGTTCCGATTTGAATGCACCCGTTCATCGCAAACTTCATGTTGCTGGTCCCACTTGCCTCCATGCCAGCCGTGCTGAGAATAAAAAAGGATGCTGATTATTACATTCATCCAAAGTAAAATCAGACAGTAAAAAAAAATAAAAAAAAAAAACGGATGATAAATCATAACCGGCATGCCTGATGTGTTGGGACAGATCACTTCCGGGAATCAGAACTTCTGCTACTGTGACATTGTAATCTGGAACAAAAACAACCTACAACAAAAGATATTCAGCTGATGTGGCAGTTTCTGTTATATAGTTAGTTTTTTTGTTTAACCATGAGAAACTGGAAAACTCATGGCCCCCACCAATCCCCTGCTAACCAATGAAGCCAGGTAAACGCAGCTTGTGCTGGAAGTTAGCCTTCAAAGTAGAGGCGTGCACGGTTCGGTTCGGTTGTAGGATGAAACCGAATCTGTAACCGAAAAGTTTGGTTTTCGGTTTTTAAAAACCGTTCGGCTTCGGTTTTAGCAGTCGTTCGGTTCAGGTTTTCAGTTATTTCGGCTTTTGGAACAAATTACTTAAGATTAAAAATATAAAGTATAATCCAAGATATAAGAAATTTCTTGGATGGTTTACATTTAAGTTAATATATTTAACCTTTTTAATTAATATTGTTCATATAAACCTAACCTTCTAATTTTCTCCAAAGTTTTTTAAGACATTTCTTTTATAATAATTTAAAAATCATTTAATCTTTAGGTTAAATTTTGTTATTTAAAAGGGTTATTGAGACTAGAATTAGAAAGGAAACTCAGTTACGGTAAACCAATTTGGTTTCATGCCAGGGCGGTGAACTACGGGAAGCTATTCACATTTTGAGGAGATCGATGGAAAAGTATAGGGAGATGAAGCGAGATCTACATATGGTGTTCATTGACCTAGAAAAGGCATACGATAGTGTGCCACGTAGATTGATTTGGGATAGCTTGGAGGTTAGAGGGCTCCCAGGGAAGTATATAGACATAATTAAGGATATGTATGATAGAACTGAAACTAGGGTACGTGCTCTTGTAGGGAACACTGTTTCATTCCCTGTGGAGGTAGGACTCCACCAAGGGTCTGCATTGAGTCCGTTTCTTTTTGCAGTTGTCTTGGATGAGTTGTCCAAGTCGATCCAGAAGACAATTCCGTGGTGCATGCTTTTTGCAGATGATATTGTGTTACTTGCGGAGACTAGACAAAGCCTGAATGCAAGGCTAGAGGAATGGAGAGTAGCTCTAGAGAACAAGGGTTTAAGGATTAGCAGATCTAAAACGGAGTAACTTCACTGTGATTTTAGTGGTGTAGGCAATGATGAGGACGATTAGATCACTCTTGAGGGTCAAGTGGTTCCACAAGCAACTAAGTTCAAGTATCTAGGATCATTTGTCCAAAAGGACGGGGAGATCGATAGTGACGTAACGCATCGCATCCAGGCTGGTGTAGGTGGAGAGCAGCCTCCGGGGTTTTGGGGTGATAAGAGGTTCCCAATAAATTAAAGGGAAAATTCTATAGGGCGGCAGTTCGACCTGCTATGTTATACGGGACAGATTGTTGGGCCATCAAGAAGACACAAGCGCGCAAGATGGAGGTAGCAGAGATGAGAATGCTAAGGTGGATGTGTGGCCACACAAGATTAGACAAGATAAGAAATGAGGTATTAAGGGCAAGGTTAGGAGTAGCTAGTATAGCGGATAAGATAAAGGAAGGGCGATTGAGATGGTTTGGTCATGTGAAGAGGAGGCAGTTGGCGGAGCCAGTTAGGGCAGTGGAAACCCTCATTGTGGAGGGGAGGAGGAGTAGAGGCAGGCCCAGGTTGACCTGGGATGAGCGGATTAGGCAAGATTTAGTACAGTTGAAACTCTCTGAGGACATGGTCCAGGATAGGAGTGCGTGGAGACGTAGGATTAAGGTTAAGGACTTTTAGGTAGTGCTATTGTGTCTAACTTCCGTCTTTTAGTTGATCTATACATGTGCACTTCTACCACTTCCTGTTAATGTGTATTGCATTTTTTTTCTTGGAGTTGAGGGTCTCGCTGGAAGCAGCCTCTCTATCCTTAGGGATAGGGGTAAGGTGTGCCTACATCCCACCCTCCCCAGACTCTACTAATAGTCTGCTATGTGTGGGATTTACTGGGTATGGTTGTTGTTGTGTTGTTGTTAAATTTTGTTATTTCTTGTAGGCAATGGATAAATCATTTCAAAGATAGATAAACATGTTAATGTTCTTATTAATTAACATTTAAGAATAATGTTAATAATTCCTAAATCAATACATAACAAACACTAAAAAAATGATTTTTTAGGTTATTTGGTTCGGTTTTTTCGGTTTTCTGCTAACCCCACTTCAAAAGCTTAAAGGCAAAAACCAGTGACCTCTTGAAGGTTAGTTATATAGTTAGTTGAGCTTAACTAACTTTTACTGTTGTACTTAAAATTGAGATTATATACTGTATTTTCGTTACATATCGAATAAGGAGAAAAGTGAGAGTCAGTGAAAATGTACCTTGAGAAGATCACCGATATCAGGATCATTGTTAACGGTAGCACCGACATCAGTTATGAATTTGACTATCCTCTTAGCTTGGATGTATGTAGCAAACGCTTTCCCGCCAAATATACACACCCGAGAACAAATTTAGCTTTTCTTTCATCAGCATTCATTTCCTTCATCTTTTTGTACCGATAAACAATTCCCAAAATGTTCAATAGTTGTCTCTTATATTCGTGAATTCGCTTCACCTGCATAACAACAACTCAAATTTAGCATACCATAAATCAATGATCTGAGTTTGATAGAATAAAATTTACCTGCACATCAAACATTGCTCAGGGCTAACAAGATATCCAGTTTTTTCTTTGAGGAACGAAACCATTTTCTCTTTGTTGATCCTTTTGGCTTTCCTCCATTCAGATTGGAGTTCTTCATTATCAGCAAACTGCAACATATGTAACAATAAAAAATGTAATTACGTTACAATTTTCTTAATTTTAGTTTCTTGATTGCAAAACTATTTTTGCAGAAAATAAAAGAGTAAAATGTCATTTTTGTCCATGAGTTTGGCCAGTTTTGCGACTTTCGTCCAAAGGTTTGTTTTTCCCGCATCTGGATCCAAAAGGTTTGAAATCTTGCCATCTTCATTCGGCTCGATAACTCCATCCATTTTTCTCAGGGGTATTTCCATCTTTTTTGCTAACTTAAAGGACAATTTGGTCTTTTTCACATTTTGTAAATAGACCGAATACCCCTGAAAAGACTGAATTGCCCTTTAAGTTAGAAAAAAGACAAAAATACTGCTAACTTAACGGAGAAAAATGAATGGAGTTAATGGGCCAGATGAAAATGGCAAGATTTCAAACCTTTTGGATCCAGATGCGGAAAAACAAATCTTTGAACTAAAGTCGCAAAACTGGCTAAACCTCAAAGACGAAAATGGCATTTTACTCAAAAAACTATATTCAAACCCACCTTTCTAAGTTCATCTATCTTTTCAGTGTTGAGCACCCAATCGTCTGTTCCGGTCCACTTGGTTATAATTTTACTTAGTTCCGGATTGCAAAAACTGATCCATCGTCTCGGTGTCACCCCGTTTGTCTTATTCTGAAACTTCTCCGGCCATAACTACATAAATTAAAACAGAATATTTTCTGTTGGAAAACTAAAAACAATGTCAACAGTAATTGGTAAATTCAGTTACTAATCTAAATTACCTTATAAAAGTCACTAAAAACTTCATTCTTCACTATTTCACTGTGAATTTCAGCAACCCCATTGACAGCATGTCCACCAACAACACAAAGATTAGCCATGCGGACCATCTTTGCCGATTTTGGGTCCGGGTCAAACGACACTTTTTTAATAACAACTGCAGCCTTTTCCACCTTCACCTTGAGCGGATCATCTTCACTTGTCGGTTCAGTTACTTCCTCTGATTTTCTTCTTCTTCTTCTTCTTCAACTGAATCAACGGTCGGGATTTCATCCGGTTGAACAAGTAGTTCTAAGACAGATGCGGGTAGTTCGACATTTTCCAAAACTCGCATCTGGTTCAGTTTTTCTTTCAGCAACTCAAGGTCCTCAATACCGTATTCATCAATGATGGTATCAATCATCTGCGTATAATATCAGCAATTATCACAATATCTGACTTTAGCTATAAAAAAAAGGTTACTATATACCTCACTGTCGATCATCTTAATTATCTCGATATGTCGAGGAAGTAGTTCCTGTAAAAGATTCAAACTCCACTTCTCTAAAGCCTCGGGTAGAACAGTGTGGTTGGTGTATGCTACCGTTCTGTCGCAAGTTCAACAATTCAGATATAAGAGTTTCACACGAAGCAAATGAAAATATATTGATCCGCAAAGGTCCATAGTTGTCAATAGCAGCGTGCTACGTAGCGCATAGGTCATATAGCATATAGCGATAAACAGCGACATTTTTTTAGTTTTTTTCTCATCTCCATTGGTCAATACCTCAGGTTTGGTATTATAACATGTATTTTTCTGTATTTTCCTCATCTCCGCTACTCGATAAAATGTATTTTTCTATTTCTCTACTTTATCACTAAACATGAAATAGCGGGAGCTATTTCGTCACTATTGCTACGTAGCATATAGATAGCTTGTCACTATTGACCGCTATTCCCTATTGACAACTATGCAAAGGTCGATACTAGAGTGCGGTTTGTGGTACACCTTTGAGTGATTCCCCATGCTTCTTTCCAGCTCAAACCCTTAACATCCATCAATATTCTCAACAATTCCGGTATGCAAAGTGTCGGATGAGTATCATTCATCTGTACTGCAACTTTTTCAGGAAATTCGTTCCAGTTTGGTGCATATCCGGATCTCCTTTCGAACCGTGAAATTATATCTTGAAGTGAAGCAGAGCATAATGTATATTGTTGCTTTAATCTAAGAGTCTTCCCCTCGTGTGACTCGTCTCCAGGGTATAAAATGTAGCAAATCTGGTCAAAACAAACATTTCAATGACAGTGTTCGTGTTCGTTTATGTTCAGTTCGTTTAAAACCTAAACGAACAGTTAATGAACAAAAACGAACAAACAAAATTTAACTAACAATAAACCACACAAATGAACCTAATTGACCAGACATATATGAACACAAATGAACATAAAGTAGTTTTTTTATATAAATTAGTGATTAATTACGATGAGTTCCATTGGAAAACCCATTTTTTTACTAGAAAGACCAATTACCAATTAGTTATATTTATAAAAGTAGTTAGAAAGCCCTTTTTATGTTTATATCTATCTAGATATAATTACTTATGTATTAATTAAGATGTAAATGAACGAACAAAACGTGTGTTTGTGTTAGTCCGTTTATGAAATAAACGAAATTCCCGCCGAACAAGTTCACGAACAGTTCATGAAAGTTCGGTTTGTTTACAAGCCTAGTTATAGATTATAAAATATGAAATAAAGTTATAAAACACAAGTGAATAATCAGCAAAAAAACAAACCTTCTCTGCTCTTTTTAGAGCTTCATATGCTTTGGCATGATCTCCAGAATTAAAAGCTTTTAAATTGAAATATTCCGGTCCAACCATCGTTGACCAAAGTCTAAGGTTGATCGTCGTTTTGGTCTTATATCCAGGTATCGGAACATCATAGGCAACAGCCGAGATATTTTCTCCACCGACCCATTGCTTACGTCCATCTGGACCCGTAACAACTTCACCGTAAAACTTTATAGGGCAAGAAACATCCTTTCTTGGTATCTCCCATGGATTACCCATCTGCAAAGTGTAGTAAATTAAAATTAACCAGAATGAAATGAAGATGAATGTATGAAAACTGAAATGAAGATGAATATATATGAAAACCTCTAGCCAACTTTCTGCAACTTCTTCTTGACCATCCTTTGTAATGAGTTGTTTAAAAAGGCCGTACTTGTAACGGAGCCCGTAACCCCATGCAGGGTAGTTTAGTGTTGCCAGTGAGTCCAAAAAGCAGGAGGCGAGCCGGCCCAAACCACCATTTCCAAGTGCTGCATCTTGCTCCTGTCGACTACAAATTTACTAAAAATACTAGAAAATATAAATCAAGTAATTAATAGGGGGAGGATGTATTTTAAACTCTATTGAGTTGACTAAACCCTGAAAACCCTAGCGTAACAAACAGTTTTTTATGAAAAAATCAGGGCATGTAATATGCATATTATCAAGCGAATTTAAAAAAATTCCAAAAAATGCCGAGCGGTTTAAAAAAAAATACATACATATAAGCTTTCGTTAAGAAAAATAACTAAACTTGTTAACGTAACATGTGTAACATCATATGTTACATCGGATGTCACGTAGGTGTTACAAGCATTTTTGCACTAATATAACGCATATGTTACCGAAATGTTACATAGGTGTTACAAGCATTTTTGCACTAATATAACGCGTATGTTCCCGAAATGTTACGTAGGTGTTACATATGCTACATAGGGTTTTCAGGGTTTAGTCAACTCAATAGAGTTTAAACTATATACTTCTCTGTAATTAATATGTTACGTAGGTGTTACATATGTTACATATCTCAACTATCCCAGATCAACTCAATGAACAGTGATTACGGGCTGAACATAATTTCCTATAATAAGTTATACATATCGAGCATCAACTCTATCGAGCTCACCTGCCTAGCAACATCCTCAAGATCATGACCAAGTTTCCGTAAAGCCTCAGCATAAGCCCCCGATAGTTCTAAATTGCCGATGGCATTTAGCAATGCTCTACCCTACGACGATCAACAAATAAGTACATTAGAAGTAACAAATGTTTACTGACTAATGACTATGAAGTTGAATAATAACACGGTAGTAGAGTACGAAAAAACCTGAAGAAACTCCATAGACAAGTAGTATGCCTGTTTCACGTTCATCTTTTCGTGATAATTATATGTGGTGTTCCAGTTAGTGATGAGCGTATCTCGAACGCTTTCAGCTGTAGCGTAGAATGCCTTTGGAAGCTCAAACTTTTCTGGAGAGAATAACGGTGTGAACTCTGCGTGGTATTTGATGCTTGATATAACTGACTCGGAATCAGGAACAAGGATACCATTATCTAAAGTATCTGTTGTTTCTGCACGACATTAAAAAAAGCTTAAGAGTCGCACGATTTATTATCGGTCAGTTTCTATATAGCGCTTTTGATGAATCAACTTGAGCAAATTACTACTTGTGTAATAGAAATGGACAGATACATAAAGTGACATTTGATATCAAACTTATTACTTTTCAAGGTTTTAACTTCATATTGATAATAGAGTGTTGGGTAACAAACTTAACGCTTATGTCAGTGATTCAACTGTCTACCCCCCGCTTGCGGTATGCGCATATAATGTATATATGTGTGGGTGCTCGGGGGGCAAAAGTGAAAGTGCGCTAATTTTAACGTTATTTTACTAATTTCGTGAAAATAACGTTAAAAGTGGGGGATGGTTAATCATGCATCATGTGGTGGCGTTGATAGCCGAAAGACAAGGGAGTACATGCACCAATCGGCCTTGTCTTAATTGCTGAGTGTTATGTGCCTTATGTCCAATGCTTGATGCAAAACTACTATCGAGCCGGGGTCTCATTGGAAGCAGTCTCTCTATTCTTACGGGTAGAGGTAAGGCTGTCTACATCTTACCCTCCTCTGACCCTATCTTAGCTGTGCTATTGGTGGAATTTCCTGAGTATGATGATGATGATGATGTCAGTGATTCAACCGTCCAAAAATAAATGTGAAATGAGATTGGCACATGAGTCTTGAATAACATTTAAAGAGAAAGTCACGAAAGTAGCCAATTTTCTATGGTCATGTTAGAAGAGTTTCACGCATATAGCCATGAGATACATGAATCTTTGGTCATGTATCCACTTTACTTGCCTAAAACCTATATATTTTCATTACACACACTAATAACAATGGGCAAACCCGGAGCACGAGGCTCCTGCATGCATGCGGTCGGCCTGTCCAGGGGTGTCGAGCTAACTTGGGCCTGATATACACATCCTTACCCTACAAAGGTTGCTTTGACCTCCATGTGACATGACATCAACCTTAGCATTGCTCCAGGGCTAGCACCTATATACGCGATAACGATATAGATGCAAACCTACACGCGGTATAATGTGGCTTATCACATTAGTTTGAGACATTATTGATGGAAAATAGTTCAATACACGAGTAAAAGTAGATAGGCTACACAATGGGACAGGGGAACCTGTGGTACTTTTTCTTTGTGATTATAAACTTAACCACTACAGTAAACCAGAACAATCCTATCAAATAAAAACATTTACATCTTTATATCAGTAACATTATCTTTTTAGCCTAATAACATATAACCTTCAATACTCAAATTAGAACAAAAGAGACACATTATTATGCAATAAACAAATAAAAATAGATAAACAACTGTTTATGAACATTTATAATAGGGCGTCAATCATGTCAGGTTGGCGGGTTGACGGGTGGAAATGTTCAAACTGAGCCGACCTGTATTTTTATTACCATTCATGTCAGATATTTCACCCCTAACCCGCACACACATTAATTCGGGTCAACCAACATGACCCTTTTTCCATTTTTTCAATGAGCCATATCGAAAAATGGAATACGGAAAAAACAAAAATAAAATCATAAAAGTTTCTTACTTTCTAAGACGATGCGTACTCGTTTGATTTTGGGCGCTTTTTACACGAAAAACGCCCCAAAACGCCTGACCAAGGCCACCGGGGCGTTTTTCTTCAAAAATTTGGTTGGGACGTGCAAAATAAAACGCGTGATGGAGATAATGTTGGCCAATCACAGCCAACCTTCTTTTACTTTGGCCAATGTCTTTTTTTAATGGTTTTTTAATTTATTTAATTCTTTACACCCTATAATGCCCCACATCTCCACTAGCCCTTTTTAAAAAGCCCAATAAAGCCCCTAGCTAACTGGACTGTCACATGGCAGAAAACGCCCAAGTTTGGGGCTTTATTCACCCAAACCACTATACATAGTCTAAATACTTAAACGATGGGTCAACCAGTTTTTTATACGGGTCAACCCAAATACGACCCGTTTACCCAAAACCTCTTTTTTTTTCTCGTGTCAAGAGTTACCGCCCCTACGTTATATAAACCAATTAACAAGAAACATCCACTGCAATACAAAATCTCACATAACAATCATCAAATACCTTGTTCAATCGATTGATCTACCAATTTCTGCAGCTGTTGATTACCGCTAACAGCTTTAGACACCAACAAATTCCTTCTTCTACACTGTAACTTCCTGCTCAATTTACACTTCAACAATAACAGATTTTTTGAACGTTGATTGGTGAAAGTGAAAGTGAAATCGGAAATGTTTGATTTTGAAATGTGGTTGGTGACGGAAAACGATGAAGCCGCCATTGTTGTTGTGTCTCTCTCTCTAGTTTCTCTCACTAAAAGTGTATGAGAGAACGAATGGAGAGTAATTGTGATCAGTGATGAGAGGGAAAGATATGAAATAACTGGTTGGTTTGTCGTTTTTTGCTGTGATCGCCGTCAGTTGACGGAGCACGTTGTTAACGAGCGATATTTTCTCTCTTTATTTTGTTTTTATTTTCCGTCAGGCCCCCCTCCAGATTCTTATATTTTACCCTTAATTAGGGTTGTGAACCGAACGTTCAACGAACTGTTTAATGGAAAGTTCGTTCGTATTCGTTAGTTTAATAAATGAATGAACACAAACAATAAATTTTGTTCGTTTAGTTAAATGAACGAACATGAATAAAGGTCGAGTTTGTTCATATATGTTCGTGAATGTTTGGTAACGTGTTCGTTTATGTTCGATACTTCATCAGTTTGTGTTGGTTTGTTTTCGTTTGTGTTCATAAACACTAGTTTGTGTTAATGAATGTTCGTTTGTGTTTGTTACCTAAAATTAACAAATGAATAAGAACATGCTCATTTCTTTAATGAACGAACACGGACAGAAAATCTTGTTCGATAAATGTTCATGAATAGTTTGTGAACACATATATTTCCTTAACAAATGAACACAAACAAGGTCTTATTCGTGTTCGTTCGGTTTGTTTGCAACCGTACCCTTAATCATAATAACATATTATATCTAGCTAGAGAGGTTAGAATCTCGTGTATTATTCGGATTAAATAAAGAAAACTCATCAATTGCTTCATTTGATAAATGCTTTCGAAGTCGATTAACATGCCTTCCTATATCAGTTTCCAAATTTAGTTATCAAATTTTAGTGTCATAGATCGAAATAGGTATATAAAATTATCAATATATAGATGAACTGTTATTATTAATCGTTGTCATAATGTCGTCATAAGAATCTTGCACACAAACATTTAGATTTCGATGCTAAACTTGCTTGAAAAGGGGTTGGGGGTATTATCGAATTGATTGCAATGCGGTAAAACTAAAGGATTAACATCCTGCCCTTTTTAAAGGTTTGATTTCTTCCATTGTTTTCACATACGTCATGAATCTACCGTTAAGCTTTGTCTCAAGTGTCTTTTGCACTTATATTGACGTGGGCACTTAACACTACATTGTGTATATAAATCCAATTATTTGAATGTAACATTTTTTTCATAAATTACTTGACATTATAATATTTTGTAAATTACATATACATTTAAAAAAAGGGTATTGGCCAATGGCCTGTTTGGGGGACAATGAAAGGTGGAGAGGCTACACTAGTGGGGCGAACCAAAGAAGATATTTATATGTCATAAAAACCTTACATTCGTTGGTATTCGTCTTTTAGAAACATGTACCCCACCTCCACCTCACCCAACCCAACTTCACTTGGCCACATGCAACATACACTCCATGTCCTGGTTTCACCAAAATCTACCTGGGTAGGATGGAAATAACTCAAACCGAAAAAAAAACCATAAACGAGACTCGACGCTACGAATTGATGGGTATAAGTAGCGAGTACTCGTTTATCCGACATGTATGAGAAGTGGTTTTATAATCAAGTATGAGACTGAAATTACTAAAACCCGTCTTATACCTGACCTATTGTCATCCTACGTCTAAACATCTTGTTTAGCACTCGTTTATCCGACATGTATGAGAAGGGTTTTATAATCAAGTATGAGACTGAAATACTAAAACCCGTCTTATACCCGACCTATTGTCATCCTACGTCTAAACATCTTATTTTATGGTGTGAATGTGCACATGCGTCTTTTAAGTTTTTAAGGTTCTATATAGATTTTTTAATTACAAAAAGTAAGACCCAAAAGGTAAAGAAATATAAAAGGTGATCGATGGTGAACTTTAGTTAATAGTTTCAACATGAACTTATTTAATATGTTTTAGTCAACAAAGTTTTCCTCTATATAATAAGGGTCAATCACAAACGAAGTGGTGAATTAGTAAATTACTCTAGTGATATATTTTGGATGAAAACTTAGAATTTTTTTAACCAATAAGTTATATCGATAATTTACATTCCACTCTCACCATGCCTATAGGCTATAGCCTATAGGAAGTAAAATAAATATCACATTTAGCAAATAAATAGTTATAATATTAAATCATTTATAAATAAATAAAAAACCTTGTACTAGAACATAAGAGTTGAATACTTTAATAGTCAAGAGTTTTTGTGTTATATTATTCGATTTAAGGTTTGATGATTGAAATAGTATTTCTAGTTAAGTAAAGCTGAAATCATTTATCGATGGAAGTTTGGAAGCTTAATGATTTTTTTTTAAATTGATTTATGGTTAAATATCATAGGTCGGATGAAAACTTTCGAAGATGAATCTCTTCTTTGTATCTATGAACTTTTTTTTATAGATTTTAGAGCGATAGCCTTGGTTTCTGAAAGTCTTTGTTTCGAGCTAATTAAGTTGAAGGAGCATACTAATGAAAGTCATCGAGAGCACTACATGTTAATGGCACAACAAGAGAAATGTAGATGTGAAACTGAATTTCACACAACACACTATAAGGCACATTTGTGGAGTCAAAACTCACATGGTGTGTCGTAAAATTAGTTAACTAACGTATATGTTTGCTAGCTGTTGAATAATTGTTGTATGATCATATCATAGCCTTAGACCAATGTGTTTGGCATGTTTAAATGTTTGATTCAGTTATTTCAACTAGGTTGTAATTTTGGTTTGATCCTCATGTCGTTTCATTTATTTTTTAATGTAATTATTAATTCGGAGGACATGCTTGTCATTTTGTTTTTATTTTGAATGCAATTGTACTAGAGTGTGTTCAATATTGAGCAGCGGCGGATTTAGAAAATCCTTATAGGGGCAATGTTTAAATAAAAAAAGGTAACATAATCCAAAAAATATTATAACGCCGGAGCGTTAAGGGGCAATGAGGGTAACCCCTTGTTACAAGGTAGGTCCGTCCTTGATACCGATTTATGTAATAAAGAAAATGAACGCAAAAAGGATGGGGTAAAGATTGTTCATTGAGATGGGAAGAACACCAGAGATCCAAAAGCCAACGTCATTCTCAATTAGATTACCCGTTGCTGCTCACTTGACAACCCAGATTTATCCTCTAATATTGTGACACATGTCACTAACTAGACGTCTACTCATCACCTTGCTACCCGCGCCTCCCCTCACTTGAGTCTGTTGTGGTTAACCTTTGCTCGCCCAAGCTACCACACCCCAAAAAACCCGCTCGCCTAGGCTACCACCATGCTACCCGCGCCTCCCCTCACTCGCGCTGGCGCTGGCTTGACCATGTTGCGGTGTTCGCGAGCGAGTGACATCCTACGTGGCTCACGGTGAGCAAAAATAACCATTAATCGAAAATAATCGTAACTAATCACCATCGAACTGAATTAACCGATAACCGACGGTTATGGTCACGGTTATTTGCTCAACCATTTAAATGGTTATAGTTATAGTTGAAGGTGTGTCGTAACAGAATGTTAACCAAACCGAAACAAACAAACAAAAACACAAATGACAAATCTAACATCATTTGTATTCTAAATATTAGCACTAACATCATTTGTATTCTAAATATTAGCACATATTGATCTTTAGAGTAATGCAATTCAGCCACCAACTTAATATTCAGTATACACAATCTATACGACAAGAAAAAATATTAAAAACAAAAATAACATAACCAAAACATAACCACAAACAAAGTTCTAAAAGTAACCAAAACATAATTACAAAAAAATTACATCATCATCATCATACTCAGTATATTCCACTAATAGCAAAGCTAAAGTAAGGTCTGAGGAGGGTAAGATGTAGACAACCTTACCTCTACCCCGTAAGAATAGAGAGGCTGCTTCCAGTGAGACCCCCGGCTCGATAGTAGTTTTGCATCAAGCCTTGGACATAAGGCACATAACACTCAGCAGCTGAGACAAACGCCGATTAGGGCATGTACACCCTTGTCTTTCGGCTATCAACGCCACCACATGATGCATGATTAATCATCCCCCTCTTTTAAGTTATTTTCTTGAAATTAGTAAAATACGTTAAAATTAGTGCACTTTCACTTTTGCCCCCCGACCGTCCACACATATATACATTATATGAGCATACCGCAAGCAGGGTCTAAAAATAATTACATATAAGACCGAAATAATAAAAATAACCATATCATAATTATCAGTTTATCACATCACATATATGTGATCTTATTGCTGGCAAATTCTTTTGGCCCATTCTTTTTGATCTTACCACTGGAAATCATTTTGAGCAACGTTAGTTATATGACATGCACCATAACATATGCGATCTCATAATATATGAGAACTCGTGTGTAGGAGTTTGATGTCACTGATTGGTTTTTTATGTTCAAATTTTAGCTCAAACCTAGCTTGGTTAATTAACCGAAATTACATAAACTGAAGCATAACTGGACTTCATAACCGATTAACCGTAACCAAAGTTCGGTTATGTTTATGGTTTAAAATATCTTATAACCGAAGCTAGCGATTAAAGTTATGGTTAAGAGTAAAAACCGAACCATCATTTGCACACTTGCCACCCCTACTATTAATGTGGTGGTATAAGTGATTGTATCTCATGAATTTAGGGGTGTAAAGATTTCGAGAAGACTATGAGCTACTCGAGATGTTTGTTTTTATAGTTTTCGATTGATGTGAAACACATGCGGATGTTCTTTTGACATATTACGACTTTATTTTTTTGGTGATCTCTTTCCATTGTTATACTGATATCGATACCATACAAATACCATAACAAATCAAATCGATACCGACTGAATTTCCACTGCAACACACAATAAGTTCCACCGCAACACACAAAAAGTTGATTCGTTAACAAGTACACATAAAGCCAAAAACTATATTAGCTATAAAAAGTAATAAACATTGAAAAATAACCTATCTATATTCAAGTAAATTGGAAAATAATTCACCAATTGGTTATAAAAGTACTAAAACGGGAATTAAAAAAAAAATATGCATGCAAAATGAAGACCACCAAATATGGTGGAACAAACAAATTTATTAAAGCCGGCACGAATTTTCGCAATGCCTCTCAATAATCTTTGTGATTCAAAATCCCAAATTTAAATCCTAATTTTGCACACATTTCTCAGATCATTTATTTACCGGAGAGAAGACTCTTTGGTTGTTTTCTCTCCATCTTAGGCCATTAACCGAAAATAAATCGATTCGCCTGAGGTTAATTGTTACTTGATTCTGTTTTTTCCTCCAATTTTTACAGATTCAGGTGAGTATCTTGTTTATTTAAAAGGTTTAATTTGATGTTCCTATCTGAATTTGATGATTCTGCTACCAAGCGGCGCAACTTGTTGCCCGTCTATCATCTATCTCTATGTAAATTCAATCAATGTTCGGCGGTTAAAGGGCCCCTGGAAATTTGTAATGTTTTTTATATATAGTATTTACAAAAAAGAGATTCATGTGACATTGCGCGAGATCACACATGACATTAAAAATAATGGTGGCGAGTACGTTTAATACAACCGTTTCTAAATGCTTAAACCAAATACATCAAATCCTCCAGAAAATCTAAATTTGGGAGGTCGTGCCAAATTTTGAAAATGTGAATTTGACCGGACAAAAATAAAATCAAATAACTGAATAAACACGCGAAGTAATGATATTCACAATTCACAGTCGTCCGGGCTAAGTGTAAGGTGGGTGACTGTCTAGTGCCCAAAGCCTATTACGTGTAAAATAGTCTATATAGGTTTAGTTTGGATTTATAAAACAATTTGCTCGCTAACTCACTGACATGCCCTTGTCCCTTTAAAACTTGAGACGCTTAAGGTGATTTCTTTAAACATTTTGTATACTAGAATTCCCCAGATGGTCTCTCAAGAGTTGGTTTATTTCATTTTCAACCCTCAAGGTTTTTATTTTTTCAAAAACTAATTTTAAAAATACAACTTTTTTAAGTTTATTATTTCATTTCCAGTCGCTCAGGGCCCTGAATTCTCAAACGGCCTTGATGATTAACATGTTTTTACAATCAAATGGTGTCAAATAAAATCATAATAAAAGGGGGAAATCTTAAAATTCAAAATCAGAGCTCTAGGACCCGAGAGTCGGGAATCTGTCCAAGCGTCCAACTTGTTGGGAGTTTTCGGTCATATCTTATGGGCCATGTAACTCCAAACGGAGCGAAATTTATGTCTGTCTTAAGTTGGGCCTTTTTCCAGCCCACTTGCTTTTATCCGGTTCGTCCAAATTAGGGGTGCTAAACGGGTCGTGTTTGCGGGTTCACCCGACCCGAACCCAAAACTTTTATACGAACCTGAACCCAACCCGAACTCGAAAACTGTGTCATACAAATGAACCCGACCCGAATATTCGTGGGTTGACCCGAACACGACCCGTTCAACCTGAAAATTTTGTATTTTAAATTTTTTTATACAAATTAATATATTAAATTTAAAGTTTAATTAAAAAACACAAACGTATATAATACAATTACATGTAAATTATAAAATCTTATGTGAATTTCTTCTTCTAGGTTATAATTATGACATAAAATACATACCCAATTCAATTTATAACATAAAACATATTGTAAAAAAATATTATATAATATAAAGGGGTTAAACGGGTCAACACGCCAACCCGACCAGTTTGACCCGAACCCGACCAATTTAGCTAAACGGGTTCGCGGGTTCAACCTGAAACTGACCCTAACCCGTTTAGACTAAACCTAAACCCATGAATTTCGTGTTAGGTTCGAGTCGTGTTTTCGGGTCGTGTGAAAAATTCACACCCCTAGTCCAAATATAAGTCATCTAAATGTTGCATTGGCTTTGTATCACCTCTAGAGTTAATGTTCATGAAAGATATGATTTTATTTATCATTATGGTTAGATGAATTATGAATAACATCTTCGGTTTGCATATACTGCTTAATAAACACGATTGGATCGTCACACCTACGAATTTCCATTGCAAAACCGAGTTATATCAGGTTCAAGTTCGACATAATTTACTCATTAAGCATTTGTTTTATAAACTTTCAGGTAACACTCCTGAAGAATCTAGTCTTAGACTATAGTTATAACTAACTAGAAAAAGAAATGCCGTTGTTTAGAAGAGCCGCTACACCCGCTCCTCCAACGGAGGGCGAGACAGAAAAGAAAGAAGCGCCTGCACGAAGGACTTCTTCTGAACCACCCCCCATGGTAGACTCCAAAAAAAAGAACAAGTTTGATGATGATGACGACGATGATGACTTTTTTGGAAAAGCGAAAACAACAACAACCCGAAAAGGACAAAAGAGTAAAGCTGAGCTGGATAACATGTCTACTCAGGAACTAGAGACCTATGCTGTGGATCAGGCTGAAGAAACTACAAAAAGTGTACAAAATTGTTTGAAAATAGCAGAGGATATTAGAGAGGATGCTAATAAGACTCTAGATACTTTGCATGCTCAAGGGGATCAGATTCATAGGACCCATGAGAAGACCGCCGAAATGGAAAAAGAATTGAGCAGGGTGAGTTTTTGCATTTGATTAGTGTGATATGTTATAATGCAGGATCCTAATCTACCTTCAAGTGGAATCAGGTAACTTGTAACCATCAAATCTTGTGTAGAACCTTCAAGGGGCGACGCAGTGGTAAGCGTCTGATTTCCCTTTAGCAGAGGTCTCAGGTTTGAATCCAGCTTCCACTGGTTTCTTGCCTTAACCCGTTGAAGGCCACCTGCCCAGCGTAGGCTACGCTTTACATGGTCAGGGGAGGATCTTAATTAGCCCCCCCTCCCCTTGTTTTTTTCATTTCGAAGTGTAAATTATACCAAAATTTTTATATGTATTGAGCCGGGCCCCCTATCTTTTTCTGTAAAACTCCCCCACTCCCTATTTAAAAGTTCAAGATCTGTCGCTGTACATGGTACCACTATAGCATGGCATTGGTGGAGCCAAATCATGGTACCATGGATGTTGTAGTACTTTATCATCATGAGCTAAAGAAAAACATCTAGTTGTTTCTTGTTTAGGCATGTGAAGTTAGTTTTGGAACATAATTAAGGAATGCATTTTTTTATATATATAAATGTTTATAACAGGGTGAAAAGATATTGGGGAGCCTTGGAGGCATGTTCTCTATGACTTGGAAGCCAACAAAGGGCAAGGAAATCAAAGGGCCAGAGCCAAGAGGTTTGCATTTCTTCCTTACATGTATAAAAAGTCAAAGTGCATGCACATAAACATAGATCATAGCTAAAATAGTGACATCAAATAAAAAAAATTTACTACTTTTTCCCAGTTTCATCGTAGCTCGTTTGATAGATGTGTTAATATCAATTCGTTATATGGGTTGGTATGGATTATGTTTTATCTTTAACAGTCACAAGTGTAAAAAAATTTCTAAAAGGGAAACAGGTCAAATGGGTTGAAACTTGAAAGTCATAAGAGAACTTTTAATGCCTAAATATATTTTTAAAGTTTACATTTTATTGTAACAATATGAATTTTTAGATAGTATTTGATATTCTAATTAGTTAACAAAAATCAACTTTTTTTTGAAGAAAATGTTTTCAGGGTAAGCCCAACCCGCTTCGACAGTATAAAAAGTTACCATTGTTAATATGTTACCTGACCGACCCATATTACCAGATAAAGATCACGGGAAAGGAAAAGAGAAAGGAAGTAAGGAGGACCGAGAGAAGTTGGGTTTGGAACATGGACACAAGGGGAAGAAGGGCTCTAAAACCGCTCATGGTGACCCGAAGGATGCCATGCAGAAAGTTGAGGTACGGGCTATTATAATCACGATCCACCATTAAACATGACCTTTCACATACACCTCATCTTGTACTTTTTTTTAAACGCGATAATTTATTTATTTGGGGGGTTTGTTAAAATCAGATGGAGAAGGAAAAGCAAGACGACGCGCTCGATGATTTAAGCAGTGTGTTGGGTGATCTGAAAGGAATGGCTAACGACATGGGATCTGAACTCGACAGGTCAGTTTTAATTATAAATGTGGCAAACAACTGAAATGGGACCAACGGGTCGAAAGTTGCCAAAAATTTATTTTTTGATACATAAAACTAGAGCGTTACTCTAATTATAACCATATCAGACACACTAATTATCGTTACAAAGTTACTTTTTTGAGCAATAACGGTTTCGGTCAACCCAAATATATGGTATACTAGTTGTTTATATCAAAAGTGAACAGTTTTGACCGTTACATAGTTAGCACATTTGGTATCTGTAACTGAATGCACTATTCTGATGAAACACAGGCAAAACCAAGCTCTTGATAACCTTTCGGAGGATGTTGACGAGCTAAACAACCGAGTCAAAGGCGCTAATAACCGAGCACGCAAGCTGGTCGCGAAGTAAAAGATGTGCCATCCAACTTCATTCCATTCCATGTTGTTGTATTTATATATATTTTATATATATATTTTTTGTATATGAATTACTTGCATTATATATGCAAAATATTTTCGGCCCAGCCAAAGTTGCATCTTGCAAGTTCAGGTTAGGCTTATACATTACCAAACCTAAGCCCAACTCAAGCTATGAGTTCTCTGTATACTTTTAACATATATCTAATTGTAACACTTACTGATTGATTTTTCTTATTTTACTTTGACAAAATTGGCGTTATGATGAGGCGCAAATGCAAACAAATTATTAAAAAAAGTAAAAAAAATAAAAATCGAGTTTTGTGAAATTATTTACGTCTAGAAAGTCAGAGGCGTCAAAATCGACTTGTTATGTTTCGAGTCAAATGAGTTCTCTTCAAATTGAAACCCCAATTTGTGTCCATTATATAAGATTACATAAACAAGCCATTTTGACTTTTGCTGAGTCAAATGGGTCAAGTAAAAACCATAAAACTTATTTGAAATTGAGACAAAAATAAACCAGATCTTGTTTGTTCTTACAATTTAAGGTAACGCCATTCTTTTGCGCCCTCTAGTTTGATGATCTTATATCATTTATGACTTTGACGATAACTGTTTGACCACACAAGTCAACATAAACAAGAACTGGTGTGTACCATGTCCTCAGATTCGTCGTCTCTTGATGACTACAGATTACCATGCAAAATATCTAGAGTTTAAAAAATATCAACCCCAAAAGAGTGAACATTTTTTTTTGTGTGTGAGATAACCCGTAGTCAAGTAGTCGGGATCAATATATCCAGGTGTGCCACACGCATTGGCGATGAGAAAGGTAAACTGCATATTCGCAATAAATAAGAAATTTTTAGCTTTCCAGTTTCCATCCAAAAGAATGTTTGGGCTTCTGACTCTTGAATGTTCTCCATCCCTGCATATCGTGCGGAAATTGTAAATAAAATAAAGTAAGATAAGTTTTTTTAAAAATAGGTTGTAAATAGTTAAGTCAACCCATAAAGCATACACACATGACACATACATATACTGTAATATGCCCCTCAAGCTAAACGAGCGCAACAACATGAAACTTAGACCGAAGAGTTTCAAACCGAGGAGATGACAGTCCTTTGGTTTAAGTACCAGTCAACAGAGACGAGTAACACTAGGCACATAACGAACAGTGAGAAGCTGAGCCAAAACCATTTCTCTGATAAAATGGCGAACAATCTGCAATCTGTGACCTTCTCTGAACCGAAGCGTGCAGCATCATCATTCACCATAGAAGCATCAGATGTCATGTGGCCGGTAGAACCCGGATCAGGAATCTAAGACTCCATCTGCTGACAATCTGTGGTGAAGTTTCATAGGTAAGTAGTTTCGCTTTCAACCGACTGAAAGTCATCATTCTTGTAACGCCTCGCGTTTCCGTAAAATTTATTTTAGGAAATACGTGTCGTACCACTGAATTATTTATCCGTCTAATTTATTATCATTATTATTATTATTTATTTAGTTATTATTTTATAGATAATAATAACAATAATAATAATAACAACGACAACAACAATAATAATAATAATAAACAAAATAAATTCAGCGTTTTATGAAACTTGTACTTGAAATCAGATCTCGTCGGGTACGTTCGGGCCACTAAAAAATGTTAGAACGGGTTAACGGGCCTTGGCCCACACACCACCTAAACCCTAGCTAAAACCCTAATTATATTTATAAGCACACAACACACACACTTAACTCATTGAGACACCCAAACACACACATCACACAACTCTCTCTCCCTCTCAAACATCCGGCCGGCGATTTAGGGTTACGGCTAACTCTTCCGGCGCCGCCACTCCGGCTATGCCACTCTCCTTCCCTTTCTCCGGCTAACACCCACAACTTCCTCACCTCCCCTCTCCGCCTCAAACAACCACGCCAAACCCTTCTACCTTCATCCCTGCTCGTTGAACGACTGACCGCTACGATGGTGGCGGCGTGCAGCGTCGAACAGCAAAGAAGAGGAGCCGACGCCATTAGCGGCGGCGGAGCATTGGCTTGACCAAAGTCACCCGAGGACGGCGGCGTTGTAAGAGGAGGCCGTTTCGTCAGTTTACGCTCGTTTCCGGTAAGTGTCGTTCTTTGCCCATTCTCGTTTCAATCGTGTTTTAGTTGGTGTCGATGTTTCAGGTCGTTCGGTATACCCTTTTTGCAATATATATATTCATACCTATTACATTTCCCGACAAAAATGTAACATATTATTACCGTCTCGCGAAATATAGATATACATATACCTAAAAGTATGTATATATATATATATATATTATGTTATTCGTCAAACCCTATATATAGGTTTAATATATTTTCGTCATCTAAATATATATACATATATATATAACGAAATAAGTCGAGCGCTAGCGAAAGTGTATCGAAACCCAGATGAAGTTATAAAATAATAATAAGTGTAAGTGTAATTTATTATACACTTTTATAACTCTCGTTTTCCTAATGTGAGGTGACTTCGGTGTCAATCCTTCAACCTTCAACAGTTCGCGGAACACTAAAAGACGCTTCACAAAAAGTGAGCATACACGACCCCTTTTTACACTTTAACGCATTTTAGGGTGCAACATGTATAAATTACAAAATTTATTTTTAACAAGATTAAATGTGTTCCCAATACCAAACGGGTTATCAATTACGCTTATGTGAATTATATGTGTTAAATTAAACTCGTTTATACATGCTACTTGTTACGTTTAAGTTGTTTATGCTTATTAGTTTTAATTTTTATTCTCACGACATTGTTATGATTATGTTACTATGCATGCTAATTAAGGAATTCAATTATATGCTATTATTATGTGAGAGTCGTCTACATATATATGCGATTCAGCTTTGTTATACTCCCGTCATGATTGAAATAAACTCTTACACTTAGATTTTATTTTCAAATTTGTATGCTCGTCAATACTTTTGTATTGATCTACGCTTTTAATACATGTGCAAGAAAGCTGATGATGCAAGAAATCTAGTAGGATTGCTTAGATACACGCCTAGATTAATTTATCTATTTTGATGTTATGACGTTTGAAACAATTGTTGACTATTATTTGGAATTTTTGTATGACAATTTAGTCTTGAATGAAATTTGAATTTAATCTATATTGTCAATAGCGTTATGAAGTTTTGAGCAATTTGTTCGTCTCATCCCGATGTTTCCGCCATCGGTTGGGATGTGACAGTTCTTAGTGTTAATCACAAACATGTTGAATAATTTAATATTTTTGGCTTGTGTTGAATTCTAGAAGAGGTAGTTTCGTGTTAAAGAACCGCAAGCGTCTCGTAGTCTTCAAATCATAAACAATTTTGATGATTTCAGTTTGATAGTTACAAAACTTAGAATGTTTTGTCAGAGTATGCATCTGATTTCCATCATTATGATTCTGATTTCTTTTACCTGTGTTTGTGTGTCATCTCTAACAGATTGCATAAAAGAAGATTAACAAAAATAAAAAAAATTCTAACAACTAACAATTTCAGTATAGAAACTAGATCTAAGTCATTGGCTCTCATACCATAAAAGTGTAAAACAAAAAAAACAGGTATTTGTGGTGAAATTGAATCTGTAATATCTTAATGATACAATAATGAACTGATTAAATGTGAGTTTCAAGTTGAATTTACATCGAGAACGATGGTAAACACTAAACAGGCAACAAGCTGCGCCACTACCCTTTTTTGAATAGCAAAACTAAGTTTTTTAAAACTACGTCCATAGCCTCGACTAAGTAAGTACCTCCTCTATGAATATGTATATCATAATGATAACGATTAACATGATCTCCTCATATAAGACACTAGCATATCTACAATACTACAATGTATATGCTCATATATATACACTCTAATGACAATAAACATCAGATTTTTGTGTGAGATAACCGGTATTCAAGTAGTTTTGTCTGGATCAATTAATCCATGGGCTTATTCTTACAACTCGAGATAAGAAACTTTAGCTTTCCAGTTTGCATCCAAAAGAATGTTTTTTTTTGAGATCACGGTGAATAACCATCATGAAGGTACCTTAACCCACGGGCAACATCTAGACAGATCCGAAGTCATTGGATCCAGGTTAGATCTACGCTCTTTAGATGTTTGTCGAGACTTCCGTTGCTTTCATACTTGTAAACAAGTATCAGATCGCTATGGTTGTGAACAAATCCAAGAAGAGAGACTATGTTTTCATGTTCATATACCGAAAGCATAGCAATCTCCGTCTTGAATTCATGGTCTCCTTGCCCTTGCCCACGATCCATCCGCTTTAACGCGATGGGACCGCGATCTTCAGTTACGGCTTCATACACCTCTCCAAATCCACCCTTTGCTATGAGATTCTTTTCTGCAAATCCATTAGTTGCTAATGATATGTATTGGATATAAATCTGCAAGTGCTTAACATATTTAGTGGAAAACATGATCTTGATCTACATATGATGTAGATCTAGATAAGAAAAAAAGGCAACAACAATTAAAATAGTTTGGATCTGAAGAAGATGGATCTTTTTTTATAGTGGAGATGATGTAAGTGAGATGAATATTGTCAACTTGTGTTAGCACAATATTTTTTTTTAAGAGTTAAATGTCATTTTAGTCCCTGTGGTTTGGGTCATTTTGCCAGTTTAGTCCAAAGGTTTTATTTTTAACATCTGGATCCAAAAAGATTTCATCGTTACTATTTTGGTCAAACTGACTTAACCCCATCCATTCACATCTGTTAAGACAAGGGTATTTTAGTCTTTTTAATTATTTTTATGTCTTATTAACAAAATAAATAAAGAAACAAATTAAATTAAATATATATACATTTATATTTATATATACACACACGTATTAACACATAATCAGGGTATGTTTGGCATGGAGCTTTTAGAAGCTTTTAGAAGATTCAAGCTTTAAGCTTTTAAGAAAAAGCTCCAACTTAATAAAAAGCCTTGTTTGGTTGAAGGAGCTAGAAGCTTTTAGGTTAGGAGCTTGAAGCTTTTGGTTAAACGCTCCTACTAGTAGCGTTTAGAAGGAGCTACAAGCTTTTAGGAAAAAAATGACTATTTTAACCTCTAAAAATAATGAACTTTCTAATATACCAACTTTTTAATGTTCATTTTGGTCATTTTATACATTTTATTAAAAGCTCAAGCCACTCTGCCAAACACCTAAATATACTAAAAAGCTACAACTACAGCTACCAGCCTCCAGCCTCCGCTACTTTTGCCAAACATACCCTCATTACACTTTCTTCCGAATCTCTCTCACCACCATCTGCCCACTACCACCTGCCACCATCACCACAAATCGACCACCACCAACATCACCATCACTCGCCCACCACAACCATCTCCACCACCCGACCACCATCATCTCTACCTCCATCTTCCACCGGCCGTCGGCACACCTCCACCATTACCACCCCAACCGGAACAGTTCAAGACGACAACAATCGGAACAGATCGAACCCAGTCGGAACAGGCGACTGTTTGTTTCAGTCACCAACGTAGGTGAGGGTGATGGTCACTAAACCACACACCGGCACCTCCGATTGGCTTTGATACTTGTAGGTTGCAACCGATTCTATGGGCCAATCGGGTTAAACACATGCGGCTAGGGTTCCCACCGCCACCGTTTGACGGTGGTTCGTGTTTCCGGCAATATTCTTAGGGTTCCGGTGAGTTTGCACTGTGCTTTTTCAGCGATTGTGGTTGTTCTGGTGAGTTCCGAGAAACGATATAGTGGTGCCGGTGGTGATAGACTAAGAACCCTTAGACTTCGATGGTTTTCCGACGACTAAGAGCATCTAAGAGCAGCGGTGCTTTGATTTTGGGTCTGATTTTGATATTTGGTTTGAATTTGGGTCTGATTTTAATTTTGGTGAACCGTTCAATGGTGGTCTAAGTTGTCGGTGAACGGTGGTTTATGAGACGGTGGTTAACGGTGGGTGAACGGTGGTGTTATGAGATGGTGGTTAACGGCAGAGGTATGAGATGGTGGTAGTTGATGGTTGTGAAACTTGGTGAATCTCAGATAGTGGTGAAAATTGTGGATAGAGAGTCTGTGTATTTATATTTATAATTTGTTTTATATAACAGAGAAATGGTTTTAACAATCATAAAAATAAAGTGAAATTTAAAAAATATGAAATGACAAAATTACCCCTGAGTAACAGAGTTCATTGGATGAAGTTAAGTCAGTTGGACCAAAATGGCAACGATGAAATCTTTTTGGATCCACATGCGAAAAATGAAACCTTTGGACTAAATCGAAAAAATAGCCCAAACCACAGGAACTAAAATGACATTTAATTTTTTTTAATAAGCCGGCAGGAGCTCAATTATATAGTTATAATTTATTTTTGCAAAAAAAAAAAACCTAATAGAGATGCAGAACTTTTGTTGCATAAAATTAAAGATTATATAGATGAAAATGCATTTATTGCAACACATGATTCCTGCAGAAGGAAAATACACATGAAATTTCCTAGTGTTGCATTAGATATAAACCTTAAAAAGTAATTTTTCTTTTACTTTTTAGATTTTGTTTAATCCTATGGAGATTTCTTGCATCAATCACCTTTAAAAAGTTTGAATTTTCTTTTTGTCAATTTTGCTTGATTGTCATTGAACTGTTGATTGTTTTCCATATGAAAAAATGGTCAGGTGATTTTTGATCGGCAAAACTTTGTTTTTAGTAGTGTTTTTCCTCGGAATGGATCTATTTAAGGATTTCTTATTATTCGAAACGGAAATAAGTTAATTAGCGACTTATATATATGACACACTGGCAACAAGGCGAATAACTATACCCTGATTATAAAACTCGTCTATGATCATTAAATACCTTGATTAGGGATAGGGCGCTCATCACTCATCACGCACTCATCACTCTCAACATTCAATTACCGCATACCACGTCATCGAGCCAAACTCCATCACTAGTGATGGATTTTAGTGGAAATGGCCATCGCTCACCACACCCATCATGCTCCACTCTCAACGAAATGCCCATAACGCGTCATGGCTACCACGCGTTTTAATGTTCACGCGTTATCAATTTGAGTGACGGTGGTATATAGCGCAATACCACGCATTATAAGTGCCCATCACGTGTTTATAACGTGCACCGCCCCGCCTTCCCTTATTGTTCATGATCTGACCCCTTCAATGCTCGATTAATTATTGATTACATATGTTTTTCTTCAATTGTTAGTCCTTACACCAAGTAATCTAAACTACTATGTTCGCTCAGGAAAAGGACCTGGGATGTCCCCTCTAAAAGAAGTGTGTCTTTTCCAAGCGTGCTAACCCAACATTCGTAATTAGTCGATAAACTTTTCTTCATGCTCGATTTATTACTAATTACGTATTTTTTGGTCAACTGTTAGTCCTACTGTACTTTATACTAAGTAATCTAAACCACTCCATTCGCCCATAAAAGGACCTAGGATGTCCCCTCTAAGAGACTGTGTCTTCCCAAATTTGCTAGCCCAACATTGGTAATTACTCGATAAACTTTGTTTTTTTATTTATTTTAATTTTTTAGAGCCAATAATACATAACTTTTATTGAACAACACACAAAAATTACTCAAAGAATTTGTGTGCTAGAAAAATGGCATAGAAAAATAACTTAAAAAATCAGTAAAAACGATTTGAAAACTTCAAAAAAATGCAATAACCGATTAACCGAGAAATCCGTTAGTAACCGGTTTGCACTCTAAATTTGATAACCGGTCCCTAACCTACAATATTTTACTAACCTAAATCAGTTTCTCAGTAGGATAAGGCTTAGAGACTATTAGGTCTTATGTTCGATTCCCACAAGGGGTCTTTCCCATATCTATTGGGTTTTCTTCCTGAATTGGTATATAGACATTATAGCCTAGTGGAGATGGATATGATCGAGTGGTTTCGTTGATGGTACGATGATACTTCAGTGGTCTGTCAGTGATCCAAATTTACCGTTTAAAAAAACGGTTTCTCTTTTATTAGTTAGTAACTAGTTTTGGTTACGCTAATACTGGTTTCAAAAATAAAACCGGTTTTTTTTTGCACCTCTACTTAAAATTGGGTCATTTTAGTGTGTACACCTAAGTGGCTGGACTCTTTTGGGTTAAGAACTATTTCTAAGTGGGTTAAAATGTTTAAGAGTTAAATGCTTGGTTGGTCCCTGTGGTTTGCGAAAATTGCAGACTTGGTCCTAATGGTTCACTATTTACACACTTGGTCCTCATAGTTGTAATTTTGAACTCGGGTGGTCCTTATCACTAACCAATATTAACTTTTTTAGTTAAATATATACAAAATTACTAGATTGCCCCTAAACAAAAAAAGGAAATGAACCCACTCCTTTATCTTCTTCATCCTCCTCTCTCTTTCTCTCTAAAACCCACAACCACCTGCACCTTCAAGTCTTCAACCCACCTCCACCCACGTCAGCCCACCACCACCACCACCTCCACCGCCACTTTCAACCCATCACCACCACCTCTACCGTCAATCGACCACCACTACCTCCACCTGTACCATCACCTTACAACCCATCACCACCACCTCCACCGTCAATCGACCACCACTACCTCCACCGTCACAGATTGGACTTCAACGACCACTATCTTCGCAACAAGCTTCAACAACCGTCGCAATCTCCACCGTCACACTACCTCCACCGCCGCCCTCTCCGATCCCAGCTTCAGTAACCACTGTCGTCACTCCATTGTGTGTCTCTGACCACCAAAATGTTCTCCGCCGTCACAGCACTTCGTGCTTCAACAACCATCTTGATCTTGTTGACCTCCATTTTAAGGCAGGTTATGTGCGTATGTATATGTATATTGCATCTAGACTAACCTAAATCGGGTTTATAAATGTGAAAACATCTTGTTTTAATAAGTTAAAAGGGTTAATAGAAGAGATTGCAACTAAGATATGTGATGGTAGAGGTAGAGATGGAATCAGGGAAGCAAGAAGAAACGGGGTAAAAGAAGAAGTGGTTGTGAGGTGGGACCCACAACAACGTATTATTTTTTTCCTTAATGTATAAGGGTATTTTAGTCAATTAATAAGATTTAACTGAACAATTTAACATTGGTTAGTGAAAGGACCACCCAAGTGCAAAAATTACAACTATTAGGGCCAAGTGTGTAATTAATGAACCATTAGGACTAAGTCTGCAATTTTCGCAAACCACATCACCAACTAAACATTATTTAACTCAATGTTTAAAAACCAAACATAATGGGCCATGAATATAAAGGAGCACAAGTGTTCCTAAATCATCTTCTCCACTCGTTGTTTATTATTAGGGTTTCTCCTGCTAAAATCACCAATCAACGATTGTTCTTACACCATTGAAGACTGTTCTAAATCACCAAATTGAAACGAATTTCTACTCATAAACCTTTTGCGATCCTGAACGTACGCTTGAATTGAATTCATAACCCAGAAAACCCCTTAATCTGTTAACCAATGGCAAATACATCATCAACATCACCATTACCTTTGAAATACGTGATATACAAGCTGCAATTATGTCTGCTAGAAGGCATACAAGCCGAAACCCAACTGCTATTAGCCGGTTCCTTGTTATCCAAGCCAGATTACCATGACATTGTAACCGAAAGATCGATAGCTCAAACGTGTGGATACCCGCTCTGCTCCAACTCATTGGCTTCTACAGAGCCTGCAAAGAAGGGTAGATACAAAGTTTCTTTGAAAGAGCACAAGGTTTATGATCTTTTGGAAACGCGCATGTTCTGTTCGACGAAATGCCTAGTTGAAAGCCGGGCGTATTCTGAGAGTTTGCAGGAGGAAAGGTCATTGGATTTTGATAGTGGGAAGGTTGATAGGGTTATGAGGATGTTTGAGTTGAAGGGTGAAGAGAATTCGAGTGATTTTGGGTTGAGTAAGTTGTCGATTAAGGAGAAGGATGATCGGAGTGGTGGCGTTGTGTCGATGGAGGAATGGGTTGGCCCCTCAAATGCGGTTGAGGGTTACGTTCCCAAAAACAGACCAGGTGAGTAAGAAGTTCACTCTATCCTTTGTAGTATTGTTGTATTGTATTTCGCACGTTTATGTTAAATATGTCCTTTGTGGAGATGTAGGATTATGGTTAAGGGCTTTTAGGAGGTTAGTGCCATTTTGTGTTAGATTCTTGCCTTTGGAGTGTAGCTTTTTAGTTTGTTTGGTCTGTTGGCATTTCGCTTGCCTCTATATGATGTGTTATCTATCCATATTATACATTTTCACAATATTCTTGTTTGGTAAGTTACTAAAGTATATTTTTAATACACTTTTTTTTCTACGTATACATTTGCTTCACTTATATGCTGTTATGGACAACTAGTTGTAGTATATCTTCTGATGCTGTTTATACTTTGTCATGTGTTAATTGAGCAACTGATTATTTGGTCTCTACTCTCTCTAGAAGATTATGATATTAGAGAGGAACTGATGAAATTTAGAGAGATTGAGACGACTGTTAATACTCAATTTACCTACTATACATTTACCAAATTGGGGGAATAGTGACCGGCCTTACAAAATTGGGGGAATAGTGCCAGGCACCTACTATACATTTAGCAAATTGGGGGAATAGTGCCAGGCCTTACCAAATTGGGGAATAGTGCCAGACAGCTGCCTGGCACTATTCCCCCATTGGACCAACCTTTTTATTATTTTGTACTCACTTTTTATTTAACGTTTTTACCCTGTCTTAAAATTACGTCTTTGCCCTCGATTCAAATTCACAACTTCGCCACCAGCTCAAAATTACCTTCTTGTCCCCAGTTCAAAATAAAATTAATTCTTTGCCCCGAGCTAAAAAATACGTTTTTGCCCTCTGTTCAAAAATATGATTTTTTCCCCGTTTAAAAAATTATGATTTCGCCCTTGTTCAAAATTACGTTTTTGTCCTCGGTTCAAAATAGATTTGTGGTTTTGCCTCCAGCTTAAAATTACGATTGTGCCCTTATTTAAAATTTATATATATTACCCCAACTTCAAAATTACGAAGTTGCCCCTTCGCAAATTGGCACTCCCCCATTGGACCAACCTGTTTATTATTTTATATTCATTTTAAATTTACGTTTTTACCCCGTTTTAAAATTACGGCTTAGCCCTCGATTCAAATTTACGATTTCGCCATCAGCTCAAAATCACCTTTTTGCCCCCAGTTTAAAATAAAATTATTTTTTTTGGCCCCAGCTAAAAATTATGTTTTTTCCCTCTGTTCAAAAACATGATTTCCCCCGTTCAAAAAATTATGATTTCGCCCTCGGTTCAAAATTACGTTTTTGCCCTTGGGTCAAAATAAATTTGTGGTTTTTCCTCCAGCTTAAAATTACGATTGTGCCCTTATTTCAAATTTATATTACGCTATTACCCCAACTTCAAAATTACGAAGTTGCCCCTTTGCAAATTTACAATTTTGCCCCTGGTTCACATTTACAGCACTGCCATCACTTTAGCTTTTGGCAAATTACGATTTTACCTCAGTCAAAACTACAACTTTCCCTCCGTTAAAAATTACAATATTGCCATTGTTTTAGTATTCTTATCAAAACTATAAAAGTGTTTTGTTTTAATTGGTTGACTCGATTTAATTGTCTTCCGTGTCAATGAGCTGGATAACACTCGCTTATTATTCGACCATCGCCACGCAACGCGGGCGGGGCATCAACTAGTTCATAACATAAACAAAAACATACAAATCATTTTTATAGCCTATTACTCAAATGACAAAGAATTTAGTATATTGACCCGTTTCATCATATTTCCACTTTAGATATAGTCACCATGTGTGCAACTGATTATTGAGTGGGTCTTTTCTTAATTAGTAGAGAATGATTATAAGAAAATTCGAAATAAATTTAAGAAAAACAAGACCCTTTAGTTAAGGTATGAAATCCATTTAACTGACTTGGCTTACAACAAATAGATGCATCCATTTAAAAGACGTAAAAACACATACTTTACTCCACTAAATGTCCATTTAGTTAAGGTGAAAAGATGACCCCTTGGAGCACTAGTATTTACCCGTTTGACCTATTTCATTTTTATTTTCTATATTTGATTTTGACCCGTATAATATATTTATTCACTTTATTTGGACACGTTTCATGTTAAGTTATTATTATATCTTGACCCGTTTCTTTTTAATTCACTATGTTTGGTCTGTCTAATTTTTGTTCACTATGTTAGACCTGTTTAATTTTAGTTCACTATGGTGTGACATGTTTGATCATAGTCTTGTCGGGTTGACCTTAACTAAGTAATTTGCAAGCAATTTAAATAAGATCGAGCTGATGCCTCTATGATGGATCAATCAGTTGAATTGCTGCTAGTTTTAATAAGAACAATTAAACAGATTCAAATAAAAAAAATATAAATTATTCATGGAGATAGATGTTAGTCTTCCAAATAAAAAAATATAGATTATTTTTAGTTTGCTTTTAACAAAACTACGCAGTTTTTGAGGGTTTCGCATCTAACCTTACATGCCTAACAACCCCATATATATATATATATTATAGGGTAGGTTTCATGTGAGAATCACCTTTATTGCGAGAACCGCGATAACCAATGTGAACACAACAAAATAACCCACTACACCACCACCCAAAACCTAAACCCCCCCCCCCACCCAAGCTAAATGCTAAAAACTAAACCCCCCAAAAACCTAAAAAACACACACACATTTTTTTATAAAAAAATCGCTACTTTTTGTCATTAAATAGAAGTTTTTTTTCTTTGTTTTGATGTTCGAAAGGTAGCGATTTTTTTTTATAAAAAATATTAAAAAAAATTGTGTTTTTTTAGGTATTTTTGGTTGTGTTCACATTGGTTCTCGCAATAAAGGGTGGTTCCTAACGGATCCTTCTCCTATATATATCCAACAAGTATTGGTAAATAAAGATGAAAGTTAGTTAGCTGAAAAGACAGATGATCAAACATTATCAAGTGAATGATCTTGAATCTCTGTTAGTAAGTTCTTTTTGGTTATCAAGAAGGTATGATTAGTGAAAAGCATCACCCTCAGTCAAGGGCAGGTTAATCCTGGCAACAACATAAAGGATATATGTGTGTGTGTGTGTATGCATATATTTGCACATAGAAGTCATCAAAGAAATCATGTACGTTAGTTTGTATGTCCGTAAAAAGAATGTATATATAGAGGGTGATTATAGGTCATAGAAGAACATGTTTCAAGGGTCATTGTAAATGTGGGTATCATATACTTAAGGAAAGTAAACCGTTATTAGAGTTATGTCTCAAATAGAAGCTTTATCCAGTTCTTTTTATTCATATGTTCTATTTACGCTTTGGTTTTATTGGGTATTCATTATCAAAATCAAACCATCATATAATTAAGATCGTATTTTATTAACTTATTGATGCTGATATTGTGGTATAATGAGTGTTTATATTTGTGTGTTTCAGGGTCTAAAGTAAAAGACGGCAAGCCGAAAAGGGATGAAAAAGAAGCAAGCATGTTTAATGAGTTAAATTTCATGAGTAGCATAATCTACAAGGGGACGAGTATAGCATATCGAAAAACCCTAGTGGCCAAACAAAAACGAACAAGAAGCATACACAATCTGACAATAAAGTAGCAAGTAAAATAGGTGAGCCAAGTGGAGATGCGGTTGATCAGCCAAGCGGTAGCCATGAGCTGAAATCTTGTCTGAAATCGAAACCTCTTTCAGTCAGAAGAAACGTCACTTGGGCCGATGACGATAACCAAGTCTCCAAAAACGAAAACGAAAAAGACAATGGTTTTGGAATTTCCGAGGACCAACTTGCAGCCGCAGAGGTCTGTGCTCAAGCCGAAGCACAACATGTTTCTGGGGATGTTGTTCCTGGTAAGTTGCACTTTTTGTGCTTGTTTGTAGGGGTGAGCCAAAAACCGTAAAAACCGAACCGAATAACCTAAAAAATCATTTTTAATTTTTTTTTATATATTGATTTAGGAATTATTAGTTTTATGATTGAATGTTAAGTATTTATAACAAAAACATTAACATGTTTATTTTTTTTGAAACGATTTATCCATTGCCTACAAGAAATAACAAATTTTAACATAAAAATTAAATGATTTTCAAAGTATTAAAAAAGAAAATGTCTTAATAAAAACTTTGGAGAAACATAAAAATAGATTAGAAGGTCAAGGTGTATGCGAACAATATTAATTAAAAAGGTTTTACATAATAACTTAAATGTAAACATCCAAGAAAGATTCGTAAATCTTGAATGATACTTTTTAATTTTGAATCTTATGTAATTTTGTTCCAAAAACCGTAAAAACCGAACTGAACTGTTGCTAAAACTCTAAAAACCAAACCGAACCGTTGCTAAAACCGAAAAATCCGAAAACCGAACATTTCGGTTTCGATTTTGCAATAAAACCGAACCGAACCGTGCACATCACTACTTGTTTGCCTTCTTACTAATTAGGTGGCAAAAAGTTCATTGATATTCTTGTATATTATTCTGTATCTCGAGTTGATTAATAAAATGCAGTTTCAGACACTGGAATGGTACCTGATGCAGTTATTCCAGAGCCAGCCCAAATAAAGTGGCCAAAGAAAACCGGCATTGTAGAGGCTGACTTTTTTGATTCTGATTCTTGGTTTGATACTACACCGGAGGAGTTTGTTGTGGACGTAAGCTTGCTCTATATATATGTGTGTGTGTGTGTATATATATATAGTTTTTGTTTTGTGTTTTGTTTTCAGTTGTCACCATTTGCAGCAATGTTCATGTCAATGTTCGCTTGGGTTTCTTCATCTACTTTGGCATACATATATGGAGGTGAAGACAGTTCTGATTATGCATCAATTAATGGGAGAGAGTATCCACAAAAGATCATATTAACCGATGGTCGGTCTTCCGAAATCAAGCAAACTCTGGCCGCTTGTCTTGCTCGTTCTTTGCCAGGACTTGTTCTCCATCTCAGAATTTCAACTCCAATTTCCACTATCGAATATGGGATGGTTGGCTTCCATTTCTCATCCTTAAATTAGTTTAGAGTGAAGTACACAGATAGTCCCTGTGGTTTTCCAAAATTTTGGATGTGGTCCCTAGCTTACACAGATGGTCCTGGTGGTTTACACTTTGTACCGCATTTAGTACCCAACTTTTGCCAAAAGTAGACGGATGGTCCATGTGGTTTGCACTTTGTAACGCATTTCGTTCCTAACTTGGACCTTCTAGAACCTTTAGATTTGTTAGTTGGGGACTAAATGCGTTACAATGTGCAAACCACAGGGACCATCCGTGTACTTTTAGAAAACTGTGGACCAAATCCAAAATTTTGGAAAACCACAAGTACTATCCGTGTACTTTACTCATTAGTTTATATGTTTTACTAATTCAAATCAAACCTACATTAACAGGGTGGCCTACTGGAGACGATGTCGTTTCTTGATCCGCTTCCGGCTCTTAGAATGAAACAATGGCATGTGATTCTTCTTTTGTTTGTTGAGGCTCTTTCTGTATCTCGTATCCCTGCTCTGGCCCCACACTTGACGACTAGTTACTTAAACAAGGTTGGTCCATCCGTTGATCTATATCCTCTCTCTCTGGTATATAATACGACTTATACGTATGTATGGTTAAAGCAGGTGTTTGAAGATGGGCAAATAAGTAGAGAGGAGTACGAGGTGTTGAAGGATTTGATACTTCCACTGGGACGATTCGGCATGCAAAGTGGAGCCTAAATCCTTTGATCATTTGTTTGTATATGACCTCATTTTTGTTTTTCCGAACAAGTTGCATCGTTTTCTGTTTTACTTGATGAATGAAACGTTTCTTACAACTCGCCAGTTTTTGTTTCAGATTGTAATTATGTTTATCAATAACTTGTGCACTGTAGCGTCTATTTCTATTTCTATTTCTATTTTGGTCTGTGTAGTCAGTCGTACTGACGATTCTTTATATTCATCTTTGCAACCATAAACACCTTTTTAACCAACCGCCACCTCATTTTGTATTTTTATAGAAACAATATTGAAACTTGGTTACTATTTCATAATTTAATCTTTACTCGTGTCTGCTCTAAATCCGCTGCCTGTTGCCACTTCTTGGCAGGATCCATCTCTGAGATCTGGATACGCCGATATGATCAAACAAGTGGCCCAGCCACGTTTTACGGTCACCCAGCTTGACTTGTAACTACCCTGAACGGGCCCACTAGTTAAAATGTTTTGACTGGACCGTTGATGTCTATGAGTCCCCTGACCAACCAGTTGGGAGTAATTTCATATACTCTCTCATAACCTGATGTTGCCAATATCTTCAAGAAATTACAAGGATGGTATATTTGTTTTAATCATGTTAAACATGTCGTGTAACTTGTTTATTAAAAATGTCCGAGTTATTGTTTAAGTAAATGACAAGTTGTGTCGGATTCAAAACTGATGATAAACATATTGTCTTGTTATTGTTAGATTTTGTTATTAAACTTGCTCGATAAACGTCGAGGACGCTAATGTCAACAACCAGTAGATGCCTCTGGCTACTAGAAAGATGCAAAAACTTGAAGCAACTAAAAAAAGCTCATTTTTATGGTTTTTAATCGATGTAAAACGCATGTTGATATCTTTTGGGCATATCAAAACTTTTATTTTTATTTGTTATAGAAATAACTTTTGTCAATCAAATATAATAACATTCTACATAAACCTTTTTATTTTATAACATAGTGTAATTTTAGTATACAAAAGCTCATTTTATATAGAATAATAAATATCTAAGGTCAAATAAAAGGATAACGGTTAAGGCAGTTTGTCCCACATCGACCAGAAGATGATCAACTGTTAGGTTTATGTAGCAGAATTTGGAAGTTAAGATCGTCCCTTCGGGACATCTGATAAAATTGGAACGATACAGAGAAGATTAGCATGGCCCCTGCGCAAGGATGACACGCACAAATCGAGAAATGGTCCAAATTTTTTTCTGGTTCGTCCGTCAATCTCTGTTTTTTTGTTCATTGTTCTGCATAGTTTGATTCAAATTTCAGTTTCATACTAGTTTTTCCTGCTTCATAAAGAATTCTGCAAGTCGTGATGTCAAATGTGTGAAAGTTTAAGTTGCTATAGAGTTTATGAGGTCATGTTATCCACATGAATTTAGTTGATTTTTAACCTTAAAGTAGCAAAAACTAAAGATTTTGTGAGAAAAAT
Source organism: Scalesia atractyloides (assembly GCA_947069175.1). Classification (NCBI taxonomy): domain Eukaryota; kingdom Viridiplantae; phylum Streptophyta; class Magnoliopsida; order Asterales; family Asteraceae; genus Scalesia; species Scalesia atractyloides. Next base: position 92,575,319 of record CAMTDV010000030.1, read on the forward strand.
GTGCTTCTTTACAACATCCTGTTTTGAGCCTTTTCCCGACCCATCCGTTTTGTCGGGCTTCAGTTTGGTAAATTTTGGTTGTGTTTTAACTTCAGTTACCTGCTTTTGTTAGTTCTCTGTACACTTAGCAGTTAAATTGGGGCATGATTAACATGTTTTCATCGCTTACACGACGACTTTTGTACATAGTTAACCACTCATTTTACAGTATCTACTCAAACTTTTGATCAATGCAACAAATTTACATTTTTTTTGCTTTTGGAACATTGCTCTTTGCTGAATACAAACATGGTTTTCTGCATTCATTTGTTCAATCATGGGTCCGGGACTAAGGAGGGAAGTTTTAATAGTAAATTTATTGAGAATATTTGTCAGGAAGATTTAAAGCATGAACTTGTTGTGATATAATAATAAGTAGGGATAACAACTGAACCCAAACCCGATGGGTAAACTCGAAACCCGATACATTTGGGACGGGTAATCGGGCATGTGACCAGGTTTGGGATTAGTTTCATTTTTTTTCGCTGGTTTGGGATTTGTTGATATACCCGTTTACCTAGAGGTGCAAAAATCGGACCAGTTATTTTTGTGTGGGAAAAAAACGGTTTTTAAGAAAACAGGTTCGATTTTTTAACCGTTTTTTCACGATGGGAACCCGAACCGGTATAACCAGTTCGGTTCGGTTTATAACGGTTTGTGCCAAAAAAAAACCGTTTTTTAAAACCGGCATCTAAGATCAAGATCCCTAACCAGTAAACTGGCGGTTCGGTTCGGATTAGAACCGGTTTTTATTCCAGTTTCGGTTCTAAAACCGGCTTTTTTACACCTCTACATTTACCTGACCCGAGCAATCGATAAAGTGTACCTCATATAATTTCTTTTATTTTTTAAAAATATGTATATACATGATATATATATGTCGTTATTTGATATAATTTTGTAGTGCATTTCGGTAGACCCAACGGACAGGGGCGAAGCTTGAGATTTCCGACCGAGAGGCAGAAGTCACCGAACCTAAAAATTTCTATAAGACCGGGGTTTCGAAAACGTATATACCCAAAAATTTCTATACGAAAACTACATACTCTCCACTACTGAGCGAAAAGTTCGGGGGGTCGGCCGCCTCCTCCCGCCCCTTAAAAGCTTCGCCCATGCCTACGGATAAATTTCGTAAGTTAACGGGTTTACCAGAAACCCACAGACACCCAACAGGTGATTGCCCGGTAGAAATCCGACGAGTTTTAGGCGGGTTTGAGACACGCTTATCTAATCGGGTTTAAGTTTACCCATCCCAAATCCGGCCCATTATGATCCCCAGTAATAACCAAACTTATAATTACAAAAACTAACTACCCCATTTGTTAGTTAATGTCAACAACCAGCAGATGCCTCTGCCTGCTAGAAAGATGCAAGAACATGAAGCAGCTAAAACAAGTTCATGGTCAAGCAATTACATGTGGCCTTGGAGAAAATCACTACACTTTAAGCAGATTATTAGCCTTTTGTTCACAGCCTCATCATCATGGCACCTTATCACACGGATTAAAAATCCTACAACACACTCAACAACCCTCTAATTGCCTATACAACACCATGATCAAAGCTTGTTTGCTTCGAGACGAATTAAACATGTCATTTCAGTTATACAAACAGATGCTTCAGAACAATATGTATCCGGATAATTACACGCTTCCGTGTGTGTTGAAAGCGTGTGCGTACACGCAAAGTTTTCGTCTTGGAGAGTTGGTTCATGGGTGTTGTGTGAAATTAGGGTTTGTGTTTGATAGATTTGTGGGTAACAGTTTGATGGTTATGTATACTTTGTTTGGGAAAATGTGGGATGCACGCCATGTGTTTGATGAAATGCCGAGGCATTGTGTTGTGTCGTGGACAGTTTTGATATCCGGGTATGCTAAAGTTGGGGATGTTGAGGTGGCGAGATTGGTTTTTGACAAAGCGCCGGTTAAGGATAGAGGAGTTTGGGGTGCGATGATTTCTGGGTATGTGCAGAATAATTGTTTTAAAGAGGGGTTAGAGATGTTTCGGTTGATGCAATCGACTGACATCGTGCCTGATGAGGCTATGTTCGTGAGCGTACTTGGTGCTTGTGCGCATCTTGGTGCACTCGAGATCGGTGTTTGGGTTCATAAGCTAGTGGGTGAGATAAAATTGAAGTGTAGTGTGAGGTTAGGTACTGCATTGATGGATATGTATTGTAAATGTGGGAAGTTGGATGTCGCTGAGAAGGTGTTCGATGAAATGTCTGAAAGAGATACCATTTGCTGGAATGTTATGATCTCGGGATTAGCGATTCACGGGGAAGGCGCGCGCGCTCTTAGATTGTTTTCGGAAATGGAGACGACTGGAATTCAACCAGACGATGTTACTTTCATTGCTGTTTTTACGGCTTGTAGTTATTCAGGTATGGAACACGAAGGTCTAGGATTGTTCAACAAAATGTGTGACGAATACAACATCTACCCAAAAACCGAACATTACATCTGTATAGTTGATCTTCTTGGAAGAGCTGGTTTGTTTAACGAAGCAAAGGATATTATTCAAAGAATGCCAAATTCTTGTAATCTGAAAGAAGTAGCGGTGGCATGGCGAGCTTTATTAAGCGCTTGCCAGAGTCATAAACAGATAGAACTTGCACAAATAGCAGCCGAGAAAATAATGGAATTAGAAAATGATAGTGGGGTTTATGTGCTAATGTCTAATTTATACTCGAGTATGGATGATCTCGAAAGCCTGCAACGGACTAGAAAGTTGATGAAAACGCGCGGGCTGGATAAAGTACCAGGGTGCAGTTCGATTGAGATTCGTGGTGTTGTTGATGAGTTTGTGGCTGGTGAGAAAATGCATCATAGGATAGAAGAAATACATGCAGTTTTGGAGAATTTGAATAGGTAGTTGGATTGATTCTTGCCGTAAGGTACCGCCTTGTGGTACCACCACTAGCCACCAGGTGCTGCCACGATAAACCGAACATCTTTGCTACCGTGTGCGTGGTTTGAAACTTGCACGATGTTAGATGCTTTAGAAGATGGATTTAGTGAGATTATTCCACCACAAATGTATAACTTTTATATACATTTAAAATATTATTGCAATAAGTAAATGGCTTTCGAAAGCGCATTTGTTATCACTTGGTCTTTAAAAGCGGGGCGTTAGGAAATGTTTAGGGTCAACCAAACCCACGTGTTTTAACGTATAACATATCGACACCTTATCAAAGGTATTTTGTTTATGGTCAACCCAACCCGACCTGTTTTGACCCATACATTTAGATTCATCTTTAGATCCTGCTTTCATGTCTATAATTAAAGACCCTGATCAACGACGCCAGGAGCAATTGGAAAGAACCGCTCGTGGGTTTAATTCCATGTATAAGAACTGCAAGAGTCTCAATTTGATGCTTTCAGGATAGAAAATGGGTGTCATCAAGTTTGATAGTTACAAAACTAGTACTGTTTGTCAGATTATAATTATGATATTCTTGATTTGTATTGTTTGTTGCTGTTGTCATCTCAACAGATTGTACATAAGAAGATTAACAAAAGAAACAGAAATATCTGAAAACTAATACCATAAAACAGAAAACATGTATCTGATGATAACAAACTCTTACCTGTATCAATACTAACAATATAACTGCTCATATATATCTATAATCTAATAAGAGTAAACATTGAAATTTTGTGTGAGATAACCAGTATTCAAGTGCGCTAGATCAATTTTATTGGAATATATTATTATTAGGTTTATATTCAGACCCCACAGGCCATTACTCCATCAGTATTTAGGGTTTGCATCTGTTCTCTATATAATATAATGCGTTATAGAAATACAGAGAACAGATGCAAACCCTACATACCTGATGGCCTGTGGGCAATCTAATAATAATATATTCCAGTAGTACCTACTTATAAACAAGTATCAGATCGCCATGGTTGTGAAAAAATCCAAGAAGAGAGACTATGTTTTCATGTTCATATACCGAAAGCAAAGCAATCTCCGTCTTGAATTCATGGTCTCCTTGCCCTTGTCCACGATCCAACTGCTTTAACGGGATGCGACCGCGATATTCAGATACGGCTTCATACACCTCTCCAAATCCACCCTTTGCTATGAAATTCTTGTCTGCAAATCCATTAGTTGCCACCAATGATATGTTTTGGAGATGAGTCTGCAAGCCCTTCACTTTTTCGGTGGAACACATGATCCTGATCTTAATATGATGTAGATCTGGATCAGAAAAAAAGGCAACAACAATAAAAAAGCTGAGCTGAAAATGGGTTTAGATATAAGGAAGATGACACTTTTTTTTATAGTTATATAATTGTATTCTGTTTTTTTTTTGTTAAAGAAACAAAACACTAATAGAGATGTATAAATGAAAATTCATCTATTAGCAAAAGTGTGTTTCTAATAGTGTTCTTATCTTGAATTTAAGGATGTAAATGGCTGTCATGAGTAGGTTAAGTATCAGCCAGTCTTAAACCACTCGATTACAAACATGAAGAGAAATTAAAAATAATTGATTACCAAATGGCTCGTACCCTAGTGGTATCAAAGTGTTATGTTTTTTCTCATTAGGTTAAGGGTTCAAGTTTTTATAATGTAAAGTTAGAAGTAGAAATAGAATGACGTGTAAACATAAAAAAAAGTTAATAACTAATTTACCAATACAACTGTAAATTAATTAAAAAAGTTATATCTCTCATCATTTGTGTTTTGATATTTAAATTAAAATACTAATTGTGGGACTTGAATGAACCTATAACCTCCTCTGTTTAAGTGCTTTTAAAAATTTTGCTTCTCCTTTTAAGCCAACAACCCCAATAAAATAAGTACCATAAGTAAAAAAAAATATAAAATAAGTACCATACGTAAGTAAATTATTTGAAATAAGTATCATGTAAAAAATATAAAATAAGCACCGTGTGTAAAGAAAATTATTTAAAATAAGTATATATCATGCTAAGGATCTTTTTAGAAGTAGCATCTTTATTCCTACGAGGTAGAGACAGTAGAGATAAGGTTATCTATATTTTACCATTCTCAAAACTTATCTTAATTTTGCTATTATTAATATTTAGTTATTTACCGAGTATGATGATGAAGAATATATGAAAAAAAATATTGGGTACACTTAAAAAAATTTAGAGTTAACTTCTATTTTGCTCTATGTGGTTTGGTTGTTTTAACGGTTATGCCAATAGTTTAAAAATAGTCATTTTACTCCTGATCTTTGTACTTTTTCTCTAATCTACTCCCCGTCCTAATTCCATCCAAAATGGTCATTAACTGGAAGGGTATTTCTGGAATTATATAAACAAAAGCAAGGATATTTAAGTCTTTTTTCATACAATATCTGAGTATATATATAAACTAATTCACACTATCTTTCTAACCCTAACCACCAACCACCACTTCAAAACATCGCTACAGTACAATGCTACAACCAGGCGACAACTTGGAGCTCAAAACCACCTGAAGTCGGAGCCCGCCACCACCATCTCCATCCCATCCGACTACGACCATCTTCATCTTCAACCCTAAACCAACAACCACCACCTTCGGCCACCCACCATCATCTTCATTGAAGATCTGAACCTTCTCGCCAACCACGCTACCATTCGGCGACTAGAAAATCGGAGCCTCCATGACCTCCGACTCACCACCACCATCGCCGCCCCATGGTTATTCCTCTTCGCCAGGTCGGAACCACCACCACCATCGTCGTCTACATGGGGTTCCCACCATCATACACCGACATTCGGGACGAGTTGGTTTCAGATCGGGATAGTTCCAAAAAGTTGTTCGTGTTCTATTTTGCCTTTCAAATAAATTCAAATTCAAAAGCTGTATTGTTTTGATTTAATTATTGGTGCTGACAATTGACAATGATGGTTGTTTTTGTTGAAGTTTATGAAAAATATAAAAAAAGGGTTCACAGTAAGAAAGAAATAGAAACTTTAATTTGTTTTTTTATTGGTTGTGGGCGGTGGTGGGGCGGTGGTTGGTGAGGAAGAGAAATGATTAAAGTTCTGTGTTTGATATTGATATATATGTTATTAATAATAAGTAATCATAAAAGAAAGAAAACGGATTTAAGGAATAAATGATAAATAATTAACTTATTATACATAAAATTCCAGAAATACCCTTCCAGTTAATGACCATTTTGGATGGAGTTAGGATCGGGGAGTAGATTAGAGAAAAAGTACAAAGATCAGGGAGTAAAATGGCTATTTTTAAACTATTAGGACAAAACCATTAAAACAACCAAACCACAAGAAGCAAAATGAAAGTTAACTCAAAAAGCAAAAAAACGTTTTAAACGACCAAACATAAGGAGCAAAATGGAAATTAACTCAGAAATTTATTACTAATTATTGGAAAGTGTCTCCCCAAATCGTATGTTATGGGAGTTGTGAGACACACACACGAGTACGATAGATCTTATTATACACCCGTCAAATCTCATCCTCTAATTCTCAATCAAATCAAACCAAACCCCAACCAATTAGGGTTCCAAATTCCAACAATTCACAATCCTTCTGCTGTCTTCATTTCGATTTCCCGTAAGTAATCTCGTTACTCACCTATCATCTCATCGGTTATAGTCGTTTCTTTTACCTTTTTACAAACCTGATTCTTGAATATTTTCATCTTGTATGTGTTTTGATTATTGAAATTAGTTTCACCTTAAAATTTGATCTCAGTTAGTTGAATGATGAACTCTAAATCTGTCGAATTCATTAACTTATATAATTATATGGATTATCTTTACTGCATTTTCTCTTACAAAATTGTAACTATTATTGTACTGTAACTTGGAACTTGTATTCAGTTCCTGCATCTGTTGTAATTGATTTGTTTTTATTGGATGTTAGATTTATTATTTCGAGCTCACGGGCCCGCTAGGTATCTAGGGTTTGCATATCGTTCCGTATATATTGTAATGCATTATTTAGTAATAATCAGTTTTGTATTTCACCATCTTACATGGTATCAGAGCCACCTTAGGTTCTCTACCACCTCTGCGGAGGTGGTGCGGGTGGCTATAATACCACGTTAGATGGTGAAATACAACACTGATTATTACATAATAATTCATTACAATATATACAGAATGAAATGCAAACCCTAAATACCTAATGGGCCCGTGGGCTCATAATAATAAATCTAATATCCGGTAGTTGTGTGATCGGTTATAATAGATGTATTAATTAATTACAATATAATCAATCAAATTGGTAACAGGCTTGTATACGTCATAGTTGTCAATAGCGAGCGTAGCGATCGCTATAGCGCGCTACGTAGCGTGTAAGTCTAGGCTCGCTATTAGGGTTGTAGCAATAGATAGCGATAATAGCGACAATTTATTTATTTTTCGTTTTTTATATAAATAGCAAATAAATATAGCTATAAAATAGCTAGATTTTAGGTTTTTGTTAAATATACATGTAAAATAGCATATATACCAGGGTATTTTGATATAATATACATATAAAATTATCTAATCTTTTCTAGTGTATCGCTATTTATAAAATAGCCGCCTGCTATTTATCTCTATGTAGCATATAGGTACCTAATCGCTATTTTTCGCTATTCGTTATTAACAACTATGGTATACATACAACAGGGTAAAAGCATAGTTCACTTAAGGAATATAAAAGCTGAGTGTTGGTAGTATCATACAACAGAATGTCAGTAACCACCATTACGGCATCCACAAACAGTAGTGTGTGTGGATCTGCAAATGCTTCAAGAAGGTGTTTGAGACTGGGGAGAAGTCACGGCAACCTAATAGTCGGGGGTGAAAAAAGATTCCTTTCACATCAATGTGTGCGAAACCTCTCGTCTTCTGATATATCTGGACAAGGAAGTACACGGGTTGAAGCGGGTTGGTTTTTTAGAGGAGGAGGTGATCAGAGTTCAGATGCGAGTTCAGAGCGTAGTGAGAGCGCAAATGAGGATATTCTCATATTCTTTTACCAGTTAGATTTGGCAACGAGAGTACAGTATGCATTAAATTTGGAGGAGTATGAGATTGCAAATCAGTTGAGAAACAAGCTCAATGAGGTTTGATTATCTAATGAATTCTTGTTATACTTTCTTTCCATGTTAGGTTGGAAGATAATATACAAGTTTACACATGGTCTAGTGAGTTGTATGACGATGTGTCAAATATGAAAAATATTCAATGGTAATGACATAAATAAATAAATAAAACATGTAGACCCAAAAGAGTATTATGAAATTGTTTGTATGAGTTAAGCTTACTTCGAAATGCTTATAAAAGTTTGAAGTTGAAGTTATTAAGCAGCAAGAATCGAAAAGGGGTCTATCTTCAAAAAGTGAAGCTCAAGACAAGGGTATAAGCTTGTTGCGTTTACAGTGAGTTTTTCACATAATATTGTTCTTTTAGCTTAGTTGGGGTGTTTCGATGTTATAAATATGATATTATGTTATTATTTTTCATTTGCTATATTACTTCTTCTGCAGAGCAGACCTGCAGAATGCAATAGAGAATGAAAATTATTCGCTGGCAGCTGAAATACGTGATCAAATTTCCAAGCTGGAGGCCGATTCATTGGCTGCTACAATAAAGGCCCAAGCCTTTGAAAAAGCCCAATTTGAGTTCCGTTTAGGACAGAAAGTCAGGCACAAAAAATTCGGTACATATATATCTTTCATCTGTTACTGATTTTCAGATAATATTGTTCTCCGCAAAAGAAAATTAAATCCCTTTTCCTCACTCTATTCTAAATTGTAATAGCAAATTTACTCACTGGATTCTCTTTTATTTATCTATTTATGACACTTGAATTAATCTAATTTCCCTGTCAAATGTTGCATTTGTTTAATGGCATATTCAATTGTGTTGCTTTCTATTTTTTTTTCTATTTTTCTGAACTTAGTTTGGTTGATATAGGATACAGAGCGGTGATTTGTGGTATGGATCCAGTGTGCTGTGAAACAAGCGCATGGATGGAAAATGCACATGTTGACCAGCTGACTCGTGGTCCTGATCAACCGTATTATCAGGTCTCGCAATCCTCCCTATTTTATCTGCTTTTTCATCTATAAATACCTAGTACCAAAAGCATGTACTCATTCATTACTTTTTAATTCGGATTTAAAAAAAAATAAATTCTGATTACTTCTTATATTTGTACTTCTATCGATATGAACGAAGAGATTGGCTTATTTTGTTGCAGGTTTTGGTTGATGTACGTGAAGACCCCAATTTATTGGTAGCATATGGTAAGTAGCTGATTCTTAGTACTGTTTTTTTGTTTTTCCTCAAAACAGTTCTTTAACACATTCCCATTACAGTAGAACCTCTATAATATAATATTCGGTAAATTAATAAACTCGATAAAATTAATAATTTGTCCGGTCCCAACTTGGGACCAGTACAAAATTGGACCCCAATCGGTAAATTGAAATCCCAATGTAAATATACTGGTCCCAGCGAAACTATAAATTAATAGTTACTAAAATATTCCGAAATTCTAGGATTGTCTTGTAAAAAATGAATCTATAGTCACTTGGTGGTCTCTCTTATACTTGCATAACAGTTTTCGTTATTGGTGGTCTCTCTTATACTGGTCATCATTGATTTTTGAACACCTTTTAGTTTAGAAGCCATAGTTGATGTGATTTTAACTTTATGCACATAGTTGCCCCGCTTGCGGTATGTGCATGTAATGTATATATGTGTGGGCAAAGTGCACTAATTTTAACGTTATTTTACTAATTTCGTGAAAATAACGTTAAAAGAGGGGATGGTTAATCATGCATCATGTGGTGGCGTTGATAGCCGAAAGACAAAGGGGTACATGCACTAATCGGCATTTATCTTAGTTCTGAGTGTTATGTGCCTTATGTCCAAGGCTTGATGCAAAACTACTATCGAGCCGGGAGTCTCACTGGAAGCGGCCTCTCTATTCCTACGGGGTAGAGGTACGGTTGTCTACATCTTACCCTCCTCAGACTCTACCTTAGCTTTGCTATGGGTGGGATTTACTGAGTATGATGATGATGATGATGATGATGATGATGAGTTGATGCGATTTTTTAAATTTATCTTTAGACATTTTATAGTGATCAATCTAGATCTATGTACATTTTATAGTGATCAATTTATCATAAGCCAACTCTTTAAACTAATAATTTATTATTTTATCGATATAATAATATCTTGCTAAATTAATAAAATATCCCGGTCCCAACATTATTAATTTATAGAGGTTTTACTGTAGTAAAATAAACCATTTTCAGTTTTTTAGTCCTTTATTCATGGATGTTGTTGGGGCCTTGAGTTTTCCTGGGACAGGTTCTCATTATTATTAAAAAAAGACGATGGTGTATAAAGTCTGTTAAACTTCTTTATAAAGTAATATTATTGTTTACTTAATGACCCTTGCTTATTGACACATGTCTCTTTCGTTTTCTTAGTTCCAGAGGAAAATTTACTCGCTCCAGAAGAACCAGACAAGGCAAGTGTAATTTATTGTTCCTAGAGATAAAAGTATTTGACCCGTTAGAGATAAAAGTAACCCAGATTGACCCATTTATAAGCAGATATGACGATTATGCCCCTCGGGTTATAACTTTTGCAATTTGATTACCATTATGCAGGCTAGGTTTGATCATCCATATGTTTCCTTCTTATTCTATGGTATGGATTCGGCTGGAGACTTTATTCCGGTGAAGCAGCTGCGTGAGAAGTACAATAGACCTAGACACGAGGTGCCATATGATCCACAAGATGAGAGGTCTGGAGATGATGCTTGAACATAAGCAATCCAGGCCGTTGGTGTGATCTTGCAGACCGTATGGCTTGTATAAATAGAATGTGTATATATATATATATATATTTCCTACTACAATTGAGGATGGTTTCTTCTTGTTATTAAGGAGCAACAAGTTGAATGTTGGAATTTTCAAATTGAATTCATGATTTTGCCAAGATTACCAACCAAAAAGGTGCAAAATTCAACTTTCAAGATTGATCCATTTAAAGTTTTTTTTTTTACAAAATTTTCTTATTCCTCTAAAGAATTGTGTGTCCGTTGCCTGATAGAACGTTTGGAAAGAGTAAATTGCAATTTTCGTCTCTGTGGTGTAAGGCCTCTGGCATGTTGAGTCTGCCCTTTACGCCTTTCACCCCACACGTTTGTCTTTCTGACATAAACTGTCTTTGGCCCTTACGACGGTTAACTTTTCCGTTACTTTCTTTGTGAAATTACTAATGTACCTCACTTCTTCTCCAAGCCCCCACCTGACCATCTCTACCACTTATGACACAGTTTACATTCGCACATTGCAATGCCGAATTCTCCTGAGGTAAAGGATCTAGAAACCCTATTCCTACTGGAAGAACCACACCGTCACCAGGCTTCTTTTGCTTGCTGCTGTTAACGCCGTCTCCATCACTTGAATCCCTAAATCTCTTACCGTTACGAATTTAGTACCGAGATCAATCACCGCAATCTCTTAAACATGTATTAGTGTAATCGTTGTGGATACTGTTCATTGCTTTGATGTATTCTTTCTTCACTTCAACTCCGTCATCACGGTGGCGGCTATGGAGATGATAACATTGGCTATGGAGATGATAACATTGTACAATCATCTATCGTCCCCGGAGACGGACAATAATTGTATGGATTTCTGGTGGCGAAACCCTGATCACCGCTGAAGCAGTTATTGCCGGAGTAGACGAACAATAACATGTGTTTTGATTTAACAAAATTGCCGGTTGTTTGGGGTGGTCATGGTGGGTGGTGGTGGCATGCGGGGTGGTCGTAGGTGGTGGTGGCAGGTGGTGGTGGCCATAGGTGGTGGTGCCTGGTGTTAGGTGGGGGTGGTCGTAGGTGGTGGGGGATGGTTGGAGAAGAAGATGGGGGTATATTAGTTTTTCTCACAAAGAAACTAACGGAAAAGTTAACAACCATTAAGGCTAGGGATATCATCTGTTAGAAAAACAAACCTTAGGGGTGAAAGGTGTTAAGGGTGTACTAAACCTGTTAGAGGCCTCAAATTATCAAACCACATATGGAAATTGCAATTTACTCATGTTCAAATCACTGTGTTTCATGCCTCTTTCATGTTGTTATACAGTTTTTGTTTCTTTCTGATGTTTTATAAATTAATATATAAATTTGGATGAATATATAAATCACATACGTGTTGATCAGTTCTGTTAATATGCAATGGAAAACATGTAAGAGTAATACCTGTTACAACATTCAGGCCAGCAGAGAATCTAGAGACAATTGCAGCCATGGAGTTCGAAATGTCAGTCAGCTTGATCTGATTCCCGTTTAGAATGTATATGATTGATGTTAGTTCCGAGTTCTTAAGGGTGAAGACCTCGTGAATATAAAGAGAAAAGAGATCGAGATTGTGATGATGTTAAGATTAGTGTCTAACCTAAAACCCTCTCTAGTCATCTCCTTAAATACACCCAAGGGGAAACCTTATTAGTTAATAAGGGTAAATCGCTCCATCTACCAGCTAATATATTATAAGATATTATTATATTTTGATCCAATATAATATAAATGATAATGATGGCTATACTGAATATATATATTTAGTCTTACATTCTCCCGCTTAGCCGAGTAATCATTATTATGAGTATTAGATAAGTCTCATAAGAAGTTAATATTCATTTAGCTTTAAACCAAGAACCGCAATAGAGAAATACAATCATTGAGTCATCATTCAACTCGTGACCTCCATTAGTCATATTACAACCTCAATTTAAAACTTAACAATTATGATCAAACTATACAAGTAAGCCCTTTAAATGTTTGATTTGTATTTATATTTGTCTATATGTCGTTACGCTACCTGAACATATCTTAGAGACATAAGAAATCATAACTAATGAGGAAAATTAATAGTTAACCATTCATAGTACAATATGCAATTGCGTATAGTCATCAATAAACCCATCATTATTATAAGCGCTTACATAATAGTTATGGGTGATAAACTTTTAGTTATTGGATCCATTAGCATAACATGCATGTATTCGATACAAAGATTTAGTTTTCTCAATTCGTTCATAGGCGAACAATAAGTTTATATCGAAATTTAATGCAACATATCTCGAACTGTTACTGTTCGAAGAGACATGGTGGCGGACTTTATCATAGTAAGTCTTCAATATAATATTTATATAGAGTTAACAAAATGTGAATCCACTGATAAAAATTTCAACAACATTATTGACAACTGTGTTGTGATTAATCAACATATTATCTCATTATAACTTAGGTTGTTGTTATCGGTTCATTATGACTCCTCCATAAAATAGCTCTAAGTATGTTAGATTCTAAGTATGTAAGAGTTAGTGCAGTATGGTTTACAAGAGGTGTAATTGGAGTTATATTCAGAGTAAAATTAAAGACTCTCCCCCTCTTGTATTCCTCACAAATCACGATAAAGACTTGTACTGTTCCGACTGACCTTAGAAATCTTTAGGAACTCAACATGCTTAGGGTCAGTATTAAAGAAAAAATAAATTCTAATAGAGAAACAAGTTAATGACGTTAGTCGTTGTAGTTTCCTTTTGTTTGAGGATTACTTTAGTTTTGGTAAAAATCTGAGTGTGCCCACAGTTAAGCAACAATGAAACTTTTGTAAGAGAAGCATTAGATTCTAAGGAGACAAGTTTTGATAGAATAGTGTCGAGATGGAGCAGTGTCTTGTACAAGAGGTGTAAATTGAAGTAATGCGAAGTTTTCACTCACCATCATTTGCAACTCTTGCAAGTTATTATTAAGACACTTGATGCTCCCACTGATCTGATATCTCTAGAAATGCTACAAGAAAAGTTGCAATGATGTACGTGACGCGGGAACCTGTTATACATATGTTAGACTTTATTTGATTTCCTTAGTGTCCAGATGTTATAAGAAGCTTATGGACATATTTTGAAGAAATCATATTAAGTATATGTATGAATAGATTTCTTTAAGACCGAGAACCATAGTAGACATATTAGATACAAGTAGATAGTCTTTAAATGATAAATGAATAATGTCTCATTTTGAATAAATTCTATGAATGTTAGTGAAATATAACTTTTGATGGACCCATACTTATTCTTTAAGCCAAGTCATGTTTAGAGCATCTACCATTTGATTTAAAATCACTCAGAATGAGATTACATAAAAAAATCATCCTCATTAACCTTTTGATGATTTCTCATAAAATTTGGTTTCAATTGATGAATTTTATAAGTCTCATTTGCTAGCCAAAATAAAAATTAACTAAGATAACTCTTTAAAAACATAACATCTCTAAAACTGGATGTTAGCGCACATAACTAGAGTATTAACTAAAAGAGTAAAATCTGTAACATCCGTCAAAAAACGGATTTTACCAAACCGGCTCCGTTTATTAACCGAACAATCAGTTAAAAATTTCGTTGCGAATTTAATGCCCAAAATAATTTTAAACGATACATAATTAATTATTATGTGGGAATATATAATTAGTTTTTGAAAAACTGTTAAAAATAAGAAAATAAAAATAATTTGTCACTGCCGGGTTTCGAACCCGGGTCAGTAGCCGGGTCAACACTGACTTAACACTCAACACTTAAACCACTGCGCCACTTGTATCTTTTGTTTATTATTAAGATCATTTAATTCATAAAGTGTCTTTCCGAATTCAAAACCGGCGCCCAAAGTTCAGTCGTCAGTAATCCCGGCAATATCGCGACATTTAACGACATCTTCAGTTATAACGTAAACATTTACTAGGACATCGGTTATAACCGACGTCTGAGTCCGCGACACAAACTATAACCGCCGGAGAAATTCAAACCGATGAATCAAGTCGGAAATCAGACCAATCCATCGACGACTTGCCCTATAAATACCCCATCGAACCTCTGCAAACTTTTTCGCTCAAAACTGCACCCTTTCTCGGCGAAAACTCACTCGCCGGAAATCACCTGCAAACCGCCGGAAAACCGGGTTCTTCATTTCTGAGCCTTACTGAACCCCCTAAGCTTATACCGAAGTCACCCACATCCTTTGTAAGCTTTCTGGAGACTCGCTGCTGCAAGACACCCGACGTCGGAGCCTGTTGCTGTCGCCGGAGTTTTGCCGGAAAAACAGAGGAAGCCAGTCGGTATATTTCACGCCTAATTTTCTTTCTTTTTATTTATATCTCATCTGTAATTAATCATAAAACGCTAAAGAAACCTGAATAAACACTTCGAACCAGTCAGTCATCACTTCTGGTTATAACACAACGAAGAAGACGAAGTTACGGAACATATAAGTATAATTTAAATCAAGAAATAACTCGGGTTAGACACACAGTCCAGCGGTGGACTGTGTGCACAATAAACACACTAACGTCTCGAGTTCGAATCTTGTTCCACACACGCTGCCTTAATAAAAATGCCTTTTTTGTTAACTGAACCGGATTCATTTTATGTATATGTTAAGTATATTAATAACCGGAATAATAACCAAGTTAGACACACAGTCCAGTGGTGGACTGTGTGTATGTTTAATCAAAGCGCACGAGTTCGAGTCCGGTCTTCTGCATCGACTCGGACAATTATCTAACTTTTTAAAATAAGACAGAAAAGGAAATGTTCAGTTTGTGTTTAAGTATAATAAAAATCAGTTTAGTTAACAAGTTGGACACACAGTCCAGCGGTGGACTGTGTGTTTGCATAAGCCACAGGTCCCGGGTTCGAGACCTGTGGAGCGCACCGAGTCTTGGATTAAATCGTTTTTAGAAAATAAAGGATTTTCTGTTTAACATAATTAATATATAAATATAATTAAAAACAGAAATATTTCGGGTTAGACACGTAGCTCAGTTGGTAGAGCTGCGTGCACGCGTACGGGAGGTCTCGGGTTCGAGCCTCACCCAGCGCACACAATAGTACATACGAACCGGTCAACAGTCACTGTTACAGTCAAAGTCAAAGTCAACGGTCAAAAAAAGTCAACTTTTTTTTATTATTTTTATTTATTTATTTTAATTAAAAATCAATTAAAAATACTTAAAAATAACATTTTTAAGGTTAGAAAATAGCCTTAAACTCACAAAAAATACACCCAACAATCCTACTAAAATAGAACAATAAAATCCGTTTACTTACCGAACCATAATGCTATTTATCTAGGTTAATTTCACTCGTGGTTAAAACCACTTCGCGTGCATTCAACATCATCAACCGAACGCACCCACTGTGAGTGAATCTTACAACTCCCCCTTTTAAATTACACGTTTTGGGGTGTGTCATGTGTCATAAAAATAATTAACTCGTTTATTTAAACTTGTGCCATACCATATCGTGATCTAAACTTAGATTGTTTATATTGTGGTGATTACTTATTTCATTTTGTCAAATTATATGAAATTCATTTATTAAGCCCATCAGTTCCTCGTGGGAGACGAGTTGAACAACGCGTGCCTCAAAACCAATTCATTATTGTTCATGTGTATATCATTGAGTTTATATTGTTTGTAGTTATGTCTTTCATATTATCATGTTTATGCAATTCATTCATTAGGCCCATCAGTTCCTCGTGAGAGACGAGTAGAGCAACGCGTGCCTCTAAACGTTCCATTATTGTTCATGTTTGCTTTATTTAATATCTAATGATTGTTGAATAAGTTTACATCTATTTTTACTCATGTGTGGTTGTGCACTCATTTCATAATCAACTAAATAAACTTGTTCAAATGTTTTCCATAGGATTCACTCGCCAACTTTATGTTGATCCAAAAACCCTTTTACACATGATACAGGTGAATAGGTTGAAGCAAGGAAAACATAGGAAATGCCTTAGAAGAGAACAAAGAAGCTTAGATTGATAGTTAGAACATGTTGTAATATTTATTGTAAATTTCCATTAAATTGTATTAATGAATATGAAACGTTAAAATAAATGTCATGAGCTTTGATGATAACCCAATCATGCCCCGATCACCTTTTCCGCTGCGGGTCGGGGTGTGACAAAATCTGGTTTTTATATTGTACTAGATTTGGGTCAGATTCAGTCTAACCAGGTGTATCAGAAGGTTCAGCCTGGTTTACCGAACAGTTCAACCGGCTAGTTAGAACTGGTTTTTAAAACATTGGATTATATAATAAGGAATTTTATGTTTGTCTTTCGATTACTATATCATGTGGCTTTTAATTAAATTTAAATTTTTGATTTTTAAATTTCGTCTGTTTCATGTTTTTGTAATTAAACAGATCTTACTATCTACACATATAGCTTATTTTCAATTTACATTTTAGAAAATTAGTAATATATCTATATATCATGTAATCTATGATATATAAAAGACATTAATGTAATTGAAATGATTATACTAGTCTTATGCATTTTGATATGTAATATAACTAATATTATGCATTTTGGTATGTTATGGTAAGTGTTTATATTAATCTTACGTTAATATTCACAAAATACGTAATTTAAATCAATTTATATACTTTTTAAAACCATTTTCGCAAAATACACTAATTAAATAAATTAATATTCCATTAGGGACTCAGCAGATGGATAACAAGTTTTAAACCACGGGGACTCGAAGAATAGGGATAAAGTTAGTTTAGCTAATTAAGTTAGTGACACGGACTCAAGTTGTAGTTCTTTTTAAACGACTGGGACTCAAGTTGTAGCACTTTTTAAATGAGGGGACTCAGGAAATGAAATTTGCAAAATAGGGACTCAAGTGGACATCGTTTATCAGCCTTAGGGACACAAATTGCAGTTTACTCTAACTAAGAAGTTTGACTTCTTACTGTTTAATATTATCTTTTCTCAATTTATTTCTTATGGGTAAGGTTATTGTACAACTGGTCTTAACATACTAAACATGATAAATGAAGGATTTTTTTTTTTGTTTTTAATTTTTTCCCATCTTATTAAACACGTATTTTAGTTCTAGAATTTGAATTTTTATTTTTCGTGTATTTACACTAATAGGATAATTATGTATCTAATTAGTGTAGTTTAATTGTATATAATTACTCTACTAAACTAAATACACAACTTTTTTTCTATATATTTTCAACTAAACATCATGAAAAAAATTCTTTCATTTCTCAAGTTTATAAGTTAAAACGTATTTGTATTTGATATTTTACCCATATAAACAAGATTGACGGACGTAGAAAACTGTAAATTGCAATATAATTAGGTTTTCACAAAGAAATGTCTGAAATTTAAGTAATATACAATATTTTACAAATCTGAAATTAAAGTAATATTCAATAAATTACAAAGAAATATACACATTATTTTTTGTTGTAAAAAGTTAAAAAAAAAACAAAAGGTGATCTTTGAATTAATTCGAATACTTTTTCTTCGAAATTTCCTACGGTAGTGACATTTTGACGTGAAAGAAGGGAAGCATTTAATATAAAATCTTTGTATATTTCTATTACGGCTAATTATTGAGCTTTTTAAAACCACATGTATCTTCAATTTTAAGTTTAACCACATGTATCGCTTTGACCAAGCCCGGGACGTGCGCTCAAGTTAACATATATGTCTCTATATTTTTAATTGCATTTTGTTTACTTTTTTCTTTAACTTATAGTATTCTTTAACATGTGATGGTACTAAATAAATTACGCATGTTATAAAACTCAAAATCCTAATCAGTTATAAATAAAACCGTAATCACGCATGAGCAAAACCATAAATCACGCATGAACAAAAACCATAATCACGACCATGCGTGATTATGGTTTTCTTCATAAGTGATTATGGTTTTTTGTTCATGTGTGATTAAGATTTCGAGTTTTATAACATGCCTAATTTCATATCGTATCATCGCACGTTAAGAAATATTGTATGGATACACTCTTATTGTCTCTTAGGCACCAACTCTTGGCGAGTAAGACTTTTGGGTACACTCTTAATTAATATTTGAGGCACCCTTACAGATATGCAGGATGATGACAAGGGTGGGTTAAAATCCGCTCCCCAATCCCCTCTCCCAGCCCAGTTGGTTCCCTTGGGGTGGGTTGGGCCGGTTCCTCCTTTGGGAGGTCACCGGTTCGACACCCGGCTGTTGCATTTGTGTGTGGGGGGGGGGGGGGGGGAAGTCCCAATGATGGATCGCTTCCTACGAGGCATGGTTCGATCCGGAGGACAACCCGGTTTTACCCAGCTGTTACCCCAGCGAGTCTCTCGTGTGACGGCAGTATGGTTTCCGGGCGAAGGTCAGTCTGCGCGGAGGCCGGGGCCCAATCGAACATCGCGTTCTCAAGGCGGGGCTGACGGGGGATTGTCTGTGACAAGAACCCGGTGACCAATAGGTCCAGTACAAGAAAGTCACCCTTAAAAAAAAAAACCGCTCCCCATAGAACGGCGCAATGAATCAAGGAGTAATCCACCAAAGTAAAGACAAGGGAAATATATCTTCTTGTCATCAAGCGAACAACTATGTAATCATCCACTCCTTTATAAACAAGGAAGAGACATCTTCTCGTCATCAAGTGGACAACTCAGGTACATGAAGATCGAGGTAAATCAAGATTTCATAAGTCAAAGCTGAAAGGTTAGGACAAGGCTAATTTGTAACATGCAAAGAGACAAGAAGAGTGTTGTCGCTTTTAGCATAAGAGAAGTCAAGGGATTTCCCATTGAGGAATATAATGGAAATACAGGGACTTGGAAGAAGAGAAAGGAGCCTGCCACTTTTCCTCTCCTGGAAAAGTCACGGGGAAAGGAGAAACCTGTCGGCTTGGCTGGCTATAAATACCAGCTTAAAGGTGCACTACAAGATGCACCATATGCAAGATTCAACCTTAGACCTTGTCGACATGTTTTCTCTCGTATCCCCTTTGTAATCTATTTACTTCTCCTTTACATTTAACTGTATGTGCTTCTCTTGTGTAACAATACCACTTAGACTTGGGTGTTCCAAGGATAAGTTCATCATTATATTAATAATACATACTCATTACCCACCACCAAAACATTCAATTCCTCATGTATCCTTGCTCGTCTACGACTTCACATTCTCCCATGTAATAGTTCTGTCTAATACGTGTGTTGGGTTGGTTCATTACTCTTTATGGCGGTCTAGTTGGTTCCACTTTGCAACGATTATTGTCCGCTTATTGGGTTCTATGGAAACATCATGCATAATGGAAACTCTCATCGATCGTCGAAATTTTAGCGTTGGCAACAAAATTCAGTGTGATCTTGTCGTGGCTTGGATTAGAAGTTTGATTAATTTTCTACAGCTTTTTGTCCCATCACACTTTCGGTAGCAAGGATCATGGAAATAGGCATGTTCACCGACATGTTTATGAAAATAGGTATTGACTTTTGCGATTTATAAAATGAGCAAACCAATAAAAAGATAAGTAAGCAGAGCCGACAACTTTTTTTTGCCCAGCCAACCACTTTCAGGCACCATTTTTTCCAACAAAAAAAAATACAGTTGAGTCCAAATCTCATATAATTAACTAATAAATAAAACTACAAGAGTACATGGTGCATTAAAACCTTCAAAACAAGAGCTAAAAGACTAAATGGTGCACTAACAATAGCGCTTTCACTTTTACACTTGTAATTTTTTGATCGGTGCACCCCTCCTCTATTGCAGTGTCGTAAAAATGGTGAACCCCTAAGAAAAAATAGTGCCGACGCTTTACACATAATTATTTTATTGGTTATTTGCTGAGACATGAACCCAAGTGTATTTTTTTGTTTGAAAAAAAGGTGTCCGAAAGTGGGAGTTTGAAAAAAAAGGTGCCACGTCTACTTATTTGTCTTTCTTTCATGTTACAAATCTCAAAGGTAAATTCCTATTTTGATAAATATTTGGGTAATGTTACCTATTTCCTTAATTTCCCCAAATATCTTTGTTCGCAAGCTTTAACGGCATGTGTGCAAAAAGTGGAGACTATAGGTGTAAATTTAGAAAGACATGGATTATAGGTGAAATTTCAAAAAAACAGATTGACGGCTTTTTTTAAAAAAAAAAGTAAAAAATTGTAATACATCATGGATACTATTACGTCAAATATACAACCATTGATACATTGCACAATTGATTATATATATAACATTTTTTGATTAAAAAAACAAAATTGTTGATATCTTTCTTGGAATTGCAATAGAATTAGTTTCCACCAAGAAATATCTCAAATTAAAGTAACATTCAGTATATCACAAATAAATACACACATTATTATTTTTTATTAAAAAACTGCCATATAACCAGTATTATTAGAAAAGAAAAAAAAAAAAAAAAAAAACAAAACAAACACAAAAAGTGATATTCGAATTATTTCTCTACCCTTTCTCCGAAATTTCCTACGGTGGTGACTTACCGACATGAATGGAGGGAAGCATTTAATCTCAAATCTTTGTATTGTTTTTATTCCGTTCTATTTGAGCTCCTTAAAATCACATGTACTTTTATTTTAATTTTAACAGAGTATGAAACTTTTAATAAAACTACTTTTATTTTAATTTTAATTTTAACAGAGAGGATGAAACTTTTAATAAAACACATAATAAGGTGGGTGAAGAGACATATGTATCTTTTTTTAATAGAGGAAGAAACTTTTAGTGAAACACATAATAAGGTCAGTGAAGAGACATGTGCCTCAACCCCTTGCGTTTTTAGGGAAAGCCCATACTTAACCCAAAAGCCGGACAACTGTCTAAGACAAATCATTAGCGGGATCACCTGCCATGTCGGACACGCCAACACAAGGGAGAAAAAAAGGACACTATAAAGCGACGTGCGGCTAATGACGTCCCGCAGATGACCATGTCACAGACCTCCACTATTGAGTAATAACTGTCCATTAGCGGTTAGCATTTAAGAAAAAAACAAGGGGCCGCATTTGCTTATTTGTCTCTTTTATTGGTTTTTCTTTAATATTTTATAAATCTTAAAGTCAATGTCTATTTTAATAAATATGTTCGTAAATAGTAAAGTTACCTATTTGTGTAATTTTCCCCAAATGTCTTTACACGCTAGCTTTGACTCATTGTCATAGGCCCCTCCCCTTTTGACATTTAACTCTTCTTCCACCAACCACCATTTAAGACTTTTGCGATAATAATTTAAACTTGCGCCGAAAGGCTTAAACGATCCCACTCGTAGCTTAACACGTTTACGTAAGTTTCACCAACCATTATATATATATAAGCACACTTCCTTCAAAACATTTGTATGATAAAAATTCAGTCCAGTTAGAGTCAGTTGTCTTCAATATTCTCACTAGTCTCTCCGTCAGTCATCTTCAATCTTCGCACCGGTTATCTGAGGTTTGTAAACACACCCATAAAGTTACTTTGCTCTATAAATCGATTTTGCCACCAAACGTAGTCATACATATTTAGGTACATATCAGAAACACAAAGTGTAAACAAGTCGAGAGGCTCGAGAGCTACTCGTTATCCGCTCGGTTAAAGGCTTGAACGAGCCGAGCTTTAACGAGCCCGAGCCTGTAATAGAGCTCGTTTAGTTATCGAGCCCGAGCCTGAAATACAAAGCTTCGTTTAGGCTCGCGAGCCTAAACGAGCCAAAACAAAATTTTACTTTTTTTTTATATATATAATAAAATAATAATGATGATAACATTGGCGAGCTGAGCTCAAGTCGAGCTTTGGCTCGTTTAAGCGACATTGAAGCAACCTCAAGCCGAGTTTTTAGCTTGTTTGAGGTTGTTCTCAAAATAGCTCGAACTTTGGGTTTACTTGCGAGCCGAGCTTGAGCTCAAATAAGTAGGCTCCAACCGAGCCAAGCTCGAGCTGAGCTTCATAAAAACATGACGAGCCAGCTCGAGCCTAGTCGGGATCGGACTCGGCTCGGCTCGTTTACACCCCTAATACATAGTCAAACACGAACATAGAGTTTGTAGTTTTATTGTTAAGCTTACATCTCTATTACGACTTTCTTTTCTAAGATTTTGAATTGAATTTTACCCTTTTTTGTTCCAGATTTATATCATATTTAGATCAAGACCATGCCTTCCATTGAAGATGTGAAGCACTTGAAAATTCCGCTCCAAGACATTTCATCGGCAACAAATGGATTTGCAAAAGAGAATCTCATTGGAGAAGGTGGTTTTGGGCCTGTATACAAAGGCATAACCCAAAAACACGGCTCCATCGCGGTGAAGCGGTTGGTTTATAGGCAAAAGCAAGGACAAGGTGACCACGAATTTAAGACAGAGATAGCTTCGCTTTCAAAATATAACATGAAAATATTGTCTCTCTTCGTGGTTTCTGTGATGAAGATGGCGAGAAGATTCTTGTTTATAGGTATGAAAGCAACGGGAGTCTTAACAAGCATTTAAACAACGAAAATCTAACCTGGATCCAACGTCTATGGATTTGCCTAGATGCTGCGCGTGGGTTACAATACCTTCACGATAACGTTGGGTCTCAACTTGGTATTTTCCACCGCGATGTGAAAAGCCCCAACATCCTTTTGGATGAGAACTGGAAGGCAAAAATTTCAGATTTTGGGTTGTCAAGAGCACGCCCTGCCAATATGCAGGGTAGCTTTCTTTTCTCCACTCCTTGTGGCACAGAAGGATATATTGATCCAGACTATCGTAGCACCGGTCATCTCACCGAAAAATCAGACGTCTACTCTTTTGGGGTCGTTCTGTGGGAAGTTTTATGTGGAAGGCTCGCATATGTTCCATCATACAATGATGACCGTCGATACTTAAGTCTTTTGGTGGAAAAACATTACATAAGGGGAATATTAGACAAGATCATTCCTTCCTATCTACACAAGCAGATGAACACAGATTCGTTACACATGTTTTCAAAGATTGCCTATCAATGTTTGAAGAACAGAGAAGAACGTCCAACAATGAAGGAAGTCGTGGATCATTTACAAGAAGCTATTGATCATCAACAAGTAAGTTGTTGCAGTTTTCATAAGCTTAATTTTACATAGTTTATCGAATTTTGACCTTTGATTAAATATATGTCGTTTGATTGGAGCTTAACTTTCTTAGACCAAAAAGTTTCACTTTTGTTGATTCCTGGAACACTGTCCCCAGATTCGATCTTGTCACTAATTAATTTATTTGGAAAATTGGATTTAAATAATCCCAACTATCCGTCATTGGCCGATAACAGTCACAACTTAAAAAATAACCACTGGCAGTCCCAACTATAAACATATTGGCCTCCAATGGACCCTGACTAACAGAACCCTTACGCTGTTTGTCTTTGGTTGCCGGAAAAACGTTTTTGGCCGGAAAACTCAACATTTTCATCCCAAACCTCTTTGTAACCTTACGAACCTTTAGTAACCTTTTTCTAGTAAAGCCCCAATTATTAAAGTCGCCGGAAAACTCCTTTTTTCACCGGAATACTTCTCTTTGGCCGGAAGTCTCAACTTTTTGGCCGGAAAACTTAACATCTTCGTCCCAAACCTCTTTGTAACCTTAGATCGGACCTTAAGAAACCTCTTTCTGGCTAAAAACGGTTTTCCGGTGACCGGAACTAACGCCGTTAGAGTTCTATTAGTCAGGATCCATTGGTGGCTAATATGTCAATAGTTGGAACTGCCAATGGTTATTTTTGAAGTTGGGACTGTTGACGGCCAATGGCGAATAGTTGGGATTGTTAAAATCCAATATTCCTATTTTTTATTTTAACTGCAAAGTCATACATCCACAAAATCTACTCTTAAATATTATAGCATGTCTACTACGAGACTAGAATCTATATCACTTGGATTAGCACTTGATCACGACACTCCTTGATGGGTTGGTTTCGGTACAAACCATATTTATCCTACAAACCGTAGGAACAGATCCTAGCACTTAAAAAAAGTTAAATTAGCACATACCAAAACAATACATACATAAAAGTAGCACTTTTAAATTATATTAGCACATGAAAATCAATCATGATAATTGATTTTAGCACATATGTGAATGATTTTAGCACTTTTTTTAATCGACACATTGAAAACAAAAGAAAGATTCAAATAAAGAATTAATTGCTTGTTAGCATAATTATAAGGAATTCAATATAATTGATATTATTTAAGTTATTATTTTATTATTTCTCTATAATTGATTGGATGCCAGGTGACACTTTTTAAATTGTTCTTACAGTTTGTATGCGAAATGTGGTTTGTATTTGATCATACTCCACTCCTTGATACCACTAATCTATAATATTACTTATACTTTTAACCCTAAAGTCCTTTAGGTAGAAAAAGTAATTGGGTGTTTTATACTAGGTGGTTGTTTGATTGTTGTTTTTCAGGAGGTAAAGAAGCCGGTGGAAGAAGCGAAACCGACCGTTGCAGACGAGAAAAAGGGAGAGATTGTTCTGAGCACATTCATGCATTGTGAAAACTGTGCTAGAGAAGTCAGGCAATGCCTTAAAGGCTTTGAGGGTTTGTACATTTACTTTTGTAGTTTCTTGATAGGAAATTTTGGTATAGTTAATAATTAAGTTGTTTTGAAAAAAAAAAATAGGTGTTGAAGATGTTTTTACCGACTGTGAGACTCATAAGGTCGTGGTGAGGGGGGAAAAAGCCGATCCGATTAAAATTCTCCAAAGAGTTAAAAAGAAAAGCCATCGAAAAGTTGAGCTTGTATCACCGGTCTCAATACCAGTGGCAGAGGATTTGAAGGAACTGGAGCTAGAAGAATCTTCTAAATCGGAAGTTAAGAAAAATGAGGTTGTCATAATTAATTCTTATTAATTTTTATATTCAAGTAATTTAATTATCTATTTATATTTTTCCCCGGCTGCTAAGAAAATGTTTTGAAAACTTGAGCTGGTTAGACCGGGAACCAGGGGTCTGGCCGGCCTGGTTCACCCTAATAGACCCATTTGAGTTTAATAAAAATGTGTGATGTTAAAGATTGTTGTTTTTCATGAGGTAAAGAATCTGGAGGAGGGAGAGAAAGCGGTGGAAGAACCAAAACCAGCCGTCGGAGACGAGAAAATGGTAAAG
The DNA here is from genome assembly GCA_947069175.1 of Scalesia atractyloides. Lineage (NCBI taxonomy): Eukaryota > Viridiplantae > Streptophyta > Magnoliopsida > Asterales > Asteraceae > Scalesia > Scalesia atractyloides. The sequence continues at coordinate 92,601,320 of CAMTDV010000030.1, forward strand.
GGGTCAAAAGACCAGCTACCACCTTCCTCGCAGCATGAGATTGTTTTGAATGTATACATGGATTGCGAAGGTTGTGCTAGAAAAGTCCGGCATTGCCTTAAAGGCTTTGAGGGTTTGTCCTCCTTTCTAAATTTTAGTTTTATATATGAAGTTTCTTTATTGTTCTTATTTTTGGTATAATTAATAATTAAGTTTTTTTTTTTTATAAAAAAATAGGCGTTGAAGGCGTTACGACGGATTGTAAGACACAAAAGGTTATAGTAAAGGGAAGAAAAGCAGATCCGTTGAAGGTTCTAGAAAGAGTCCAAAAGATATGCAGCCAAAAAGTTGAACTTATACCGCAGGTCCAAAAACCGTTGAGGGATGAGCCAAAGAAGCCGAAGCAAGAAAAACCTCGAAAACAGGTTTTTATTATGATTAATAATGCATGTGTATATGTTAATATTAGAAAGTTATGATGTTCTAATTTTGGATTTTTGTGGGCATCATTATAGGGATGGAAGTCTTGGTTCTAAAAAATTAGAAGTAGTTGGGGGATTACTTGCACGACAACAGGCAAAAAAGTTGTAATCGCTAAGCACGCTAGATATGGAGTTCTCTTATCCACATTAATGCGCCCATAATGTGTTGATGATATTTAGTCTTAAAAGGGTATATATACAAATTTGTCACTTTAGATTTTCAAAAGATATAGATAAATCAATGATGTATGGGTTGTATATGCATAAAGAAATAGACTTGCATGCATAGTTAGGGATCGAAAAGCTGAAGTATTATAAATTGAAGCTTTTATCTTTCAGTGGAAGTACATATTGCTTGACAGTGGTGTTATCAAACCCAACCCGTTTTTCAAAGGACTTGGCGCTCAAACCTACTCAATATTTTGGGAAGAAAAGGAACCCAGAGAGGTGGATGAGATGGTTAGCCAGCAGTGGATGTCTAACCGGTTGTGATGGCCAAAAGGGATAATGCACCGCTCATAGAATTTCCACCTGTAAAAAAAGTGGGGCAAACTTGTTTTACTACTGCTACTTTTACTACCGCTACTGCTGTTGTGAGATTTGTACTTTGTGTTAATAAATCTTGCATGTAACGTCATTTGACCCTAACCCAATTAAATATTTTCGTTAAACAACACTTATCTTTGTGCATTGACTAAATTACCCTTGTTAAAGTAAAATAAAAATACATCTAAATTATAAACAAATCTCTCTCTCTCACTCTCTTTCTCTCACTCTCTTTCTCTCACTAACCCTACTATCTCATCATCCCTCCATCGTTTGAAGACCATCAACATCAATCAAAGACCACCATTGTCAATCAAGAAACCACTAACCACCATTCTTCTCGCCACCATTCAACGTACGGGTGATCCACCACCAACTAGTGGCCGCTCCACAAGCTCTCAATCTCTCACCATTCAGAACCAGTTTAAAACTAAACACTTATTCAAACTTTAAAATCAAAACGAACACAAGATCATTCTTGAATAAAACAAACCACATATCGTTCTTGCCACCAATCCCATATTTAAACTTCAAAGTCCAACCCACTAAAAACAAATTCCATGATGATGAGATCGACTTGCAAACCGAACTCCTAAACAAAACAGGATCGTTCTTGCCCCCTAATTTGACTAGTCGCATTGTAGTGCCTAATCCACCTATGTATGATTAATTGAGATCAAAGTTGTGGTTTTGACAGGGATTGAAGGTTATGGGTTTGTAAACAAGAGGATTTTGGAGGGGAATTTGAGGGGTGTGGGGGCGAAGGGGAGGTGGTTGCGATGGTGGAGCTGATGCTGGTGGATTGGTGGTTGGTTGCATAGAAGAGGTGGTTTTGGTGGTGATGTTGATGGAACTAGATTTGTAACAACCAGATCTTGGTCGGATGTTGGAGGCGTGGTGGTGATAGGGTGGGATGGTAGAAATCAACAAAAATTAATAAATCAATCAGACCAATTAAAAAAAACTTTTTTCAAAGTTAACTTCACGAGAGCAACCCCAAGTAATGATGGGGAAACCCGAACCAACACCAAACACAACAACCTACATTAAAAGGAATTTACACCTATTAGACCATATAATGAACTATTTTTGTACCACAAGAATCCAAGAGCCTTTATATCCTCTATGATTTCTTAAAATTTTATGGCTTTGTTCGAGAAAATATTCTCGTTTCTTACTTTCCCAATCTCCCAACACACAATCATCACAATGCCTTGGAAAGCTTCCTTTTCTCAACCCCAATTCTCAGAACTTGTATATCTCCAACAAATATTTAAAGGGAAAAACGAAAAAAAGAGGCACCCAACACCAACCACTAACAAACTGCCATACCATTGTATATACCGAATGAGTTGTGAACACGTGTTGTACCAACTCGGTGTAGGAGTCACATGAAGCAATTTCTAGGCTTGAAACAAATGTTCCTTCTCTTTATGACATCAAAGGTAGGGATCTAATTTAACTCCAACCTCCATGCGAAGATGTTGCATTTGTTCCTGACCCAGTTACGCCAATCCATTACAAAGCGATTACTAACATCCATATTTGAATAAAACAATCTATTGGAGGAACCCTCAGAGAGTTCACCTGTAAGTTTTCCCAACCAAGACCAAGAATCCTTGCTTCCATCGACTCACCGAGCCAACTATCCTGTTGGATCTGAGTGTGTGTTTTGTGTGTTTTTCTTTGTAAAACAATTAATCAAATTGGAAATTCAATCAAATAGTAATATTTAAACACATCAAACAATCACAAATGAACAGTGAATGATTGCAAACGATTCGTTATTGAATTCAGTTGATGTAATACAATCATACATGAACATAGTACTCCCCATCACCAAGTGAACACTGTCACACCCCGACCCGCAGCGGAAATGGTGATCGGGGCATGATTGGGTTTTCATCAAAGCTCATGACATTTATTATAATGTTTCATATTTATTATTTCTTTTTAAAAGAGAATCATTACAATCAATCTTACTAGTACAACATGTTCTATACATTTTTCAAGGCTTCATTATTTTTCTTCTAAGGCAAATTCCTATGTGTTCCTTGCTTCAACCTGTCCACCTGTATCATGTGTAAAAATGGTTTTTGGGTCAACAAAAAGTTGGCGAGTGAATCTTATGAAAAAATTTAAACGTGTTTATTGTATCGATTATAAAATAAAGTGCATAACCACATATGAGTAAATGTAGATGTAAATTTATTCACAAAACACATAATATTAAATATTGCACACACATACACCAAATGATAGTTTTGAGGCACGCGTTGTTCAACTCGTCTCCCACGAGGAACTGATGGGCCTAATGAATGATTTTGAGGCACGCGTTGTTCAACGAACTAATGGGCCTAATGAATGTTTTTGAGGCACGCTTGTTCAACTCGTCTCCTATGAGGAACTGATGGGCCTAATGAATAATTTGCATATAACTTGACAATATGTAATACATCACCACAAACAATATTTACATTCTAAGTTTAGATCATATAATGGTATAGCACGAGTTTGAATAAGCGAATTAATTTAGGCGACACATGATACACCCCAAACATGAATAAAAAGGGGAATTTGTAAGAATTCACTCACAGTGGTTGCGTTTTCTTGGATTGATGATGACTGCGCACGAATTTGGATTTAACCACGAGAGAAACTAACCTAAAATAATAACATAATAATTCGATAAATAAATAAACTTTTATTTGAGATTAATATTTTTAATTAATGTTCTTAATGAGATTGTTAGATTTATTTTTGTGAGTTAAGGCCATTTTCTAACTTTAAAAATATTATTTTTAAGTATTTTTAATTGATTTTTAAATTAAATAAATAAATAAAAAGAAAATAAAAATTTTGACTTTTTGACCGTTGACCGGCCGTTGACCGTTGACCGGTCGGACCGTGTTAATTATGTGCGCTGAGTGAGGTTCGAACTTGTGACCTCCCGTACGCGTGCACGCAGCTCTACCAACTGAGCTACGTGTCTAACCCGAAATATTTCTGTTTTTAATTAAATTTATATACTATTTGGATTATTCAGAATTTTATTTAATTAAAAAGGTTTTTAAACCAATCAAACCGATGTGAGAGTCTGGACTCGAACCCGCGACGTGCGTTATGTTTTTGCACACATTCCACCACTGGACTGTGTGTCTAACCCGGTTATTATTCCGGTTTTTATTATATTTATATACTTAACACGTGCTTCAGGATTTGGTTTTTATAAAAAGGGTATGATTTTTCAGTGGATCGGAACACAACAGACTCGAACCCGGGACCTTGTTTTAAATATGCATACAGTCCACCACTGGACTGTGTGTCTAACCCGGTATATTTACCGGTTTTAATTTCCCTTAAACACATTACAAACTTCATCTTCTTCAGTTTATGAAACCAGAGAATCAACTCGACTGTTTAATCAATAATTCTTGTTGAATTAGTTGATTGAGTATTACTGATTAACGAAATTAATTTAAACAGAAAGGTTTTAAGGATGTTGTACCGAACAGGTGTGATTTCCGACGAATTTCCAGTGACTGAAACTTTTCCGGCGACGTGTAACTTGCGACAGAGGATCTACAGGAAGTTTGAGGTGAGTGCGGTGCTTTCTGTCTGAGCTCTAGAAGTTCTATTTTAGAGTAAGGCAAAGAAATGAAATGGGTTCGGTTTTCCGGTGACCTATTCCGGCGAAATTGGAAATCTCCGGCGTTTTCTGAGCACTTCAACTACGAAAAAGTGTGCGGTCTTGAGCGAAAGGATTCCTGGAAGGTTGAGGGGGGTATTTATAGGGTAGAACAGGATGAATTTAGTCTGAATTGGGTCTTGATTCGTGGTCAAGGTTTCTCCGGCGGTTACGACTTGGATTGGGGTCAGACGTCGGTTATAACGTTATAGTCAAAAAGGAAAATGGCTAAACTCGCGGATCGCCGGATTTTCCGGTGATTGCGAGTTCAGCCGCGCTGGAAGTCCGGTTTGAATTCGGATTTCATAATAAGTATTATTTGTTTCGATATAAAAACAAAGAAGTCAAGTGGCGGAGCGGTAAAGTGTTTGTTTGTTGGAACCTGCTGACCCGGGTTCGAAACCCGGCAGCTCCCTTTTATTTTTCTTCACTTGTTTTTTATTGTTTAATAATTATAGTTTTTAAATTCTAAAATGTTTATTAATTATGTATCGTTTAAAATTAAAATAAACAATATATACGCAACGAAAATTTATGACTGACTATTCGGTTAATAAACGAAGCGGGTTTTGAAAACCCGTTTTTTTGACGGATGTTACAGTATCCCCTACTTTTAGAAATTTCGTCCCGAAATTTAAGTAATAGTGGTATATTTGACTTGTGGAGAGGGTGTTTTAATTTGACAATTTACATAATCAGAAGAAGGTGAAAGTTTAAATTTCATTGGAGGCGGTAACGTTCTTAGTAAGGGTTGGATACCCTGCTACAGGAATCGCTTTTTGATGCCTAAGATAAGGAATATTGATAAACAGAGTTGATTGACTAGGTATGATCTCATGCACAAGAGTTTTGAGAGAATCGATACGTTTGGAAAGATAAGGTTATATCCTAAAACAAAACTTCTACCACTAAAACCTACATGGAACCTCTCATAACCGCCTGACAATGCCTCTGATCCTTTGGCAAGAATACTTATATATAGAAAGTACCAGCGGCGTATCCACCATATTCTTGTCAAATTTTCATTGGCTTTATCAGTAAGTTATGATTAGTTCTATGTGACTCTAGAACATAAACAAACACAACAACCAAAGCTTGAGTCTAAATTCTGAACGTATACATGTTTGAATGATAACAGTACCTCTCTCGTTTGTTGTGATGAAGAGGTTAGTCTATGTAGAAGTGAGACACAACCCAACTTCTTTGAATGATGAGATTTAAATACGTTGAGATGTATGATGATATAATGCTAAATCAGTGAGTATAAAACAAACTTCAACCATGACATTACTAAATCCTACATGGAACTTCTCATAACCGCCTGACAATGCCTCTGATCCTTTGGCAAGAATACTTATATTTAGGAAGTACCAGCGGCGTATCCACCATATTCTTGTCAAATTTTCATTGGCTTTATCAGTAAGTTATGATTAGTTCTATGTGACTCTAAAACATAAACAAACACAACAACCAAAGCTTGAGTCTTAGTTCTGAAAGTATACATGTTTGAATGATGACAGTACCTCTCTCGTTTGTTATGATGAAGATGTTAGTCTATGTAGAAGTGAGACACAACCCAACTTCTTTGAATGATGAGTTTGAAATACGTCGAGATGTATGATGATATGAATGTTAAATCAATGAGTATAAAACAAACTGAAATAGTAATTCGCATTAAGATTCTTGGATAAATTTCCAATTTATAATTGAGATACGTGAAGATTGAGATAACATAAAGAAAACATAAAAAAAAAACTAAGCGGTTGGAATTGAATCTTGATTTTTTTTTTGAAGAAAACTAGTTGGGTGGTTCGTTTGGGCCGTTATTATCTTCAACAGGATTGGCGTTGATGTTGTAAGCTCTTCCTCTTGCTGGTGGCCTAGTGGTTAGGTTTTCTTGATTTGCTTGGTTAACTGGGTTTGCTTGAGCTTGGGCGTTTATGATGTTAACCAATCGAGGGCACGTGTTTCTAAAGTGGGTAGGGTCGCCGCAATTAAAACAAGCTCGAACATATGGAAACATGGGGTATTGGGGTTGTTGATATGTTTGGATCATGTTTTGAGTAGGGGGTGAGGTTTGGTTTTGAGAGGTACGGCAAACCTTGCTCAAATGACCATAACGTCCACAGTTCGCACATAGTCGACAAGGTAAGGTAGATGGATGGTGTCACACCCCGACCCGCAGCGGAAAAGGTGATCGGGGCATGATTGGGTTATCATCAAAGCTCATGACATTTATTATACGTTTCATATTCATTAATACAATTTAATGGAAATTTACAATAAATGATACAACATGTTCTAACTATCAGTCTAAGCTTCTTGGTTCTCTTCTAAGGCATATTCTATGTTTTCCTTGCTTCAACCTGTTCACCTGTATCATGTGTAAAAAGGTTTTTGGATCAACATAATGTTGGCGAGTGAATCCTATGGAAAAACATTTGAACAAGTTTATCCAATTGATTATAAATAATGTGCATACCACATATGAGTAAATGTAGATGTAAATTTATTCACACAACACATAATATTGAATATTGAACACACATACACCAAATGATTGTTTTGAGGCACGCGTTGTTCGACTCGTCTCCCACGAGGAACTGATGGGCCTAATGAATGAGTTTTGAGGCACGCGTTGTTCCACGAACTGATGGGCCTAATGAATGAGTTTTGAGGCACGCGTTGTTCTTACGAACTGATGGGCCTAATGTATGAGTTTTGAGGCACGCGTTGTTCTTACGAACTGATGGGCCTAATGTATGAGTTTTGAGGCACGCGTTGTTCTTACGAACTGATGGGCCTAATGAATGAGTTTTGAGGCACGCGTTGTTCTACGAACTGATGGGCCTAATGAATGAGTTTTAAGACGCGTTGTTCAACTCGTCTTCCACGAGGAACTGATGGGCCTAAATAATTTGCATACAACTTTGACAATATGTAATACATCACAACCAACAATAGTTACATTCTAATTTAGTTCATATAATGGTATAGCACGAATTTGCATAAGAGAATTAGTTTAAGCGACACATGATACACCCCAAAACATGAATAAAAAGGGGAGTTTGTAAGAATTCACTCACAGTGGGTGCGTTCGGTTGATGACGTTGAATGCACGCGAAGTGGTTTTAACCACGAGTGAGATTAACCTAGATAAATCGCATTATGGTTTGGTAAGTAAACGGGTTTTATTAATCTATTTTAGTAGGATTGTTGGGTGTATTTTTGTGAGTTTAAGGCTATTTTCTAACCTTAAAAATGTTATTTTTAAGTATTTTTAATTGATTTTTAATTAAAATAATTAAATAAAAATAATAAAAAATTTATTATTTTTTTTTCTGACCGTTGACCTGACCGTTGACTGACCGTTGACCGGTTCGAGTTGTGTATACAAGTGCGCTGAGTGAGGCTCGAACCCGAGACCTCCCGTACGTGTGCACGCAGCTCTACCAACTGAGCTACGTGTCTAACCCGTTATATATCTGATTTTAATTATATATATATATATATTAATTAGTTTAAACCGAAAATCATTTTATTTTAAAAACAGTTTAAGCGAATCGGACGTGCACTCCACAGGTCTCGAACCCGGGACCTGTGGCTTAAACAAACACACAGTCCACCGCTGGACTGTGTGTTTAACATGTTATATAATCCAATTTTTATTATACTTAAATACAAACTATTTGTTTTCATTTCTGACTTTATTTAAAAAGGTTAATAATCGTCCGGGTCGATGCAGAAGACCGGACTCGAACTCGTGACGTGCGACTTAAACATACACACAGTCTACCGTTGGACTGTGTGTCTAACTTGGTTATTATTCCGATTATTAATATACTTAACATATACCTGTGGCGACTCCGATTCGGTTAATAAAAAAAATCATTTTTATTAAGGCGACGTGTGTGAAACGGGATTCGAACTCGAGACGTTTGCGTTTTATGTGCACACAGTCCACCGCTGGACTGTGTATCTAACCCGAGTAATTTCTTGTTTTTAATTATACTTAAACGTTCCGGATACATCGTCTTCTTCATCAAGTTATAACCAGAATCGGAAATCGACTGGTTCAAAGTCTTAATCGTTTTTCTTAGTTTTTTAGGTTAATTATAGATGAGATATAAGTAAAAAGAAGGAAAAATAAGCGTGAGGTATACCGACTCGCTTTCCTTTGTTTTCCGGCAGAACTCCGGCGACAGAAATCACCTCCGGCGATGAGTTTCTTGTAGCAGCGAGTCTCCAGGAAGCTTAAAAAGGGTGTGGGTATCTCCGGTATAAGCTCAGGGGCTCAGTGAGGTTCAGAAATGAGGAAACCGGTTTTCCGGCGACGAACATAAAAATTCCGTGAGAGAGTTTTCGCCGAGAAAGGGTGTGGTTTTGAGTGAAAGTGTTTGCAGAGGTTCGAGGTGGTTTTTATAGGGCAAATCGTCGATGTATTTGGCCCGATTTCCAACTGGATTCATTGATTTAAATTTTTCCGGCGGTTATAATTTTGGTCGCGGACTCAGACGTCGGTTATAACCGATGTCTTAGTAATGGTTTACGTTATAACGTAAATTGTCGTTAAAACTCGCGATATTTCCGGGATTTCCGACGACTGAACTATTGGGCGCCGGTTTTGAATTCGTAACGTTATTATATCAATTAAATGATTTCAATATATAACAAACAAAACAAGTGGCGCAATGGTTTGTGTGTTGTGTGTTAAGACTGATGGCTGGTTCGGTACTGACCCGGTTCGAAACCCGGCAGGAACAATTTATTTTTATTTTGCGATTTTTAACAGTTTTTCAAAAACTAATTATATATTCCCGTATAATAATTGATTATGTATCGCTTAAAATTATTTTGGGCATTTAATTCGCAACGAAAATTTTGACTGACTGTTCGGTTGATAAACGGAGCGGGTTTGGTAAATCCGTTTTTGACGGATGTTACAGTATCCCCTGCTTTTTAGAAATTTCGTCCCGAAATTTAAATAATGATATATTTTGACTAAAAGGATGATAATGTTTAGTTTGACAGTTATATGCTTAGAAAAATAAGGGTTTAAGTTTTTGTTCGAGGCGGTAACGTTCCTTGTAAGGGTTAAGTATCCTATTACAGGAATCGCTTTTTGTTGCCTACTGTATGAGTATTGATAAACAGGAATGATTCGCTAAAAATGATATCATGCATAAGAGTTTAGATACGTTTGGAAAAGTATGGTTATATCCTAAGGCAAAACTTCTAACACTACAATCTACATGGAACATAAATAAAAACACAACAGCTGATATTTGAACATAAATAAACACAACAGCTAATATTCGAACATGAATAAACACAACAGCAAATATTTGAATCCACATTCTAATTGCATATATGTTTGAATGGTGGAAGTTCCTCTCTCGTTTGTTATGATGGAGAGATTAGTTTATGTAGAAATGGAACACAATTCAATCTCTTTAAATAGCAAGATGATATAAATGTAACACAAATTCCAACCAAGGCAATCCAAAATCCTACATGGAACTTCTCATAACCGCCTGATAATGCCTCTGATCCTTTGGCAAGAATACTTATATATAGGAAGTACCAGCGGCGTATCCACCATATTCTTGCCAAATTTTCATTAGTTTTATCAGTGAATTATGATTAGTCCTATAACTCTACAACCAATACAACAATCATAAAATACTGAAATGAAATATATCTGTGCGATCAAGGCTCAATCAAACGGAGCCGATCGTATTGCATGTACTGAAAATGAAATGTCTGTGCGCTCAAGGCTCAATCAAACGGAGCCGAACGTATTGCATGTACTGAAAATGAATAACTTAACCACACAAACAGCCTATGCATGGAACCTCTCATAACCGCCTGATAATGCCTCCGATCATTTGACAAGAATACTTATATATAGGAAGTACCAGCGGCGTATCCACCATATTCTTGTCAAATTCTCATTGACTTTATCCACAAGTTATGATTAGTTCGATGCGACTCTACAACAATCACAACAACCACAAGATACTGATAATGAAATTGTCTGTGCGCTCAAGGCTCAATCAAACGGAGCCGAACGTATTGCATGTACTGAAAATGAAATTGTATGTGCGCTCAAGGCTCAATCAAACGGAGCCGAACGTATTGCATGTACTGAAAATGAACAACTTAATCTAAACAACAATCACACAAACAGCCTATGCATGGAACCTCTCATAACCGCCTGATAATGCCTCCGATCATTTGACAAGAATACTTATATATAGGAAGTACCAGCAGCGTATCCACCATATCCTTGTCAAATTTTCATTGGTTTTATCAGTAAGTTATGATTAGTTCTATGCGACTCTACAACAAACACCACAACCACAAGATACTGATAATGAAAATGTATGTGCGCTCAAGGCTCAATCAAACGGAGCCGAACGTATTGCATGAACTGGAAATGTAAATTGAACTGTGCGCTCAAGGCTCAATCAAACGGAGCCGAGCGTATTGCATGTATTGAAATGTAAAATGAAATGACCGATCAAGGCTCAAACAAATGGAGCCGATCGTGCGGGCATGCCAAGATCAACCTCATAATAAAATGGGGATCAAGCTCAACCTCATGGATAGGGAGCTGCGGCCTCGGCAAATGCATATACTGAAAACGATATATAATATATAATATACAATAATTACCCTAACAGTCTACACATGGAACCTCTCATAACCGCCGGATAATGCTTCTGATCCTTTGACAAGAATACTTATATATAGGAAGTACCATCGGCGTATCCACCGTATTCTCGTCAAAGTTTCATTGGCTTTATCCTTAAGTTATGTTTGGTTCTATGTGACAAAGAAAAACATAAAACTAAACGATAGGAGTTGAATCTGGATCTTCGGCGAAGAGGACTAGTTGGGTATCTTCGTTTGGGCCGTTATTATCTTCGACAGGATTGGCGTTGATATTGAAGACTCTTCCTCTTGTTGGTGGCATAGTAGTTGGGTTTCCTTGGTTTACTTGGTTAACTGGGTTTGATTGGGCTTGAGTGTTGATAACGTTAACCAATTGAGGGCATGTGTTTCTAAAGTGGGTAGGGTCGCCACAATTGAAACAAGCTCGAGCATATGGGAACATGGGGTATTGGGGTTGTTGATAGGTTTGGGCCATGTTTTGAGTAGGGGAAAAGGTTTGGTCTTGAAAGGTGCGACAAACATTGCTCAAATGACCATAGCGTCCACAAGCTGTACATAGACGACAAGGTAGGGTATGGGGATGGTGATAAAAAAAAGTTGTTGCATCGAGGGTGAGGCCCAAGATATGGTTTCTTATTTGGGTAAGCTGTGTCGGGTGCCACTTGGGTGATTGGGATAGCTCGGATGGGTATAGCGTGTAAAACTGGTTGATTTCGTTGGGTAGCAACGAAAAGTTGCCCGTCTCTTCTTCTCTTAGGATTGAGTTGAGAAGGGGATTCGGTTTGGGTGGAGTCGGAGGTTTCAGTCGATTCTTTATCCTTCTTCTTCTCCTCCTTGAAGTCTTTGTTTCGGATTCGGTTCTTGGTGAGCTCTGTTGCTAGCTCCATTGCTGCTTCCAAAGTTGCAGGCTTGGTACTTATCACAGGGTCTTGAATCTTTGACGGAAGACCACGAATGTAGTGCTCGATCAAACGGTAGAGGGGAGTAAACATGTTGGGAACCATTTGATGTAATTCGAGGAACCTTTTGTTGTATGTGATGTGGTCTCCTTCCATTTGCTTCAATGAGTAAAATTCATCTTCTAACTTCTTGATTTCGCTCCTTGGGCAAAATCATCTGGTCATGGTTTCCTTCAATTCGTTCCAAGTTAAGGTCATAGCATCTTCAACACCTCGTTTGGACTTCTCTGTATTCCACCAAGTAAGTGCTATCCCATATAGTCGACCGGTAGCGTAACGCACTTTGCGATCATCAGGGCAATCGCAATTTAGAAATGTGTTCTCCATTTCTTCAAACCAATGGAGGAGAGCGGTGACGCCTTCAGTCCCTTTGTATTTCGGAGGGTCGCATGATTTGAAATGCTTGTAGGTGCATTTAGTGGTATTTGGGGAAGAGTTGAAAATGTTTTGGTTTGCTTGATTGACAGGATTAGCGGTAAGTGCTTGTTGAACTTGGATTACAATGTTGGGTATTACGGCAGCCATATGTTGAACGATTTGGGATCCTGGGTCGCATTAGGAATGAACATTCATAAAATAATTATAGAAAAATACTACATCCATAGGATGTCTTGGGCTTTGCTCGCTGTTAGGCCCTACATGCCGCCATACTTTACCTGTGTAATCATGTGGGCCCCCATGAATACCGGTTTTTCATATGGTTCGCACGGGTTTGCCAGGTTGCGTACACAAAACCCGGAGAAAATCGAAAAATATGTATACAACGTGTGATATTCGGAATGTGTCCAGGTGTAGACACGGTGACACCTCAAAGTAGGGTTAGTTCGAACGACGTTTGGTGTGGCATGCTTTGGCCTAATAGGTCCTTCGTACTCTCATCGTTGGTCCCCAGGTAGGCAAACTGGTCCGTTATATTGGATTTATACGAATGCCAGCCTAGACAGGACGTTCCGACTACCTGTACTTGTACCCTTCCAGTTACTACATGCCCGTCGCAGAACTTACTTTGATGAGATTTGAAAATTGCACAAAATCTTTGGATAATGAGAGTATGAAAATAAATTGAATACATGAACATCGATATATGTATAATGAATATGTATATATGTATAATGAATATGTATATAAGCATGTATGTTTGACTGTAAATGTAAACAAATATGAAACAAATAAATATCACAAGTTTGTATGTAACCACCTAATCAATTAAAATTTAGGCAGACTATAGTATAGGCTCTAAGGGTCTAATAACCTATCCTATATCCCTATAGTCATGGCTCTGATACCAATCTGTCACACCCCAACCCGCAGCGGAAAAGGTGATCGGGGCATGATTGGGTTATCATCAAAGCTCATGACATTTATTATACGTTTCATATTAATTAATACAATTTAATGGAAATTTACAATAAATGATACAACATGTTCTAACTATCAGTCTAAGCTTCTTGGTTCTCTTCTAAGGCATATTCTATGTTTTCCTTGCTTCAACCTGTTCACCTGTATCATGTGTAAAAAGGTTTTTGGATCAACATAATGTTGGCGAGTGAATCCTATGGAAAAACATTTGAACAAGTTTATCCAATTGATTATAAATAATGTGCATACCACATATGAGTAAATGTAGATGTAAATTTATTCACACAACACATAATATTGAATATTGAACACACATACACCAAATGATTTTTTTGAGGCACGCGTTGTTCGACTCGTCTCCCACGAGGAACTGATGGGCCTAATGAATGAGTTTTGAGGCACGCGTTGTTCCACGAACTGATGGGCCTAATGAATGAGTTTTGAGGCACGCGTTGTTCTTATGAACTGATGGGCCTAATGTATGAGTTTTGAGGCACGCGTTGTTCTTACGAACTGATGGGCCTAATGAATGAGTTTGGGGCACGCGTTGTTCTACGAACTGATGGGCCTAATGAATGAGTTTTAAGACGCGTTGTTCAACTCGTCTTCCACGAGGAACTGATGGGCCTAAATAATTTGCATACAACTTTGACAATATGTAATACATCACAACCAACAATAGTTACATTCTAATTTAGTTCATATAATGGTATAGCACGAATTTGCATAAGAGAATTAGTTTAAGCGACACATGATACACCCCAAAACATGAATAAAAAGGGGAGTTTGTAAGAATTCACTCACAGTGGGTGCGTTCGGTTGATGACGTTGAATGCACGCGAAGTGGTCTTAACTGTAACATCCATCAAAAACGGATTTACCAAACCCGCTCCGTTTATCAACCGAACAGTCAGTCAAAAATTTCGTTGCGAATTAAATGCCCAAAATAATTTTAAACGATACATAATCAATTATTATACAAGAATTTATAATTAGTTTTGAAAAACTGTCAAAAATCGCAAAATAAAAATATAATACCTCTGCCGGGTTTCGAACCCGGGTCAGTGACCGGTCCGGAAAAGCCTTATCGCACATCACACAAACCACTGCGCCACTTGTATTGTTTGGTAAATATTGAAATCATTTAATTCATAAAGTGACGTTACGAATTCAAAACCGGCGCTCAACAGTTCAGTCGTCGGAATCCCGGTAATCTCGCGAGCTTTTAACAACATTTTCAGTTATAACGTAAAGCTATTATTAGGACATCGGTTATAACCGACGTTTGAGTCCGCGACACTTTCTATAACCGCCGGAGTTTTTATAACCGATGAATACAGTCGGAAATCAGACCAGGTGCTTCAACGATTTGCCTTATAAATTCACCCACAACCCACTGCAAACCTTTTCGCTCAAAAACACACATTTTCTCGGCGTAATTCCACTCGCCGGAATTTTTCTGTTTGTCGCCGGAAAACCGGTTTCCTCATTTCTGAGCCTTACTAAACCTTTTAAACTTATACCGAAGTCACCCATACCTTCTTCAAACCTTCTGGAGACTCGCTGCTGCAAGACACCTGACGCCGGAGCTTATTGCTGACGCCGGAGTTCTGCCGGAAAACAGAGGGTCCAGTCGGTATACCTCTCCGCCCAATTTCTTTTTCTTTTCACATTTATCTCACCGTAATTAACCTAAAACACTAATAAACCGATAAAAACTTTGAACCAGTCGATTTCCGATTTCTGGTTATAACTTGACGAGGAAGACGATGTATCGTAACGTATATGTATAATTAAAATCAGGATATTACTCGGGTTAGACACACAGTCCAGCGGTGGACTGTGTGCACATTAAACACTAACGTCTCAAGTTCGAATCCGGTTCACACACGCTGCCTTAATAAAAATCATTTTTTTTGTTAAACTGAACCGGAGTCGCCACTGGTATATGTTAAGTATATTAATAACCGGAATAATAACCAAGTTAGACACACAGTCCAGCGGTGGACTGTGTGTTTGTTTATATCACAGGTCACGAGTTCGAGTCCGGTCTTCTGCACCGACTCGGACAATTATCTATTCTTTTTAAATAAGGCAGAAAAGGAAATAACTAATTTGTATTTAAGTATAATAAAAATCGAATTATATAACATGTTAAACACACAGTCCAGCGGTGGACTGTGTGTTAGTTTAAGCCACAGGTCCCGGGTTCGAGACCTGTGGAGCGCACCGCCCGAATTGATTTAAACTGTTTTTAAAATAAAATGATTTTCGGTTTAAACTAATTAATATTTATATATAATTAAAATCAGATATATAACGGGTTAGACACGTAGCTCAGTTGGTAGAGCTGCGTGCACGCATACGGGAGGTCTCGGGTTCGAGCCTCACTCAGCGCACTTGTATTCCGATTCGAACCGGTCAACGGTCAGGTCAACGGTCAACGGGCAGGTCAACGGTCAGAAAAAAAATCAATTTTTTTTATTATTTTTATTTAATTATTTTAATTAAAAATCAATTAAAAATACTTAAAAATAACATTTTTAAGGTTAGAAAATGGCCTTAAACTCACAAAAATTCACCCAACAATCCTACTAAAATAGATTAATAAAATCCGTTTACTTACCAAACCATAATGCGATTTATCTAGGTTAAACTCACTCGTGGTTAAAACCACTTCGCGTGCATTCAACGTCATCAACCGAACGCACCCACTGTGAGTGAATCTTACAACTTCCCCTTTTAAATTACACGTTTTGGGGTGTGTCATGTGTTATGAAAATAATTAACTTATTTATTTAAACTTGTGCCATACCACATCATGACCTAAACTTAGATTGTTTTTTTTTTGTTGTTGTGATTTACTTATTTCCTTTTGTCAAATTATATGAAACTCATACATTAAGCCCATCAGTTCCTCGTGGGAGACGAGTAGAACAACGCGTGCTTCAAATCAAATTCATTATTGTTCATGTGTGTATCATTGAGTTTATATTGTTTGTAGTTGTGTCATTCATATTATCATGTTTATGCAATTTATTCATCAGGCCCCTCAGTTCCTCGTGAGAGACGAGTTGAGCATCGCGTGCCTCTAATTGTTCCATTATTGTTCATGAGTGTTCATTTAATATCTTATGATTGTTGATTAAGTTACATCTATTTTTACTCATGTTTGGTTGTGCACATATTTCATAATCAATTTAAATAAATTTGTTCAAATGTTTTCCATAGGATTCACTCGCCAACATTATGTTGATCTAAAAACCCTTTTACACATGATACAGGTGAACAGGTTGAAGCAAGGAAAACATAGGATATCCTTAGAAGAGAACAAAGAAGTTTAGATTGTTAGTTAGATCATGTTGTAACAATTATTGTAAATTTCCATTTAATTTGTATTAATGAATATGAAACGCTTAATAAATGTCATGAGCTTTGATGATAACCCAATCATGCCTCGATCACCTTTTCCGCTGCGGGTCGGGGTGTGACATTAACCACGAGTGAGATTAACCTAGATAAATCGCATTATGGTTTGGTAAGTAAACGGGTTTTATTAATCTATTTTAGTAGGATTGTTGGGTGTATTTTTGTGAGTTTAAGGCTATTTTCTAACCTTAAAAATGTTATTTTTAAGTATTTTTAATTGATTTTTAATTAAAATAATTAAATAAAAATAATAAAAAATTTATTATTTTTTTTTCTGACCGTTGACCTGACCGTTGATTGACCGTTGACCGGTTCGAGTTGTGTATACAAGTGCGCTGAGTGAGGCTCGAACCCGAGACCTCCCGTACGCGTGCACGCAGCTCTACCAACTGAGCTACGTGTCTAACCCGTTATATATCTGATTTTAATTATATATATATATTAATTAGTTTAAACCGAAAATCATTTTATTTTAAAAACAGTTTAAGCGAATCGGACGTGCACTCCACAGGTCTCGAACCCGGGACCTGTGGCTTAAACAAACACACAGTCCACCACTGGACTGTGTGTTTAACATGTTATATAATCCAATTTTTATTATACTTAAATACAAACTATTTCTTTTCATTTCTGACTTTTTTAAAAAGGTTAATAATCGTCCGGGTCGATGCAGAAGACCGGACTCGAACTCGTGACGTGCGACTTAAACATACACACAGTCTACCGCTGGACTGTGTGTCTAACTTGGTTATTATTCCGATTATTAATATACTTAACATATACCTGTGGCGACTCCGATTCGGTTAATAAAAAAAATCATTTTTATTAAGGCGACGTGTGTGAAACGGGATTCGAACTCGAGACGTTTGCGTTTTATGTGCACACAGTCCACCGCTGGACTGTGTGTCTAACCCGAGTAATTTCTTGTTTTTAATTATACTTATACGTTCCGGATACATCGTCTTCTTCATCAAGTTATAACCAGAATCGGAAATCGACTGGTTCAAAGTCTTAATCGTTTTCTTTAGTGTTTTAGGTTAATTATAGATGAGATATAAGTAAAAAGAAGGAAAAATAAGCGTGAGGTATACCGACTCGCTTTCCTCTGTTTTCCGGCAGAACTCCGGCGACAGAAATCACCTCCGGCGATGAGTTTCTTGTAGCAGCGAGTCTCCAGGAAGCTTAAAAAGGGTGTGGGTATCTCCGGTATAAGCTCAGGGGCTCAGTGAGGTTCAGAAATGAGGAAACCGGTTTTCCGGCGACGAACATAAAAATTCCGGCGAGAGAGTTTTCGCCGAGAAAGGGTGTGGTTTTGAGCGAAAGTGTTTGCAGAGGTTCGAGGTGGTTTTTATAGGGCAAATCGTCGATGTATTTGGCCCGATTTCCAACTGGATTCATTGATTTAAATTTTTCCGGCGGTTATAATTTTGGTCGCGGACTCAGACGTCGGTTATAACCGATGTCTTAGTAATGGTTTACGTTATAACGTAAATTGTCGTTAAAACTCGCGATATTTCCGGGATTTCCGACGACTGAACTATTGGGCGCCGGTTTTGAATTCGTAACGTTATTATATCAATTAAATGATTTCAATATATAACAAACAAAACAAGTGGCGCAGTGGTTTGTGTGTTAAGACTGATGGCTGGTTCGGTACTGACCCGGTTCGAAACCCGGCAGGAACAATTTATTTTTATTTTGCGATTTTTAACAGTTTTTTAAAAACTAATTATATATTCCCGTATAATAATTGATTATGTATCGTTTAAAATTATTTTGGGCATTTAATTCGCAACGAAAATTTTGACTGACTGTTCGGTTGATAAACGGAGCGGGTTTGGTGAGGTCCAAAGTAAGGTTTCTTATTTGGTAAGTTGAGTTGGGTGCTACTTGAGTGATTGGGGTAGCTTGGAGGGGTACGGCTTGTGAGGCTGGTTGATTGCGTTGGGTGACAGCGAAAATTTGCCCATCTCGTTTTCTCTTAGAAATGGGTTGAGAAGGGGATTCGGTTTGGGTGGAGTTTGAGGTTTCAGTTGATGCTTTATCCTTCTTCTTCTCCTCCTTGAAATCTTTATTCCGTATGCGGTTTTCGGTGAGCTCTGTAGCTAACTCCATGGCTGCTTCCAAAGTTGCAGGATTTGAAATGCTTGAAGGTGTATTTAGTGGTATTTGGGGGAGGGTTGATAACATTTTGATCTTCTTGATTGATTGGGTTGTCGGGATTAGCGGTAAGGGCTTGTTGAACTTGAACTACGATGTTGGGTATTACGGCCGCCATTTGTTGAGCGATTTGGGCAGCCATGCGCTCGCGGGATTTTTCTTGATCTCATTTTCCTACGAGCGAGACTAGAAGACATCTACAAGGAATACGTATCAAGAGTATGAGTTGGACGTTTTAGGGGTCATGTGTCGTAATCACGCATGAGCAAAACCATAAATCACGCATGAACAAAAATCATAACCATGCGTGATTATGGTTTTTCTTCATACGTGATTATGGTTTTTTGTTCATGTGTGATTAAGATTTCGAGTTTTATAACATGCGTAATTTTATATCGTATCATCGCACGTTAAGAAATATTGTATGGATACACTCTTATTGTCTCTTAGGCACCAACTCTTGGCGAGTAAGACTTTTGGGTACATGATGGATCGCTTCCTACCGAGGCATGGTTCGATCCGGAGGACAACCCGGTTTTACCCAGCTGTTACCCCAGCGAGTCTCTCGTGTGAGGGCAGTATGGTTTCCGGGCGAAGGTCAGTCTGCGCGGAGGCCGGGGCCCAATCGAACATCGCGTTCTCAAGGCGGGGCTGACGGGGGATTGTCTGTGACAAGAACCCGGTGACCAATAGGTCCAGTACATAGAAAGTCACCCTTCAAAAAAAAAACCGCTCCCCATAAAACGGCGCAATGAATCAATGAGTAATCCACCAAAGTAAAGACAAGGGAAATATATCTTCTTGTCATCAAGCGAACAACTATGTGAACCGAGGAATCATCCACTCCTTTATAAACAAGGAAGAGACATCTTCTCGTCAACAAGTGGACAACTCAGGTACATGAAGATCGAGGTAAATCAAGATTTCATAAGTTAAAGCTGAAAGGTTAGGACAAGGCTAATTTGTAACATGCAAAGAGAGAAGAAGAGTGTTGTCGCTTTTAGTATAAGAGAAGTCAAGGGATTTCCCATTGAGGAATATAATGGAAATACAGGGACTTGGAAGAAGAGAAAGGAGCCTGCCACCTTTCCTCTCCTGGAAAAGTCACGGGGAAAGGAGAAACCTGTTGGCTTGGCTGGCTATAAATACCAGCTTAAAGGTGCACTACAAGATGCACCATATGCAAGATTCAACCTTAGACTTGTCGACATGTTTTCTCTCGTATCCCCTTTGTAATCTATTTACTTCTCCTTTACCACTTAGACTTGGGTGTTCCAAGGATAAGTTCATCATTATATTAATAATACATACTCATTACCCAACGTAAAATCGTTGTATCAACACATGAGTAGATAAGAATCCACTTGATTAAGCACAATTTGAATAGAAGCGACCTTTAAGCATTTGGCATCACATTCTCCCACCACCAAAACATTCAATTCCTCATGTATCCTTGCTCGTCTACGACTTCACATTCTCCCATGTAATAGTTCTGTCTAATACGTGTGTTGGGTTGGTTCATTACTCTTTATGGCGGTCTAGTTGGTTCCACTTTGCAACGATTATTGTCCGCTTATTGGGTTCTATGGAAACATCATGCATAATGGAAACTCTCATCGATCGTCGAAATTTTAGCGTTGGCAACAAAATTCAGTGTGATCTTGTCGTGGCTTGGATTAGAAGTTTGATTAATTTTCTACAGCTTTTTGTCCCATCACACTTTCGGTAGCAAGGATCTGGGAAAATCATGGAAATAGGCATGTTCACCGACATGTTATGAAAATAGGTATTGACTTTTGCGATTTATAAAATGAGCAAACCAATAAAAAGATAAGTAAGCAGAGCCGACAACTTTTTTTTGCCCAGCCAACCACTTTCAGGCACCATTTTTTCCAACAAAAAAAAATACACTTGAGTCCAAATCTCATATAATTAACTAATAAAAAAATTACAAGAGTACATGGTGCATTAAAACCTTCAAAACAAGAGCTAAAAGACTAAATGGTGCACTAACAATAGCGCTTTCACTTTTACACTTGTAATTTTTTGATCGGTGCACCCCTCCTCTATTGCAGTGTCGTAAAAATGGTGAACCCCTAAGAAAAAATAGTGCCGACGCTTTACACATAATTATTTTATTGGTTATTTGCTGAGACATGAACCCAAGTGTATTTTTTTGTTTGAAAAAAAGGTGTCCGAAAGTGGGAGTTTGAAAAAAAAGGTGCCACGTCTACTTATTTGTCTTTCTTTCATGTTACAAATCTCAAAGGTAAATTCCTATTTTGATAAATATTTGGGTAATGTTACCTATTTCCTTAATTTCCCCAAATATCTTTGTTCGCAAGCTTTAACGGCATGTGTGCAAAAAGTGGAGAGTATAGGTGTAAATTTAGAAAGACATGGATTATAGGTGAAATTTCAAAAAAACAGATTGACGGCTTTTTTTAAAAAAAAAGTAAAAAATTGTAATACATCATGGATACTATTACGTCAAATATACAACCATTGATACATTGCACAATTGATTATATATATAACATTTTTTGATTAAAAAAACAAAATTGTTGATATCTTTCTTGGAATTGCAATAGAATTAGTTTCCACCAAGAAATATCTCAAATTAAAGTAACATTCAGTATATCACAAATAAATACACACATTATTATTTTTTATTAAAAAACTGCCATATAACCAGTATTATTAGAAAAGAAAAAAAAAAGAAAAAAAAAAACAAAACAAACACAAAAAGTGATATTCGAATTATTTCTCTACCCTTTCTCCGAAATTTCCTACGGTGGTGACTTACCGACATGAATGGAGGGAAGCATTTAATCTCAAATCTTTGTATTGTTTTTATTCCATTCTATTTGAGCTCCTTAAAATCACATGTACTTTTATTTTAATTTTAACAGAGTATGAAACTTTTAATAAAACTACTTTTATTTTAATTTTAATTTTAACAGAGAGGATGAAACTTTTAATAAAACACATAATAAGGTGGGTGAAGAGACATATGTATCTTTTTTTAATAGAGGAAGAAACTTTTAGTGAAACACATAATAAGGTCAGTGAAGAGACATGTGCCTCAACCCCTTGCGTTTTTAGGGAAAGCCCATACTTAACCCAAAAGCCGGACAACTGTCTAAGACAAATCATTAGCGGGATCACCTGCCATGTCGGACACGCCAACACAAGGGAGAAAAAAAGGACACTATAAAGCGACGTGCGGCTAATGACGTCCCGCAGATGACCATGTCACAGACCTCCACTATTGAGTAATAACTGTCCATTAGCGGTTAGCATTTAAGAAAAAAACAAGGGGCCGCATTTGCTTATTTGTCTCTTTTATTGGTTTTTCTTTTAATATTTTATAAATCTTAAAGTCAATGTCTATTTTAATAAATATGTTCGTAAATAGTAAAGTTACCTATTTGTGTAATTTTCCCCAAATGTCTTTACACGCTAGCTTTGACTCATTGTCATAGGCCCCTCCCCTTTTGACATTTAACTCTTCTTCCACCAACCACCATTTAAGACTTTTGCGATAATAATTTAAACTTGCGCCGAAAGGCTTAAACGATCCCACTCGTAGCTAACACGTTTACGTAAGTTTCACCAACCATTATATATATATAAGCACACTTCCTTCAAAACATTTGTATGATAAAAATTCAGTCCAGTTAGAGTCAGTTGTCTTCAATATTCTCACTAGTCTCTCCAGTCAGTCATCTTCAATCTTCGCACCGGTTATCTGAGGTTTGTAAACACACCCATAAAGTTACTTTGCTCTATAAATCGATTTTGCCACCAAACGTAGTCATACATATTTAGGTACATATCAGAAACACAAAGTGTAAACAAGTCGAGAGGCTCGAGAGCTACTCGTTATCCGCTCGGTTAAAGGCTTGAACGAGCCGAGCTTTAACGAGCCCGAGCCTGTAATAGAGCTCGTTTAGTTATCGAGCCCGAGCCTGAAATACAAAGCTCGTTTAGGCTCGCGAGCCTAAACGAGCCAAAACAAAATTTTACTTTTTTTTTATATATATATTAAAATAATAATGATGATAACATTGGCGAGCTGAGCTCAAGTCGAGCTTTGGCTCGTTTAAGCGACATTGAAGCAACCTCAAGCCGAGTTTTTAGCTTGTTTGAGGTTGTTCTCAAAATAGCTCGAACTTTGGGTTTACTTGCGAGCCGAGCTTGAGCTCAAATAAGTAGGCTCCAACCGAGCCAAGCTCGAGCTGAGCTTCATAAAAACATGACGAGCCGAGCTCGAGCCTAGTCGGGATCGGACTCGGCTCGGCTCGTTTACACCCCTAATACATAGTCAAACACGAACATAGAGTTTGTAGTTTTATTGTTAAGCTTACATCTCTATTACGACTTTCTTTTCTAAGATTTTGAATTGAATTTTACCCTTTTTTGTTCCAGATTTATATCATATTTAGATCAAGACCATGCCTTCCATTGAAGATGTGAAGCACTTGAAAATTCCGCTCCAAGACATTTCATCGGCAACAAATGGATTTGCAAAAGAGAATCTCATTGGAGAAGGTGGTTTTGGGCCTGTATACAAAGGCATAACCCAAAAACAAGGCTCCATCGCGGTGAAGCGGTTGGTTTATAGGCAAAAGCAAGGACAAGGTGACCACGAATTTAAGACAGAGATAGCTTCGCTTTCAAAATATAAACATGAAAATATTGTCTCTCTTCGTGGTTTCTGTGATGAAGATGGCGAGAAGATTCTTGTTTATAGGTATGAAAGCAACGGGAGTCTTAACAAGCATTTAAACAACGAAAATCTAACCTGGATCCAACGTCTATGGATTTGCCTAGATGCTGCGCGTGGGTTACAATACCTTCACGATAACGTTGGGTCTCAACTTGGTATTTTCCACCGCGATGTGAAAAGCCCCAACATCCTTTTGGATGAGAACTGGAAGGCAAAAATTTCAGATTTTGGGTTGTCAAGAGCACGCCCTGCCAATATGCAGGGTAGCTTTCTTTTCTCCACTCCTTGTGGCACAGAAGGATATATTGATCCAGACTATCGTAGCACCGGTCATCTCACCGAAAAATCAGACGTCTACTCTTTTGGGGTCGTTCTGTGGGAAGTTTTATGTGGAAGGCTCGCATATGTTCCATCATACAATGATGACCGTCGATACTTAAGTCTTTTGGTGGAAAAACATTACATAAGGGGAATATTAGACAAGATCATTCCTTCCTATCTACACAAGCAGATGAACACAGATTCGTTACACATGTTTTCAAAGATTGCCTATCAATGTTTGAAGAACAGAGAAGAACGTCCAACAATGAAGGAAGTCGTGGATCATTTACAAGAAGCTATTGATCATCAACAAGTAAGTTGTTGCAGTTTTCATAAGCTTAATTTTACATAGTTTATCGAATTTTGACCTTTGATTAAATATATGTCGTTTGATTGGAGCTTAACTTTCTTAGACCAAAAAGTTTCACTTTTGTTGATTCCTGGAACACTGTCCCCAGATTCGATCTTGTCACTAATTAATTTATTTGGAAAATTGGATTTAAATAATCCCAACTATCCGTCATTGGCCGATAACAGTCACAACTTAAAAAATAACCACTGGCAGTCCCAACTATAAACATATTGGCCTCCAATGGACCCTGACTAACAGAACCCTTACGCTGTTTGTCTTTGGTTGCCGGAAAAACGTTTTTGGCCGGAAAACTCAACATTTTCATCCCAAACCTCTTTGTAACCTTACGAACCTTTAGTAACCTTTTTCTAGTAAAGCCCCAATTATTAAAGTCGCCGGAAAACTCCTTTTTTCACCGGAATACTTCTCTTTGGCCGGAAGTCTCAACTTTTTGGCCGGAAAACTTAACATCTTCGTTCCAAACCTCTTTGTAACCTTAGATCGGACCTTAAGAAACCTCTTTCTGGCTAAAAACGGTTTTCCGGTGACCGGAGACTAACGCCGTTAGAGTTCTATTAGTCAGGGTCCATTGGTGGCTAATATGTCAATAGTTGGAACTGCCAATGGTTATTTTTTAAGTTGGGACTGTTGGCGGCCAATGACGAATAGTTGGGATTGTTAAAATCCAATATTCCTATTTATTTATTTTAACTGCAAAGTCATACATCCACAAAATCTACTCTTAAATATTATAGCATGTCTACTACGAGACTAGAATCTATATCACTTGGATTAGCACTTGATCACGACACTCCTTGATGGGTTGGTTTCGGTACAAACCATATTTATCCTACAAACCGTAGGAACAGATCCTAGCACTTAAAAAAAGTTAAATTAGCACATACCAAAACAATACATACATAAAAGTAGCACTTTTAAATTATATTAGCACATGAAAATCAATCATGATAATTGATTTTAGCACATATGTGAATGATTTTAGCACTTTTTTTAATCGACACATTGAAAACAAAAGAAAGATTCAAATAAAGAATTAATTGCTTGTTAGCATAATTATAAGGAATTCAATATAATTGATATTATTTAAGTTATTATTTTATTATTTCTCTATAATTGATTGGATGCCAGGTGACACTTTTTAAATTGTTCTTACAGTTTGTATGCGAAATGTGGTTTGTATTTGATCATACTCCACTCCTTGATACCACTAATCTATAATATTACTTATACTTTTAACCCTAAAGTCCTTTAGGTAGAAAAAGTAATTGGGTGTTTTATACTAGGTGGTTGTTTGATTGTTGTTTTTCAGGAGGTAAAGAAGCCGGTGGAAGAAGCGAAACCGACCGTTGCAGACGAGAAAAAGGGAGAGATTGTTCTGAGCACATTCATGCATTGTGAAAACTGTGCTAGAGAAGTCAGGCAATGCCTTAAAGGCTTTGAGGGTTTGTACATTTACTTTTGTAGTTTCTTGATAGGAAATTTTGGTATAGTTAATAATTAAGTTGTTTTGAAAAAAAAAATAGGTGTTGAAGATGTTTTTACCGACTGTGAGACTCATAAGGTCGTGGTGAGGGGGGAAAAAGCCGATCCGATTAAAATTCTCCAAAGAGTTAAAAAGAAAAGCCATCGAAAAGTTGAGCTTGTATCACCGGTCTCAATACCAGTGGCAGAGGATTTGAAGGAACTGGAGCTAGAAGAATCTTCTAAATCGGAAGTTAAGAAAAATGAGGTTGTCATAATTAATTCTTATTAATTTTTATATTCAAGTAATTTAATTATCTATTTATATTTTTCCCCGGCTGCTAAGAGAAATGTTTTGAAAACTTGAGCTGGTTAGACCGGGAACCAGGGGTCTGGCCGGCCTGGTTCACCCTAATAGACCCATTTGAGTTTTAATAAAAATGTGTGATGTTAAAGATTGTTGTTTTTCATGAGGTAAAGAATCTGGAGGAGGGAGAGAAAGCGGTGGAAGAACCAAAACCAGCCGTCGGAGACGAGAAAATGGTAAAGGGGTCAAAAGACCAGCTACCACCTTCCTCGCAGCATGAGATTGTTTTGAATGTATACATGGATTGCGAAGGTTGTGCTAGAAAAGTCCGGCATTGCCTTAAAGGCTTTGAGGGTTTGTCCTCCTTTCTAAATTTTAGTTTTATATATGAAGTTTCTTTATTGTTCTTATTTTTGGTATAATTAATAATTAAGTTTTTTTTTTTTTATAAAAAAATAGGCGTTGAAGGCGTTACGACGGATTGTAAGACACAAAAGGTTATAGTAAAGGGAAGAAAAGCAGATCCGTTGAAGGTTCTAGAAAGAGTCCAAAAGATATGCAGCCAAAAAGTTGAACTTATACCGCAGGTCCAAAAACCGTTGAGGGATGAGCCAAAGAAGCTGAAGCAAGAAAAACCTCGAAAACAGGTTTTTATTATGATTAATAATGCATGTGTATATGTTAATATTAGAAAGTTATGATGTTCTAATTTTGGATTTTTGTGGGCATCATTATAGGGATGGAAGTCTTGGTTCTAAAAAATTAGAAGTAGTTGGGGGATTACTTGCACGACAACAGGCAAAAAAGTTGTAATCGCTAAGCACGCTAGATATGGAGTTCTCTTATCCACATTAATGCGCCCATAATGTGTTGATGATATTTAGTCTTAAAAGGGTATATATACAAATTTGTCACTTTAGATTTTCAAAAGATATAGATAAATCAATGATGTATGGGTTGTATATGCATAAAGAAATAGACTTGCATGCATAGTTAGGGATCGAAAAGCTGAAGTATTATAAATTGAAGCTTTTATCTTTCAGTGGAAGTACATATTGCTTGACAGTGGTGTTATCAAACCCAACCCGTTTTTCAAAGGACTTGGCGCTCAAACCTACTCAATATTTTGGGAAGAAAAGGAACCCAGAGAGGTGGATGAGATGGTTAGCCAGCAGTGGATGTCTAACCGGTTGTGATGGCCAAAAGGGATAATGCACCGCTCATAGAATTTCCACCTGTAAAAAAAGTGGGGCAAACTTGTTTTACTACTGCTACTTTTACTACCGCTACTGCTGTTGTGAGATTTGTACTTTGTGTTAATAAATCTTGCATGTAACGTCATTTGACCCTAACCCAATTAAATATTTTCGTTAAACAACACTTATCTTTGTGCATTGACTAAATTACCCTTGTTAAAGTAAAATAAAAATACATCTAAATTATAAACAAATCTCTCTCTCTCACTCTCTTTCTCTCACTCTCTTTCTCTCACTAACCCTACTATCTCATCATCCCTCCATCGTTTGAAGACCATCAACATCAATCAAAGACCACCATTGTCAATCAAGAAACCACTAACCACCATTCTTCTCGCCACCATTCAACGTACGGGTGATCCACCACCAACTAGTGGCCGCTCCACAAGCTCTCAATCTCTCACCATTCAGAACCAGTTTAAAACTAAACACTTATTCAAACTTTAAAATCAAAACGAACACAAGATCATTCTTGAATAAAACAAACCACATATCGTTCTTGCCACCAATCCCATATTTAAACTTCAAAGTCCAACCCACTAAAAACAAATTCCATGATGATGAGATCGACTTGCAAACCGAACTCCTAAACAAAACAGGATCGTTCTTGCCCCCTAATTTGACTAGTCGCATTGTAGTGCCTAATCCACCTATGTATGATTAATTGAGATCAAAGTTGTGGTTTTGACAGGGATTGAAGGTTATGGGTTTGTAAACAAGAGGATTTTGGAGGGGAATTTGAGGGGTGTGGGGGCGAAGGGGAGGTGGTTGCGATGGTGGAGCTGATGCTGGTGGATTGGTGGTTGGTTGCATAGAAGAGGTGGTTTTGGTGGTGATGTTGATGGAACTAGATTTGTAACAACCAGATCTTGGTCGGATGTTGGAGGCGTGGTGGTGATAGGGTGGGATGGTAGAAATCAACAAAAATTAATAAACCAATCAGACCAATTAAAAAAAAACTTTTTTCAAAGTTAACTTCACGAGAGCAGCCCCAAGTAATGATGGGGAAACCTGAACCAACACCAAACACAACAACCTACATTAAAAGGAATTTACACCTATTAGACCATATAATGAACTATTTTTGTACCACAAGAATCCAAGAGCCTTTATATCCTCTATGATTTCTTAAAATTTTATGGCTTTGTTCGAGAAAATATTCTCGTTTCTTACTTTCCCAATCTCCCAACACACAATCATCACAATGCCTTGGAAAGCTTCCTTTTCTCAACCCCAATTCTCAGAACTTGTATATCTCCAACAAATATTTAAAGGGAAAAACGAAAAAAAGAGGCACCCAACACCAACCACTAACAAACTGCCATACCATTGTATATACCGAATGAGTTGTGAACACGTGTTGTACCAACTCGGTGTAGGAGTCATATGAAGCAATTTCTAGGCTTGAAACAAATGTTCCTTCTCTTTATGACATCAAAGGTAGGGATCTAATTTAACTCCAACCTCCATGCGAAGATGTTGCATTTGTTCCTGACCCAGTTATGCCAATCCATTACAAAGCGATTACTAACATCCATATTTGAATAAAACAATCTATTGGAGGAATCCTCAGAGAGTTCACCTGTAAGTTTTCCCAACCAAGACCAAGAATCCTTGCTTCCATCGACTCACCGAGCCAACTATCCTGTTGGATCTGAGTGTGTGTTTTGTGTGTTTTTCTTTGTAAAACAATTAATCAAATTGGAAATTCAATCAAATAGTAACATTTAAACACATCAAACAATCACAAATGAACAGTGAATGATTGGAAATGATTCGTTATTGAATTCAGTTGATGTAATACAATCATACATGAACATAGTACTCCCCATCACCAAGTGAACACACTCTCACTAGGTTCTTATGCACTCGGCTCTTAGTGTTAACTAATTACAAATACAATCAAACTATATATATAGGAGGTGTAAACTGCTCGTGATGTCATCATGAAAGCGACATTCAACAGCTTCATTAAATGATGTAACTTACAGCAGTT
Organism: Scalesia atractyloides; assembly: GCA_947069175.1. Classification (NCBI taxonomy): domain Eukaryota; kingdom Viridiplantae; phylum Streptophyta; class Magnoliopsida; order Asterales; family Asteraceae; genus Scalesia; species Scalesia atractyloides. The sequence continues at coordinate 92,631,046 of CAMTDV010000030.1, forward strand.
GCGAGAAGTGTTGGATTGTTACACTATTTCATTGAACTGTTGTTTCTTCAGAGAAATAGAGTAAACTACTGGACTCACAGAACTAGTAGTTGCAACCTAGTACTTCTGGAAATCTAGAACTTATGCCTTTAACTTGTTGACTTGTCTTTGGGTCTTCATCCTTTGACTTTGGTTGACTTGACTGTTGAATTGTTGATGAGCACTTTGGTAATCAGCACTCGTTCTCTTCATTCTTTGTAGATAGTAGTTTAATGCAACACGAGTTGGGTAGCTGGTTTGTGAAGCTTTCAAGGGAGAGAAATTGATGGACTTGGAGATTGTATTTTAACTTATTCAGGCAAAAATGATGGATCCTTTGAGTTTTGGCTTTTATCATCAGCAAATCTTTACATAACCTAACAATCTCCCCCAAGATCTGCTGATGTCAAAACACACTTATTTAAGCTTGTAATTTATTCTTTTATTTTGTTGATGATTAAGTCCTTTGAAAGGATTTGTTGAAGCTGTGGGCAAGGACAATTCCTTTATCTTCATCATAGTCAACCATCTTCGACTTTACAGAGAAAAAGTTCTCTATCTTCACACCTTTTAATTCTTAGGTTAGGGAAGATAATAAACTACTACCCTTTGGATCTAAATACCGGCATGCACTCCTTTCTTCGGAGAGGTGTGGGATTATTAAACATCATCCTTTAGAGATTCCTCCAAAGCTATTGTGTATGCCCCAACCTTTTGGTCTTTATCAGTTCTAAACACATGTGTTGTGTCTGGGATACAAGTCACAAGTAATTTCTTCTCTTTTTCATCAAGATCCACAATCCAATTAGCATAGCCATGCTTTGCTTTTAAATTGTTCAAGTAATTCTCCATGATTCTTAGATTGTAAGTGAAGATTTCCAGGGGCTTGAAAGGAACTACAACAAACTCCTTTTTCTCTGTGTCTCCTAGTTTGGCATAGGTGGGAATTTTTCTGGATTCTTTTTCTTGCATCCATAGTCCATGAATTTCTTTGTCATAGTTGTGTCATTCTACCTTATTATTGAGCTCTTTGCAGCCGATTCAACCAGTATAAGCTCCTGCTTCATTTTGAAGATCTTTGCAGCCTCTTCTGGTGTTGGCTTTCTTTTACTGTCAAGCTTCTAGTTTGGAGGTGTGACATTCATTGTTGGGTCTACAAGCATTTTCTTCACTCTGGCTACTTTCCTCAATAATTTTTGTGCATCCCAATTTTGGAATACATAAAAATTCTTCATTGGATAGGAAACATTTGTTTAAGCTATTCAATGCTTTCTTGCATAGAACCATTGGCTGCTGATTGTGGCTTGAATGGAGCAATCTTGGAGAGTTCTTATGATATTTGAAACATGTGTTGTTCATAGTTTCTGATCTTTTATATCCTCCTATCCATGATGTACTGAGCCTTCTTGTATGTCATCTTCACTTGATTTTGTGTGAACTCATTGATAGCTTCCTCTTCCATCTTCTTAGTGTTCTCTTCATAATTAAGCATTTCATCTATTATCTGAAGAGGTAATTGTTGGAGTGAGGCAATGAATCTTGGGGAAGGAGGAGGCACTTCATTAAATGGAGGCACTTTGACTAAAGGGTGTTTTTTTTTGCCAAAGGAGGTGATCGGCTAAAACAGATAGTTTGGACGAGAAAGTGATGAAGCAAGCAGGTTTGATTTAAGAAGGTATTACCATAATTATTAAAGGCGCTAGGTGCACTCAAGGCGCAAGGTCTCGCCTGAGGCCTGGGCGCAAGGCGCAAAAAAGTGAGGGCCCGAGAAAAATAATGCACACAATGAAATAAATTAAAAAAATATTTTATGTATTAGAAATTTATTATTATTCTTCATATAAAGTTAACAAAATCTATTATATAACATTTAATATCATCTATTTATAGTACCAAAAGTTCTAAAACATTAGTGTAGAAAAGTATTTTTTTCTTAGATAAGTAGAAATCTGGTTGGAATCTTACCGAAAATTAGAGAATTTGGCCGTAAACTCTCCGGAATCTAGGAACCTTGCCGAAATCAATGCCTGAACCATCACCTAGAGAATTAACGCGCAATATCCTTGACTTAAAGCGCAATTGCCTCGCCTAGCTTGGAAAATGGGCTTAGGCGCAAGAGTTGATGGCTTTTAACAACTATGGGTATTACAATCGCAAGTTTGAAGGTGGTAGGAGTTCGCTCGAAAGAAAAATCAAGGGAGTTGGTGGTTTCAGGCATCAGAAAAAGGTGTTTTTTGGGTGGTGTTATTCACATCCGAGAAGAAGGTTAGTTGAGTAGGTTATCAAGAATGTGTTCTTGATGAATTAAAGAAGCTTAAGTAGGTTAAGAAGGTTAAATAGGTAAATAAGGTTAAGTAGGTAAAGAAGGTAAAAAAGACCGTTCCTTGGAAAGAAGGTTGCCGTGTTTGTTTCTTGGAAGAAGGTAGTAGGTAATTAAGAACTCGTTTCTTGAAAGAAGATGAAAGACAGTCAAGAGCCAGACCTTGAAGGAAGAATGAAAGTAGTCAAAAGCCAGTTCTTGAGGAAATAAAGAAAGAAAGTACTAAAGCACGAAGAACGAGTAAGAAGCAAGAATGATCAAGACCCATATGGTTCGACCGAGAAACAAGCAAGAGAAGCACGAGGAGATTGAATGTTTAAATCCTAAAACAAAGTTGAACAATGTCGAAGGGGTTAAAGTGAAAAACTGATTTAATTAGTTTTAATTAAATTGTTTGATTTATCTAGTAGGAGTAAGATTAGTTTTTATGTTTATGTAATTATTTTAATGTGTAGAAGATAGGAGTATGATTTTGAGTAGGTTTAGGATGTTATTTATTATAAATAGATGATTAGGGAAGAACCAAGTTTTTAATAAACAAGAAAGAGTCGATCTTGGTTGTGATCAAATTTTGTGTTCATGTTCTTGGGCCTGATTGTCAACTACCAATTGCGAAAAGCAGGTTTCTCTTAACTCTAGTTACAAGGATGTCCAATCTCAGATTGGGAGTTCTAATCACTTTAACATTCATGTTAGTATAAATTTAAGAACATGTTTAAAAGGTGTATGATTTAACTATTAAAAAAGTGAAATTCAGCTATTGTTATCCAAGCAATCGGTTCTATGGAAACACTCCCATCCACCGTCGAACTTTTAGCATAAATCACAACTAAATTCAACGTGATCATGTCGTGGATTAGCAATTCATTTAATTTTCTAGTTTTACGTCCCGTCACACTTTCGGTAGCAAATTAGATCTTTGCTCAGTAGCTTTCACTCATTGTCATAGGCCCCTTCAAACATTTACTTAATTCGTCTTCCACCACAATTTCTAGCCATCATTTAAGACTTTTGCGATAATAATTTAAACTTGCGCCCTAAGGCTTAAACGATCGATCCCACTTGTAGCTAACACGTTTATGTAAGCTTCATCAACCAAATATAATAAATACAACCACAAATGTCTTTTTCTTTTCGGTAAATGTAGCACCCACTATATATACATACACGTACACTTGTCTAGTTACAATCAGTTGTCTTCAATATTCTCACTAGTCTCTCCAGTCAATCATCTTCAATCTTGGCACCCGTTAATCCGCACTTGCAGATATGAACACGACTTCCGTTGAAGATATGAAGCACTTGCAGATTCCTCACCATGATATATCATTGGCAACTAATGGATTTGCAAAAGAGAATCTCATTGGAGAAGGTGGATTTGGGCCTGTATACAAAGGCTTATCCCAAAAATACGGCCACATAGCGGTGAAGCGGTTGGTTCATAGCCAAAGGCAAGTGCAAGGAGACCACGAGTTTAAGACAGAGATTGCATTGCTTTCAAAATATAAACATGAGAACATTGTATCTCTTCTCGGGTTCTGTGATGAAGAAGGCGAGAGGATACTTGTTTATAAATATGAAAGCAATGGGAGTCTGGACACACATTTAAACAGCAAAGATCTTACCTGGTTCCATCGACTGCAGATATGCCCAGATGCTGCTTGTGGCTTAAAGTACCTTCACAATGATGTTGGACTTCAACATAGAATTCTCCACCGCGATGTCAAAAGCTCAAACTGGAAACCCAAAATCTCCAATTTTGGTTTGGCATGAGAAGGTCCTGCGAATATGAAATCTACCTTTGTATATACTAATCCTTGTGGCACGCCTGGATATGTTGATCCAGACTACATTATTCATGGTTATCTCACCCAAAATCTGATGTCTACTCTTTTGGGGTCGTATTGTGGGAAGTTATGTGTGGAAGGCTCGCACATGTTAAGGACAAGGATGAGAGTGTAGTTCTTTCTCAATTGGTCCAAAGACATTACATAAATGGAACCATTAGATAAAATCATTCCGTCCTACTTACAGAAACAGATAAACTCGGCTTCATTAAATACGTTTTCAAACATTGCGTATCAATGTTTAAAGAACGTAGAAGAACGCCCAACAATGAAGCAGGTCATGGAACAGTTACAAGAAGCTCTTCATAATCAACCAGTAAGTTTTGCAAAAGGTTTTTACATATTTTATTGAATTTTGGCCATACAGCCCTTGGGTAATTACCTTTTTTCGGACTTTCTGATCTACCAATTATTGTACTTTTAACGGGTATTTATTTAGGCCCTTGGGTAACCCCCCCCCCCCCCCCCCCCCTTGAGAGAAAAAGTATCAGTCCCACACGGACCTAACCTATAAGTATGTGAGAAAAGCTGTATTCAGTAATTAGGGGGGTGTATTTAGTATCACCATTTGTTTAAGTTTGTTTTGGTGAAAAAGAATATATATATTTTTAGTGGGTTTTTGTAAAAAATGTGTTTGGTCTTGTTTGATTGTGTTTTTTTAGGAAGCAAAGAAGCCGAATGGAAAGAAAGTGAAGAAAAAAGCAAAACCGGCTATTGGAGGTGAGAAGGCGGCGGAAGGATATTTTCCGCCACCACCTCCCCAGCCGCAAGAGTTGGTGTTTTTAGTATACATGCACTGTGACGAGTGTGCTAGAAGAGTTGTCTTTTTAGTTTCTTGATTGAATTTTTTTGGTTTAACAATTAATTAAGTCGTGTTGAAAAATAGGCGTTGAAGGCGTTGAAACTGATTGCGAGAATCATAAGGTCGTAGCGAAGTGAGAAAAGGCAGATCCGCTGAAGGTTAAAGAAAGAATCCATAAGGAGACCCATCGAAAAGTTGAACTTCTATCACCGGCTCCAAAACTGTTAAGAGGAGAAGGCCAAAAAGTTGGAGCAAGAAAAACTTTCTAAACGGGAAGATAAGAACGATGAGGTTGTTATTAATTCTTTTTTTATCTACTTAAATAGTTTAATCATCATATATTTTCTACAATATCCCCACCTACCCAATCATAGTACGCAATAGCAAATGGTGCACTACTAGACCCACTAGGCGTCACAGTGGTTGGACTATAAAGATTCATAGTAGTAAATACTTGCCTGAGGCGGTTTTACAGATTTAGGTGCTTCGTACAAGTCAGAAAATATATGTCCCTTACCATCGTATTTGGATATTACAACTATATTGCAATTAATAACATGACGCCATTTTTTTCTTGTATTTTTTTCATTTGTATGCCACAGTAAAGCAAGAATCAACCTATTGTATTTTTATATTTGAACAGATTAGATACAAAAGAACATCGTCTAAATTTTACCAGACGATCATTCGCATCTATATATAACTAGGAATCTTTACAAATTTTGTGCCCCTGAAAAACATGTGCCTGGCCGGGCGCCCGCATTGCCCCTTCTTAAAGCCTCTCCTGGTTAGCCATGCACCCATTGAGTTTCGTTATTATCTGCTGTACGTGATAATGAGTTTCTTTGATGTGGCTTTTGGTATTAATGAGTTGTTTTATGATAGTTTTAGTAAAATAAATTTAGCTTTAATCTTTACGTGGGTTTTGATGAAAGTGTGTTTTTTTCTAAGAGAGTCTTGTTCGGGGGCGTAGCTACATACTGAACCCGTACCAAAAGAAATTTTGGTGTTATATATAGGTATATTTTGACATTAGAAATTTCTCCATGGAATCCATAGAATCCCTTAAACCAAACCCTGGAAAATTTCCGAACCCGTAGAAAATTTTTTTTTTGGCTACGCCCCTGGTCTTGTTTAATTGTTGTTTTTTATCAGGAACGAAACAAGCCGAGCGAGGGAAAGAAAGTGGAGAAAGAAGCAAAACCGGCCACTGGAGATGAGGAAAAGCGAGACGAGTCAAAAGACCCGCCACTACCTACCCCGCCGCAAGAATTTGTTTTTAAAGTATTCATGCATTGTGAAGATTGCGCCAGAAGAGTCAAGCGATGCCTTAAAGGCGTCGAGGGTGTGTGCACTTTTTTTTCTAAATTCTTGATTGATTTTTCTTTTTGTTGGTATGATTAATAATTAAGTTGTTTTAACAATAGGGGTTGAAGATGTTGTAACGGATTGTGAGACTCATAAGGTGGTAGTGAAGGGAGAAAAAGTACACCCGTTAAGGGTTATAGAAAGAATCCATAAGGAAAACCAGCGAAAAGTTGAGTTTCTATCTCCTGTCTCGAAAGTGCCAGCAGAGAAGCCAAAGAAGCCGAATAAAAAACTCCAGCGGAACACTAAAGGCTTTGAGGGTATGTACACTTTTTTTTCTTTTTTTCACGGAAACGACGAATATATATATATATATATCGGCCGGCAAGAAGCTAAAAGAAAATTTCAGTACAGTAGAAATGTCAATTTTTTTCCAGTTAATCCATTCTAGCGTAGTTGCTTTTGCACTATGTTTTACCCAAAGAAAAGTATCCTCTTTTACGGACTCTTATCTTTTGAACCGGATCATGATTTCGTTGAATTCCTTGTCGTTTCTTGAAATCCACAGCTACCAAAGACACCCAAGAGCCACCATATGGGCCACCTTCTTCCACTTTCTGGAATCCACTTCTTTTGTAGTTTCTTGATTGACTTTTGGTGTAACTAATGGTTTTAAAAAAATAGGCGTTCTATGGGAATGTGAAGCACAAAAGGTCGTACTGAAAGGAACGAAAGAAGATCCACTTAAGGTTTCAAAAATAGACTTGAAGAAAAGTCATCAGAAAATTGAGCTTCCATCGTCAATCCAAAAATCCCCGGCAGAGGAGCCCAAGAAGCCGAAGCAAGAAGAACCTTACGAGGAGGAGGAGAACACCAAGAAGCCGAAGCAAGAAGAACCTTACGAGGAGGAGGAGAACAGAGATGACGCTACAAGCCAATATATATTTATATTTATATATTTATTATTATGTGTTTGGATCTTGTAAATCATCCGAAGGATAGGCAATAAGATTAGCATTTTTAAGATTACGGTGATATTTTTGTAATTACGAGGTTTACACAATTAAAGAAACAGACAGAAAGATATTATGATATTTTTTCACTTAAACTCCGAGGTTTACACAATTAAAGAAACAGACAGAGAAAGGGTATTATGATCTTTTTTCACTTAAACTCCGTTTTCTCATGATTTTCAAATGGCTATAACCTTTTCTTTAGTTAATATTTTATATAAAAAAATTACAACGTATTAACGAGCATTTCATTCTCTTTAATTCAAGCATTCTATTGCAATAGTTTTCTTAAAATTTTTACATGATTTTGAATACTTATTACGTGATTATGAAGGATAGGCAATAAGATTAGATTTTTAAGATTACGGTGACATTTTTGTAATTACGAGGTTTACACAATTAAAGAAGCAGACAGAGAAAGTGTATTATGATCTTTTTTCACTTAAACTCCGAAGTTTACACAATTAAAGAAACAGACAGAGAAAGGGCATTATGATCTTTTTTCACTTAAACTCCGTTTTCTCTTGATTTTCAAATGGCTATAACCTTTTCTTTAGTTAATATTTTATGTAAAAAAATTACAACGTATTAACGAGCATTTCATTCTCTTTAATTCGAGCATTCTATTGCAATAGTTTTCTTAAATTTTTTACATGATTTTGAATACTCATTACGTGATTATGAATGCCCAGCACATGAGTATGTGATTTTGAATACTCATTACGTGATTTCATTATAGATTGATGTATAAGAGTACTACGTAGAGGGATTAGTGTAACTGTAATTTGTAAGTCGTGTGTGTTTTGTTGGCCCTAGAGATTTGCTAATGGCCGTTTTTATGAAAGTTGTTAATAAAAACGCGATTTCCATATAGTATATGAAACCACACTAAGTGATTACGTAACAATAGTTGACTATGTATTATTACGTGATTTTGAATATCTGTTTTGTGATTACGAGATTTCATTATAGTATCTTATGTGAAACCACATTGAGTAATTACGTAAAAAAACATGTATTACACCCATCGTTTATTATAATAAACTATGCTTATACTATTGTATTATGTTATAATACGACATGTAACGACAAATACATCAAGTAATGATACCGTACGACGCGTATCCATACAACACGAGACGTTAGAGTACAAGTGGATTCCAAACAAAATTACATGTAATCATGGAATATGAGACCACACGGAACCGAACGTCACGGATACGGCGCTTATAGAACATATACTTTATAAAATGACACGTAATGATAAAATACGTCAAAATACGGCCCGTGTAAGCACCGAATAGGCAAAACCTAAAATTATGAAATTTTGACTTTACCCCTATACGCATTGTATTGGTCAGAACTTGGTCGTATAGTACCATTATAGGACTCGTATAAACCTATACGATCCGTATAGACCTCCTGAATTCTAAAAAAAACAAGGGATTAATTGATAAATCAAGGGGTCTATAAAGGTCATATAGGCCCCCTGATTTATCAAATAACCCTTTTTAGATGAGAAAAAACTTCAAATACAACAACCATAATACTTCAAAAGCAACATACAAACAAAAAAAAATAACTTCAAATTAACACCTAATTACACAAAACTAAACGCTTACAAATTTCCAATCCGCAATGACCCTTCGGGATGATCCGGTGGTGTCGTTGTGATACCGATGGTGGATTGACGGTTATGAACCTACAGTCACCACCCCTCTCCTTCATGCTCGGCCACTCTCACGCATGACTTCGTGATATGCCCAACGACATATGAGTCGATGACATATAAATAGAGAGATGCAGACGAAAAGAGCTTACCTGAATTCTCGTCGGAACACCGATTCAAGTCTCTGACGTTGCAGTTGTTCAAGATCAACTTAAAGTTTCCCATTCTGTCTCTAGATTGTGCGATGAGAGACACATGTACCCTCACCGGAACCCTAGAACCCACAGCAGTCACGGTCGCCGTCAACTACCACCGTTGTTTGTTGTGTCAAAAACCACCAGACCATCACCACCGGTTTAACTCAAGGGTGGCCGGCCGGAGACCACAGCCAGTTCCTCCACCGCTCTCTCAAATATATGTCTCTCTCTTACTCTGTGTTGATATTTGATACCGTAAAAGATTATGGGATTGGAAGCGGTGGAGGTTAAGGAGACACCCACGTGTCCTGTGTTAAATATCTGAAATGCCCTCTTATCATTGTTCATTCACTTTGCCTCATATTTAAATAAATTTAAATTTAAATAAATTAAATTAAATTATTAAATTAAACGTATTTTAATACTTAACTAATTAAATTTGATATTACTCTTTTACTTATATTATATATATTTTTTAAATACATTTCAATAACTTAAGTAATTAAATTTTAAAAAAAAGTTGGTGACATAGAAAATGTTAAGATATGTAAGGGTGAAGTTAGTGGTTAAACACTTGAAAGTGACAAACTTGAAATCAACCAATCAGAGGCTGCCACGTCATTCTACCTAAAGTGTTTAAACTTTGCTGAAAAATGTTGGCAATGATTAGACATTTGGTGAATTTGTAAACTTTTTTTAAAAATTATGTGTTAAAATAAAACAACTAAAATATCAAAATTAACTGCAAAAAACCATTACATTTAAATCTAACTTAAAAAAAACATAAAAATTCAAAGAAATTTACTTTGTCCCACATTGGTGTGGGAACAAAATAAGGAGATTTTTATAAGATAAAATCCTTAACACTCCATTGAATTGTTTGTGCCATGTTTTTACCACAAGTCATACCTACGTGCAGGGGAGTGCAAACCAACCGAAATTTGGCTAGGCTCGTGCATGCCTGCCCGCCCGTCCTGCGGAATATGGGTTTTGAAAAATGCTTTTTTTTATTTTAAATCATAAACAACAACAGCAATCACCTTCACCGAATCGGCAAAGGTTTGCCGCACACTAGAGTTTGCCGGGCGGCAAAACCCAACGGCGACGGTGTTACCGTGCGGTAAACCGTTTTGTCGACTGGGTTTGCCGTCCACTCCCTTCAGCCTAAGGATATTTGTATGATATTGTAGTTTTTAAGAACTCTTAAAGATTTGTAAAAATATGATTTGAAACCAGGTGTCCTTTCATCAGTCCAATTAAAATAATCCAAAACGCGTTTTACTTCTTTCAAAATGTATCCTTCCGGACACTTCCTTCTGTTGGAAATATTAATGAGGAACATACAAGTTGGTATGTTTCCTCCATCCCACATTGGTGGGGGTAGTGAAATTTGGGTGCCTTATAAGGGATTGCCCCTTATGGGCCATCAAAGTGTTAAGTGGGTTGAGAAGTGGGTGAAGCCCACACGCGAGCTCACGAATGGGCGCGTTTGAGGCGCGAATGGGCGCGTTTGAGGCGCACTTCGCACGTGAGCTGAGGAGCTTTTATTTTTAGCTAGGGTCCAGTTCAGGAGGGTCAGGCCTGTCGATCGGATGAGATAAAGATTGAGATAGAGATGAATTCGAAACAGTTGGGGGTTATCTCTAGGAGTTCGAATTCGTGTGGGATAGATCTAGGAATTCGAATTCGAATCTGCTGGATAATGGTTATCCCATTCCCCGTTTTTCTCATTCTCTGTTGAGATTCCAACCTATAAATAAAAGCCTCTTGCTACCCATTCTACACACCTAATTTCGCAGCCTGTCATCTCTATGCTTCTGTTTCTTCTCCAGCTTCTGTGTTTTCTGGTTTCCATTGCTGTTGGAATACCAGATGCAGTTCTGCATTAAATCCTGGAGTTTACGCTGCAGCTCACAGCAATACGAGCGCGTAAAATCCTTTAAGGACAGGAATCATCCGTGCAGTTCAAGAATCTCGGTTTCTTAAATCGCCAGGTTGGTTTTAGTTTTTGCGTGTTATTTAAATTCGTCCGATAACGGGACAGTCTCCTTCTACCTTTCTTCAATCAGTTTGTTCAAGTTGGAATAAACTGGTTTGACCAATAACTCGGTAATTAATAATAAATAATTAATTTTCTGTTTGATTAAATTGTTTTCAACAATCTTAAAGGATTTTATTTTTTGTGTTTAATCGCCAGAAATAATGGACGGTGAACTACCAACAGCTAATTTGAGATTCATGAATCAAGGGTTTGTCAAGTTGGATAGATTCGATGGCCAGAACTATACCCGTTGGGCGGAAAAGGTTAAGTTCATGCTCGTTGTGCTGAAACTCTACTATATCCTTGATCCAAGCTTGCTCGCAATCCCTGATGACCCTCCTCTTGAGGCTGGAGAGGTCCCGAATCAAGATTTTTCTAAGCAAAGACTTGTCCGTAAGGAAGCTGAAGATCTTTGCCTCGGCCACATCAAGAATTCTCTTTCGGATCGTCTGTATGACTTATACGCGCCGGTAACAAGTGCTAGAGAATTGTGGAAAGCTTTGGAAGATAAGTACAAGGCTCATGAAGAAGGTACTAACAAATACCTTATTTCCAAGTACTTAGACTTTCAAATGGTTGATGACAAGTCATTCTTGGAGCAAGTGCATGAACTCCAAGTTCTTGTTAATAAACTGATCGCGCTTTCTATTCCGCCGCCAGAAAATTTTCAAGTAGGGGTCATTATAGCAAAACTTCCTCCTACTTGGAAAGATTTCTCAAAGAGAATGATGCACAAGTCTGGGGACTACTCTTTGGATGAACTGTTGAAGCACCTTCGAATTGAGAGGAAACACGCAACAAGGACAAAAGAGGTAAAGTCGGATCGAGTGTGAATCATATTGTTGGAGGATCTGGTCAAAAGGGAAAAGGGGCATCAAAGAATAGAAAGTTTACAACACCAAAGAAAAAGGAATTCAAAAGGTAACATCAAACAACCAACCATCAACCAAAGAGATCGGGTAAATGTCATGTTTGTGGAGAAACCAGGCATTATGCACGAGAGTGCTCTCAAAGGAAATCTGGATCTACGGTTGGTTCTACAAGTGTTGTTGATATTGAGAAAGTCACCAATCTAGTGGCTAATGTGGGTCTTGGAGATGTTAACATGCTTTCTCGATATACACGCGTTGTGGCATGTAGAGGATGGTTTTTGGATTCTGGAGCAACTGTTCATGTTTGTGGGAATTGTGGCTCATTTCTTACTTATGGTCCTGTTCCTCAAGGAACAGTGGTGGTATGCGCTGATGGACATCGAGTGGAAGTTCGTGGTAAAGGCACAGTGCGACTAAACTTTAAAGATGGTCAAACGGTTACCCTTCAGGACGTGTTGCATTTTCCTGGTATCACCAAGGGTCTTGTTTCTGTTGATAAGTTTGATCGAAATGGGTACAAGCTGGTTTTCAAGAATCTTCGTGTGAAGTTTTCTCTAAATGACATCTATGTGGGTCAAGCAAAGAACACGGGTGGAATGTATCACCTTGACCTAGCTGAAGATGGAATTGATGAAGAAGAAGACTCGGATGAAGGTGGCGTTTCAGTGATTGATAGGTTTGGGAATAAAAATGATAGTGATAGTGGTGATAGCGGTAGTGATAGATTTTATCAGTGTAATGCAATTGGTTTTGATTTGAATGAAATTATGTCTTCTGATTATATCGCTTGTTCAATTTCTTTATGACATAAACGTTTAGCTCATACAAATATTAAAAACATTGAGAAAATGCAAACTAAAGGTTTATTGAAATTAAAAGATAAAGACTTTGAAAAATGCGAAACTTGTGTGAAATCAAAATTCACAAAGAAACCTTTTTCCAAGTGTCCATAAACGTAATACATCACTACTAGAACTAATTCATTCAGATATTTGTGAACTGAATGGAGTCCTTGCTCGTGGGGGTAAGAGATACTTTATCACTTTCTGCGATGACTTCAGCCGATACTTATATGTTTATTTATTGCATTCAAAAGACGAAGCTTTTGAGGCATTTAAAATATATAAGGCTAAGGTTGAAAAACAAAAGGTGAAACGCATTAAAATTCTTCGCTCGGACAGAGGCGGAGAATACTTTAATCGAAGATTTGATGCATTCTGCGAAGAAGAAGGCATCATACATGAGAGAACTGCACCATATACTCCCCAACAAAATGGTTTGGCTGAGAGAAAGAACCGAACCTTGGTAGAGATGGCTAACTGTATGTTAAATCAATCAGGTCTACCTCGTAATATGTGGGGGGAAGATGTGTTAACCGCATGTTATGTTCACAACAGGATCACTAGTCATGTGATACCTACGAGTCCATATGAGTTGTGGAAAGGAAGAAAACCAAACCTAGAGTATTTGAGGGTTTGGGGTGTCTTGCCTATTATCGCGTACCTGATCCAAAGACACTCAAACTGGGAGAACGAGCTTACAAGAGTGTATTCATTGGATATGCTCCGCAAAGTAAGTCTTACAGGTTGTTGGCTGACGAATCATGTACAGTTGTAGAATCCAAAGATGTGGAATTCTTTGAAAACAAGTTTTCTAGAGATGATGAAAACTCAAATTACACCCCATCTTCTAGTACTTCTGAAAAACGAGTTCAACCTTCACCAATGGTTGAAGAACCAAGGAAAAGTACTAGAGTTAGAAAAGAGAAAAGTTATGGAGATGATTTCTTTTCTTACCTGGTTGAGGGAACTCAAAAGAAAGTGACGAGAGAGGTCATTTTCGCTGTTAATTTGGATGATGATCCTAAAACGTTCAGCGAAGCAATGTCATCAAGAGATGCTCCTTTGTGGAAGGAAGCAGTCAATGATGAAATGGATTCCATTATGGAAAATGGAACTTGGGAGTTAGCTGATCTACCCAAGGGAAAGAAACCCATTGGATCCAAATGGATTTTCAAAAAGAAGTATCATCCAGATGGATCCATCTCTGCCTATAAAGCGAGATTAGTTGCTAAATGGTATAGGCAGAGAGAAGGGATCGGCTATTTTGATACCTATGCACCTGTGGCTAGAACTAGCTCTATTAGAACTCTAATCGTGGTGTCTGCTTTGAAAGGGCTGTACATCCATCAATGGATGTAAAGACTGCGTTTCTAAATGGGTATCTAAATGAGGAGATTTATTTGGAGCAACCAGAAGGGTTTGTGATGCCTGGACAAGAGAACAAAGTGTGTAGACTTATTAAATCTCTTTATGGTTTGAAGCAAGCTCCTAAACAGTGGCATGAGAGGTTTGACACCACTGTGACTGCTTTCGGGTTTCGACACAATAGTGCTGATAGATGTATCTATACTAAATGCGAACCCGGTTATACAGTCGTGATTTGTCTCTATGTTGATGATATGTTGATCATTAGCACTCACCTTGAAGGTATTTCTGAAACTAAGAAATATCTGTCCTCGAACTTTAAGATGAAAGATCTATGAGAAGTTGATACCATTCTTGGGATCAAGGTGAAAAGAACTGAAAGTCAGATTTCTCTAAGTCAATCTCATTACATAGAGAAAATTCTGACTAAGTTTCAACACTTGAACATTAAAGAGTTTAATACCCCATTTGATCAAGTGTGAAACTTAATGTGAACTCAGGAAGAGCAGTGGCTCAACTGGAGTATGCTAGTGCTATTGGAAGTATGATGTATGCAACACATTGCACTCGTCCTGATATTGCTTTTGTTGTAAGCAAACTGAGTAAGTATACTGGCAATCCAGGGAAAGAACACTGGAAAGCAGTGGGTAGAGTACTTGGATACCTGAAAAGGACCAGTAACTTAGAACTGACATACACGTCTAATTCCAGAATACTCGAAGGTATTCTGATGCGAGCTGGATTGATCACACCAGTGATTCAAAATCTACAAGTGGGTGGATTTTGTAACATCCGTCAAAAACGGATTTACCAAACCCGCTCCGTTTATCAACCAAACAGTCAGTTAAAATTTTCGTTGCGAATTAAAAGCCCAAAATAATTTTAAACGATACATAATCAATTATTATACGGGAATATATAATTAGTTTTTGAAAAAATTGTTAAAAAACGCAAAATAAAAATACAAAGTCTCTGCCGGGTTTCAAACCCGGGTCAGTGACCGGTCCGGAAACAGACTTAACACATAACACTTGAACCACTTCGCCACGGATGTTGTTTGTTAAATATTAGAATCATTTAATTGATATCATGACGTTACGAATTCAAAACCGGCGCCCAAAAGTTCAGTCGTCGGAAATCCCGGTAATTTCGCGAGTTTTAACGACAACTTCCGTTATAACGTAAATAATTACTAAGACATCGGTTATAACCGACGTCTGGGTCCGCGACCAAAGTTATAACCGCCGGAGTTTTTATAACCGATGAATCCAGTCGGAAATCAGACCAAGTTCTTTGACGATTTGCCCTATAAATTCACCCACAACCCACCGCAAACTTTTTCGCTCAAAACCACACCTTTACCGGACGTAATTCCACTCGTCGGAATTATTCTGTTCGTCGCCGGAAAACCGTTTTCCCATTTCTGAGCCTTACTAAACCATTTGAACTTATACCGAAGTCACCCACATATTTTGTAAGCTTTCTGGAGACTCGCTGCTGCAGGACACTCGTCGCCGGAAGGAATTTCTGTCGCCGGAGTTCTGCCGGAAAACAGAGGAAAGCGAGTCGGTATACCTCACGCTTATTTTCCCTTCTTTTTACTTATATCTCATCTATAATTACCTAAAAAAACTAAAGAAACCGATTAAGACTTTGAACCAGTCGGATTTTCCGATTCTGGTTAAAATCGGACGGAGAAGACGATGACTGCTGTAACGTAGAAGTATAATATAAATCAAGAAATTACTCGGGTTAGACACACAGTCCAGCGGTGGACTGTGTGCACATTAAACATACAAACGTCTCGAATTCGAATCCTGTTTCACACACGTCGCCTTAATAAAAACGCCTTTTTTTTTATTAACCGAATCGGAGTCGCCACAGGTATATGTTAAGTATATTAATAATCGGAATAATAACCAAGTTAGACACACAGTCCAGCGGTGGACTGTGTGTATGTTTAAGTCGCACGTCACGAGTTCGAGTCTGGTCTTCTGCATCGACCCGGACAATTATTAACCTTTTTAAAGAGATGGAGAACATTTTTCTATATTGCGATTGCCCTGACGATCGCAAAGTGCGATATGCTACCGGTCGATTATATGGGATAGCACTTACTTGGTGGAATGCAGAGAAGGCCAAACGAGGCGTCGACGATGCTATGACCTTAACTTGGAACGAATTGAAGGAAATCATGACCAGACGTTTTTGCCCAAGGAGCGAAATCAAGAAATTAGAAGATGAATTTTATTCGTTAAAGCAAATGGAAGGAGACACAATCACATACAACAAAAGGTTCCTCGAATTACATCAAATGGTTCCCAACATGTTCACTCCCCTCTACCGTTTGATCGAGCACTACATTCGTGGTCTTCCGTCAAAGATTCAAGACCCTGTAATAAGTACCAAGCCTGCAACTTTGGAAGCAGCAATGGAGCTAGCAACAGAGCTCACCGAGAACCGAATCCGAAACAAAGACTTCAAGGAGGAGAAGAAGAAGGATAAAGAATCGACTGAAACCTCCGACTCCACTCAAACCGAATCCCCTTCTCGACCCAATCCTAAGAGAAGAAGAAACGGGCAACTTTTCGCTGCTACCCGACGAAATCCACCAGTTTTACACGCCATACCCATCCAAGCTATCCCAATCACCCAAGTTGCACCCAACTCAACTTACCCAAATAAGAAACCATATCTTGGACCTCACCCTCGATGCAACAACTGTTTTTATCACCATCCCCATACCCTACCTTGTCGTCTATGTACAGCTTGTCGCTATGGTCATTTGAGCAAGGTTTGTCGCACCTTTCAAAACCAAACCTCTTCCCCTACTCAAAACATGGCCAAAACCTATCAACAACCCCAATACCCCATGTTCCCATATGCTCGAGCTTGTTTCAATTGTGGCGACCCTACCCACTTTAGAAACACATGCCCTCAATTGGTTAACGTTATCAACACTCAAGCCCAATCAAACCCAGTTAACCAAGTAAACCAAGAAAACCCAACCACTAGGCCACCAGCAAGAGGAAGAGTCTTTAATATCAACGCCGATCCTGTCGAAGATATTGACGGCCCAAACGAAGATACCCAACTAGTCCTTTTCACCGAAGATCCAGATTCAACTCCTATCGTTTAGTTTTATGCTTTTCTTTATCACATAGAACCAAACATAACTTAAGGACAAAGCCAATGAAACTTTGACGAGAATACGGTGGATACGCCGCTGGTACTTCCTATATATAAGTATTCTTGTCAAAGGATCAGAAGCATTATCTGGCAGTTATGAGAGGTTCCATGTGTAGACTGTTAGAGTAATTATTGTATATTATATATTATATATTGTTTTCAGTATATGCATTTGCCGAGGCCGCAGCTCCCCATCCATCGAGGTTGAGCTTGATCCCCATTTTATTATGCGGTTGATCTTGGCGTGCCCGCACGATCGGCTCCGTTTGACTGAGCCTTGATCGGTCATTTCATTTTACATTTCAATACATGCAATACGATCGGCTCCGTTTGATTGAGCCTTGATCGCACAGTTCAATTTACATTTCCAGTTCATGCAATACGTTCGGCTCCGTTTGATTGAGCCTTGAGCGCACATACATTTTCATTATCAGTATCTTGTAGTTGTGGTGTTTGTTGTAGAGTCGCATAGAACTAATCATAACTGGCGGATAAAGTCAATGAGAATTTGACAATAATATGGTGGATACGCCGCTGGTACTTCCTATATATAAGTATTCTTGTCAAATGATCGGAGGCATTATCAGGCGGTTATGAGAGGTTCCATGCATAGGCTGTTTGTGTGATTGTTGTTTAGATTAAGTTGTTCAATTTCAGTACATTCAATACGTTCGGCTCCGTTTGATTGAGCCTTGAGCGCACATACAATTTCATTTTCAGTACATGCAATACGTTCGGCTCCGTTTGATTGAGCCTTGAGTGCACAGACAATTTCATTATCAGTATCTTGTGGTTGTTGTAGAGTCGCATAGAACTAATCATAACTTGCGGATAAAGTCAATGAGAACTTGACAAGAATATGGTGGATACGCCGCTGGTACTTCCTATATATAAGTATTCTTGTTAAATGATCGGAGGCATTATCAGGCGGTTATGAGAGGTTCCATGCATAGGCTGTTTGTGTGGTTAAGTTATTCATTTTCAGTACATGCAATACGCTCGGCTCCGTTTGATTGAGCCTTGAGCACACAGACAATTTTATTTTCAGTACATTCAATACGTTCGGCTCCGTTTGATTGAGCCTTGAGCGCACAAACATTTCATTTTCAGTACATGCAATACGATCGGCTCCGTTTGATTGAGCCTTGATCGCACAGATATATTTCATTTCAGTATTTTATGATTGTTGTATTGGTTGTAGAGTTATAGGACTAATCATAATTCACTGATAAAACCAACGAAAATTTGACAAGAATATGGTGGATACGCCGCTGGTACTTCCTATATATAAGTATTCTTGTCAAAGGATCAGAGGCATTATCGGACGGTTACGAGAAGTTCTATGTAGGATTTATTAGTTTCTTGGTAACTAATCATAACTTGTGGATAAAACTAATGAAAATTTGGCAAGAATATGGTGGATACGCCGCTGGTACTTCCTATATATAAGTATTCTTGCCAAAGGATCAGAGGCATTATCAGGCGGTTATGAGAAGTTCCATGTAGGATTTAGTATTGCCTTGGTTGGAATTTGTGTTACATTTATATCATCTTGCTATTTAAAGAGATTTGATTGTGTTCCATTTCTACATAAACTAACCTCTCCATCATAACAAACGAGAGAGGAACTTCCACCATTCAAACATATATGCTATCAGAATGTGGATTCAAATATTAGCTGTTGTGCTGATTTATGTTCAAATATTAGCCGTTATGTTTAATTATGTTCAAATATCAGCTGTAGTGTTTTATTTATGTTTCCATGTAGGTTGTAGTGTTAGAAGTTTTGCCTTAAGATATAACCATACTTTTCCAAACGTATCTAAACTCTTATGCATGATATCACTTTTAGCGAATCATTCCTGTTTATCAATACTTATAAAGTAGGCAACAAAAAGCGATTCCTGTAATAGGGTACTTAACCCTTACAAGGAACGTTACCGCCTCGAACAAAAACTTAAACCCTTATTTTTCTAAGCATATAACTGTCAAACTAAACACCATCATTCTTTTAGTCAAATATATCACAATTTAAATTTCGGGACGAAATTTCTAAAAGCAGGGGATACTGTAACATCCGTCAAAAACGGATTTACCAAACCCGCTCCGTTTATCAACCAAACAGTCAGTTAAAATTTTCGTTGCGAATTAAAAGCCCAAAATAATTTTAAATGATACATAATCAATTATTATACGGGAATATATAATTAGTTTTTGAAAAACTGTTAAAAAACGCAAAATAAAAATACAAAGTCTCTACCGGGTTTCGAACCCGGGTCAGTGACCGGTCCGGAAACAGACTTAACACATAACACTTGAACCACTGCGCCACGGATGTTGTTTGTTAAATATTAGAATCATTTAATTGATATCATGACGTTACAAATTCAAAACCGGCACCCAAAAGTTCAGTCGTCGGAAATCCCGGTAATTTCGCGAGTTTTAACGACAACTTCCGTTATAACGTAAATAATTACTAAGACATCGGTTACAACCGACGTCTGGGTCCGCGACCAAAGTTATAACCGCCGGAGTTTTTATAACCGACGAATCCAGTCGGAAATCAGACCAAGTTCTTTGACGATTTGCCCTATAAATTCACCCACAACCCACCGCAAACTTTTTCGCTCAAAACCACACCTTTACCGGACGTAATTCCACTCGCCGGAATTATTCTGTTCGTCGCCGGAAAACCGTTTTCCCCATTTCTGAGCCTTACTAAACCATTTGAACTTATACCGAAGTCACCCACATATTTTGTAAGCTTTCTGGAGACTCGCTGCTGCAAGACACTCGTCGCCGGAAGGAATTTCTGTCGCCGGAGTTCTGCCGGAAAACAGAGGAAAGCGAGTCGGTATACCTCACGCTTATTTTCCCTTCTTTTTACTTATATCTCATCTATAATTACCTAAAAAAACTAAAGAAACCGATTAAGACTTTGAACCAGTCGGATTTTCCGATTCTGGTTAAAATCGGACGGAGAAGACGATGACTGCTGTAACGTATAAGTATAATATAAATCAAGAAATTACTCGGGTTAGACACACAGTCCAGCGGTGGACTGTGTGCACATTAAACATACAAACGTCTCGAGTTCGAATCCTGTTTCACACACGTCGCCTTAATAAAAACGCCTTTTTTTGATTAACCGAATCGGAGTCGCCACAGGTATATGTTAAGTATATTAATAATCGGAATAATAACCAAGTTAGACACACAGTCCAGCGGTGGACTGTGTGTATGTTTAAGTCGCACGTCACGAGTTCGAGTCCGGTCTTCTGCATCGACCCGGACAATTATTAACCTTTTTAAATAAAGTCAGAAATGAAAACAAATAGTTTGTATTTAAGTATAATAAAAATTGGATTATATAACATGTTAAACACACAGTCCAGCGGTGGACTGTGTGTTAGTTTAAGCCACAGGTCCCGGGTTCGAGACCTGTGGAGCGCATCGTCCGAATCAATTAAACTGTTTTTAAAATAAAATGATTTTCGGTTTAAACTAATTAATTTATAAATATAATTAAAATCAGATATATGACGGGTTAGACACGTAGCTCAGTTGGTATAGCTGCGTGCACGCGTACGAGAGGTCTCGGGTTCGAGCCTCACTCAGCGCACTTGTATACACGACTCGAACCGGTCAACGGTCAGTCAACGGTCAACGGTCAGGTCAACGGTCAGAAAAAAATCAAATTTTTTTATTATTTTTATTTAATTATTTTAATTAAAAATCAATTAAAAATACTTAAAAATAACATTTTTAAGGTTAGAAAATAGCCTCAAACTCACAAAAATACACCCAACAATCCTACTAAAATAGATTAATAAAATCCGTTTACTTACCAAACCATAATGCGATTTATCTAGGTTAATCTCACTCGTGGTTAAAACCACTTCGCGTGCATTCAACATCATCAACCGAACGCACCCACTGTGAGTGAATTCTTACAAATTCCCCTTTTTATTCATGTTTTGGGGTGTATCATGTATCGCTTAAACTAATTCTCTTATGCAAACTCGTGCTATACCATTATATGATCTAAACTAGAATGTAATTATTGTTGGTTGTGATGTATTACATATTGTCAAAGTTGTATGCAAATTATTTAGGCCCATCAGTTCCTCGTGGGAGACGAGTTGAACAACGCGTGCCTTAAAACTCATTCATTAGGCCCATCAGTTCGTAGAACAACGCGTGCCTCAAAACTCATTCATTAGGCCCATCAGTTCGTAAGAACAACGCGTGCCTCAAAACTCATTCATTAGGCCCATCAGTTCGTAAGAACAACACGTGCCTCAAAACTCATTCATTAGGCACATCAGTTCGTAGAACAACGCGTGCCTCAAAACTCATTCATTAGGCCCATCAGTTCCTCGTGGGAGACGAGTCGAACATCGCGTGCCTCAAAACAATCATTTGGTGTATGTGTGTGAAATATTCAATATTGTTAGTTGTGTGAATAAATTTACATCTACATTTACTCATATGTGGTTATGCACATTATTTATAATCAATTGGATAAACTTGTTCAAATGTTTTTCATAGGATTCACTCGCCAACATTATGTTGATCCAAAAACCTTTTTACACATGATACAGGTGAACAGGTTGAAGCAAGGAAAACATAGGAAATGCCTTAGAAGAGAACCAAGAAGCTTAGATTGATAGTTAGAACATGTTGTATCATTCATTGTAAATTTCCATTAAATTGTATTAATGAATATGAAACATATAATAAATGTCATGAGCTTTGATGATAACCCAATTATGCCCCGATCACCTTTTCCGCTGCGGGTCGGGGTGTGACAGATTTACACTCTAGCAGGAGGAGCAATTTCTTGGGAGAGCAAGAAACAGACGTGTATTGCCCACTCAACTATGGAAGCTGAGTTCATAGCACTAGCTGCGGCTGGTAAGGAAGCAGAGTGGATTAGAGATCTACTTACGGACATCCGTTTGTAGGATGTTCCAATGCCGTATATTCCCATGTATTGTGATAGTGAGGCCACGCTATCTAAAGTATACAATGCAGTGTATAATGGGGGGGTCAAGACACATAGGTCTACGGCACAATTATGTGAGACAACTTCTTGAAAGTGGTACCATCAAGGTTGTCTATGTCAAGACGAGTAAGAACTTGGCTGATCCGTTTACTAAACCTCTGACGAGAGATTTGGTAGTGAATACCGCGAGAGACATGGGTCTAAAACCACAGTAGAATCGTTAGTGATGGAAACCCAACTTGAACTTAGTGCTCCTATTTCTCAAGTTTAATGGGTAAAAACAAAGTCACTTAATGATAGAAGGTACTATCAATTTTTTGATAGATCCATGTGAGGTATGATAATACGTCGTTGCCGAGAACAAGGGTGAGCTAATGCTCTTAACAAAGTTTTAGAGGCATCCAAGCAACGTGGATGATGTAAAACTTTGCCTATATGATTTAGGGGTGGTGCCGCCTCGAGTGAAGATAAGTGGTTTGTCTTCTAAAGGATCATGAAAGGGTTTATAGCGCACGACCATATTCGCGCTCAGTGAGAACACAAAGTCGGCTGGTGATGTGTGGGGGTAAACCGAAGGGGGCTATCAGGTTAATGGTTTAATTCCATAGGACACCATCGAATCTGTCTCTTCTTGTTTATCAACATAAACTGGGTTTAATCTTCGTGACACCTAGTGACATCATTTGTTTAAGTGAGAGGAAACATTCCAACTTGGTGGGAGATTGTTGGAAATATTAATGAGGAACATACAAGTTGGTATGTTTCCTCCATCCCACATTGGTGGGGGTAGTGAAATTTGGGTGCCTTATAAGGGATTGCCCCTTATGGGCATCAAAGGGTTAAGTGGGTTGAGAAGTGGATGAAGCCCACACGCGCGACGAGCCAAGCCGAGCCGCGAGCTCGCGAATGGGCGCGTTTGAGGCGCGTTTGAGGCGAACTTTGTATCCGATGACATAAAGATTGACATAAAGAATGGGTGTGTTTGAGGCGCGTTTGAGGCGCACTTTGCGCGTTTGAGGCGCACTTTGCTGAGGAGCTGAGGAGCTTTTATTTTTAGCTAGGGTCCGAATCAGGTGGGTCAGACCTGTGGATCCGATGACATAAAGATTGGGATAGAGATGAATTCGAAACAGTGGGGGTTATCTCTAGGAGTTCGAATTCGTGTGGAATAGATCTAGGAATTCGAATCTGCTGGATAATGGTTATCTCATTCCCCGTTTTTCTCATTCTCTGTTGAGATCCCAACCTATAAATAAAAGCCTCCTGCTACTCATTCTACACACCTAATTTCGCAGCCTGTCATCTCTGTGCTTCTGTTTCTTCTCCAGCTTCTACGTTTTATGGTTTCCATTGCTGTTGGAATACCAGATCAGTTCTGCATTAAATCCTGGGAGTTTACGCTGCAGCTCACAGCAATACGAGCGCGTAAAATCCTTTAAGGACAGGAATCATCCGTGCAGTTCAAGAATCTCGGTTTCTTAAATCGCCAGGTTGGTTTTAGTTTTTGCGTGTTATTTAAATTCGTCCGATAACGAGACAGTCTCCTTCTACCTTTTTTCAATCAGTTTGTTCAAGTTGGAATAAACTGGTTTGGCCAATAACTCGGTAATTAATAATAAAATAATTAATTTTCTGTTTGATTAAATTGTTTTCAACACCTTCTATACCCAGTACTTGTATATAATAAAAACAGCCCATCTAGCAGTCTTTAGTAAGTCGTTTTCAATCAATCTTTGTAACCCTTTTAAATTAAAAAAAAGTATCCCAACCACAAAGTTACGCCCTTTTCTTTGTTTCTATTGATTTTGCCTTCAAACACATTACTAAATCGAAGATCATGCCTTCCATTGAAGATGTGAAGCACTTGCAGATTCCTCTCCGGGAGATATCGTTGGCAACAAATGGATTTTCCAAAGAGAATCTCATTGGAGAAGGTGGATTTGGGCCTGTATACAAAGGCATAACCCAAAAACACGGCCGCATTGCCATAAAGCGGTTAGTTCATAGTCAAAGGCATTTGCAAGGAGATTACGAATTTAAGACGGAGATTGCATTGCTTTCAAATATAAACATGAAAACATTGTATCTCTTCTTGGATTTTGTGACGAAGAAGGTGAGAAGATACTTGTTTACAAATATGAAAGCAAAGGGAGTCTAGACAAGCATTTAAAAAACCAACATCTTACTTGGCTCCAATGACTGCAGATATGCCTAGAAGCAGCCCGTGGGTTAAAGTACCTTCACGATGATGTTGGACTTCAGCATAGAATCCTCCACCGTGATGTTAAAAGCCCAAACATTCTTTTAGATGAGAACTGAAGGTCCTGCGTATATGAAACATACCTTTGTATTAACTAATCCTTGTGGCACGCCTGGATATGTTGATCCAGGCTATTATATGAAGGGTTATCTTACCCAAAAAACCGACGTCTATTCTCTCGGGGTCGTATTGTGGGAAGTTCTGTGTGGAAGGATCACAAATGTTAAAGACAAGCATGAGTGTGTAGATCTATCTCAATTGGCCCAAAGACATTACATAAGTGGGACGTTAGATAGTATCATTCCCTGCTACTTACAGACACAGATAAACACAGCTTCCTTGAGTACGTTTTCAAATATCGCATATCAATGTTTGAAGAACGTAGAAGAACGTCCAAAAATGAAGCAGGTGGTGGAACAGTTACAAGAAGCTCTTTGTAATCAGCAAGTTCTACACGAGGTTTTACATCACCTTTTTTTTACAAATTTCCAACTTAACAGTCGTAGTGCTACTCAGTTTTTTTCTGAAGTTGGTTTTAGTGAAATAATAATCATCATCATACTCAGTAAATCCCATCAATAGCAAAGCTAAGTTCGGGACTGAGGAGGGAAAGATGTAGACAACCTTACCTCTACCTCTTGGACCAGGGGCGGATATAGCCTTTGAATAGTGATAGCCCCCGCTACCCTTTGACGCTCCGGAGTTAGTGTAAATTTTGGAAAAATTTGACGTTTTTTCAATTTCGTTACCCTTTTTCTTGAAACGTTACCCCTTCTTTTTGAAATGTTACCCCTTAACGTTTTTTTCTAGATCCGCCACTGCCTTGGATATAACACACATAGCACTCAACAAACGGGACAATGGCCGATTGGTGCATGTAGCTTTTGTGCTATTAACGCTACAACATGGTTTTGGTGAAAAAAATATTTTATTTATGTGGTTTTAATCAGTTTGATGGTTGTTTTCAGGAGGTAAAGAAGCCGGAGAGAAAGAGAGTGAAGAAAAAAGCACAACCGGCCAGTGGAGATGAGAAGAAGGGCGATGGATCTTTTCTGCCACCACCTCCCCGGCCGCAAGAGTTTGTCTTTTTAGTATACATGCCTTGTGACGAGTGTGCTAGAAGAGTCGGGCGATGCCTTAAAAACTTTGAGGGTGTGTACTTTTTATGATTGTTTTTATTAGTTTCTTGATTGATTTTCTTTGGTTTGATTACGTTGTGATGAAAATTAGGCGTTAATCATAAGGTCGTAGTGAAGGGGGAAAAAGCAGATCCGCTAAAGGTTCTAGAAAGAATCCATAAGGAAACCAATAGAAAAGTTGAGCTTTTATCACCAGTAACAAAACCTTTGGTCGAGGAGGCCAAAAAGCTGGAGCGACAGAAACCTTCTAAACGGGAAGATAAGAAAGATGAGGTTGTCATTAATTAATTGTTTTTAATTTAATTGAGATGCTTTAATTATCTTTTCTACAGTTTCCCCCCACCTACCATTCATAGTACAATGTGCGCTGCTAATCCAATAGGCGTGACAGATTGAGCTGTGCGATTTAAAACTGTAAATAATCAAGTCATGCATACTTGGACGTACCCGTACGGAACACTGCCTTGTCATTGGTTGTGTTCGGGATTAGATTAACTAGCTACAAGTACTAACCGTATTAGAGTTTTACTTAAAGTCGGCCTTTTGATTACTGTAAATCTAATTTACATACTAAATTGAGTTTTTTAATGTGTTTTTAAAGAATGTCTTGTTTGATTGTTGTTTCTCAGGAGGGAAAGAAGCCGAGGGAGGGAAAGAAAGAAGCAAAATCGGCCACTAGAGATGAGAAAAAGGGAGAGGCGTCAAAAGACCCGCCACCGCCGAAAGAGTTTGTTCTTAAAGTAGACATGTATTGTGAAGACTGTGCTAGAAGAGTCGAGCGATGCCTTAAAGGCTTTGCGTGTGTGTGCACTTCTTTTTATTTTTTTTCATCATCAGTTTTTTGGTTTAATTAATATTTATATTGGTTTGGAATATAGGAGTTGAAGGTGTTGTGACGGACTGTAAGACTAATAAGGTCGTAGTGAAAGGAGAAAAAGCAGATCCTTTGAAGGTTCTAGAAAGAATCCGTAAGGAAACCTAGCGAGAAGTTGAGCTTCTATTGCCTGTCCCAAATGAGACCAAGAAGCCGAATAGGAAATTTCAGCAAAACCTTAAAGGCTCCGAGGGTATGTTCACTTCTTTTTTTCCTTTTGTAGTTTCTTGAATGAACTTTTTGGATTCATTAATAACTAACTATTTTGAAAAATAGGTGTTAAAGACGGGAAACTCAAAACGTGTTAGTGAATGGAACACAAGAAGATTCAATGAAGGTTCTAAAACAATCATAAAGAAAAGTCACCGAAGAGTTGTGCCTCCATCCCCAGTCCAAACACTCTTGGCAGAGGAGCCCAAGAAGCAGGAGCAAGAACCTCATGAGCAGAAGAAGAGGGATGATGCCACAAGCCGAGACATATATATCTATATATTTATTATTATTGTTTGCTTTATCTATGATATCTCTAAGTTAGTTCGCTATTCAAATAATTAAAACATTATACTATGGTAGCTATAGAAGTTCTACTCTAGTCTTAATGTTGTTATGTTGTAGCACTTTATTTATTAAAGTGAAGCCGTTCTCGAAAATGAAAATCACTAGTCTTTTATGGTATCAAATCAAGTTCATTTGTAACCTATAATATAAGTATATCGTGCCAATGACCTCTAGCTCAACTGGTAGGAGGATTTGAGTTCTTCTGTGAAAACTCAAGTCTGAATCCCATTTGGTGCAAAAAAAGAGTGAGGCATTGGTGGGCAATGATAGGAGACCCATGAAAACCTGGGTTCGATCCTTGAGCCAAACGGGTTTTACCGGTAATTTCACCGTCGTGCCTACAGGTGGGTGGGTTACCGGGTTTTCCCCGGAAGTGGTGGTGGACAACTCGGGTTACTCTCGAAGTACTCCGTTTGTCCAGTAGGTTCCTCAAGAGTACTCTGGATTGATTTATTAGTCGTTAAAAAAATATAAGAATATCGTCCATGTTCTACCTATCTGATTCAGCCTCCACCACCGAACCCAACAAATGT
The DNA here is from genome assembly GCA_947069175.1 of Scalesia atractyloides. Taxonomy (NCBI): domain Eukaryota; kingdom Viridiplantae; phylum Streptophyta; class Magnoliopsida; order Asterales; family Asteraceae; genus Scalesia; species Scalesia atractyloides. The sequence goes on from CAMTDV010000030.1 coordinate 92,658,901, forward strand.
TATGTTTCTTCTTATATACTATTGTAGACGCTGCCCAACCCATTAGCAGAAGTTAACAATGTAAGATTAAATATATTTATTACATTTAATATATATATGGTCATTATAATCATTTATATAATATTGTATCAAAATATATTATACCTTATTATAATATTAGTTGGTAATTGTTAAGGACCGTATTACCCTTATTAAATAATAAAGGTTTCTCATTGGGTATATTTAAAGAAATGACTAAAGAGGGTTTTAGGTTAGATATTCATAATAACAGCACATAATCTCGACCTCCTATCTATCCATAATCACGAGTTCTTCACCCTTACGAACTCGTAACTACGATCACTCATATACATCCTAAACGTGAACCAGATTAAGCTAACTTACATGTCGAACTCCATGGCTGCTTCCATTCTGGATTCCCTGTTGGCCTGCATGCTATAACAGGTATTACTTTTACATGTTTTCCATTACATATTAACATTGGTATCAGAGCAGATGTTGCTCAAATCAGTTATCTGGAATTAAAACTGGAAAACTAAAATTTTGATGAAAAACAATTTTGATATGATGTTCACATTTTTCCGCCAATAAATTCAGAAAAATAATAAGTTATTAATCGGGTTTAACTTTATTAAGATACGAATTATTGACACGACTCAAAATCTACACACAAAATTATGTTTAAGGTTTCGATTGTAGAGAAAACTAACTAAAGATTCTTCCAAGATGTTCTTCATGTTCATCATAAAATTCGAAGAAGCGCCCTTATTTTGGATGAATCGAGAACTCAGGATGTGTTTTTTCTTAGTTTGATCTTGATTCTATCAATTAAAATTTCAAAATTTTGATATAGTTTTATCAAATAAAAGATTTCAAAATCTTTGGTTAATCATTATATATTTAAGTTAGGAAACAAGATAAACACAATCCCTTAGAAAATTTTTGAATTATTTTAATCATTATCAAAAGTTTATAAGAGATAATCAATATTTTCGAAAATTGAATCATAAAACTCAAGAACTCAACTAGAGAACTCATGAGAATTCGAGAAATCTCATAAAACTCGAGATTTCATTAGAGAACTCGAAATCTTGATTCTTTGAAAGGAATTCTGAGTTGGTATGTGGATGGTAAACTGGTGAAGTTGTTATCTCTTGGAAGAACGTGTTGGATGAGATTGTTAGAATATTAGATCCTATGTGGTTGATAAATCTGGAAATGGAATATTTGAATAGAATGAAGGCATGCTATACATTATCGTGAAGACGGGGGAGGAATAGCAATGTAGTATATGAGAGTTGTCTAGTTTTGTGTGAAGAATGGAGTATGTGCAGGGAGCTTGTATTCAAAGTGTTGATGAATAGTTGCAACAAAATTTTGTGGAGCATTCCTCAAGGGGGGGGGGGGGGTCTGTAAATGCACTGAATGTGATGAAGTGCTAGAGATTGTAACACTTAGAAGTTCAAGGTTCTATGTGTAACTTTGATATTGTTTTAATATGTTCCGGATTACTTGTAAACTTCATGGGATCTTATAACCCTGAAGTAGTTCTGGGTTATTGAGTTTTAGTGTGTGTGTTCAGGGGAAAACTTGTTTCCCTGAACTTAGATAATTCTGTAGTATAGAGGATTGTCTGAAACTTTAAATAAGTTCCGGATTCGTTTAATTTCTCTATAAATACGGTATTTGTGTTGTATTTGATAAACTTTTGATCATTTGTATAGTTTTGGGAACTTAGTGTTCTTAATGATATATACAAGTGATAGTGTTTTCTCTGTCTCTACACCGTCTCTATTAGTGTTCACAATGTGTACGTATATCGTGATGGATTCCGCACATCACAATACTTTGTGAGATTGATTCAATCTGGTTTATAGTGGCAAACGTGTCCTTAAAATCATCCCATTAAAACCTCACTAGTTGGTTACTCCGATGCAGATTGGGCACATTGTATCGAACCCGTCAATCAACTTATGGGTATTCAACTTATCCAGGAGGTAACATGGTCTCTTGGAGCAGAAAGAAACAATTAACCATCGCTCAAGTTGTGAGTCGGAGTATCTAGCCATGGCGAACACCTTCGCTGAAAATATTTGGTTAACCCACCTCTTGCGAGTAGTACATGCTCTCCACCCGATCACCCAACCCTCTTGTGTGACAATAAAGTGGTCTTTTCCTAAGTCAAAACCCGGTGTCCCATCAACAAGCCAAGAACATTGATATTGATTACCATTTCATTCGGGAATCGGTCTCCACAGGTCATCTACATACCAAGTTTGTGCCTACCACGCTCCAGGCAGCGGATATATTCACCAAGAGTCCTCCGATACCTCATTTTGAACGCTTCCGTTCAAATCTTCGTGTAGGACCCCTACTCGTTAGCTTGAGGGGGGGGGGGGGTAAAAACCACTAAAAGGAATATATTCAAATTTTGAATTAGTTAACTAGTCTTTATTTTAGATACGCCCGCTTGATGTTTGCACGTATAATGTATACTAGATTATTAGACCCGTGTACTAAACGTGTTTAAGGATTTAAAATTATAAACTATTTAATATTATACTATTTTCGTAAATTTACATAAGTGAATTTTTTTTATCATAGACGACACAGTAGTTGGTTACGTGTAAAAATCAGTTCTTTTAGAAACAAACCAACTTTACATAGAAATTGTCGTATACTTTTATTTATTGTCATGGCAAAATATAAGGCGAGAGGAAATTGTCTTCTTTTCAATTTAAACGGAATCCTTCTATTTAGTGGTATTAAACGAAATCTATGGATAAATGTTCGAGTGCCAGTATAACTTCCGGATAATATGTGTGTCTCAATAACCTGATAACCCAGTAATAGGACATGTAGTTGAGTTCCGTTGCAAAACCATTCTCTCGATCAATATTTCTTGATAACGTCATTGGAACATTGACCTGTTGTAATTGTCAATGGTTTGGCAAGCCTAAAAATATAACTCCATTTAGGATTTCCAATGAGTAAAGACTTGCATCAAAATTATTATCAAGATATTCTATCCTTAAACTCGTGTATTACACTAGTCTAATAACATTAAAAGTGTTTTCAAAGCATGGAAGTAAACCAATTTTCAAGAATCGGATTAACCTATTCTTTACCATTTTTATTATTAAAATATAAAATAATAATTTCTTTAATATATGTTTTAAACATATAGTAAAAAATCCTTTTAAAGAATAAGAAGGTATTGTCACATTGACATTATTTGAAATTGTTTATTAGAAGTAGAATTGTTACTAATAACTTTTTTTAGATAAGTCAAAGGTAAAAGATTAATATCTAAGTAAATAATAAAACATTTATTTGTATTAAGTTGTTAAGGAATTTTTCATTATACTGTATTAATTAATAATAATAATAATAATAATAATAATAGTGAGAGAATGCCATGTGACATTAAGTAGACACTTTTATGTGTATGAGAATGTCATGTGGCATTAAGTATACTATTTTATTAGTATTAGATTAGATATGCGTGGGCACTCGGGGGAAAAGTGAAATTCCACTAATTTTAACGTTATTTTACTAATAAAGTAAAAATAACGTTAAAAGCGGAGAACAGTTAATCATGCATCATGTAGTGGCGTTGATAGCCGAAAGAAAAGGGGGTACATGCACTAATCGACCTTTTTGTCGAGAGTTATGTGCCTTATCTCCAAGTGTTGATGCAAAACTACTATGGAGCCGGTCTCACTGGAAGCAGTCTCTTTCTATTCCTACGGGGTATAGATAAGGTTGTGTACATCTTGCCCTTCTGAGACCCTACCTTAAATTTGCTCTTGGTTATGTTTACTGAGTATGATGATGATGATGATCAGTGTTTATTGTTATATATATTTTTGTAAAGTAGTGCATTGCTCCTGATTTTATGTAATCCATTCAGTATATATGGGGGAATATTGTAAATGATAAAAAAAACATCTTTTGACTTTCTCAGTTGGACATGGTAGTTATACACATCTTATAGTCACTTAATGGAGGCTAGAGCTCGAAGCGTTTTGATGTACGAAACCAGGTAACCAAAAACCATTTTTGATCTGCCACCTGTAATAACAACTTGTAATCTGAATATTTGATATTTGGGTACCATTTTATCAGCTAACACAATGTTAATGTCGTATGTGGTGTAGGTTTGTTGACTTTGTTGATGTTGAATCTATTGTAGTGAGAATGAGAAATTTGGATTTATCCACCTTCTGTCGCGCTATCTCAGGTAAAGCTTTTTACTATGACTTGAAATAGTAGCGGTAGTAAGAGTGTATTTTGTCGGAGATATGTACGTCTCAATGTAATTAAAGTCAACGTAACTAATCGGTACAATCCGAAGAGTTACACGTTGGTACACGAATCGTATATGTTCACGAGTAGGTGGATTATTATTTGTGAAATAATGATAGTTTAAATCCGAGGGACTTAATATTAATTAGATTATTATTAAGAGGATTATAATTGTATAATCTTAATGGGCTTTAATGTAAGATTGAGTTTTAAAAAAGGATGATTAAGGTGCAAACCCTAGATACGCTTTTAAACGTCCTTTTGAGGCATAATTTCATTTTAAAACCATAACGGGCACATAAGTTGGTATCCTACTGATATCACAACTTATTCAAAATATATTGGCATGTAGAACTTTTCCATAACTCATCCGGTTACCCGGTATCGTATTTATGCGTTCGGTTAAGCTTATGTAGACTTTTTACGAAAGTTTACTGAAGCGGGTCAAACCCTATCATTTTAATCTCAAATTCCAAATGTATATTGTTTACCCATATTATACAAATCCTAGCACTTGTTGGGTTTAAACTACATTCTATTCCGGTCCCCGCTTAATCTAACGTATCGCGCCGGTTTCATTAATTTAAGTTAGCCGGTCTAAGTCAATGACTTGAATAAAGACCCGCTAACCATCTAATTGGTTAATAATACTATACACTCCAGACTAGAGACTTCCGGTAGATTGCATCCAGCTAGTTATTTTATATATGGCTGTGCTTATCTTATTTTCTTGATTTAAAGAACTTTGCTAAGCCAGGTAAATACTCTTAACTTATTTTCCCTATACGGGCTTGGGATACGGTATAATATTACCGCATGGTCGGATATGGGATCAAAGACCAATGTGTCGGAAATTCAAATAATCCGTTTTAATTTGTATTGCTTAATATTAAACATTGGGGGTTAATGCGACTGTGTCCTGGATATCATCGGCTCATTTGATTGCAAATGAGCCGATGGTTAAGCGCGGGGTGTAGGCATACACCCGACATATGCTAAAATATTATATAACCCAATATGGATATACCTAATAAAGGTATTAAAGTGGCGTGTCGGTTAATCATGATCTCGACATAGTTACCGGCCCTAAATATATTATTGACATGTAAAACTGATTATATGAGATATAGTTTATCCCAAGTTATTTATAAAATATATGTACCAATGTGTACATGGAAATAATTTTGAAATGTTTTCAAAACGTGTCGGTTATTTGTATTTACCAGTGAAAACTAACGTATTTTCAAAAGACTAAGCGCATGCAACAAGGTTACAAAATAGGCTAGAAGTACTCGGCGAAGCTTAAGAGGAACTTGCAACTCCTTGCTTAGAAAGTCTATAGTCTGTCAACTTTCATTTTGTTGTAACATTTTCAATCCGCTTGTGGATCTATTACAAGCGTTGTATATTAATTTTTGAACTTTGAACAATACGTTTGTAATAGTAATTTGATTCCAAGACTTCCACTGTGTTACTCTGTGTTGTTTGGTTATGATGATATCAACATACGTCACAATAATCCCCACCAGGCCCATCGGGATTTACGTAGAAATCAGGGTGTGACAGCAAGCTTTAACTTGCTTATCCACTTTATTTGATTTTGCCTTTCTTGCTGCTTGTCCAGCTACAAACTTGTTTTCCCTTAAACCAATCAAAGGGGAAACCCCCGTGAAGTCCACACAAGCATGTTTCCCCCCCAGCCCAGCCAAAGACGAGGAGAGCCGCTGGTCACAGAGTAGATCTCCCTTCCATAGGGTCCGTAACTTTAGTTACAGTGAAACATATTTATAAAATACATTAAAAGTTAAGGAGAATCATACAATTTTAATTCACATCTAATCAAATCTGTAATATAATTAAATATCATTGTGGTCTATGTAGTCTTAAGGGAACGAAGGTGGTTGCTGGCATATATTTCGAAGTGTGAGAATTAGCTATAAAATAAGAAGCCCTTAAATGAAAAAAAAAACAAAAAACAAGTGTCAATGTTTTTTTTCTAGCATATAAAGACTTTAATTTTAAAGTTTTCTTTTATATTTTTTATATTGCTATATCGAGTGTTAATACGATAACGAACGAGCTGAGTTGATACAGACCAAATTTCCGTCGCATCAAATAATCTCACCAGTTAGATTGAAAGGTGATAAGATATCATATAATGGATTTTGGAGTACATCCATGGTTTATTCATGATCTTTCTTTATAACTCTTAATATTCGAATCTCAATATTATAACTGTTTGTACCTGGTACCTTATGCTCATACGTACTGTAAGTATCAATCTTGAGATCATTAAAATTGGATAACGATACCAGTACCGAATATGTTTAAATCACAATTTAACCAATCAGAACATACCAAAATTGAAGAGTGTCTTGTTAGGGTAAGTCAAATTAGGTAAATAATAGAAGGATAGTATGGAAGAAACGATGATATTTTTTTAATTCAATCTAGTTCTTGTTATGTGTAGGTAACAAGTAAATATCATAAAAACTTAAACAAGTTGATTATTTTTATATTTCATGCGCCCTTTAGGAAAAAAGGCCGTCCTTGTGATGGTGACATCAAATAATTGTTTGAAGGGTACAAAGATGGTTGCCATTTGATGTCAACCATCACTCTCTATGGCTCTTATTTTTTAAATCTCGATAATGAAGAAACATTTTTTAAACAACAATATGCATTTTCTTTATTCCATTTAATTATTAGTATATGAGGTAGGTAAGAAGTAAATATCATCAAAAGCTAAACAAGTAGATTTTCTTTATATTTCACGCGTCCTTTAGGAAAAATGTCCGTAACTGTGATGGTGACATCAAATGCTTAAATGATTGCTCAAGAAAAATGGACTACTTGCTTAAACAAGCCTAAATTGATAAGGTGAGTTTCACCTAACAGCTAAACGTTAACGCAAGTTGATATGAATTAACAAAGCAAAGTTGACGGTTGACTTGTTATCACTATCACTTTGAAACGTATATTATATAAGATTTGGATTAGATGATTAGCATTTCGTTATTGTTTTATAAACCACACAACCAAGGGTTGTTGTACACAAGTGTAGGGTTTCAGTTGACAGCTACCCACATCCCTAGCGCCGTCTCTAACTCTATAAATGTTTACAAAAAAAGGCTCTAGGCGAGATAAAAAAATAGGTCCTGACCCACCAATAATCATATAAGATAAACTCATCAGTCAGTCAATCAAATGTATAAAAAATAAAAAATCTATATTATGACAGTAGTTGTAAAATAAATAAAACAAATTAACAAAAGTAGTGTACAAAATGATCAAACATAGTTACTTAAGTGAACGACAGCATAATTAAGTGAACGTATGGCTCTCCTAGGGTTTTTGGAAGCAAAGTTCTAGATCAATTCATTACGGTCCATACTTTATGATATTTCGTTTTCAATAGCTATGATCGTCAATTTGTTAAGTCTTTCTTGTGATATTGTAGAACGTAAATAGGACTTGAACAACTTCAACTAGAAAAACCTTCATTTTGCCGATGCCACCATTGCCTGAATTGTCAACAACACTTTATTTGCATTTATAGCATTAGGATAAAAATTGTGTTTGGTGAGATTGTTTGAACATCAAAAGGGGTGACAATGTGACTTGGTAAAAATGTCCAATCAACTTCAACTTCAGATACACCTCCTTAGCATCAATAATGGACTCTTCTTCATACTTCAATGCACCTTGAAGACGATAACAACATGACTTAAGCTTGGCTTTATCAACTGTCTTCAACTATTTAGGAAACAAAAAATCAAATACTTTTTTGAATTTTTGGTATTCATCGAATGTTGTTTCAAGAGAAGAAATAACCTGATGAATAATACATAAATAATTGACTTTTGAATCCTTCTCATTATTGTTATTATTATTATTTTTTTTAAACCAAAACGGGTAAAGTAATAAAAACTAGTTAGATGCGCCGCTCGCGTTGCGGGGCGATAACCGAATAATAAGCGAGTGTTAGGCAGCTCATTGACACGGAAAACAATTAAATCGAGTAAACCAATACATAACACTTTTATAGTTTTGTAAAAAACTAAAACAATGACAATACTGTTATTTTTAACTAATGGAAAGTTATATTTTTTCACTGCTGTAAAATCGTAATTTGCCAAAAGCTAAAGTGATGCCAATACTGGAAATTGAAACCAGGAAGGCACAACCGTAATTTTAGGCAGGAGGCAAAACCATATTTTTATTTTGAACCGAGGTCATAATCGTAATTTTGAGTTGGAGCAAAAAACGTAATTTTATTTTGAACATGGGCAAAAACGTAATTTTTAGCTGAGGCCGAAATCATTTTTTAAACGGGGAAGAATCGTAATTTTAAGGTGGGGACGAGAGTATATTTTTTCATTTGAACATGGGTGAAAACGTAATTTTGAGCCGAGGGCGAAATTGTAATTTCGAGTCATGGGCAAAATCGTAATTTTTGGCTGGGGCCAAAAGCGTAATTTTATTTTGAGTAGGGGGCAACATCGTAATTTTAAAGTGAGGGCAAATCCGTAATTTTACAACGTAAACAAATAATAAGCGGTTAGTACAATGGGGAGTGCCAGACCGCTGCCTGGCACTATTCCGTGGGCAAACCCGTAACATTACAGCATAAACAAATAAAAAAGGACTGATCCAATGGGAGAGTGCCAGGTCAAACGAGTGGTCCAATCGAAGAGTGTCAGGCCAGCTGCCTAACACAATTCTATTTTTTATAATAAAATCACTGTTCAAAGCTTTTAGCTTTTAATATATTGGTAATGGTAATGGTAATGGTAATGGTAATGATAATGGTAATGGTAATGATAATTCAAAGCATGTGACCTCACTCTCCAATAAAAGTGTTGCTAGTAAAAGTTTTATGAATTAATAAAAGAAACAATAAATTAAAGGTTTTGCATTTTTTATATGTGATTAGCAAAATTAAATTAATTAAAAAACAAACAAAATATAAAGCTGCAAAGCCTAACTTTCCAATAAAACATATTAAAACTACAAATTAATAAAAGAGCAATATTAAATTAGAGGTTTTGCCTTGTTATATATACTTAACAAAATCAAATTAATAAAAAAACAAACAAAATGTAAAAGAACCATTAAAACATAATAAAGAGTATGGGAATCATGAAGAGTAGGGGAGTCGAACCAGGCTCTCTTGCACAACTAACCAGCACTATAACCATCAAACCAAGTCTCTTTTTTGTTTAAACAGCAGCTCAAATGCGTATATATATAATATAGATAATTTGTTTTTGTAATTCAGTGCCCCTCGGGAAAACGGGCATCGGCCGTGGGTGCGGCTCGCCCACCCCAGGGCCGGCCTTGAGTCCTTCCCAATGAAGAGCAAGGCCTATCACTGGCCTGCATTGAGGGATTGAAGATAGGAGTAGGCCAAGTGGTACCTCTCCTCCAAGAAAAGGTCATCAAAAATTACATTTTTCTACACTATTTTGGGAGCAGGAGGTCACCACATCATCATTCAATAATTAGTATTTTATTGGTGCTATTCTTTTGATCTCATAAATCACGAAAAAGAGCAGTGAAAGAACAAAGTATAAATTCGCTACTAGGGGTTGAAGATATGGGTAGGCCAAGTGCTACCTCTCCTCCAAGCAAAGGCCATCAAAATTTACGTTTTCCTACACATTTTTGGGAGCAAGAGGTAGCCACGTCAGCATTCAAGAATTAGTATTATTATTGGTGCCATTCTTTGATCTCGTAAATCACGAAAAAGGGCAATGAAAGAACCAAAGTATAAATTCGCTACGAGCGTTGAAGATAGGGGTAGGCCAAGTGCTACCTCTCCTCCAAGCAAAGGCCATAAAAATACGTTTTCCTACACATTTTTGGGAGCAAGAGGTAGCCACGTCATCATTCAAGAATTAGTATTTTTATTGGCGCTATTCTTTGATCTCATAGATAATGAAAAAGAGTAGTGAAATAACCAAAGTATAAATTCGCTAAGGGGGCTGAAAATAGGGGTAGGCCAACTGCTACCTCTCCTCCAAGCAAAGCCCATAAAAAATACGTTTTACTACACACTTTTGGGAGCAAGAGGTAGCCACATCATCATTCAAGAATTAGTATTTTTATTAGACCACCCGTAGTGGAAAAAAAAATTGAGCGTTTTTCTTCAAAAGCTCCCCCAAACGCCCCTATGACCACCCCCTTGGGCGTTGAGCCAAATTTGGTCTGCAACGTTCTTTAATCCATGCCCAACGTCCAATTCTTTTGCCAATCACATGCATTCTTCTTTTGCTTGTCCAATACCATTTTTTGGATTTTTTTTATTTAATTGTTTAACACCCCTTTTTAATATAATGTCCAACAATGTCACATTTAAGAAAAAACACTCGTAATGCCCAATTGCTAACTGAGGTTAGTGCTATTCTTTGATCTAGTAAATCATGAAAAAGAGTGAGAACTTTTTGTTTTTTGTTTCCGACAAAGAAGTAAACACCACCAAAAATACAAAACCATATTTTTGTCTTTTCGTTTCCTACGTCACTAACTCTCACAAAGAGAAAGCACTTTTTTATTATTTGTCTTTTTCTTTTTTTGTCCCCTGTGACGGCGATTCAAATTTTTTCTTTTATTTTTCTTTTACTGTATAAATAAAGTATGGGTTAAAATATTTTGAATTCTCATAGACCAAAAAAAACAACCCATCAAATACTTCACCATAATAACGTCTAAATCAGTCGTCTTAAATCTTCATCACCAGTCGCAACATTGGTAATCAATATTCGTCACCAGTCAATCCATTCACTCATTCAGCTTCTGTCACCGGATAAACAAACATCTCTGTGGTTTGAACAAACACACACAAAGTTAGGTACTTTTCGATATCTTTTCTAATCGATTTTTCCTTCGAACACAATTACACATAGCTATTACAGATTCGCATACCAAAAACACAAAATTTATAAAGATTCTACGATAAAAATACACTCCTACGCAGAAACTGGGGTCTCTAATTTTGTAGTTAAGCTTGCATTTGTTAAAATGTTCGTCACTAATACTTCAAGCTGATTGAAGGGCCTTGGTATGATTGATTCTAAGGATACATGTATATTTCTTTGTCTTTTTGGAAAAACTACCTAGCTAATTAACTTGGTGGTCATGCATACATCCAATGACAATATAAACGATGCTGATTCAACAAACATTGTTAACTGTGTATGTCAATATTAGTTTGATATGAGTGACCATAAATCTATACGAAACGGGTTCATCTCTTCTACCTCATCCAGTCACCCCCCAAGAAATAAAATTCAGATCCAAAACCATCATCAGCGCCATCTAATATTATAAATGAATATTGTTATTTTTTTTCCTTTTACAGATTTCACATGTCTGAATCAAAGATCACGCCTTCCACTGAAGAAGTGAAACACTTGCAGATTCCTCTCCGGGACATATCATTGGCAACAGATGGATTTGCCAATGAACTTTTCATTCGCGAAGGTGGATTCGGGAAGTTCTATAAAGGAATATCAGAAAAATATGGCGACATTACAAGCCAGGGCAAGTAGACCACGAATTTAAGACAGAGATTTCTTTGCTTTCAAAATGTAAACATGAAAACATTGTCTCTCTTCTCGGATATTGTGATGAAGATGGTGTGAAGATACTTGTTCCTAAGTATGAAAGCAATGGAAGTCTTGACAGACTTTTAAAAAGCCATGATTTAACATGGATCAACCGACTTCAGATATGCCTAGATGCTGCACGTGGGTTGAATACCTTCATGATGAGGTTGGGCCTAAACATCAAATTATCCACCGGGATGTCAAAAGTGCAAACATCCTTTTGGATGAGAAATGGAATGCTAAAATCTGCAATTTCGGTTTGTCAATAGCAGGCCCTACAAATATGCAGTCTACCTTTCTTATCGACGATGCTTGTCGGACAATTGGATATACTGATCCAAACTACTTCATTGAGGGTTATCTCACAGAAAAATCTGATGTTTATTCTTTCGGGGTTGTACTGTTTGAAGTTTTGTGTGGAAGGCTCGCCTACTAAGGGCCACAAATCAGAATGAGCATAAATATCTGTCTCGTTTGGTCAGAATGCAAACATTGGATACACTCATTCATTCCTCTTTAGAAAGACAGATAAATGCAGCTTCCTTAAGTACGTTTTCAAACATTGCCTATAAATGTTTGATGAACGTTAAAGAACGTCCAACAATGAAGCAAGTCGTGGAACAGTTACAACAAGCTCTACATAATCAACTAGTAAGTTCTGCACTTTGCATAAGGGTTTGCAAATTTCAATGACTTTACATTGAGAAATCAGTTTTTAATTTCTTTGTTGGACTAAGTGACCAAAATTTTATCTTTATTTTACTCACAAACACTTATTTTATAGCTTTTTATGTATAAAAAGTTATTATTGCAACTTTTCAAAATTTAGTTTGACGGAGAGAAATAGGGGATGAGATGTAGTGTGTTTTTAAAAGAATTTTTTAAAATTTAAAAACGGGAATGATTAGACGGAGGGATGCGAATGCTCTTACATACAACCCAAAAATCTAAATATGGCGGTCGGTAAACCATAGATGGCCAACGGATAAATCTTAGATCACAAATGGCAAGATATTGCCCTTTTTGTTTTCTTTTCCAGATGCAGATTACGTCTCTTTCCATTAAAGTGAAGCACTTGCAGATTCCCCTCCAAGAGATGTCATTGGCAACTAATGGATTCGCCAACGAGAATCTCATTGCAAATGGTGGCTTCGGGACGGTCTATATAGGCATATCTGAAAAATATGGCCACATCGCCATAAAGCGGTTGGATCGTAGACTAGGACAAGGAGACCACGAGTTTAAGATAGAGATTGATTTGCTTTCAGTCTATGAACATGAAAACATTGTCTCTCTTCTTGGGTTTTGTGATGAAGATAGGGAGAAGATACTTGTTTATAGGTATGAAAGCAACAGGAGTCTAGACAGACATTTGAACAACCAACGTCTTACCTGGATCAAACGTCTTCGGATTTGCCTAGATGCTGCATGTGGATTAAAGTACCTTCATGATGATGTTGGATCTCAACATCGAATTATCCATCGTGATGTCAAAAGTGCAAACATTCTTTTGGATAACAACTGGAAAGCGAAGATATCTGATTCAAGAGTAGACCATGCAAATACGGAGGTTACCTTTTTTATCTCCAATCCTTGTGGCACACCTGGATATATGGATCCAGAATACTGTAATACTGGTTATCTCACACAAAAATCTGACATTTACTCCTTTGGGATCGTATTGTTTGAAGTTCTGTGTGGAAGGCTCACACGTGTTAAATCGTACAAGGACGACCATCAGTTTTTGACTGTTATGGTCCAAAAACATTACATAAGGCAAACATTAGATAGGATCATTCCTTCCTATCTACGAAAACAGATAAGCACAGATTCATTAATTACGTTTTCAAATATTGCCTATCAATGTTTGAGGAATGGAGAAGAACGTCCAACAATAAAGCAGGTCGTGGAACAGTTACAGGAAGCTCTTGATCAACAACTCCATAGTAGTTCGACTCAGATTTTACATACTATATCGAATTTTAGTGATAAAACTCTATTAGTCAAATTTATGATTGCTTTAGTTTTGATGTACTTTTTGTGGGTGCTGAATTTTATTTTTTCATTTAGGATCTCAGCGCAGAAGGGGATTTAAAAGTTATTGCAACATCCTCATTCCTAAGAGATGAGCAACAAATTGATCAACTTGTCGACGAAGTGTAGAAAATATATCCATAGTAGATTTGCATGTATTTAGTGATGAATATCTCAAAGTGAAAATATATACCTTTATGAAGGAATTGATAGCTGAGTTAACATTAATTTAGATTGATCATAAGTTAGATTATTATCGTTACTATCATAAGTTTAGACGGTTATACGGTTATGATGCCTTCTTCCGCAAGGCATCCCACACCTGTAAATCCCCATGTAATCTTCATTTGTAAAACCTCTTTCAAACAAGACTATCAACTTGTAATTGTGTTTTTTTCATGTACGATCCTACAATTGGCATCAAACCCAAGTTTTAACCATCTCCCTTAAAACCGTTGTATAACCAGTGTTTTGATCATTCGTGCTTTTTAAAAATTGAATTCATCCCTAATTTGTTAAACCGACATTCAAAAACAATTTGGAAAAAAAGCCAATGAAGAGATACGGTCACGAACCCTCCGCAACCTAGACAACCGGACATGACAAGTCATCAGTGGGGCCCACCTGCCACGTGGAGATATGCCGGCACGAAGGAGACAAAAGGGACAAGATGAAAGCAACGTGTAGCCTATGGTGGTCCGAGGATCACTCTATCAGATGATCTCCACTAGCTAATCGCAGAGGAGACATGAGGTACAAGTGACAGCGATATCTAGCTAATCACGAGCCGCAAATTCACATCATTTTACACCTCCATAATAGTTGACATAGAAAAGACAACAAGGACATCCTGAAAGCGACGGCCAATGAGTGCCCGGGGTCGCATACCCACCTCTATACACAAGAACGGTCAACGCAAAGGGAACCAAATGGATATTGCTGATAGCGACGTCTCATCTAATCATCTCCATTCCTCTGACTATAAACACTACACCCCATCAATGTGAAATCAACCCATGCTCTCTACTATCACCTCACTACAATTTACTCTCTCAAGAGCATTACTTATTCTCACGTCAAATGGTAGTTACAAGAAGAACCACTCACCTCTTCGTCTCGTAATGAGTCTCACGATGTTCTTACTTTTGCAGATTCATTACAGTTATGGAGCTTGTGACAATCAGATCTCTCCGTACCCGGTTGAGCATTATCTAGTCTACCTGATTATATTAGCGTTTCTTCAGCCAAGAACCGTTTTATTTGAACCAATCGGAGATTACCGACGGCAAGACTCCGGCAAAAACAAAAACCGAACAAGTCAATCATGAAATCCCAAAATTAACGGTTTAATCTTTATTCCTGTCCCTTAAAACAATTATTACAGATCCAATACATAGAGAAATTGGCGTTTTTGAAAGTCAAAAATCACAACTTTTCTAACTCCATGTTTTCTAACCCATTGATTGTCAGCAGGAAATAAAAAACCTTAAACTCCTAAAAATTGTTTAAGAATTCTTACTGCTCGGAAACAACAATCAGAAGTTTCAAATTGGAAATCAAACAAAAGATTTTAGAATCAAGAACAACATATCATTTTTTTTCAAATAAATTTGAATAGAATTATCTTTACGAGAAATGATCAAATACAAAGGACTCTTATTGTAAGAAGGGTAAGAAGGATTCTGGTCCATTGATCTTAGATTTGGAGGGTTGAGATTAATCTCAAGGAAAAGAAAAGAATGAAAGGCATAAAAGGAATCTCATATTTATTGACTTTCTCTCTCCACATGCAAGGCACATGCTAATTCCCCCATAGATTTAAAACGTCCATAACTTTTTCATACGACATTTTTTAAAAAAACTTCACCATAATAACGAGCGTTTTTTATCTTTAATATGAGCACCATATTGTCATATAAAAATAAAACAAAAATTTTCATTTTTACTGGTTTTTTTTTTTGCATTGTGTTAAAGGTTCACAACATTGTGTCTTTTAACCGGGTCTTGGGTGGGTGGGGTGGGGGTGTTAGGTTTTTGGGGGGTGGGGTGGGGGTGTTAGGTTTTTGCGAGGTAGGGGGTGAAAACCTCTTGAGGGTGGGGAGGTGTTTAGGTTTTTAGGGGTTTAGTTTTTAGAATTTAACATTTTAGCTTGAGGTGGGGGGGGGGGGGGGGTGTTAGGTTTTTTTTTTTTTTTTTTTTTTTTTTTTTTGGGTGGGGGGGGGGGGTGGGGGTGTTGGGGGGTTTAGGTTTTTGGGTTAGGGTGGGTGTGGGAGGTTTAGGTTTTCGGGTTTTTGCAACCTATAACATAATATATGACACAATGAAGATGATGTTATATCTGGGTTTTCTATAAATTGCGTTATTTGTTCAGGTTGTTATGTTTAATTTGTTATCCATTGTGTTTTACTTTGTTGCGTATTGTGTTTTTAGTTTTGTTTTCATTGTGTCTTCATATGCTCTCCATTGTGTCTTTTATCTGTTATCAATTGTGTCTTTTATCTGTTGTCATCAATTGTGATTTTATTTAGTTTGATACTTATTGTGTTATACATTATGGCCATTGTGTTATACGTCAAGGGCATGGTCATTGTGTTTTAATCTGTTGTCCATTGTGTCTTTATCTGTTGTCATTGATTTTTTTTTACTCTACTTTACATTGTGTTTTACGTCATGTCCATTGTGTCACACACAACTGGGTTTTTGAAATTTTTTTTGGTACTCATATTAAAGATAAAAAACGCTTGATTTTACGGTATAATTTTTTTTTAAACAAACAATGTATAAAAAAGTTACGGACGTTTAAAAATTGTAGGGAAAATAGCATGTGACTTGCATATGCATATTCTCTCTCCTCTTGTAGACAAAATTACAATTCCCACTTGAATCCTCTTAGGACACTTGTCACTCTCTGATGAAATTTTACACTTCTTACAATTAGGAATCTTTGTAAAATAACTTAACCCTTATTTTTACTACTCATATCATGTATATGTTTTTAAAGAATCAATTCAAAACGTTCTGATCAAGAAATTATATAAAAAAAACAAAAGTTTTAGAATGAATCATAATATCATAACATAAGGGAGAAATGAGTAATTAGGGCAAAAGTTGATTTGGGGGTTGACTTTTTTAAGTCAACGAGCTGATATGTAAACCCACGAGTTGTGACGGGACGACAATTAAGACAACGGTGTCACTCTTGTAACCCGATCAACCACTTCCTCTCTGCCACTCTTTCTCTATCTCCATAATTCTCCGATGAGCATTTCTTTTTCTCTATATTTCTGTCTTTTTCACCAAAAGTGGGTTGTATGTTTCTCAATACATCCTTACTCTAGCCAGTTGATGCAACCCATCCACCATGCTTCTCAATCCTTACTCTAGATAGTTGATGTAACCCATCCACCGAAATTACAGAAACCGACACCAACCCAACCCAAGAAATCACTTCTTCTTTCTTATATCTCTTAAAAAAAACACACAATAATCTTTCTATATACAAAGGTTGTTGGTTCAGGCCTTGGCTTTTAATAAACACACACAATACTCACATGAACACCAAACTGTGTTCTTTTCATTTCATTGAATAAAAAGGGGTACAATAAACAAAGCTTACTCCCAAATACTTATAGAAACAAAACAAAAGAAACCCACGTAACATTCTACACATCTTTAGCCTCATGTTTACCTTTTTCTCCATATTAGTCGCTCAACACTCTCATCAATTCACACATTAATTAACCTTTAATTAAACTCTTATATAACAAATAAACTAAGGTAAGCTTGTAGTTAAAAGCCTTGAGGTATCTCACGTCCAATTACAAAGGTAAACGGCCCTTTTACCTTTAGACCACTTCAGTGGCGGACCCAGAAAATATTTGCTAGGGTTGCGGATGAGTGGTTCAAGCATATTTTCAGGGGTGCAGTCGGGTTTTTTACCTAAAAAATACACTAAACTACTATACAACCTCTTGCTTCTCTCTACCTTCTGTTTGCCTCTCTCAGCATCATCTCTCACCACCAAACTACTACTTTCACAATCACCACCACAACCAAACTGCAACTTCCTCAACCACCATCCAATAGCGGCACCACCACCATCCAAAGTAACCACCTAACAGCACTATATTCTCTCTCCTATTCCGTATACTCCGACCAACACCAATCTGGTCTAATCACCATCGTCGCAGCCAGTGGCGGATCCAGGATTTTTTTTTAATGATGTCACAGTTTTTTGATGTCTCAATTTCATAGAAGCGGACATAAAAATTTCGGGCCGGTTCGACCGTTCGGGTTGGGTGAACATAACAAAATTACGACACAATGATAAAAACAAACATCATTATTAAAAAAAAAACCCATAATATAAATTTGATGGTCTTTACGAATTACAAAAAAAAACCCATAATATAAATTTAATGGTATCTTTTGTTACAAGTCGAAAAGAAGTAATTGAAAACTAAACAATAAATTAAACAAGTAGTTAGGCAACAATTCCAATTAAACAAACAATAAAAGTATATAAAACTAACCTCCTTGATCAGAGATGATCTATGAGTAGATATTTTTTTTTAATCAAAGTTCAGTAGCCCTTGCGACTAGCATTAGTGAGGCATCAATTTTGAATCAACGTTGTACGCCCACTACATGTGTTTAGTAATCTTTTTGGGCTAGGTTATTCACTTATGGATAATTAGATTTGGGCTGGATTTTTAATTAGAGTTGGGCTTCTTAATAAACTCTTTATTGGGCTTCACTTTCACCCTTCGTCCCTGTTTCCTTGTTTCCTGACCTGAGTCGCAGGAAGTTTTAAGAGTTCAAACACATCTAATTAGCTAATCTACTTTTTGAGATGTAGGGGTTATATGTGTATTTTTCTTTTTAACAAATAGAGTCATCGATTAAGAAATCATTGATGTCACTCAAAAAACCTACGCATACATGTCTAGCTACGGCCGGAAAAACATTGATGTCCGGTGACTACGTTCCGATAAGCCTACATCCGCCCCTGGTCGCAGCGCTAATAATTCAATTTCCTAACAAAACGTAAGCATGGACAAAGACCTGGTTTTTGCGATATCTAGGCATGTGATAAAGTTTACTTCAAATGCATGCAATTTAATGTCCGTGTTATTTGGTAGACATTTTCAGTCATTGTTATATGTTAATACAAAATCGGATGAATCTACGTTTCTCCGGCAATTAGCCAAGTGGTGGTTTAGTGATGAACACGCTATGGGTTTCTGCATCGATGAAACATAAAAGAAGAATACATAAGTGTAATACAAATCATCTCAATAAAGACCAGTTTTCTGCATCGACCACCACTAACGCCGCCCCAACACCACGGTACTGCCGTACCGAAACCTCATGGCCGGAGATTTTATGTGAGGGGTGGTTATATAGGGGTTTTGAAATGGTGAAAAAATGACGGAGAATCGGTGTCGGAGGAATGCGTCGGATTGAATATTTTACCTTTCTAAAGGCGCGTCGTTTGTTTGTCAACTGTAGAGTGGCCTGTAAACGAGCCGAACGTTCATGAACTGTTCGTGAACTTGTTCGGCAGTAAGTTCGTTTATGTTCGTTTATTTAAGAAACGAACGAACACGAACTAAAAATTGTGTTCGTTTAGTTAAGTTTAGTTAAATTAACGAACATGAATACACCTTGTGTTCGTTCATCTATGTTCATGAACATTCATTTATGTTCGTGAACGTTCGTTTGTGTTTGTGAACGTTTTTGTAAATACATTAATAGTTATATTTGTATAAATATTAGGTTCTCTAACTACTTATATGAATATAACTAATTAGTAATTGAGTTTTCTCGTAATAAAAAAAAATGAAATTTTAATTTTTTTTCTTAGATTGTAACTGATCACCTACTTAATATTTATATAAAAAAACTACTTTATTTTAGTATCTATGAACCGTGATATATTAAACTTTTTTGTTTGTGTCCACTAATGTTAAATTGTGTTTTTTATATTTGTTCAATTACCTTCACTTATGTTCGTTTATGTTTGTTCAATCATATTAATTTATGGTTTTTATGTTTGTTCAATCATGTTAATTTATGGTTTTTATGTTTATTCAAATATGTTCATTTATTTTTTTTGTTTACGTTCGTGAACTGTTCGTTTAGGCTTTAAACAAACGAACATGAACATGCCTGATTTCTTAATGAACGAACAAGAACAAAAATATGTGTTCGATTATATGTTCATGTTCGTGTTCGTGTTCGGTTAAAGTTAAATAAACTAACACGAACATGCCTATATTCGTGTTTGTTTGGTTCGTTTACAGTCCTAGTCACGATGACGAAGTTGATTTGGTTGTCAGTTGTACAGGCATGGCAGTTTATTTTTCTTTAGAGATAAATGTCATTTTATGGTTTGGGTCATTTTATCAGTTTAGTCCAAAGGTTTAAAACGTTTCCATTTTAATCCAAATAGTTTCAAACGTTGTCATTTTAGTCCACTGGGTTAACTTCATCCATTTTTCCTCTTAACTAGAAGAGCATTTCGGTCATTTTGTATGTAATTCTATTAACTAGAAAGGCAATTCGGCCGTATAAAATGACTGAATTTCCCTTCTCACTAACAGAAAAAATGAATGGAGTTAACCAAGTTGAATAAAATGGCAACCTTTGAAACTATTTGGACTAAAATAGCAACGTTTCAAACTTTTGAACCAAACTGGCAAAATGATCCAAACCACAGGGATCAAAATGACATTTAACTCTTTTTTTTAATCTAATTACATACAAAACCATAAACATAATTTCCTATGAATAATAAGTGTTTTTGTCGACCAATCTATACTATATAATAAAAGAAATCACACTGTCATCATATTAGGCCATGTCTTATGGATAATTATTATTTTAGTTTAATCTTTTCTAATTAATTATAGATAACTCTCCTAATTATTTAGTTTAATATCTTATGGATAATTATTATTTAGTTTAATCTCTTTTCTAAATAATTATTGATAACACTCCTACTAAATATTATTTTATTTAATCTTTTCAACTTAGTTATAGATAATTATTATTTAGTTTAAATTTAATGTATACTTCTCATTTATAATATTATTTATTTGAATTAATTATCTTTATATTTGTATTTGTTGTCTATTTACTTCAGATTTAGTTATCTAATACACTTATACATCAACTTAATTAATCCCACTTGTGTATGAGGTGCTAAAAAGTCACTTGACCATGAGGCTCTACTTAATAATTTTGAGAACACTGAGCAAATTGAACTCTGAGTGATTACTTACAATTATATATATGCATTATTTTATTTTAACTTGAGGAAAACATCACAAAAAGTTGTAACAGTCTTTCAAACATTTACGATCTGTTTCACTTAAAGAAAAGTAACATTCAAAGACAAAAACCCACTTTAGTGATGAAGGTTTATTGTTTAATCATGAAGATGCCTCTTAACAAAATATGCCAACATATAATGGTCTAACATATTATATTATATTATATTTAATTAATAAACAATTAGAAATATATTAAATTTTCAAGAAATTACTTATCAAAACTTTAAAGATGAAAGTGGTTTTACATTTAGTAATAGTAATAATTACCCACATTTCTATATATTACTTCTTTTATACGTATTTTACTAAATGTAATTACATGTTTTAGGAACCGATTCCATATAAAAAATATGTTAATCTTGAAATACATATATATATATATATATATATCTGTTTATTTTTTTATTTTTATCTTAAAAATATGAAGTTTCAAAACAATTTATCAAGTTACAACATCCCATATTTCAAGTCCACATTTATCTATATCTATACTATACAATGTTAAATTTTTTTAAATAAGTCGAATTCATATAACTTTTTTATCATTTAATATATATAATTACATTTATTTAACCCGTGTAATAAACGAGATTTTTAAAGATACACTGTTCTATCATTTGATATATAAAAATACATTTATTGAACCCGTGTAACACACGGGGTTCTAAGCTAGCACATATGATAAAGTAAACCAATTTGAGGACACGTGGCAATCATTGAGGCTATCTAAAATTCTATTTTCCCGTCTTAAATATAATCCTTCTAGTTTATTAGTTAAATCTAAATTCAAAAAAAATATATATTAATCCTCAAATCTTGGAAAAAAATAAGTTAATCCGTACTTAATATTTTTATCCAAATCTTATGTTTCAAATTCAAATTCATACGATGACAGTCTATTAATATTGATTACATTTGATTTATATTGTTATACTTATTTTAATAATTTATTATTGATTACATTATATTAATATTGTTATACTTTCTATTTATATTTAATGTTGTTATACATAAATATTAAAATTTTTAAATATAACTATTAATATATATATATATATATATATATATATGACAAAAAATAATATTGTTTTATTAATATCATCACTATCATTGCTATTTGTGTTATTTATAATTGCTACCATTATTATATTATTATTATTATTATTATTATTATTATTATTATTATTGTACCTTTCTAATATTAATATATTTGTAAATGAGATTTTAATCAAGTTACCGGAAAAGTCTACGAGCCGGTCTAGGAGTGTGCGTAAGCAGTTGTTGTTTTTACTATCAACACCTAATTTTGTTGTGTTACATTGTGACCATATATCCACAGATCTCTACTTCCACTATCTGTTGGTTTTGCAATGACAATTAGTATAAGCTAAGGTCAGTCACTATCTAAGGTTGGTTTGTTTTTAATATTACTGGATTCACCCATGGTCAATTGTATCTGGCATTATCAATAATTAAAAGTAGAGACGGGGTAAAACTACTAATTTTAAATAGAGATGGTAAAGTTATGAGTAAAAGATGTAATATTGTTTACAAATAAATATATAGATATTTATGAATTATGTGAATATTTTTTTATTCAAATTATTTTTCGGTAATGTACGAGTTATAATTGTAACATTTTATTTCTCATTAAATGTAATGTAATACGTAAACACAATAATGAGTATTATATAATATATTTATTTTTGTATTATTTTCAACGACAGTTTGATTACATGCTTCTTTGATGAATTTTATAATACTAACATACATCATCTATATATTAACTCATTTATGTCAATTTGGTATATAAATGTCTCCGTCTTTGATTTGCATTTATAAAAAAATATTTATTATATAGTTAAAATTTTTCAACCCGTGTAACACACGAGAAACTAACCTAGTATATATATAATACATTATTGAGGATGAAGGATGGCCTCATTGGTAATTTCTATAATTTCTTAAGATTGTATATGAAAGGCCATGTTTAAAATGCCTAATTTTGTACCATTCTTTCCATCTATACCCTCCCTTCATACCCCACACAAGTAGTAATGGATAATGTACCATTCATGCCCCCACACAAACGTTCCTTATCCTTCACCCTAATTAATCTATAATCTATATCTATAATCTAGAATACATTATTAAGGAGATTGGACGGTTAAATTGGTAATTTTCTTTTAATTTTTAAGATTGCATATCATAAGCCAAGTTAAAAACCATAGTTTTCGAAATATCCTGATCATGATCAAGTTCTGCCATTAATATCATTAATCTGCCATTTGAATGCAGAATCCCAGACGACGCCTCCCCAACCGACGAATCACAATCGTTCCCGTTTCACAAAGAGCCCTTCCGGGTTGGATGACTTCGATTTCTTTGGCCCCATATGGTCAATCAGGTTCACACAAGCCTTTAGATATGTTGAATTTACCTGTTAGTGAAATTAACTGACTGAGAAGTTGATTTTGGAAGAACTTGAATCCTAATTTTGATAATTACCATTTGTATCTTTTAAGATTTTGTTTAGTTATGCTTTAACGATTGATTGATCAGTGTACGTATGATGAATTGATCTAATAATGAAATTGACTTATTGAAAAGTTGATTTGGGAAGAGTTTAAACCCCACCAGAATTAGGGTTTATGTATGCTGAATTGATCTTTTAAGGAACTTGACTGATTGAGAAGTTGATTTTGGAAGAGGTTAAACACCAATTTATTTATATTATACTGGAATTAGGATTTATGTATGATGAATTTATCCATTGAATTTACCTTTTTAAATGCTTCTAAATATCCTCATCATGATCAAGTTCTGGTGTTTGCAGGATTTTCTTCGGAAAGGATTAAAATATATAGTATCTGTGTAGCATGCGTGCATTGTCATTGTTTACACAATGTTTGTCTGGCTTGGTGCCACTTGATCTCGTAGATAATAGTGTGTCCCTTACATCCGATAAGGAGACGCATCTGCCTTCACCAGCTGTCCCTCTAAGGTACTTTCTTTAACTCTCTGGTTTAAAGCACATGTTTAATATAACTTCTTGTTATATGCTGCTGGGGAGAACATGGATTGGCAATGAGTTAAACTCTTCATGATACATTATTTATCCTCGTATGTTATCTATTTGTTGCTCATTAGTTAGGTTAGTGATACTGGTGGACTAGATGATTAAATGACTGACTATATTGTGATGAAAGAAGAACTCCCCTGGGTGATAGTCTCTTCATAATTTATTCATATATAAAATGATTATATTTGTAAATGTTTTCTAATATATGTTAGGTTTTCTTTATGATATTTTGTCGGTTGAGACATGTAGGCCATCTTTCTCTTGTTAAGGGCAGGGGTCTTTTATTCCACTTTTACATGGTTGCATTGGATTGACCTAATACTAACCTCAGCCGCATATTATATATGTTATAATCAACTGGCATTAATGTCAAAGCGTACCTATATCGATGATGGGGGCCTTAGATTGCGGTTTTGATATAAGTACCGGTGGAGCTTGTGGGTTCGTATTATTTCTCCAAGTTATTATAATATTAGCCATTTAAGTAATCTTTTTAACTTGTTTTTTTTTAATAAAACTTATTTTTAATCTTATTTTATGGTAGAGATGATCTTAATTGAATGAAATGTAGGTCATTTGAGCTGACATCTTTTTCATAATTTATTGTCACTGGTGTATGGTTCTTATCTTCTGTTTATAGTTTTCTGTAGTCTGTAGATACCTACATGATGTTTTCTATATTACTTGTTTGGGTAAATTACAAATTACGACCTTTATGTTTAGGGTCACTTACACTCACTGACCTTTAACTTTATTAAATACATTAAGTATCCTTAAAGATAACTTATTGTAACAATTCTAACCTTTAGCCTAATGTTTGTTTAATTTTATCGTTAAAAAAGGGCATTTGCTCCTCATATGAGGGCAAACATGGAATCATGATTTTACATTAAAATTGTATTAGATATTATATAAGAATTGTAAAAATAATTACCATGTATTTCTTCTAACTTCAGATATTAAAATATAAATTATACTTGATATTAAAATGTTAGATATTAAAAATTAGCTATTATCATGAGATCAAAATGGTTTAGATATCACCTAAAAAAAGATTGGGTTTTATTGATTCGGTTTTTTTGGTTGATAGCAACACCAAAACCGAACCATAGAACCGATTTTTATAAAAAAAACACAAAACCAAACCGTTAGATTTTGTTTTATTGAGGTTCAGTTCAGTTATGTCGGTTATTTCAGTTTTGAACCCCTAAGTGATACAAGGCCGACCTATGTCCAGAAATGTTAACAGTATATTTGAGAATTATATATTTTGAGAGAATATATAACACACAATCATTTGTTACATACTTACATGTCCATATTAACTTGTTGCATCAACATGCAGTACAAAATTACCTTATCATCTACATGTACTACTACAGGTACAAGCTAGGACAATTGTGTATATAACTACGTACACTGGCGGAACTAGCCTATTAATTTAGGGGTATACCGATTTTTTTTTACCGTGCAATCATAAAATAATAAAAAGAAAACGATAATAAATAAAGTAAAACAAATAACTAATAGATTTGTCATTTTTTTCATAGCTTGAAATCGTTCCATCACATCGCATCGTCGTCTTTTACTTTATCGAAAGTTTTTTTTGCAACCACACAAACCATAGCATTTTGCGAATATTCCGGGCTCATCCGATTGCGTAAATCCGTCTTCACAAACTTCAATTTACAAAAAAAACATCTCTCAACAGTTGTTGTTGCAACCGGTAAAAACCAAAGCTAGCTTCACTACCCGGTAAACCAAAGGACAAAAACTATGTGTAACAACCCGCTTTTTCGCAGCTTGTTACTCTCGTTACGTCTAGCACCAGAGATTTTGGTCATAATGTAAACTATATCACTTACTACGCTACATCGCATATTTTCGCACTACATCGCTTATTTTCGCACACAACATCGCACCTCACAACGCTTATAACGCACTCGCTAAACAACAAAACTACTGCGTGATGTTTCCAAGACTATCTGCTCGCTTAAACAACAACGCGACTCTCGCAAGACTTGGTAACTGAGACGCATACTCTCTCGCTTGTTTATTTCATTTTATTTAATTTAAACGCTTAATGATTCGCCAAAACTTTCGGCGCACTTAACCTAACTAAGCGAAGCCTTAAAAAAATAGCACGAAAATTCATGTTTTCGTACGAAAATGTTAATTTTCGTACGAAAATGTTGTATTTCATGCGAAAACGACGTATTTTTGGGTTGTTTTGGCACGAAAATGGTATTTTTCACCCGAAAATGCATTTTTCCGCACGAAAATGGTCATTTTCGCACGAAAATTTCACCAGACTACCTCCACTCCTCTCCGCCTATAAATACAACACTCCGCATTCAGTTCTAACTTGCTTCCTTTCCGCACCAAAACGCTCTCTAGCTCATTTTCTCTGTTCCAAGTAAGAAGACTACGTTTTTCACACAAATCACAACGTTTCTACAACGATTTTGCACGAAATTATCTTCGATTTCATCTAAACTTCTCTGTTTTACGAAAACCTTCATTTTTTCATGAAACTTTCTAATTTTCTTAAGGATTTAGCACTTAACCGAGCATGTTTGAGTTAGCCTCCTTCTCAAACTTGAAACCTTGTTGTTTCAATCTCACAAAGTGTTTATCCTAACAAAACTGTGTGTAAATCGATTTTTACAATAAACACGGATCAGACCAACTAATGTTTCGTTCACTAAGCAGTGAAACGAGGCGCTGTCAAAACCGTCACGAAATGGACTCGCAATTACATCCTTTCAGACATGATCTCAGTTCCGGTTGCACAAAGACGCAAGAACAGTCACTTGTGCAAACTGGACTGGCTCATACAAATCACTTTTGGTTCATACGACCCAGTCCGAGTTTCCACAAACGACTCACTCGCTCTAAAGACCTCTTCGGCACAAGGTTCGATCAGTGGCCTAAGGCTGGAGGGATGAACACTCGATTTCCCGAAGAATGACGAAAACCACCAAAATTTTTGCATGAAATTTTCGTAAGAAAATTTCGCCAGTTGAATCACCAAAATTTTTGCACGAAATTTTCGTAAGAAAATTTCGCAACTTGATCACCAAAATTTTTGTACGAAATTTTCGCAAGTTTGACCACCAAAATTTTTGCACGAAATTTTGTACGAAAATTTCACCAAAATTTTCGCACGAAAACTAATTTTGTACGAAAATATATGTTTCCCTCACACCGACTCTTCGTTTCAACTGTTTCAACACTCTAGAAGACTGATGCACTTCCGTCTCTACGCGCAGGCTAAACCGACACTTTTCTCACCTCTTATCAACTCTCGGTGTTCACTCTTACGCACCCAATGTGAGTATACTTGAACCCCTTTTCGCTTTAAACGCACTTTTGGGTGTAACATGCGTTCATAACAAAACACATCAAACGCACAAACTGATTTATCACACGCGAATATCTGTTATACATGTTAATACGTGATGCTAGATACATATAAGCACTCTCGACCTTTACTCGTTGATTTCCAACTTAACTAGTATGATATCATAGTTCGACTCACAGCCGATGGGGTATAGTTACGCATATCATAAAACGCGCATCGCAGTCATCTCGGAACTTAGCTGGAGTATTTGTCCATCGATTTATATGTGTTGTTGTATCTCGTTTATGTATATGTGGTATATCGCAACGCTTTTTATCTACTATGCTATTATATCAAAACCTGTATGTTCGCCAATACATTTTTATATTGACATTATTTTAACGTATGTTGCAGGTTTAACGCATGTTATAACGAATCAAGATTAGGACTCTCTAGATACACGCTTAATCAAGTTGTCTACTTTATTTTATTGCTTGAGAAACTTGGATTTATTTCAATTATTGTATGAATATTTGTTTAGTTTTATGGGAAATTGAACCTTGTTAAATATTGTCATTTAGTAATTGTTATGGATTCTCTTGAGCAATCTGATTCGCTTAGTGCCTCGCCCCGATGATTCCGCCATCGGTTGGGGTGTGACACTATGTGTTCCGGTTGCACGAGCAAGATCACTTATTCAATTATGATATTTTTGGGTCTTGGGTTAAGTTTATCATTTATATATAGGGCCACCTTTCAATTTTATTTTGTAAATTTGGGTTTATTTTATCATTCGGGTTTAATTATTCTACAAATTTTCGGGTTGTAAATGTTTGGGCTTATAAATATGGGATTTTAGTAATATCAAGTATCCCATTTTCTGGTTAGGGGTATCCTCGTATTTTTAGGGGTATTCTATGTATAAAACCGGGAAAAACTCACGACGAATACGGGGTTGAGCCATAGCACGTGCTACGGCTCATAATATTGTGGTTCCGCCCCTGACTACGTAAGTATGTATGTATGGGCCATTTCTTTTCTACAGCTGGTACACATGAAGTCATGAACACCCCTAAAGTCGGTTAATACAATATTATCAATCGACAAAATCTATGTGATAAAGTTAAATGGTTGACTGATCTAGTGCTTTATCATATTATATTTCACAGACTTCAAATTGATCGAGCGCTTTACCGATGTAAAACTTATGTCAATCCACAAAATGCTTTATGAATCAAGAGAATTCTCGACGTTAAAGATCGATTTAAGGAGGGGAAGCGTGTTTATTAGAGACGAGGCAAGGTTTGGGGAACGAAGAAGACGCTTCACCAATTTGTTTAATTAGAGACACGTAGTTAATTATTTTTTGCAAATCTTATATAATATTTAATATAATTCCATATTAATTCATAATTCCATGTTTGCCACACATGAGGAGCACATGATTTTTTTAACGGTAAAACTAAACATACGTTAGGCTAAGATTAGGATTGTTACAATAAGTAATCTTTAAGGACACTCAATGTACTTATTAAAGTTAAAGGTCGGTGAGTGAAAATAACCCCAAACATAAAGGTCATTGTTTTGTGTAACTCATATCTATCATATCTGGGAAGTTTTGGTGGATATAGAACGTGGTACAATGCTTGTTTTATATGTCTTTATCATAATCTATGTTGGTAAAACCGTCAGTAATGATTTCTCTCTTTCTAGATACCAGCATTTGCAGTGTATAAAGGATGGGATTTGGTTAAGGAATTGTTTTCCTCGATGTAATGAGGTACTTTTTTTACTTAAATTTACCCCTTATAAATGGCTAACTTCAGGTTAATGTTCTTTTACTCCAGTTGGTCAAACAGTTGTATAAAGCAAAAAATTAAAATAAGTTCATAGGTCAAACGGGTCAAATCGCTCAAAGTTAGTGTTGTAAAAATCACGATTAATCGGCAACTAGTTGCCGATTAATCGCTAGTCGGCCCTCTACTGATTATTTTTTTGTTAATCAGTCCATTAATCGCTAGTCGGCCATAGTCGTCCAGGAAAAATCGGGAGATCGAAAAAAATCGTCAAAAATCGAAAAAAATCAGAAAAATCCAAAAAAAAAACAGAAAAAATCACATATTCCGACCAAAACTTGCTATATTCCGGTCAAAACTTGTCTTCTTAAAAAAGTACGTATAAAAATATGTGCATATATGTATAAAACCTAAAATTATACATAAAATGTCTGATCCGATTAATCCCGACTAATCACGATTAATCCCGATTAATCGCTAGTCCCCACCCCACCGGTCGACTAGCGCCTAGAGAGTTCTACAACCATGCTCAAAAAAATTTTTTGGCTACCCGTTGTGGCTTAACTGAAAAGTGCATGACGCCCCTGCCACCTTGACAATGAGTTTCAATTAATCCACCCTTTAACTATCACGTTGTGGTTTAACTAAGAATTAATATATATATATATATAGGGGAGGGTTTAAATGAGAACACTTAATTTTTTGTGAGAACCATGAAAACAATTCTCAGCCACTCATTTATATTCCTTGGTGTTTTAATTAAAAGGGTAAAGTGGTAATTAATCATAGATGAATCATTCACGTCCTTTTCCCCTGTTCCTACAACTATACGCAACCTTCCATCATTCTCTGATTGATTCTAGATCCATACGACCTTAATCCTTTCTTTAATCGATTCATACGATTTCTATATATATATGTATGTTCTTTCTAATCTTTTGTTTTCAAATCAATCCCAGTCTTAATTTGACATAATCATGATTATGGATCCATATGATTTATGCAGATTCAGGTATGTTCTTGATAATCTTTTGTTTTCAAATCAGTCTCAATTTAATTAGAAGCTTCTTGTCGCGTTTTCGTACGAATCTCAATTAATCTACACCTGAAATTGTTGATTTTAGTCTCGCTAATGTTCTTCCTCTCGATGTTTGTTGATTCAAATTGTTTTCGAGCTTGATTTGAATAATCAGTAGAGATTTTGCAACATTATTTTCAAGTGATTATGCATATGGTTTCAATTTTTTGTCCAATTAATTTTTGGAACTAGGGTTTTGTATTCAACTTCATATCTCTCATCATTATGTGTAATTCCTATTTCAGTTTTGTATTTCATAGATGTTGGTTCTCTTACTTCATATTAAGTGGTTGTGTGTAGCAGGTATAACTATTATATGTTTTTATGTATGAAGTTAAGATTTCAAATAGTATTATAGGTGATAAAGTGGAAGCGAATTGGTGAATTGCATTGTATAGTGAAGTTTAATCTTTGTAAGGTTTTGTTGTCGGATTGAGACTTAGTTTAGTGACTGTAATTAAGAGTAAGAAGACTAAAGATTGGACTATTTCTATGACTTTAATTAAACATAAAGCATAAAAATGAAGTTTTGGGTTCATTACAAGCACTTGTTTAGTTTGAATAATTATAATACAATATTAATGTTTATTTATTTTAATTGTATATTTTTTTTTAATTTTGCATTCATACATTATAAAATATGTTCATGTAACTGATCTACTAGATATAATGATGCTTATAGATTCATCCAACATATTGTGTTTATTTTATTCATTTGTTTTACACATGTGTAATGTTCAGTTAACATCAAGGATTGGTTGTTTAGGCACTAGCTAGGGATGTTTGATATTGCGAGGAGGTGACCCTTGTTTATGCCGTTGTAGCGAGAGTCTAAGAGGGTAAAAAACCAGGACCAAATTTGAGATACCATTGGTGTTCCCATTATAAACATCAACGACAATGAAAGGAAAAGAAAAAGAAATCCAGCGGTTCTAGTATAAACACTAGCAACAAGTGTCACATGGTGACTTTAATGCTCAACTCTTTAGTGTTATTGTTCTGATGTCGATAACAATGAAGATGAAGTCTAACAATACCAACAATCAGGCAAGGCAAGGCAACTGGCAACTTAACGTAACTACGTAGAATTCGATTTATATCTTGACGGTCCTTTGAAAAATAGAAGAAAAAAATATTTGTAGATGCTATTAATTCAATGTAATTACTACTTATGTTTTATGTTTTTTATCTTAGTGGATTATACATCTTTTAATATTTTTTCATGTCATTATTACAAGATTATTATACATGCAGGTTTTTTATATTGTGTCGATTTATATTTATACATGTGCAGCTTATTTACACATGTGTAAGCAATTCACTGTCACATATCGATATATGTTTTACATATGTGCAGCTTAATTACATTTGTGTAAATTGTTCTCCATTACATATTAATGTCTGTTTTACATATTACAGCTAAATTACAGATGTTTAAAGTATACACTGTCACATATTTGTGTCTATCTTACATATTTACAGGTGAACTACACATGTGTAAATTGTTCATCTTTACATATCTATGTATATTTTACGTATTTGTAGCTGAATTACATACATATGTGTAAAAATGTCATTTATATGTGTTTGTTTTACATACGTGCAACTGAATTACGCATGTGTATGCAGTTCACTAACACATATATGTGTAGTTGACTTGCATATATGTAAATTGTTTACACCAAATGTGTCTATTTTACATATTTGCGTATGAACTACACATGTCTAAATTATTCATTGTCACATATATGTGTCTATTTTACACATGTTAAGTTGAATTATACTGTTCAATGTCACATATATGTATCTGTTTTACATATGTGTAACTGAAATACACATGTGTAAGTGGTTCATTGACAAAACCAAGATAGTGTTATCCAAAAACCAGAATCACTAGATTGACCAACATATTAAACGAATATAGTATTATCTAAAAATCAAAAGCATTACAATGTTGATAAGAAATTATAATCCTTTATCACAATTTCTCCGTGAATCTTCGCTTCCATTAGTACACTCTTCGCAACATATTTATTTATTTCTAAGCAAATTTAGTTGCAATTTTTGTCTTTTTCTTTCTACATTTTGAAGCCACGTTCCCAGTTCTTCAGGCGACTTTCCTTTTATGTTTCCATGTCTGGTCGTAATCAGTCCTCAATCAATACCGCACAAATGTGTAAACATCTTATACACGACATAAACACTTTTGAATCTTAAGTATGATTTACACATATGTAAACCTTCATATACAGGTTTTAGGGTACTTACTTCCCACTTTTGGTCTTTGTTTTCCTTTTCTAAGAATACACAACAAGTTAAATTCATCAGTCTATACCACAAATTGTAGATCATACAACAAAGGATACGATTATGCTATTTTTATGTATTCTGAATTATAACAACATTAATGATTAAATCGATTAACATAGTGTGCTTGTATTAACTTATTAGGGCTCATTGCGTTCACTCAAATCTCTATGGTTTCGTTTTTAACAATGGATATTGCTAGTGATTCTAATTACCTTATGCATAACCAAAAAACCTAATTGATTTTTAGTATAAGCCTATCTATGCTTATATATATTTATTTTTAACTTTTAGAATTTACATATCCATGCTTGTTTTATTTAACTATTATAATTTACACATATGTAAACCTTCATGTGTATGCTAATTTCTAACTATAATGATTTATACATATGCAAACCCTCTATCTATCCTTATCTTTTTTTTAACTTTTTGGATTTACATATGTGTAAATGTTCATACATATGCTTATTTTTCTAACTATTATGATTTACACATGTGTAAACCTTCGTATCCGTGCTTATCTGTTTTAACTATCACGATGTACACATGAGTAAACCTTCATATCCATTCTTATTTTCTTAACTATTATGGTTTACACATGTGTAAACCTTCATGTATATGTTTTTTTTAACTATATTGATTTACACATGTGTAAACCTTCATATACATGCTTATTTTTTTAACTATCCTGATTTACACATGTGAAAACCTTTATGTTAGTGCTTAATTTTTTTGTAAGATTCTAGGCTTCAAAATTGTTCAGCGTGATTCAAAAGTGCAGCCCAACAGTCTCGAAAATTGTCTCCACTCGGTTTAGAGATCTTAAGAGCAACCTTTTTTGTTTTGTTTGGCGAAACAGTCATGAAAACGTTATCCCTACCATATTTATATATAAATGCCATATTTTGTATTTCACTAGTAGGGGATATGAAAATCTCTTCTTGTGTTAAAAATATGACAATGAAATTGAGCTTGAACATAACAAAAAAAATCGTTTACACTACTTTTTTTATCATCTGTTATGTACTATAACAACATTAATTTCTATACGAGCCAGCACCATTTCCTTATAGTGATTAACTAATTTAAGCCTTATTACGTGCACTCAAAACTCTATGGTGTCAATTTCACTAGTAGTTATTTCCTTCTAACTATTGGTTATGGACCCGAGCCTTATGTTATGATCAACAGGAAAGCAAATTTCTATACAACCAGGCACGTTAATAGGCCAAATCATCACGTTAGTTGATTAAGAACAATGGAACATTAACTTGAGAGACGATTTAGGATAATTCCATGTAAGTGTGAATTAGCCAAACAATAGGCATTATAAATAGTTTAAAAATTAACTAATTAGCCAAACAGCAGGCATAAAAATGGTGAAAGAATTAGTTAAACATGAGGCATCATATATAGAAGTCGATCATAATATGATCAAAACAACTGTTACCAGTAATTAGACTAGAACCCGCAACCGAAAAAGCCCTAGCTTTACTAAATTCAGAAAATGAAATAGAAATATTACCAGATTAAAAACATTAGCCTATGTATGTTCATCATTGGCTTTCATCGTCATTCTTCCCTTTTTCTTCAAAAACCTTTGGTAACTTCTGATTTTGTAGCTTATTTCTAGAGAAAGAGATTGGATTTGGGATTTTGGAAGATAAAATATGATTTCGTGAAAGAGGAATCTCAATTGCAGGGGTTATTTTTAATGTCCATTTACAATCTTGCCCCTTTCAGTTTTATTTTGTGGCCCCCCTTCCCATTTAATCCTAATTTAATCTTAGCCATCTATTGAAGATGATATATGGATGGAAATTGTTCTTAGCATTCTCACAAAAATCTTTGTTCTCAAGATAACCCTCCTATATATATATATATATATATATATATATATATATATATATATATATATATATATATGTATATATATATATATGTATATATATATGTATGTATGTATGTATGACAAGGATCCGTTAGGAACCACCCTTTATTGCGAGAACCATGATAACCAGTGTGAACATAAACAGTAATACCTAAAAAAATCCAAAAAAATACCAAATTTTTTTTGTTTTTTTAATATTTTTTTTGAAAAAGTCGCTATATTTACTCAACAATAAAAAAAATTTCAAAAACTTTTTTTTGAGTACCAACTATCCATGCACATGTGCATTTTAGTCATTTTTTTGACAAATTCCATAATACATTACAAACGTTAGACAATTGTACTTTCATTTACACTACCATGTGTAACACTCTACTTTTTACGTTACCAATATTAGCAATGCACATGTGTATCTATATATATCAACATGAAATAAGGTGTTTTGTACCCTACACTAATTTGAATATATTTTCTCTTTCATCTATCATACCATCCATAATACACTACCATGCACATGTGCATTTTCATCATTTCTTTGACAAATTCCGTAATACATTACAAACATTAGACAATTGTACTTTCATTTACACTACCATGTATAATACACTACTTTTTACGTTACCAATATAAGAAATGCACATCTGCATCTATATGTATCAACATGAAATAAGGTTTTTTGGTACTTTGAATACACTTTCTTTTTCATCTATCATACCATCCATAATACACTTCCATTACCTCCTACCATCCATAATACAATACCATTACCTCCTACCATTTATAATACAATATCAATACCAATATTTTCACTTTATTACATGTATATCAACACCATTTATACCATTCAATTAACATATTACATCATAAAGTGACAACTATAATGAACCCATCAACCACTGGATATAACTAACCAAAAAACATATATATGAGCCTACTTCATCATTTAAAATCACAAACTTTTTTACCAAAACACGGTATATAATTGTCATACATAACGATGCACATGTGCATTTAATGTAAAATTGAGTGTATTATGGATGATACTGTAAATTAAAGTGCAATTGTCTACTAGTGATGTGATAACGTATTACTGAATTTGTCGAAGTTATGATACATATGCACATCTGCATGGATAACTGTTCCTCGAAAAAAAAGTTTTTTTTTAACGAAATATAACGATTTTTATTAAAAAATATTAAAAAAAAATTGAGTGTTTTTTTTATTTTTTTAGATTTTATTTTGCAATAAAGGTAGTTCTCGCATGAACTTTACCCTATACATATTATATATTATATAGTGGTTCATTGGAATGGGGTAGACTCCACACCTTTCTCCCTCTTAGCGCCCGTGAAGGGATTAACAAATGCAATGTTGGCGCCTGGGTTTAACACCCTGCGGCGGTGTTTAATACTCTTCCCGGCCAACGACGCTAATGCACAACGGGTAGCCTTAGCACTTCAAAGTTCAAACCTTCGATATCATTTTATTCGATATGTTAGATGACTAGTGAAATAATATATCAAGTTTGATAATGCATGATAATTACCGTCAGAACAATTCATATTGGTAGATAAAAATTTGTCTGGCCTAATCATTTGTCACTTCTGTTAAATTGCCTTTTATGTATGATTCCTACTGGTTGATTCTTAAGGATTTTTAATTGTTGATTCCTATTCATCAAACATATATAAATTTTGGACAAAAATGTTTAGGGTCAACTTGCCTGATCCATACAGAATAACTGTTTTGACCCATACCCAACCCACATGAGCCATTTACGAAACTGGATTCGCATGCATGATTTTGCCTGGTTTATACCAGTTAACATGGAGTCGAATAGGATGAAACAACCCGAAAGACAAAATTTTCAAATCAAAAGGTTGTTACTTTCAGATCTGATTACAATTTTCCCAGTGATTTAGTTTCATTGTAACGATATACCATACGTTATAAGTTATTTGGTTGTTTTAGACTTTGGAAATTTACTAGCGGCTACAAAATTTGGGATTAATTTGTGTAGTTGACTTATTCTAATGGGTACTAAAAACCCGTTCGGTGTTCATCACATGGTTGGTTCTATATGAGGTTGGTTGGTGTAAGAGTTTCTACTCAAATGCTTCGGTTTTGTTAAACGAATCGCATACTTTGTGTGCTCACATTTGGGAAGTTTTTATGATCGAGACTCAAAACAACATATTCTTTTCTAAAATAATCACGATTGTTAGTAGGAGCTTTGCATGGGTTGATTTTGGCTTCAAACCGTAATTTTGGTTTTAGAATAATGATTGGTTTCGGCTTTGCATTTGGAACTGAAAAAAAGACCAAAAAATCAAAATATTGTATTTGGGGCTTTAACTTATTGTCTAATTTTTTGTGTGAACTACCTTTTAATCAATTTAGGCCTAACACTTTAAATTGGGTCGTAAATCCAATAACAAGCATTCAAACAAGTTTGGTGCGGTTTGATGATGGAAAGAGGTATAAACCGAAACTGAATTGTAGCTTTTGGTTTAAAAAGATTGAACCATTGTTTATTAATTAATTTGGATACAATATTTCAATTTCAGTTAAATCCTGTTCCAGGAATTAATTTTTTTTCACCCTTGATGGGTTTAAGTAAAATATTAACTCATTCATTATATTGTTGATACTAGAACAAATAGGAAACGTTAAATATAAATGGATGAAACGGAGTAAAGGATGCTTAAAGTATAATGAAATACCTTCATATGAAACATTAGATTATTAATTTTTATAATTTTTTTAACTATAATAATTAGCAAACTTAGTTAGTGTTTGAAATGCATGAATGAGTGCTAGAATGAAATGAAAAAAAAGGGTGAAAGTGCCACTACATTATATTATATTATACTATTATTA
Source organism: Scalesia atractyloides (assembly GCA_947069175.1). NCBI lineage: Eukaryota > Viridiplantae > Streptophyta > Magnoliopsida > Asterales > Asteraceae > Scalesia > Scalesia atractyloides. The sequence goes on from CAMTDV010000030.1 coordinate 92,696,570, forward strand.
AAAATACAAGCTAATGAATAGTATTATACTATTATTAAAAATACAAGCTAATGAATAGTAATATTTATAATATTATAATAACATCTATAGTTTTCTAACACTTTTAGTATTTTTAATATTATAATACTAATTATTAGATTTACTTGATTTACTTTTTAGGTTGAATACATTATACATACTATTTTTCTTAACTTTGATGATTTTTATTATCACGGGTTTGTATAAGCTTTGTGTCAACTGGTATCGAAAATACCGGTACGGTCATGTTCGGTATCGGTACATGAAGGTAAAAATCGGCACCGGCCTTGTACAGAAAACGCTAAAAGTCGTTACTGAATTGATACCGGAAGTCTTTTAGTTCGGGAAATTTGATACTGCTATCCGGTACCATTTGCTCATCCCTGATCACAGGTACCGTACGAACCACAACGGTATCGTAAAACTTTTTTTTGTTGATTTTCTTCAACTGTTAAAGATTTTTTTTTTTAGTTTTAGGAGTAGAGATGAGCTCGGTGCCAAACGATACCGAATCGGCACTGGTACTGAAAATATCGAATTAGTAATTAAGATCTTTCGGTTCAAGAAATACGGTACCGGTACTCAGTATCATTTGCTCATCTCTGACCACGGGTTTCATACAAACAACATCATTACCATACAACTTTTTTGGTTATCTTTTAGTATTTACCTCTACATTTTTCTTTTTTTCTTATAGGCGGTTCCGAGCACAACGCGCTAGTATTGATTTCAAAACACATGTAAACACAGACTAAATAACAAAAGAAGTTCGACGCAACGCGGCGACGTTGATAAACCTAGTATCATTTAAATAGCCATGAATTTTCATGAACCAGAAAACAAAACCAACTGTACAACATCCGTACCGGTAGCACCGACACCAATCGAGTTCTCCCACAACGCGCCGAGGAATTCCTCAAGGTTGTTGCTTCCTACTTACTTCAAAGGTCACCATAATGAATAATCACAAACATCATACACACATCACAAACCTCAACAACAACTACGAGGATATAAAATAGACTCATCCGCTGCAACGCGCGGGCATTACCATTAGTTATTATAATAATACCGAAGCATCGTTGAATTTGTTTGTTTTTAATCAATGGGAGTTCAACATTATTGTTTTATTACATTATAATAAATACTTAAGCATTGTCTGTTTGTTTCCAATAGACGCGAGTTCAGTACCAAAGCATCGTTTTTCTGTTTTCAATCAACGCGAGTTTAGCATAATTGTTTTCATCGGACACGAGTTGCTAATTGTATAAGAGCATGATTTAATATTTTTAAAGAAAACTCAATAATTAGACTTTAGAAAAACGATGCTCAAAAGTCAAATTGGACATTAAAATTTTTGGAGAAACAAGGATTGTATTTTGTTATAAACTAGTTTTATACCCCGTCTGTGTTGTGAGACGCTAAGCCAAATATTTCTCTCTCATAATATATACATCTGTGTTTGGTTACTCGTACATACTACTCAACATATCTCAATAAAAATTACATCGAGTCAACCAATTAAATTAAAACACTACCATACTCTTGCAAAAAAAAAAAAAAACTAAGACGCTGGAAAGACTTAAAATTTTAAAGTGAAGGCAAAATTAAAAATTTTCAGGACAAATGAGCGAGTGCTAGGCAGCATGAATAAAAATTACATGGAGTCAACTAATTAAAGCAAAACACTACCATAGTTTTGTCAAAAAAAAAAACTAAAACGATAGCATGACTGGAATTTTACACCGATGGCAAAAATCATAAATTGATAGGGCAAGAAAAGATAAAGACGATGGCAAAACTGTAAATTTGAACAGGAGGCAAAATCGTAATTTTGTTGGGAAAAAAACAATGGCAAAACTGTAAATTTGAACGGGGCAAAATCGTAATTTGGCTGAAAAACAATGGCAAAACTATAATTTTGAAAGGGGCAAAATCATAATTTGACAAGACCAATGAAAAAGTGATAGGCAGTTTCCTAACATTATTCCCCTCCATGTCCTTTGTAGTTATATAAAATTCTACACAATTTTAAAACTTTCTTTAAGAAAAAATTAAGGTTACGTTTTTAAAGAAGGTATACAATTTAGAAGAACAATTTAAAAAATATAAAGGAGAAACGATCTGATTTACGCTGCAACTAAAGAACCCATTCAAGAACACTTGGTTTGTTTTGCTTGTCACCCGAAAAACCCCCGATACATTTGGGTTTGATTTGTCCTGCACCCAAAAACCCTCTTACTATTCTCGAGAGGCAACAATTGGTTTGATATTTAGGCGACCGAATGACCTAGTCAGTTAGTCGGTTTTGATTCATTTCACACAACCAAAGACCCTATTATTGTTATACAATAGAATAGTTGATTTTAGTTCGTCGTAGATGACCAAAAAACCCGTGTACTATTCTCGTAATTAAAGTTTTGATTCGCCCTATGTGACTGAAAAACCAGTGGTCAATTCTCTCGGAGATAAAGGTTTGATTCGCTACGTAGCCGAAAACCAGGAGGCTTGATTATTTTGATTTAAACAGTTAAAGATAATATCAAATTAGTCACAATCAAGGAGAATATTTATTTGATGCGAAGTTGTAAAGCTGATATCATATTAATCTCACCTAAGGTTGACATCGATTTCATCCAAAACTAGTGGAGTTGATATCAAATTTGATCCGAAACCAGTGAATTTAAAGTCAAGATAGCCAGTCGAAGTTTATTTACCAATATAGTGAAAGAAGGAGGAACTTCAATGATGTTCCAATGCCGGATTCTAAGTTCCACAAATTACACTATTTGGGCAGTAAAAGTTAAAGCAATCTTCAATGTACATGGAATATGGAGGTAATCGAATCAACAATAGATGTTGATACGAAGAAAAATGCCAAGACTATTTCTTGTCTCTATCAAGTCATGCTTAAAGAAGTAGTCTTTCATATTGCTCATCATACAAGTGCTAAAGATATTTGATAAGATTTGAAAGTAAGATATGTAGGAGCAAATAGAGTCAAAGAAGCAAGAGTGCAAATACTTAAAGCAGAATTTGAAGCTTTAAAGATTAAAGATTTTGAATCTCTTGATGACTTTACTAGCAAAATTAGCAAACTTGTCTCACAAGCCAGAAAAGTACACTCAAATTCTTGTTGCAACTGAACAGTTTGCCAAACTAAAGACTATGCCATTTCAAGAAGTTATCGAAAGAGTAAAGGCATATAAAGAACGCATCAAGAAACTAAATGAAGAAGATGGCATGCACAATGAACTTTTGTTATATAAACCTTCTCTCTCTCACAAACACACTCAAACACAACCCTTCTCTTTTTCTTTCTTTCTCTTTCTCTCCCCCCTCTCTAAAAACAACCACCACCAAGTTAACCATCATACACCACCATACACGCAACCACTATTGTGCGGCGGATCGTGTACCTAATATAACACTAAATAAACAAATAGAACTCTTAATTTACTAGTCCAACCCAATAATCAAGTCTATTTCAGTTTTGGTTGGTTTAAACTTAAACAGTTTTTTCCTCGCCTATGTGAAATTAAAGCGAAAAGTCACAAAAGTTGATATAATCTTGGAGGCGACTTTCCTTAACCTTCTTCAAGAACGATTTTCTAGATACTTTTGTGGCTTCTTTCACTAAGTCCTTCCGTACTCGAGCTTCATATAGCGCCATAACCATACATGGTGCCCCATAGGGCCACTCTACACCGCCCCCCGGGGCGCTCTACAACCCAATTCCAGAATCTCGCGAAGGTTATAACGGGATGAAGGAGAAAGAATCAAGAAAATCGATCGTTATCAAATGGTCAAAAAGAATAAAAAAATATAATTTCTTAACTCTTTATATATATACACACACATAACCTTTTATACATACCCTTTTAAATAAATAAACCCCACACAAAACCCATTCTACATCCAATCAACTCACCAAAAATACACTTTACAATGTCTTCGCCTTCTTCGGAAGATACGTTCATCGACTATACCAACGATTTTTTTTCTTACGAAGAAGACGCGGAGGAGGAAAAAGCGGTTACGAGTACGTATGCCCTCGCGATTAACGCCTTGCAACATGTCAATTCGACACGATGGAGATGACGAAGAGGACTTCGAAGGCGACGGAGAAGAAGAAGAAGATTTCAAAGATGGGGGCTTTGAAAAGGAAGGTTTGGATGATGGAGTTCATGAAGAAGAAGAAGAAGACAATGACGAAGAAAAGTAGTATTAAATATATTTTATTGTAATGTCTATTAATTTTAGTAATGTTTTTTTAATTTAATGAAGTGTTATTTGTTTTTTATTTTATAAATTAAGAGATTAAATAAAAAAATTGAGTAATGATTTCTACCGGGGTTATGGGGCTCTGTCACTACACACCCATGTTATACAACCCTCATAACCCTTACATTTCATTTTTTTGTCATTTGTCGCATAACACCCCCTATAGGGGGTTATGTGGTGTTACCACTACATGTAACAACTCGAAAATTCGTTGTTATCTTTTCATTTGTCTTTCCGGTGTACCTATCTTGTAATCCCGAGATTCGGTTGATAATAAAGTTTATGTTAATTAATTATGGTATTGTACGTTATTATCGCATCTAATCGCTTATTAAATCTCATCGCTATCTCATCGCAATCGCAATCGCAACGCAATTACTTATTTTGTTTATTGGAATTATGTGGTAATATTAGTTACGTGTTTATATGATAATTACGTGTTTGTGTGTGTTTGGTTATGATTACAATCGCTATCGCATCGCTCTCGCACACTCGATCGCTAAATCGCACTATTACATCAATTATAACGCCTAATATAACTATTTAATACGAACCGAATAGCCAAACGAACTTTTAACGTGAAACAAACGAAGAAAACCCAATAATTGGGTCAAGTTCGCTCGAACTTGGTGATACCAAGTTCGGCCAAACTTGAATGGCCAATTAAACTCCTCAGAAACCTCAAGTTCGCTCGAACTTAACCTCAGGGAGGTCAAGTTCGGTCGAACTTGGCTCTCTTTCTCTCAGAATCTCACGAGTTCGCGCGAACTTGCATGAAAACATGCGAGTTCGCGCGAACTAGCATGAAAACATGCGAGTTCGCGCGAACTAGCATGAAAACATGCAAGTTCGGCCGAACTTGACTCCTAGCAGCTCAATCTTGCCTTCACCTATAAATACTCAGCTCCATTCTCTCATTTGAACTTGCTGCAACTTCGCTCAGAGCTCTCAAACCTGAAACTTTTGTGTTCTAAGTAAGATTCAACCCGATTTCAGCTACAACAACGTTTATCAACGGTTTACAACGATTTTGGCACAAGGCATAGCCTGTCACACCCCGACCCGCAGCGGAATAAGAGTCAGGGCATAATTGGGTTATCACCAAAGCTCATGACATTTACTAATATGTTTCATATTTATTAAAGTCAAAGTTACATTTCCAAATATTCAAACATGTCCATACAATACAAAGATAATAAACCAAACATAACAATCCCAAACTCTAAATCATTTTTATTCTTCTAGTCCAATCCTATGTGTTCCTGACTGCAGCTGGCTCACCTGTAGCATGTGTAAAAATGGGGGTTTTTGGGTCAACATAAGTTGGCGAGTGAACCTTATTAGATAAACATTTATTAAAGATTTACTTGTTAGTTTATCAATGAAAAATTGTGCATAATCATAAATGAGCAAATGTAAATAATCAAGCAGTGGCTAATAGCAATCACAACTACAACATACAATAATCATATGATAGCATACATGAACATACCAACATCATACGATAAATAACATAAATGAAACTCTGCGATCAAGGCTCAATCAAACGGAGCCGATCGTATTGCATGTACTGAAAATGAAAAATGTCTGTGCGATCAAGGCTCAATCAAACGGAGCCGATCGTATGTGGGCACGCCAGGTTCAACCTCATAATGAAATGGGGAAACATGCTCAACGCTCATAATGTAATGGGGAGCGGCGGCCTATGAAATTGCATGTACTGAAAATAATAAATTGCATCCAACAATAACTACACAACAGTTGAAACAAACTGAGTACACAAGTTCATGATATGATGTATGCACAATGGTTTAATTATAATATATGTAACAAGACACATGATACACCCAAAACGTGATTAAACGGGGAATTTGTAAAGATTCACTCACATTGGGTGCGTTTGAATGGAGGTGACGAGATGCGCACGAATCGGGAGAATTGAACAACGAGAATTTCTAATCATAACGGAAAAATATAGCAAATGAGTGGATTTTATTAAGGATGTTAATAGAATTTTTAGATATATTTTTGTGAGTTCAAGGCTATTTTCTATCTTTAAAAATGTTATTTTTAAATTAAATTAAATAAATAAAAATATAAAAAAAATTGTTTATTATGCGTTGACCATTGACCATTGACCGTTGACCGTTGACCTGATGACCGGTTCGTATGTGAAATTGTTTGTGCCGGGTGAGGCTCGAACCCGAGACCTCCCGTACGCGTGCACGCAGCTCTACAAACTGAGCTACGTGTCTAACCCGAAATAATCTTGTTTTTAATTATATTTATATACTTATTCAGTTTAACCGAAATTCTTTTAATTGCAAAAACATTTTAATTCAACAAACCGGTGCCAGTGACGGGTTTCGAACGCGCGACATGTGACTTAGTGTTGCACACAGTCCACCGCTGGACTGTGTGTCTAACCTGGTTAATATCTCGGTTTTTATTATACTTAACAACTAACGAAGTTAACCCGGTTTAGTTTTTAAACAAAAAGGCATTTTATTACATAAGGTGTGCGTGTTATCAGGAATCGAACTCGGGACATGCGTATATATTTTGCACATAGTCCACCGCTGGACTGTGTGTCTAACCCGTTCATTTTACAGGTTTTAAATAAACTTATAACTTAACTAACTTCGTCTTCTTCATTCAAATTTCCGACGACTGAATCACTGATCCGTTTCTTGTTTTTACGATTAACAAATATTCTTAAGGCTAAAATGAAATGACAGAGAAGGTAATTAGAGGTGAACATACCGATGAACGGTTTATTTCAGAATTCCGGCAATGTGTCGGTCCCTGTTTTTATGCTCTTCAACTGAACAAGACAATTAACTGTTTTTATTAGCTAATCGTGAAATTGAAGTGATCAGCAAATGTTAACAGAGGGTTTGAACGCCCTTACCGATTCTCATATGAATATAGAGATTTTCAGAATCTTTCCGGCGAACAGAACTTAGTTGAATACAGTGCCTGAATTCGATATCAATTGAGAGGTTTAAGTTAGAAATAGCCTAACAATTGTTGAACTACAATGATATTGAAAGATTTACCGTTTGAGGATGAATACGGTTTTCCGGCGAATTTTGCAGAAAATTCCGGCGAGTTGATTTAGACGTTCTGATGGTCTGAAAATGTGACGAGAGTGAAATGGAGTATTGGTATGACGTTTCTGAGTCGCGAGAGGGGTCTGGAGTTGAAGTAATTGGGACTTTGATTGTTTTCGGTTATAAAAACCGATAGTAATGAAAATTGATGTTCAATCACCTCTGAATTGATTAAAGACATCGGTTCATCGGTTATAAACGTGAATGCGCGAGTAATCAAGCGATTTGACGATTGAATTGCCGATTTCCGTTTCTCAGTTGGCGCAACCGGTTTAACCGAGTTTGTGTATAAATGTTATTTGTTTCCTAAGGATAACAGAAAATAACAAGTGGCGGAGTGGTGATGCGGGTGTGTGTTAAGTCGTTGGATCCAGTTCTGGCTGACCCGGGTTCGAGTCCCGGCAGCAACATATTTTTTTTATTTATTTTGTTTTAACTTTTTATCAAATATAATTTTTGTAGTTTAGTTTATTTATTAATTATGTATCATTTTAAATCAAAATAATCATAAATATTCAACGTGACTTTTATAACTTGATATTCGATTACAAAACGGAGCGGGTTTTGAAAACCCGTTTTTGACAAATGTTACAGTATCCCCTACTTTTAGGAATTTCGTCCCGAAATTTAAGTAGTTGAAGTAGTAGGAAAAAGATGCGGGTATTTTTCGCGCATTGAGTCTTCACGTTCCCAAGTAAACTCAGGTCCCCGTTTCGACTCCCAGCGTACCCTAACAATTGGAATGCGACTTCGTCGAAGACGTTTCTCCCCGTAGTCCATGATCTCCACTGGTCTTTCAATAAAATGCACAGATTCATCAATCTGAATATCTTCTAGCGGAATATGGAGATTCTCATCAGCGAGGCACTTCTTCAAGTTCGACACGTGGAATGTGGGATGAATCCTGTTGAGTTCTTCTGGTAGGTCAAGCTTGTATGCTACAGGACCTACTCTTTCGAGTATCTTGAAAGGTCCTACGTAACGAGGTGCTAGCTTCCCCTTTTGACCAAAACGAACTACTCCCTTCCACGGTGATACTTTTAAAAGCACATGATCACCAATGTTAAACTCTAAGGGCTTCCGTCGTTTATCTGCATAACTCTTTTGACGACTTTGAGCCGCTAGAAGATTGTTTCAAATTTGATGAATCTTATCGGTGGTTTCTTGGATCAATTTTGGACCAGTAATTTGTGCTTCCCCAATTTCGTGCCAACATACAGGAGATCGGCACTTACGACCATATAAGGCTTCAAAAGGTGCCATGCCGATGCTTGAATGATAGCTGTTGTTGTACGAATTCAACTAATGGTAGGTGGACATCCCAATTTCCCTTGAAGTCTATGACACATGCTCGAAGCATATCTTCAAGAGTTTGAATGGTGCGCTCAGATTGTCCATCAGTTTGAGGATGATAGGCGGTACTGAGATCTAATCGCGTACCCATAGCGGATTGTACTGCTTGCCATGTTCGTGAAGTGAAACGACCATCACGATCAGAAATAATGCTTAACGGTACCCCATGTCGGCTTACGATTTCGCTGATATAGATACGAGCAAGCTTTTCGTTCTTGAAATCTTCGCGGATAGGAATAAAGTGACCTGATTTTGTAAGTTGGTCAATTATTACCCATATAGTGTCATACCCACCAGAAGTGCGAGGTAACCCGGTAATGAAGTCCATGGTTATATTTCCCACTTCCATATAGGTATTTCAGGTTGGACGAGAAGTCCTGAGGGTCTTTGGTGTTCAGCTTTCACCTTGGAACATGTAAGGCACTTAGAAACAAATACAGCAATATCCTTCTTCATTCCAGGCCACCAATAGGTATATCGTAGATCTTGATACATCTTATCGGCCCCTGGGTGTATAGAGTATCGCGTTTTGTGAGCTTCATTCATAAGAGTTTCACGAAGATTGTTGTGGTTAGGAATCCAGACACGATCTAGGTAGTACAGAATACCGTCAGATTTAGTTTCAATTTTTAGCTCAGCTCCACAGGACATCTCCTTTCGTACATCTTCTTCTGTTATTGAAACGTGTTGGGCTTCTCGAATTTGATCTTTAATGTCGGTTATAATTTTCGAACATAGAAGATGAATGGAGTTTGCATAACCCTTTCGACTAAGTGCATCAGCCACCACATTTGCTTTACCAGGGTGGTATCTAATTTCACAGTCGTAATCATTTAGAAGTTCGACCCATCTTCGTTGCCTCATGTTTAACTCCTTTTGATTGAAGATATGTTGAAGACTCTTGTGGTCAGTGTATATTTCACACTTAGTACCATAGAGATAATGTCTCCATATCTTAAGAGCGAACACAACCGCTCCAAGTTCTAGGTCATGAGTTGTGTAGTTCTTTTCATGTGTCTTGAGTTGTCTCGAAGCATAAGCTATGACTTTTCCTCTTTGCATTAGAACGCAGCCTAATCCTTGTCCTGACGCGTCGCAATAAACTACAAAATCATCACAACCTTCAGGAAGAGTGAGGATTGGTGCATCACAAAGTTTTTGTTTAAGGGTTTGGAAAGCTTCATCTTGCTTGGGTCCCCATATGAAAGGTTTTCCCTTATGAGTTAAAGTCGTGAGTGGTACAGCAATGCGAGAGAAGTTTGAAATGAACCGTCGATAATAACCAGCCAAACCAAGAAAAGATCTTACTTCAGTTGGTGTACGTGGAGCTTGCCATTCTTGAACCGCTCTGATCTTTGAAGGGTCGACATGTATTCCCTTGTCATTGACTACATGTCCGAGGAATTGCACCTCTTTTAACCAGAATTCACATTTGGAGAATTTGGCATAAAGCTTTTCCTTTTCTAGAAGTGCAAGGATGAGTCGAAGATGAGGCTCATGATCAGATTTAGATTTTGAATAAATAAGAATATCGTCGATGAAAACTAGGACAAATCGATCAAGATAAGGTTTGCAGACTCTGTTCATTAGATCCATAAAGACAGCTGGTGCGTTGGTTAAACAAATGGCATGACCATGAATTCATAATGGCCATAACGAGTTCGAAAAGCAGTCTTAGGGACGTCTTCCTCATGCACTCTAAGTTGATGATAGCCAGATCGAAGGTCGATTTTTGAAAAGCAATTGGCACCTTGAAGTTGGTCAAGAAGATCATCAATGCGAGGTAAAGGGTAGCAGTTCTTGATTGTTAATTTATTGAGCTCTCTGTAGTCGATGCACATACGAAACGATCCATCTTTCTTCTTTACGAAAAGAACAGGTGCACCCCAAGGCGACAAGCTGGGACGTATGAATCCCTTGTCAGTCAACTCTTGTAATTGACTGGCTAGCTCTTGCATTTCAGAGGGGGCTAACCTATAAGGAGACTTTGCAACTGGTGTAGCACCAGGTATAAGATCAATACGGAATTCGACGTCTCTAACTGGAGGAAGTCCTGAAATGTCATCAGGAAAAACTTGCGGGAAGTCTTTTATTACAGGAATATCTTCAATTTTCTTCTCCATGGTTCCCTTTTTGATGATATGAGCTAAGAACGCGACATAATTCTTGCGAAGATATTTTTGAGCTTGAAGACAAGACATTAAGCTGAGCCCTTTCGACGAGGTTTCTCCAATGATTCGAAGAGTCTGACCGTTTGAAAGAGGAACACGAATAAATTTTTCGCGACATACAACTTCTGCCTGATGTTGACTGAGCCAATCCATACCGATTATAATATCAAAACTTCCCAGCTTCATAGGAATAAGGTCGACTGAGAAATCGTGGTCGTTTAAGGTGAGTGTACAGTTGCGTATAATAGAGTTTAATGAAACTGGTTTCCCGTCCGCAACTTCTACCGTTATTGATTCCGTGAGCTTATCCCGATTTTTGCTTAAGATAGGTTCACATTCTAAAGACACAAAACTTCTATCCGCCCCAGTATCAAATAACATAGATGCATATTTACCATTTATAAGGAACGTACCGTTAACCACATTGCCGTCAGCTCTAGCCTAATTCGCGTTAATATTGAAAGCTCTCCCTCTTGCAGGTGGAGGAGCTTGGTTTGTTTGATTCACCGGGTTGGCTTGGGCCTGAGCATGAATAATGTTTACCAACCTTGGACAAGTGTTTCTGAAGTGGCTTGGATCTCCGCAATTGTAGCAAGCTCGCATAGGTTGGCCCATAGGATAATTGGGTTGGTAGTATGTTTGGGCTAAATGCTGGGTGGGTGGTAATGGTAGGGGTTGCTGGGCTTGACCCATTAACTGTTGGTGGGTTTGGGTTAAAGGTTGGTGGCGGTTCGTTCGTTGAGGCATGCGGCAGGTTTGAACAGTATGACCTGCGCGACCACAGCCGGTGCAATATTGGCAAGGATGATCAGGGGAATAGTGATATTGGCAACGGTTGCATTTTGGTAGCGGGCCAGTGTAAGGTCTTCTATATGGTGCGGGTGAAGGAGTGACTTGAGTAATGGGTGCAGCAGGAATAGGGGAGTTGGTCTGAGTAACTGCAAAATTTCTGGTGTTGCGCTTCCTCTTGTTAGCAAACTTAGAGGAAGAGGTGGGATGGTTTGAAGTTTGACCCTCAACAGGGGCTTTCTTTTTCTCTTCTTTGAACTTCCCGTTGCGAATTCGGTTCTCGATCAGTTCAGTTGCTAGCTCCATAGCAGCTTCAAGTGTTACTGGTGAGATGCTGAGAACTGAATCTTGGATTTTCGAGGGAAGTCCTCGAATATAATGCTCGATCAGACGATAAGTTGGGGTGAACAAATTTGGAACCATTTGGTTCAACTCCAAGAACCTCTTGTTATAGGTGGTGTGATCACCCTCCTTTTGCTTTAGAGAATGAAATTCGTCCTCCAGCTTTTTAATTTCACTCCTAGGACAGAAACGCCTAGTCATGATTTCCCTTAACTCCTCCCAAGTTAAGGCCATTGCATCTTCAGTTCCCCTCTTCCCTTTCTCAGTATTCCACCAAGTGAGAGCTACCCCAAATAGTCTCCCGGTAGCGTATCGAACCTTGCGATCCTCAGGACAATCGCAGTTGAGGAAAGTGTTTTCCATCTCCTCGAACCAATGTAGGAGAGCAGTGACACCCTCGGTCCCTTCAAATTTAGGAGGATCACAAGACTTGAAATGTTTGTATGAACACTTGCTGATAGGAGGGTTGTCGATGTTCTGGTCATGTTGTTGGGGAGGGTTAGTAGGATTTGTAGCGAGAGCTTGTTGCACTTGGACCACAATGTCAGGCAGTATTGTGGCCATTTGTTTCTCGATTTGGGTGGCCAAGCGTTCCTGAGACCTTCCTGATCTTTTACCCCTTCGTTGCTGTCTGGACGACATCTACAGGAACATACATGAGAAGATTGTGAGTTTATGGTGTCTTTTTAGGTGTCATGTGTCTTTAAGAAAATGAAAATAACATAAATATCAATAATGCAACTACATCCATAGGATGTCTTGGGTTTGCTCATGTTGGGCCTCAAATGTCCCCCATACCTTCACCTATATAGTCATGTGGGCCCCCATGGCTATTGGCTTGGTAGGATTCACATTAGTATTGGCGATTTAACACTTGCATCACCCGAATGCAAACCACAAAATATGTTCATGAGATGTTTGGTCGGAACGTGTCCAGGTGTAGACACAATGACAACTCAAAGTGGGGTTAGCTCACACGACGTTTGGTATAGCATGCTTTGGCCTAATAGGTACTTCGTACTCTCATCGTTAGTCCCCAGGTAGGCAAACTGGTCCTTTATTTTGGATTTATACGAATGCCAGCCTAGACAGTGTCACACCCCGACCCGCAACGGAATAAGAGTCGGGGCATAATTGGGTTATCACCAAAGCTCATGACATTTACTAATATGTTTCATATTTAATAAAGTCAAAGTTACATTTCCAAAAATTCAAACATGTTCATTCAATACAAAGAAAATAAACCAAGCATAACAATCCCAACTCTAAATCGTTTTATTCTTCTAGTCCAAGCCCTATGTGTTCCTAGCTGCTGCTGGTTCACCTGTATCATGTGTAAAATGAGGGTTTTTGGGTCAACATAAGTTGGCGAGTGAATCTTATTAGATAAACATTTATTAATGAATTAATTGTTAGTTTATCAATGAAAAATTGTGCATAATCATAGATGAGCAAATGTAAATAATTAAGCAATGGCAAATAGTAGTCACAACTATAACATACAATAACACATGACAGCATACATGAACATACCAACATTATACTGTAAATAACATAAATGAAACTGTGCGATCAAGGCTCAATCAAACGGAGCCGATCGTATTGCATGTACTGGAAATGAAAATGTCTATGCGATCAAGGCTCAATCAAACGGAGCCGATCGTATGTGGGCACGCCAGGTTCAACCTCATAATGAAATGGGGAACATGCTCAACGCTCATAATGTAATGGGGAGCGGCGGCCTATGAAATTGCATGTACTGAAAATAATAAACTTGCATCCAACAATAACAACACAACAGGAAACAAACTGTATATACTAGTTCATGATATGATATATGCACAATGGTTTAAGTATAATATATATATCAAGACACATGATACACGTGATTAAAACGGGGAATTTGTAAAGATTCATTCACATTGGGTGCGTTGGATTGGAGATGGTGAGATGCGCACGATTTAGATGAGCGGAACAACGAGAAATACTAACCTAAATATAACGGAAAAATATATTAAACGAGTGGATTTTATTAAGGATTTTAATGAAATTTTTAGATATATTTTTGTGAGTTTATGGCTATTTTCTATCTTTAAAAATGTTATTTTTAAGTATTTTTAATTGATTTTTAAATTAAATTTAATAAATAAGAATATAAAAAAAATTGTTTATTTAGCGTTGACCGTTGACCGGTTCGGTCAGCGTATTAGTTTGCGTCGGGTGAGGCTCGAACCGGTGACCTCCCGTACGCGTGCACGCAGCTCTACCAACTGAGCTACGTGTCTAACCCGAAATAATCTTGTTTTTATTTATTCTTATACACTTATTCAGTTAATCCGAAATTCTCTTTAATTTCAAAAACATTTTAATTCAACGGACCGGTGCAAGTGACGGGTTTCGAACGCATGACGTATGGTTCATGTTGCACACAGTCCACCGCTGGACTGTGTGTCTAACCCGGTTATTATCTCGGTTTTTATTATACTTAACAACTAACTGAGTTAACCCGGTTTAGTTTTTGATCAAAAAGGCATTTTATTACACAAGGTGTGCGTGTAGCAGGGATCGAACTCGGGACGTGTATGGTTTTTGTTTGCACACAGTCCACCGCTGGACTGTGTGTCTAACCCGTTTATAATTCCGATTTTAATTAATCTTATGTCATCTCTGAACTCGTCTTCTTCATTACAAACACAGACATCAATCAAAACAACTGATACGCGATTAATTTAGTTAATGAACATGATGTCCAGTTTGAATGCGTTGAATCGAAAAGTTTGGGGAAAGAAGATACCGAACAGATCGTCTTCTTCAGAGAATCCGGCGAAGCTCGTCGGCTCTGTTTTTGGAACCTTCGGCTGTGAGAATCAATTAACATGTTTAAGGGATTAGATGTGAAATTGAACTAATGAGTATTGATTATCAGCACGTTGGAATGAGCATACCGGTAATCAACGAGTTTCCGACAATTCCAGAAGTTTTCCGGCGAAAACAGAAAGTCCAGCAACGTCGTCTGTGGTGGATTATGAGCGATGGGTTAATGTTAGTAAGGTTCTAACAATTGATTGAAACAGTAAAGTAGAGGTATTTTACCGATTTGAGTTGAATACGGTTTTCCGGCGACTTTTGCAGAAAATTCCGGCGAGCTGATTCAGGCGTTCTGATGGTCTGAAAATGTGATGAAAATGAAATGGAGTATTGGTATGATATCTCTGAGTCGCGAGAGTGGTCTGAAGTTGAAGAATTCTGGACTTGGTGATTTTTCGGTTTTAAAAACCGATAATGATGAGGTTTTAAGTTTAATCAATTCCGATTTGATTAGAAACTGTCGGTGCATCGGTTATAAACTGAATGTGTGAATAAACAACGAATTGACGATTGGTTTGCCGATTACCGTTTCTCAGATGGCGCAACCGGTTTTAACTGAGTTTGTGTATAAATTTCATTTGTGTTTCTAGAGTTAGCAGAAAACACAATGTGGCGGAGTGGTCTTGTGAGTGTGTGTTAAGTTGCTGAAGTGTGTCTTGGCTGACCCGGGTTCGAGTCCCGGCAGCATCAAAAAAAAATTTATTTATTTTATTTTAACTTTTTATCAAATATAATTCTTGTAGTTTAGTTTATTTATTAATTATGTATTGTTTTAAATCAAAATAATCATAAATATTCGATGTAACTTTTATAACTTGATATTCGATTACAAAACGGAGCGGGTTTTGAAAACCCGATTTTTACAAATGTTACAGACAGGACGTTCAGATTACCGGTACTGGTACCCTTCCAGTTACTACATGCCCGTCATGAGAACTCACTTTGATGAGATTTGAAAACACGAAAATCATTGTAAAAGCAATCATGATGTCGTGTGTGCTTTCATGGATGTGATATGTTATGAGTATATGATTCATGATAGGCATTATATGATAATATATACTTATGAACATGCTTGCATAACATTGAATGTAAAATTTAACATAAAACATATAAACATCATGAAATTTGGCATGTAACACACAAAAATCTTATAAGTTTCTAATCAACTATAGTATAGGCTCTAAGGGTCTAATAACCTATCCTATATCCCTATAGTCATGGCTCTGATACCAATCTGTCACACCCCGACCCGCAGCGGAATAAGAGTCGGGGCATAATTGGGTTATCACCAAAGCTCATGACATTTACTAATATGTTTCATATTTATTAAAGTCAAAGTTACATTTTCAAATATTCAAACATGTCCATACAATACAAAGATAATAAACCAAACATAACAATCCCAAACTCTAAATCATTTTATTCTTCTAGTCCAATCCTATGTGTTCCTGACTGCAGCTGGCTCACCTGTATCATGTGTAAAAATGGGGGTTTTTGGGTCAACATAAGTTGGCGAGTGAACCTTATTAGATAAACATTTATTAAAGATTTACTTGTTAGTTTATCAATGAAAAATTGTGCATAATCATAAATGAGCAAATGTAAATAATCAAGCAGTGGCTAATAGCAATCACAACTACAACATACAATAATCATATGATAGCATACATGAACATACCAACATCATACGATAAAATAACATAAATGAAACTGTGCGATCAAGGCTCAATCAAACGGAGCCGATCGTATTGCATGTACTGAAAATGAAAAATGTCTGTGCGATCAAGGCTCAATCAAACGGAGCCGATCGTATGTGGGCACGCCAGGTTCAACCTCATGATGAAATGGGGAAACATGCTCAACGCACATAATGTAATGGGGAGCGGCGGCCTATGAAATTGCATGTACTGAAAATAATAAATTGCATCCAACAATAACTACACAACAGTTGAAACAAACTGAGTACACAAGTTCATGATATGATGTATGCACAATGGTTTAATTACAATATATGTAACAAGGCACATGATACACCCCAAAACGTGATTAAACGGGGAATTTGTAAAGATTCACTCACATTGGGTGCGTTTGAATGGAGGTGAAGAGATGCGCACGAATCGGGAGAATTGAACAACGAGAATTTCTAACCTAAATCATAACGGAAAAATATAGCAAATGAGTGGATTTTATTAAGGATGTTAATAGAATTTTTAGATATATTTTTGTGAGTTAAAGGCTATTTTCTATCTTTAAAAATGTTATTTTTAAGTATTTTTAATTGATTTTTAAATTAAATTAATAAATAAAAATATAAAAAAAAAATTGTTTATTTTGCGTTGACCATTGACCGTTGACCGTTGACCTGTTGACCGGTTCGTATGTGAAATTGTTTGTGCCGAGTGAGGCTCGAACCCGAGACCTCCCGTACGCGTGCACGCGGCTCTACCAACTGAGCTACGTGTCTAACCCGAAATAATCTTGTTTTTAATTATATTTATATACTTATTCAGTTTAACCGAAATTCTTTTAATTGCAAAAACATTTTAATTCAACAAACCGGTGCCAGTGACGGGTTTCGAACGCGCGACATGTGACTTAGTGTTGCACACAGTCCACCGCTGGACTGTGTGTATAACCTGGTTAATATCTCGGTTTTTATTATACTTAACAACTAACGAAGTTAACCCGGTTTAGTTTTTAAACAAAAAGGCATTTTATTACATAAGGTGTGCGTGTATCAAGAATCAAACTCGGGACATGCGTATATATTTTGCACACAGTCCACCGCTGGACTGTGTGTCTAACACGTTCATTTTACAGGTTTTAAATAAACTTATAACTTAACTAACTTCGTCTTCTTCATTCAAATTTCCGACGACTGAATCACTGATCCGTTTCTTGTTTTTACGATTAACAAATATTCTTAAGGCTAAAATGAAATGACAGAGACGGTAATTAGAGGTGAACATACCGATGAACGGTTTATTTCAGAATTCCGGCAATGTGTCGGTCCCTGTTTTTATGCTCTTCAACTGAACAAGACAATTAACCGTTTTTATTAGCTAATCGTGAAATTGAAGTGATCAGCAAATGTTAACAGAGGGTTTGAACGCCCTTACCGATTCTCAGATGAGTATAAAGATTTTCAGAATCTTTCTGGCGAACAGAACTTAGTTGAATACAGTGCCTGAATTCGATTTCAATTGAGAGGTTTAAGTTAGAAATAGCCTAACAATTGTTGAACTACAATGATATTGGAAGATTTACCGTTTGAGGATGAATACGGTTTTCCGGCGAATTTTACAGAAAATTCCGGCGAGTTGATTTAGACGTTCTGATGGTCTGAAAATGTGACGAGAGTGAAATGGAGTATTGGTATGACGTTTCTGAGTCGCGAGAGGGGTCTGAAGTTGAAGTAATTGGGACTTTGATTCTTTTCGGTTATAAAAACCGATAGTAATGAAAATTGATGTTCACTCACCTCTGAATTGATTAAAGTCATCGGTTATAAACGTGAATGCGCGAGTAATCAAGCGATTTGACGATTGAATTGCCGATTTCCGTTTCTCAGTTGGCGCAATCGGTTTAACCGAGTTTGTGTATAAATGTTATTTGTTTCCTAAGGATAACAGAAAATAACAAGTGGCGGAGTGGTGATGCGGGTGTGTGTTAAGTCGTTGGATCCAGTTCTGGCTGACCCGGGTTCGAGTCCCGGCAGCAACATATTTTTTTTATTTATTTTGTTTTAACTTTTTATCAAATATAATTTTTATAGTTTAGTTTATTTATTAATTATGTATCATTTTAAATCAAAATAATCATAAATATTCAACGTGACTTTTATAACTTGATATTCGATTACAAAACGGAGCGGGTTTTGAAAACCCTTTTTTGACAAATGTTACATAGCCTTCGTTTTCATCAAATCTTCTCTGTTTACGAAAATCTTCATCTTTTTACATAAAACTTCTGTTTTTTCTCTCAGATCAATGCTTAGATCTGAGCAAAACCTTTTGAACATTGATTTTTACACAAAATACGGACTTTTGATGATGTTTTGTTCATTTTCTGATTTGAAACGAAGCATTTATCATTCAAGATCCCAGATCTGGAAGCACAAGGACGTTTATGTTGGTTTACACAAGCTGGACTAATCCGAACGAACCCCGAGTTCGCCCGGATTAGCCCAGCTTTTGTAAAATGGCTAAAACAACTCTAAAAGACCTCTCCGACCTAAGTTTGCTCAGTAGCACAGGGTGGAGGGATGAACACTCGATTTACTCAGCAAACGACGCGAAAACGCAAGATTTTGGACTCGAAAACATCAAGTTCGCTAAAGAATCACCAGCTCACCAGGTCAAGTTCGACCGAACTTGTACCCATATTGGGTCAAGTTCGACCGAACTTGGGTGTTCATCACCAAAAGTCTTACAAGTTCGCCCGAACTTGCCTAGTTTCTTAGGAAACTATACAAGTTCGCCCGAACTTGCCTTCTTAGTAAGGTTTTCTCACAAGTTCGCCCGAACTTGACAAGTTTCTCAAAGAAACTCATCAAGTTCGACCGAATTTGACACTAAACCACCCAAAACCATACAAGTTCGCTCGAACTTGGGTGTTTACACACAAGTTCGCTCGAACTTGCCTACTGCTCAACTCAAACTTCACCATTTCAGCTTTTCGGAAGACTGATGCACTTCTGTTCGTTTACCGGCTGATCCGGCGCACTCCGCAACTCTCCTCAGAATCTTAAGTCTTACCGAAACGCACCCACAATGAGTATACTTGACCCATTTTTGCTTTAATGCACTTTTTGGGTGTTATATACGTTCCTATATCAAAATCACTTCACAAATCAAAACTGTTTATCACACGCGAATAATCTAATTGTATATGCTCGATACGTGATACTAGAAACATGTGACTAAGACTTATTTTCGTTAACTTGCCTTCTTAGCTGGTATGGTACTATAGTTTGGCTAACACCCGACGGGGTCTAGTTAGGATGGTCGCGCCAGCCTTTTCACAATAGTTAGCATGAGAAATGAGCCTATGTTATGTTAAGTGTTTTGGTGTATCATGATATGTAATTAGATTGTTTCGCAAACGCTTTCTCGACTATGCTAGTATTATTCAAACTCGTATGCTCACCTTTACTTAATTGTATTGACTTGTATTTTAACGTATGTAACAGGTTGAGGCTTTAGCTTGGATTGCTTTGGAGTAGTTTTATTTAGTATTTTGCTTATCTTGTTTAGAACGGTTGTAATAAAAATCTAGGGGATATCGAACCATGTTGTTTTTATGAGAAAATCAGAATTTCTGTAATGGTTGTTTGAAATATTAAGTTTAATAGTATGGGATGTTAAACGTTAAGTAATGTTGTTGGATAATTGTTACGGGATTTCTCATGAGACAATCTGGTCGCCTAGTGCCATTAACCCCGATGTTTCCGCCATCGGTTGGGGTGTGACACTACACATGGCCTTAACTGGTGTAAAATTTTCAAGATTGACATGCATCACAGAACCAATAAACGAATTGTATTCATTTTGTCCTAACCCTTTATAAGTCAATTTTAAGATTCACAATTAACAACCAATTCACCATTGTTTCTTGGTTAACTTATCTTACAAAAGACAAACCGTAAAAAAAGGTTAACATTTCGAAATATGCTAGAAGTTCAACAACCCGCTTACGACATAATCATTTTTGGAGCAACTGGTTTTACAGGCGAGTATAGTCATATAAGCCCTTAAGTTTCTCGATACATTAAATTCCCCCTTTAAAACTATGGTGGTGGGCGGCACTAGGGTGGTGGGTTTTGCAGGTAGGCGGCGGGTTTCGTGACGAGATGGGGGTGGTGATAATAGTGGTCAGTGGGAGGGTGATGATAGTGGTGGGGATGGTGGTGGAGGAGGTGCGGTGGTGAGGGTGGTGATAGTGGTGGAGGTGCAGTGGGGATGGTGGTGGTAGGATGAAGGGAGAGAAAGTGCATTAAAGACTTGTTCCTTATACCTTTGTGCATTAAAGTGTTGTACTAAATGTGTAAATGACTAAGGGGTTGTTTGTTTAGATCTTAATGATGCTCTTAATGGATCAGATCTCTTACTTGTTTAACACTTAATGGTCCAGACTATTTGTTTCGTGAGCAGATGTCTGAATGATTCAGACATTTGCCTATGAATGGTTAAACTATATATTGAGTCTGAATGGTTAAGACCTCTTATCTGAATTGGTCAGACATTTGCCTCTGAACGGTTAAGCATTATACTTGCTCTTAACGCTTCAGACCTTTTACTAGTTCAACAGTTAGGTGGTGTTTGTTTTTCTAAAAAAGCTCTGCGCATGCACTTTTGTCTACGCCGCGCAGACACTGTTGTCTGCAAACTGTTTGTTTTTCTGAAGATGATTCATTAAAAAATTTCTGCACCAGCTCTTCTTGATGCAAACTTGGTCCAACCACTTCTAAGATCTTCTAAAGACAGTAGAGGGTTAAACACCACCACGGTCCACCACCAACACCACCGTCCACCACCTACCACCGTCCATCACCACCACCATCTTCCACCACCCACCACCACTATCCACCACCACCACCAACCCACCACCATCCGTACACCACCAGTTTATTTTATAATAAGTTGCCAAAATCGTCCCTGAGGTTTGGGCATGTTTGCCAATTTCATCCAAAACAACTCTTTTATACCATATTGTCAAACAATTTTGGGACTTTTTGTCATTTTCATCTAAATGTTTAACTTTTTTGCCAAAATCGTTCCTGAGATTTGTGATTTTTTGTCATTTTCATCCAAATATTTGAGAGAAAAAATAAAGCAAATTAGATTTTTATAAGAAAATGGAAAAAATCTCAAAAGTGAAGGGACTATTTAGTACAAAAAAGTTGTTTTGGATGAAACTGGCAAACATGCCCAAACCTCAGGGACGATTTTGGCAATTTACTCCTTTCTTTATTTTAAGAGTAAATTTCCATTTTAGTCCTTGAGGTTTGTCTCAAATTGTCATTTTAGTCCAAATAGTTTTTTTCTCTTCTAGGTCCCTAAGTTTTCTATTTTTTTGCCATTTTGATCACATTGTCTAACTCTGGTAAAAAAACCTCAATTTTAACCAGGGGTATTCTAGGCATTTTCGTAATAATTATAATACTAACAATAATATTTATAATATAAAACACAAAAAACTAACTTTATTTTTTGTTTTTATAAAAATCTGATTAATACCCCCACCCTCTTCTCTCTCGTTCTTCATCCCTCTACTTTCTTTCTCTCCACAACCACCAGTGCCAGTGCCACCGCCAGCGATCCACAGTTATCACCCACCCCCAGCACTCACCTCCACCAACCACCGCCACCGTCTCTGATCTCCGCCACCAAAATGTCCACCATAACGTAAGTTAACCTAGGGGCACGTCCACCACCGTCAACGACATCCACCTCATCACAACCACCAGTGCCACCCACCTCTTTCACCCATTTCCACAACCGCCACCCACCTCCGGCACTCACCTCCACCAACCACCATCACGCACCACCACCCACCTTCACATCACAATGATCCTATTAATCCGACAATCATTCCCCAAATTTAACCCTGGAAACCCTAACCGCCTTCAATCCCATATCATCATCACTCGAATTCATCACTTCAATCTGATTAAATCAAAGATGTGTGTATATCTAGAATGTGAAGGTGCAGACCGGAGGGGTATGTGTGTGTTTGATGGCTGAAGGTGCAGGTGGGTTATCATCCCAAAATGGGTGGATCTAGAATGATGCAGGTGATGATGGAGCTTGGTGGTGGTTGCTGGTATGGGGTGTGGTGGCAGTGGCGGTGGTTGTGGCTGGTGTGGCGACAATGATGGGGCTCGCTAATGGTGGCTGGGGGTGGTGGCTAATGATGGTTGGGGATGGCAGGTAATGGTGGTGGAAGAGAAAGAGTATGTAGTGAGAGAAAAGTGAGAGAAAGAAAATGTATGTGTACCGTGTGTATATCTATAAAGTTAGTTTTTTTGTGTTTTATATTATAATTATTACGAAAATGTCAAGAATACCCCTGGTTAAAGGTTTTTTTAACGGAGTTGGGCGATGTGATCAAAATGGCAAGGAAATGAAAAACTCAGGGACCCAGAGGAGAACAAAATTTATTTGGACTAAAATGAAAATTTAAGACAAACCTAAGATACTAAAATAACAATTTACTCTTATTTTAATGGAAACTCAAGAATTTTTTTCCTTTCTCTTCTCTCCTAAATTCTTTTTCTTTACTTTTTTTCCTTTTAGTAAACTCGGGAACTCAAGAGTCACCATAGTGTGGCACAAACATGGAACGATAACTTTTAAATAATTTTAGTGTTTTTAAATTAAATTAGGATATAATAATTGTATGTTTTTAAATATTGACACAACTAGGTTATAACTTCGTGTATTACATGGGTTGAATAAATTAATTTTATATACTAAATAATAAAATACCATATCTTTGAAAACATCTTTTATTGCACGGGTTAATAAACGTAATTTTATATATTAAATAATAAAAAGTTATATCTATAAGAACCATATTGTACGGGTTGAAAAAATGTAATTTTATATATAAATAAAAAGTTATATCTTTACAACCACGTGTATTACACGGGTTGTGTCACACCCCAACCGATGACAGAAAAATCAGGATGAGACAAATTGCTCAAAACATCATAATGCTACTTTGCGACAATATTTAATAATTCAAAATTTCATTAATACTAAAGTGGTAATACAATGGTTCGAAAGGGGAAATACGACAAGTTTCAAAGACAATACAACATGGAACAAAATACATGAAATTAAAACTAGGTGTGTATCTAATCCACCTTAATATGTTTCTTCATCGGCATCAACTTAGTTTCCTGCAACATGTATTAAAATAATATATATCAACAAAAAATTGGCGAGCATACAAGTTTGATATATAGCATAATAAAGAATAAAATTTGTCTCATATCCAACATGGCAACATTGTAAATAAGTAAAATTGAGCATGCTAAACATGTGAAATTATATGTGAATCCATAGTGTGACGCAATCTTGATTACCCATTCATCATCGCAACAATGAGGGTGTAACATAGTTTACTTAACAAAACCACTAGTTACGGGCGGTGCGTTACTCCTATAGCGCTATATTTGTTAAGGTAGGCTAGCTAAGTTAATGAGCATATAACACAAGTCTAACCTAGCATGCGATAATGTAGCATATAAACAAGTTTCATGTATAATGGATAGAGTAAATAGTGTAAACAAGTTTAGTGTAGTTTGTGAATTTTGTACATGTTGCACCCAAAGTGTGAAAATAGGAAAAAGGGATCGAGTATACTCATGGTTTTGCAAGCTTATCCGACTTGAATTCCGAGAGTGGTTGGGTTGATTATCTTGGAGCACCTTGTCCTTCTACACGAAGAAGCAAATGTGTATGAGTATTGGGAAGTAACAGAATATTATAAGTTTGGAATTTAAAATAACGTGAAAATAGTATTATGAAAATAATCATCTTTGTACTCATGACACTTGTTCTTGACACTATAGAAACCTCAAGGTTTTGGTGTGTTTTCATGGATTCGTAGATCCATTAGAGTCGTTAACAAGTGTATGGTCCTTAGATGATATAGCTATTTTCTTAACAAGTAGTTAATAAGTTACTATTAAGTCTTTGTTACATGGTTATATATATACTTAGATTATAGGGTACATATAATATATAAATCAAGCATGAGGTAGGAGAATAAAGTTTTCATTTAGGTACCTGTAGTATCATGGATTTCATGTAGAAGGTAGGAAGAACCTGCTTTCGTTTAGGCACCTTGAATGTTCACCACTACACTTGTGTTACAAACACAAGGAGGGTCATGAACTTACAAGCAATGTTTTAAATATCGGTTCATACCGGCCGATTATACCGGTTAAATCGGATATCGGACACAAGTGCGGTATGATAAGGGCCGGTAAAATCTAAATACGGTATGTCATATGTACCGTCGGTAAATCCGGTTTTACCGGTTCAAACCATTGAACCGGTTTGCCTTATTTTGGAATTTGATTTTTTTATATAAATACGAAATTAAGGCAATATTGACCTTCCATATTTACAGTAATTAACCTAATATCTTCCATTCCAATATTCCATCATTGTTAAAATTGTTTTCCACATTGTGCAATGCATTATATTTTACAATAAAATAGTTTTTTAGATAAAACTATGATCAATTACATAAATCCTAATTAAGATTGGATTGTTTTTTGAGACGAGTTTGTATTTTATGGAATCATAGAGTTAACCAGTAACCCGGTTCAACCGTCCGATACAACCCGGTTCAACCGGTTGAACCTTTTTCAGAGCCCAACCCGGTATGATTTAAAAACCGGTTTTTAAAACATTGCTTACAAAGATTAAACAACTAATCTAAGGGAAAACATCAAGTAATGTGTGGATGCAAAGATGGGTAGCCCAACCTAGACCAAACATCACACATGCTACAAGTTAAACTTGGACACTACTTGTGGGTGTAAGCCCATGTTGAAAATAGAAAGTTTGTGAGGTTTTATCCTCTAGTTTGACATGTCTCAACCATGTTTTTAAGCCTAACCAACCATTAGTAGCGTTGTAAGCATTAGGACATAGGTTTGAGATGAGTTAGACTCAAATTAAACAAGTTTAATAAAAGTTTGATGAAGTAAAATGAAACCAGTCCACTTTGGAGCCTTTTTCGTGACATTCCAGGGCCTGATTTCCATGGAAACCCATTGGAAATGTGCACAAGGTCAAACCAAGCAAGTGGGAAAAAGAATGGAGTGTTTTCGTTGAGAAATGAGTGAGTTACACTCACTTTAGTGAAGAATGATGAATCTGCTCGAACTTGCAAGTCTGCAGCTGATTAAGGATGATTTGAGAGTGATTGAGAGGATTAGAAAAGTGGGAGAAGTGTAGAGGAGGCTTGGGTTTTATAGGGGATGATTAGGGTTAAGTGTAATTGAGTATTAAATGCAAGAAACACAAAACAAACTCAACAAAAACACAATATTGCCCAATCCCGTAGCTGAAACAAACATTCTGCGGATTGGGGGTCGTGGCATAGCGCGTAGCCCCAAGGGGTTAGGCTTAGCGTACGGCGGCGCCCCTGTTTTCCGTTTGAAGTTTGATTTCTTTCTTTTTGGCCCCCAAACTTCCTATAATTCATCATTTTATGCATAATCTTTTATATTTAACATGTTTTCGAGTGTAATGAACGTGTGTAAGTATAAATTGAATATCGCGAATGCATGTACAAATATTTGCACGTATAATAAGTATCAATTGCGTATAAAAGTTGATTAAATTGTAAGTATAACAGGTGTGTATGAAATATGAGTTTCATTACGATCAAGGTCTCCGATTACAAAATTGAAAGATGATGCAAGTACAAGGTTTCCGAAAATAGAATGTTTCCCAAAATGGAAAGTACAACAAGACTTGCTAAATATAGAAAGTGTGAAAACGCAGGGCGTTACAAGTTGAATAAATGTAATATTGTTTACCAAATAATAAAATAATACATCTTTAAAAAACCTCATTTATTACACGGGCTGAATAAATATAATTTTATATACTAAATAATAAAAATGTTACATCTTTAAACATATGTGTAATAGAGCATTCACAATGAAACTTGTATAAATATGTGATGGGGGTTTAGTTATATTATAAGGAATGGTTGGTAGTGTTTTTGAGTGGTTGTAAGTAGAGGGGAGAGAAAATATATAGGAAAGTTACTGTTTATCTGTAAATATATGGGAAAAAAATTCTGGAGAGAGAAAACTGTATAAATTTTTTAATATTTTTAGAAATGGTTATGAGTGAAGGAAAGAGAAAAAGTAATGATAAATGTATAAAAAATATTATTTAATTGAAAAAGAGAGAGAAAAAGTAGTTGTTTTTTAGTGGAAATATGTAGATATATATGTATAAATATAGGGATTTCATTGTGAATGCTGTTAGAGCATTCACATTGGAGTTTCCTTTTCCATCTATATAATTTAATTAAAAAACAATTTTTTCTCAAAATTATATATATGTTTTAAAAACCTCTCACGTTCAAATCTCTATCCTACTCACAAACAATTATTATATTATTTTGTTCTCTTTCCTACCCACTCACAATAGATATATAGAGAGTTTGATATAAGCCTCTATATATAAAGATGTACTCTAGTATCTCTAAATTTTTCTCTATTATAAAGGCTCCACTGTAATGGTATTTATGTTGTCTCCTTTACTTTTTCCTCTATATATATAGAATTTATTAATGGATCCTCTATATGAATGTGAGTGTAGCCTCTATATTTGTGAGAGTGGTTGTAACTTGTTGTGAGTGAAGGAGTGAGAAAAAAAAAAAAAAAGTTACTATTCATCAGTAAATTTAGAAGAGATAATGTTCACCTCTATAATATTTTAATATATTTTGAAAGTGGTTGTGAGTAGGAGAGAGAAAAGGTAATGGTAAAAGTATAAAAAATTATTATTTAATTGAAAAGGAGAGAGGGAAAAATAGTGTTTTTAGTGTAATTATATATTAAAGTAAGAGATTTGATTGTGAATGCTCTTACACGGGTGGAATAAATGTAATTTTCTATACTAAATAATAAAAAACCTATATCCTTAAATAAATCCTGTGTATTGTACGAAATGAATAAATCTAATTTTATATATCAAATAATAAAAAGTTATATCTTAAAAAACCTTATGTATTACACGGGTCAGAGAAATGTAATTTGTATAGTAAATAATGAAAATATATATCTTTAAAAAAACCACGTCTATTAAATGGTTTAAAAATCTAATTTTATATACCAAATAAAAAAGTCATGCCTTTCAACATACTAATGGATAATACTCGATACGCGAAGGATAGAGTGATTGTGAAGATTGTTCTTGAAAAGAAGATACGTTATTTAAGAAGCAAATCGGCAGCCATTTGAGTAATAAAATGTTGGTACCAACTCCAAATTTATTTATAAATTATGTAATAATATTGATATAATTTTTTACTAAATAAAAATAAAAATATTTAGTATATTAATACAAGTTTGGTTTTCGTGAAATAATTTGTTTTATTTAAAAATATCTTAAATAAGCAATTTTAATTTTATAATAATTTTTTTAGAAGAATGGTATTCGAAAATTAAAGTAGGATAAAAATTTAATATTAGCTCATTATTCATTTATTTATTTAATTAATATAAGATAAGTTTGGAAATAAGGCGAGAAAATCTAAAATAAATGACTACAATGAATGACAGGTGCCATACATTAATGTTTTATTATATAGTATAGTACAGATATAGATTTAGATTGATATAAATAGATTATTCTGTTGTAGCAATACTTGTTAACGAAGTCTTAGTAAATTTAACCATATATTTAAAACTTTGTAAATGTATAAATGATAAATAATATTAGTTAATTTTATTTAAGTTTCGTAAAATCTATTTGATACCAAACAAAACAAAACGTTCAAATATATAGTTAATATGAAATTAGATAACTAAGTTTGAATTTGAAGCAAATAGATAAATATAAAAGTAATAATTAATTCAGATAAATAATATTAGGATTTAAACTAAATAATAATTTTCTATAGTTAAGTAGAAGAGATTAAACAAAATAATTTTTAGTAGGAGAGTTATCTATAATTATTAGAAGAGATTAAACAAGATAATAATTATCCATAAGATATTAAACTAAATAGTATTTAGTAGGAATGTTATTTATAATTAATTAGAAGAGATTAAACTAAAATAATAATTATTCATAAGACATGGCCTAATACGATGACAAGTGACTCACGAATGATTTCTTTTATTATATAGTATAGATATAGATATTAACAAAGATCCCCGTTAACTTAACTTAGCGTCGGATTCAGCTTTTTTTAGTACTTGTCATTTTATCTTTGTATGATTTTTTCTAAATTTTTTCAATATTTTGTTAGATATTGTTGGTTACTATTGTGAAATTCCCTATTTATACACTATCCATGTTCTCTAAATGTATTGTATTTTTTGTACTTAAAACTCGAATCAATTCTCACTGGAGTAATCATCCATTACGATGCCCTGTCCCTACCAAAATAATCCACTAGCTTCATGTTTCCTTTTCAACTACACAAACTGGCCCAAATCATTTCAAGGACAAACTATATGCCGTACAACCATTGATTTTTTGCCTTTTCCCCTTACATCATAAATCATATATCATACACCACACATCATACATAAGAGGATGATACCTCACCTAAAATGAAATAAACCAAGGATGAAACTTATGGCATCTTTATTTATAAATTCCTTATTTTTCACCTAGTTCGGATTTAACTCAAAATATGTATAGCGACACGTTAAATACATAATTAACTTTACGCAAAGAACAACTATAAACATATGTATGTAGCTTTTATCCACCAATAATTATCTATACCAACAATGTAACTGATGATAGTTTTACCTTTTACTTTTAACGACGATGACAATCCTAATCTGACGAATAAATAACTGTGTTTTCATGTAACTTTCATTTATGTGGTTTAAAATAACTTACAACATTCCAATTAGAATTAAAGTCCATAAATTGTTTATTAGAGGCACGTTGAGTTAGTTTTCCGTTATAGTAGGATTGTCCTTGACAACAAAAATAAAAATTAAAAATATATTTGTTTACATTACCTGTATGCATTATTATTGACTAATGGGTCAGTTTACATGTTTTTATGGTTTTCTATTCATAATTAAGGTTATTTTGAACAATAAATAATCATTGCAAATCAGATCATGACTCTATTTCTATGAATACCACTACCAATCTAGCAAAACGAAACGAAACGGATCGGGTTGAACCATACCCGGATTTCAGGGTATGACAGACAGAGATGTACAATGGCAATACTCACAACAATTCCACTCTCAACAACCAATAAATCAACTTCCCCTAAATTGCTTTACCTCCCTCTATAATTCAGAGTTCATGTAGATATAATAATGATAATAATATAAAAAAAGCACAAAAATTATGTTAGCGGGACCACCACCGAAGTACCCGCAGCACATCGTTGTCTCCGAGGACGTCTAGTTGTCTTCCCCCACCCCGTTAAGCTTCCTTCCTCCAATCCCACCACCTTCGACAATGGTGGTGGTGGGGGTGGAGGAGGTGGGGGTGGGGTGACGACAGGACGTGGCGACTCCATAGCCATCGCCACTGACTTCCGCCTTCCCTTGGTTCCATTCCTCCTCGTCAGTCCCGCATTCCAAGAATGCCCTGTAGCTCTCATTAACCCTCCGAATATCTGAAGATCTTCGGTTACTTCATGTCTTGAAAGAGAAACCAGCCCAGGAAGGATGTCTCTTTGGAAATCCCTCCTAGGCCTACCTCGCCTCGCTTGACCTCTTCTGGGTCGGGTCTGGCCCACTGATGGGCCCGTTTCATCTGGCTCCTGATTATCAGGAGCCAGAGGCTTGGGCATGTAATCTTCTTCTTTAGTCAACTCTTGTTGCAAAGTCAACTCTTCAAATTCATCCGGCTCGTTAGAGACAAAACCCGTATTTTCAATTACCTCAGCAAACCACAGGAGGCGGTCGTTGTCATCGGAACGAAGTGCCACCTCAGACGGCGACCCTGCTTGATCGTGCTGACCGGATATCCCGGTCATCGCAACTATTGCTTCGGCTGCCACCTTGCCAAGAAATTCATCATCACCATGATCGGTTGTCTTGACCTCATCAATGGCTTCTTCTTCCTCAGCCTCCGGAACAGCAGGAGCTTCTAAATCAATCTCCATTGTTATCTTCTTTGGTTTCTCTGGTACTAAAACTTCTTCATCCTCGGTCAAACAAGAATTCAAGTCAAAATGATTCTTGATTTTATCGACTTCTTTGTCGGATTTTTTCCCGAGATTAAAATCCTCCACATCAAGCGGCTCGTTTGCATGATCATCCCAAGCGATATTAATATCAAATCCTCGGTTTTCCATTTCAGTTTTTATTTTTCCATTTTCACGAGGGCAACGAAGCGATGCTGACGTGGACACAAGTGATGATGAGTCGTTTTTCGAAATGCAAGAATTCCCGAAAACCGAAAACCCAAAAATCTTTTCATTATTACCCAAACAATCACCTTTTTCCGCACGATCACCACAACGTAGATCATTTTTACCGATAGCTAGTCTTGCTTGAAGCCATGGCAGCACCGTTTGGTCACATTTGCCGTTATTATTCAAGTCAATGCCTTTGGTAGTATTGGTCAAATCTATAAAGTTCGAACCGTTTAATATCTTTTGCGACCTATCAACCTGATTATTGTAGTTTCGATGATCAAACCCACCAGAAGGCAAACGGGCATAAGGATCTTTTGACCCAGATGACGACCCATGAAAAAATCCATTTGGTGTATAACATCCGTTCATACGCCACTTGTCTCCAACAACCACATGACTCTCTGGAGACGATAGAAAAGACGGTTGTTTCTGAAATGAGGTCAACTTATGAGTCAAACTATCATTTGACTTTCCACGAGAATGACCCAAATCTGCGGGATTCATATACGGAGATGAACTAGATGTACACAAAGTGGGAAACGGCATAGGGGTAAAACGGTAATTATCCCGAACTTTATTAGAAATCTCAGGATATGTTCCTGTTAAGAGAAAATATATACCATTAAATTCAACACAAGCGTAGAAAAATATAACAAAAAGCCAAACGTAAACATTACCTGTTTCACGTGTATTAAGCAATAACGGGTTATATGCACAACTTTGAGACTTTTCAAGTAGATCACGGGTCGGGTCAAGAAACGGTGACCCTTTTGATTTTGACAAGGGTCCAATACCATCAACTGACCCATGAGCCATTGGTTCTTCGACATTAATGGGTTCATTAAGATCAGCTAATCCACTTGACCCCCTAAAACATTGTCGCAATGAAGTATCCTTATAACTTGATTCTTCGGATGCCTGTTTACATTCGATTTCTTCGTGTTCTTCATGTTCATTGTCAACGTTGTCATCAGGCGGGAATTCAAGATCGAATAATCTTTTTCTAACTTTTGAAGGTCTATTTTCCATTATTTCACAATCCTTCAAACTATTATTAATATTATTATTATTATTCCCTTTTGAGCAGCTTTTAGGTGAATTGCTTATATCTGTTCCGAAAATTGATGGTCGAGCACAAGAGGTGAATGACGGAAAGCTTGGTATTTGCCATTTTTGACCGTCTTCGTAAGGCTTTTGTGAAGGTAAGAGACTTGAAGATGACGACGTGTCGATTGAAATACGATGTTTATGGTACTCGTTCCTTCTAATTTCTTCCATCATGTCTCTTTGTCTTTGATAAAGACGATGAAGTTCATGAACCTGTCCACGCAAACAAGATAAGTCTTGAAAATTTCTGCTTAAATAAACCGACAGTCAAAAGTCAAATTATCAACTTTTTTTACCTGATTCTTGAAGATTGCTTCGTGTTCAAGCATTCTTTGCTTTAACGTCTCCTTATCACACCCCGGATTTGCATCAGCAGCGGTTCTTGGTATGAAACCGTTGTAGTAGTGGCCATTAGTCAAAGTTTTTTCTCCGTAAAAGACGGGCCAACTGCTGCTATTCGAATCCTCGTTAACATCCCCCATGGCGTAATACCCTTCGAAAGAGCTTTTATACTGTACCTCTGTTCCCATTCCTGTTGACCAATTATACAAAAGTCAACCTTATCACCACTTATATAAAAGTCAACCTTATCGCCATAGAATACTTCATAAGTATCGTTTGAGGGACGTTCAATACAGAACAAAATTTAATAGAAGATTGTGAGAACTGCATAAACACGTGTACGTATTGTTTTAACTATGATACATACAGCGGTTATATAACCGCTCCATATAAGTTTAGTACGCTCTTGCAGTTCTCTACTTAAAACTGGCTATCTAATTAGCGAGCCCGGGGTTATTTGTCGAAAAAAGTGAGTCAACTTTACAATCTTTATTGTCACAAACAAAAGGAGTCCAATTTCAAATTTTAACGTAAAG
This sequence comes from Scalesia atractyloides, assembly GCA_947069175.1. NCBI lineage: Eukaryota > Viridiplantae > Streptophyta > Magnoliopsida > Asterales > Asteraceae > Scalesia > Scalesia atractyloides. Next base: position 92,729,609 of record CAMTDV010000030.1, read on the forward strand.
ATAAACTTAATCATGTGAAGTAATCATATACAAGATTTGCCAAAATTGGCTTTTAAATTACTTTTAATAATAATAATGGCATTTAATTGCAGCCTCAAATAACATTCCAAAAAAATTCAATAAATTTTCAAAACTTTTTCATCAGGTTGAACAAGAATTACAATTCTGAAGCATTAGTGACCCACAATTCAAGATAATACACATGATAAATTATGTAGAAATCTAAGGCATATTCAAACAATCTTGAAGCACAAATCAGCATCTCAAGAACCCTAAATTAGATAAATTTGTGAAAAAAAATTGATTTTTTTTTTTCCAAATTTGCACCTTGAAATCATTGGAGAATCTTGATTATCAAAATCCCATATCAAGATTGAAGACAGATCCAAAGTATTAATTACCATTCTTATCCAATGCATAATCTTGATTATCAAGAACCCATATAAAAATTTAAAAAAAAATTAAAAAAAGAAAGAAAAAACCAATAATAATAAATAAAACAAAAAACCCAAAATCAATAAGATTTTACCTTAGACCAGCATCCTGTTCTGTCCTGTGCTTCAAGAATTCACAGTTGACCGAATCATTGACCATAAGAACACAAGAATCTTGAACCAAAAATAGACAGGTGGTAATGATAAATGACAAATAATAATTAATAATTAACAAAAAGAACAATAAAGAAAGATACAAAAACCACCATTGAAGGAGGTTAGATCATGACTTCATGAAAAAGATGAACAGGATTTTCGATCTGCTGGGCCACTCTCTCTTTCTCTCTCCTGGAAGGTTTTTTAGAGAGAGAAAGTTTGGGGTTTTATGAGAGAGAAGGAGAGATCCCAGATAAGAAATCTTCACACAAACAAACGAACTTCTAAGAACAGTGACATATTTGTCAACATCCGGTCTCCTTTTTATTCTCTGTTTTTTGCTAAATAAATAATATATAATAAGTAAACTTTCGTCTTGCTCCTCGTGATTTGGTTGTTAGAGCATTCACATCCAACCCATAAAAAATATACATACATTCTACTAAAAAACAACTCATATATTAATATATTTCCATTAAAAACAAATACTTTTTCTCTCTCAATTTCAATTAAACAATATTTTTATACTTTTATCATTATATTTTCACTCTCTTTCACTCACAACCGCTTTCAATATACATTAAAAACCTATAGGGGTGTGAACAGTGTCCCCTCAAATATACAGATGAACAGTAACATTTTCTCTCCTCCACTTACAACCACTTTTTATACCCTTTATAATATGAAGAACCCCTCTCACATATTTTGATGGATAGGATGTGAATGCTCTTATAATGGTTTTGCTCAAATTCTTTAAAAATAGTCATTTTACTTCCTGATCTACAGCTTATCTCTATTTCACTTCCCGCCCCTAACGACATCCAATTCCTCCGTTAAATCTTGGTCACATGCCCCTCACATGAGGGGCATTTTAGTCTTTCCCATCCTCCCTAAAAGATATTTTATTATTATATTAATGACATATACATACACACAAGCATACACCCTCTGGCCCCTCCTCTCTCTAGTTTCTCTATCTGTTCTCTCTCTCTCTCTCTCCATAACCCACCGGCAACCTCACCGGCCACCACCTACCGACACCCACCACCACCATCACCATCATCTGTCGACCACCACTGACCACTCTCTTACTCACTGCCTCTCTCTCACTGTCCCAACCTTCATACCATAACCCCCAAACAAACAACCTGTGTATCCCTAAACTTTTACACATTATGGTTGTCTGAGCTTTAAAACGACATGGAACATCGGCAACAGTAGGGATTTGACATCGGACCAGGTTGGTAGTGGTGTATCGTGATATTGACAGATTTGGTTTATGATAAGTGTAAAACCCTATACAATGGCCGGATCAGGTTGAGATAGGTGTGCTCTTGTGAGAGAGAGAGAGAGAGAGAGAATGTGCTTGTCCGTAAATCGAAGCAATAGAGGCTAGGGGGAATGATGGTGGTGATGTCGGGTGGTGGCGCTAGGTTGGTGGGTGGCCGGCGGTAGGTGGCCGACGGTGTTAGGTGGTGGTGTAGAAGAGAGATGGAGATCTTGTAGAGAGAAATAGTAAATATTGTAGAGAGAGAGTAAATAGTTTTAGGGATTTTATCAGGTGGTTGGTGGTGGTGGTGGTAATGGCGGGGTCTGGTGGGTGGTGGTGGTGTGGCGATGGTCATCGTTAGGTTTCTTGATAAAATCCCTAAAACTATAATGCCGTCGCTAGATTAGGTCGGTGGAGCTTGAACAACCACTTGGATTTGAGTGAAACATGTGAGTTGGGGGTGGTGTCCGATGGTGGGGAGAGGTGACTGGTATAGTGGGGGTGATTTTGTTACAGTAGGTTAGAAAGATTAAAGTGATGGAAGTGACTGGGTGATTGTTGTTGCAGAAGGTTAGAAAGATAGATGGATGAAAGTGATGGTTTTCTTTCTAATATTTTTATAAATATAAACACATATATTAATAATAAGATTGGATTTGAAAAAACTGAAATCACGTGACCAAGATCTAACAGAGGAATTGAATGGCGTTAGGGGCGAGGAGTGAAATAGAGATAAACTTCATAGATCAGGGAGTAAAATGACTATTTTTAAAGGATTGAGGCAAAACCATTAAAACGACCAAAACACATAAAGCAAAACAGAAGTTTACTCTATATGATATTTCCTGGGGGGTTTTCAAGAAATTAGTAGTTCTAAATTTTCTTTTTCTTGCTTTTTGGTCACAAGACATTAATGGAAATTTATTGTCATATGATAAAACTGTCAATTATGTATTAATGTGTGTATTATATGTTTGTATCATTCTGTATTACTTGTGATGTTTATCGGTATAATAATTGATTTGGTGTATAACTTTTAAATAACTTTTTGTTGAATTAGTCATTTGAGATTATGATTGTTGTTACTTTTTTAATGATTTGAGTTCAATGAACATTTAGAATATATTTTTTTAAACAACCAACTTCTATATAAATATAGAAATAAACGGGTTAGTCAGATGTTGGAAACCTATACAAAGACTCCTTACATCACAATGTCGCGGATAATAAAATCACATCATTGACCCCAATCTAAACACTTATACATTGATCGACTACACAACCACAAAAGAGAGACCTCTTTTATCCGCTCCACCACCGCCGTAGTCGAACCATACACATTGTTGAAAGTTCTATTTATTTTGCGTGCGCCAGATCTCTAAGCAGGTTGCAAGGAAAATGACACCAGTTAGCTTCTTCCACTTAGTAGAACCAGGGAGGATTTGAATCGAAGTCGCCAACGTCCCAATGGAGAAATCGTCTAGACGCAATGGCAGCTTTAACCAAATATTAACCTGTCCCCAAATGTCCCTGGACATTCGTCATCTCGTTTTCAAAGCCGCACGCAGGACAGAGGGTGTCTCTAACCACAACACCTCTGAAGGATAGTGTCGTTTTGGATGGGATTCTGTTTTGAGTCGCTCTCCATATGAAGAAATTGACCTTGGGTGGGGCCCATGAGTTCTAAAGAGCCCAAACTCCGTTGTCTCCACTCCCCGACCCGCTGCCAAGAGCATCCTTGATCACGGCAACAGAGATCTCCTTGTGCGGCTTTAATTTCCAAACCCAAGCATCTTTTTTCACCCCAAGCTCGACACCATTTGAAGAGACCCATACGCAAATTCAGTTGTTGAAGTTCCTCAGCCTCCACCAGAGGTTGTTTCCACTTGATGACCCAATGGTTCACATTTGCAATCAACTGGAAGTATTTCTTAATCAGCGATCCTTTCATTTCAGCTTTCGCAAAGAGGTTAGGGAACTTTTCTGCAATTATCTCGTTTTGCAGCCATGTGTCGAGCCAGAAAAGAGATGTCCTCCCCATTCCCCACGATGCCACCATACTGGATTAGATCCAGCCTTGCTAAGGATAATTCATTGTCAGTAGAACAAATGTCTTTCCACAAACCGACAATACTCTTCTTAACCGGAATCGCTTGCACATTTCTGGGGTTGACATGGATGGATTTAATGACTTGAACCCACAAAGCCCTCGGATTGTCTTTGAATTTCTATCTCCACTTGGCTAGAGAACCTACCCGGATACTTCCTACACCAATGCCCCTTCTTTCTTTCTTCTTTTCCAAATTTTTGTCCCAACACATCCAATTAATTTTGCCCCTATTTCCGTTTTTACCCCACAAAAACGTCATGCGAATGCCTTCAAGTATGTTCAAAACCTTTGAAGGAGCCTTAAAACTGCAAAGGTAATAATTCGGTAGGGTGCCCAAGACCAACTGAGCAAGCATGATTCTACCCACAAAGGATAAATAGTTTTTTTTTTTCATCCGGAAAATTTGGAATGAAACGATCGATAAGGGGCTTCCAAAACTTGACTCGTTACATGTTCGCTCCAATTGGAACACCTAAGGTATGTGAAAGGGAAGGTGCCCACTTTACACAAAATCTCATTGGCGACTCTACTAACCTCGTCTTCTTGAACCCCAATACCATAGATATAGGTGTATAAAAGTTTTTATAATTTATTGATATACAGAAAAATATTTAATAAATTACGTAATTTGAGTAGGAATTTGTAAGAACTACGCATTGACTTAAAAGCATATGTGGTGTGGCTCTTACCAACATGATAAAAACACATGTTAGAAATATATGGTAAATCTATGAACGTCGCATTACACGGGAATGTCTATGGAGCGCTTTTAGAAAACAAGATCGTAGAAAAGGGAGAAAATAAAAATCAACTATATTATTTTAATTAAATTTTTTACATGTATATAACTGTTTTTGTTTTAATTTATTTTCAAATGAAACTGCCGAACTTGTATTACAATAATATGGTTTAATATATCAAATAGATAACTAAACAGTTATTATCATTATCAATATATTAAAAATCAAACGTATTGAACAGTGTTTTAATTATAAAAAAGGAATAGTGCCAGACAGCTGACCTGACACTCTCCTATTGGACTAGCCGTTTGACTTGGCACTCTCCCATTACACCAGCTGTTTATTATTTGTTTACGCTGTAAAATTACGGGTTTGCCCCCAGAATAGTGCCAGGCAGCTGGTCTGGCACTCCCCCATTGGACCAACCGTTTATTATTTGTTTACGCTGTAAAATTACTGGTTTGCCCCCACTTTAAAATTACGATGTTGCCCCCTGCTCAAAATAAAATTACGATTTTGGCCCCATCCAAAAATTACGATTTGCCCATGACCCTATTGGACTAGCCGTTTGACCTGGCACTCTCCCATTGGACCAGCCGTTTATTATTTGTTTACGCTGTAAAATTTACTGGTTTGCCCCCGGAATAGTGCCAGGCAGCTGGCCTGGCACTCCCCCATTGGACCAACCGTTTATTATTTGTTTACGCTGTAAAATTACTGGTTTGCCCCCACTTTAAAATTACGATGTTGCCCCCTGCTCAAAATAAAATTACGCTTTTCGCCCCAGCCAAAAATTACGAATTTGCCCATGATTCGAGATTACAATTTCGCCCTCGGCTCAAAATTACGTTTTCACCACTGTTGAAATGAAAAAAATATGCTCTCGCCCCCACCTTAAAATTACGATTCTTCCCCGTTTAAAATAATTATGATTTCGGCCTCAGTTAAAAATAACGTTTTTGCCCCTGTTCAAAATAAAATTACGGTTTTTTGCTCCAACTCAAAATTACGATTATGCCCTCGGTTCAAAATAAAAATATGGTTTTGCTTCCGGCCTAAAATTACGATTGTGCCTTTCTGGTTTTAATTTCCAGTATTTGCATCACTTTAGCTTTTGGCAAATTACGATTTTACAGCAGTGAGAAAATATAACTTTCCATTAGTTAAAAATTACAGTATTGCCATTGTTTTAGTTTTTTTAGCAATACTATAAAAGTGTTATGTATTGGTTTACTCGATTTAATTGTTTTCCGTGTCAATGAGCTGCCAAACACTCGCTCATTATTCGGCTATCGCCCCGCAACACGGACGACGCATCTAACTAGTTATATTAAAAAGTAAATAATTATTATAATAAATAATATGGCTATGAACTCTTAATGTAAAAAAATAGATAATGTGAAAAATGTATGAATAATGATGAATCTTTTTAGAAAGTGAAAAATGTATGAATAATGGTGAATCTTTTTAGAAAAATAATATTTTTTGAATGACAGATAGATGGATTCATGATTTGGTTACGTACATCTTTGTTGGCATTCATAGGACTTTGCATCGAAGATAATATTAAAAAAGGGAGAATTTTGTTAACTATCATTCTTTTACAACAAAAGATTAGCCTTGTATTTACCCATTTAAATTGGTCATTTCACATATTGCATGAACCCAATTTGTTTCACTTGTTTTTCATTAAAAAAATTAGATTTAAGTTTCACTTAGATGGGCTCGGGTGAGTTTTTCTCTCCAGATCTCAAATTTAAATCTGGGTAATAGGGGTTTCTCATTGATGGATTTAAATTGGGGATCTATTGTGCGAGGGGGCTCTGTAGCGCGGACCCGGTTAAGACAACGTATGCTAGACCAGCCGACATTCGCGAATAACTCACACCTTAAAAAAAAAGATAAGATGCTTCTAGAAATCTTTGTATTCGTCTTTATAAAAGCTTTGTATTATAAAAACTAGATTAAAAGTTAAATGTTGTATTTATAATTACACTTTTTAAAAATTATTTTACCATTTGTCATTTATAAATTACACTTTTTAATAATTATTTTACCTTTTGTCATTTACAACAATAAAAGATGTTTATTGATCTGTCTTTATTAAAGACTTGGTTCTTGAAAAACTTGTACATAGGGTCAATCTATGGTTGAGCCATAGCCATAACATGGACCATTCGTTACGTTTATGTTTGGGATTGACCTTCATTCCAACTTTTGGATATGTTTAAAATGGTCTTGGACGATTGATGGCGTGATGTTTTGTTCATCATTTTCGAGACAGACGTTGACGATCGATCATGGTTGATTCAAACATCGACCGTAACATCAGCTACAATGATGGAGATCCATTGTTTGAGCCATATTTGGAGCAAAAGTTAGCATTAGTCAGTCATCTTTGAGTGGTATTTGACTATTTGGCTTGTATGATCTTACATTCGTCAAATCAATTAATGTGCATAATTAGCATTGGTATGTATGCACCGACAACCCATGACATTATAGGCTAGTGGCATCTTAGGGATGAGATAAGCCTTAGGGACCATGAGGTCCTGGGCTCGATTCTTACAAGGGGGTTTTCCCAGATTTATTAGGTTTCCTCCTGAATTGGTGTATAAGCATTATTGCCTAGTGGAGATAGATATAATCGGGTGGTTCCGTTGATGGCACAATGATACTCCAGTGGTCCGGGTCAGTGATCTAAATTTGCGGTTAAGAAAATGTATGCAACCGACAACTCCCAAAAACTATCTTATTATTTCCTCTCATTTTGTGAAAGCTGATATTAACTCCAAAATATTATTGCAACTTGCAAGTGATCAATGGTTTGCTAGAAGATGTTGAGACCTTGGGCTCCCACCTTCTTGTTTATGTCCAAAGGCAAATTATATAAAGTATGACAACATATCCCTTCAGAATTTTATCCAATGATTTGGCTAAATCATATCCAATCTTTTTGGTAACGTTAGTTCTGCAACTTGGCATGATAATCTAGGATCATTGTGTAACTTGCAATTTTTATTTTCCTCATGTTTGAGCATAATTCTGAACCACCAAACTCAAGAGTCATGTGAATTACAAGATTAATTACCATTCGATGAGCTTGTTCGTATATCACAATGATATAAGTTTTGTTCAAAAGTAAAAAAAAATGTGGTCAAGGAAACTAGCATTAACCATCTGATTAGGGTTGGCAATTCTTAACCTGTTTATAAAATGTATTCTATCTAAAATTCTACTTTTTAAAAGTAAATAAAATTATGAGGCTAGGCTTCATTATTTCCCCCTCTTGGTACAAATAAAACATACAACTGTGTTATAGACAGGAGGTGTAAAGTAGTTAAACGAGTCGTATTTATGTTTGATACTTGTGTTAATAGCGTCGTCTCTGACATGTTAAACACAATAAGACCAGTTTTGCCAGCACCGCCGATTAATACTATCCATGGTGTTGGTGCATACAAGCTGAATAATAATAATAATAAATCTTTTTGGTGATTTAAATTATAAGGTAAGGTTTAAAACCGAAACTAAGCAAAAGAGATCGTTTTCTTTTGTGTCACAGGTTCTTGGGAAAAATGGGCAGATGCATGCCTTTTACCTCTGCCTCGTTTCTTATCCGATCATTCTCCTCTTTATCTTGGCTCTGGTTACCTTTTAAGGTTTTTAATTCTTAGTTTGATAAAGCTGGTATAGAGGAGGTGATCAATTCAGCGGTGAATTCTTTCAGTTTTTCGGGGCACCCAAACCTTATCTTGCAAACAAGCTTAAACATATTAACCAGGGTCTAAAGTCTTTGATTACAACTTCAAGAAACGAGACTAGAGATAACCTTATTTCAAAATTGTTAAATCTTGACGAAGCCATGCAAAACAGAGATATGTAGGAAGACGATATATGGGTTTATTCTGATTGTAAAACAAGGCTCTTAGAACTTGAAGCAACTAAAATTAAGGACTTGGGGCAAATTTTCTTGAGTCTAAGTGGGCTTCCCTTGGGGATGAAATTCCTCATTTTTCAGGGTTTAATCAAGAGCAAGGAGGCCAGGTGTAAAATACATTATATTTTCATCAACGGTGTGGTGCAACAATCCTAAGCTTGTAAGGAAGGAAGCTTGCAAACCTTTTCAAAGAAATCCATCGTGTCTAGACCGAAACTGTTGTGCTCGGATATTAAAAGGTTGTCGGATGATGAGGCGTCATTTTTTATTGAGTCGTTCACTTCTCAAAAGATTAAAGGTGCGGTTTGGGATAAAGCTCTGGGCCGACGGTTTTAACTTTAGATTCATAATGAGATTTTGGAATGTTCGCGGTCCTGATTTTGTGGAGATGGCTAACCACTTTTATGAGGTGAGAGCTTTCTTGAGAGGTTGCACTTCCTCCTTTATCTCTCTAATTCCCAAGGTATGTGACCCATCCTCGTTTAATGAATTTAGACCAATTAACCTCATTGGGTCTCATCCTGGCTCAGGATGAACGCTGGCGGCATGCTTAACATATGCAAGTCGGGCTAATAGACTTAAATTAATTCCGTCATTTCGGATGCTCAGTCGGTATTTTTAAAGGGTAGGAATATCATTGATGGACCACTTATAATAAACGAGATCATCTCTTGGTTGAAAAAGAAGAAATCAAAATCCCTTATTTTTAAAATTGATTTTGAAAAGGCATTTGACAATATCAATTGGAACTACATTTTATCTATCTTGGAGGAAATTAATTTCCCGTTAAAGTGGAGGATTTGGATTAAGGGTATTTTATCTTCAGCGAGATCTTCCATTCTCATTAATGGATCCCCCACATTCGAATTTGATTTTAAAAAAGGCATCCGTCAAGGGGACCGCTTTCTCCTTTTCTTTTTGTTATTGGTATGGCGGGTCTTGCTTGCATGTTTAATAAGGCCATGGAAATGAGAATATTAAGGGCTTTTCATGTCCTGATGGGGGACCCAAGATCTCCCACCTTCTCTTCGCGGGTGATGCCCTTTTAATTGAGAAGTGGTCAAGGGAACATGGCTTGACTATTGAGATGTTTTTACCTTGTTTGGGATCTCAAAATTAACTATTCCAAATCTAAACTCTTTGGGGTTGGGGTAGAAAATGATGAGACTCTCTCATCAGCTAGCCTAATGGGATGTGGCATGGGTTCCTTTCCTTGTTCCTATCTTGGTATCACAATCGGAGCTAACATGAATAGGAATAATCATTGGACCCTAGTTTTGGATGCTTTTGATAAACGTCTTTTCATTTGGAAATCCTCGGTTCTCCCAACCAATGGGAGACTCATTCTCTTAAAAGCGGTGGTTGAAACGCTCCCAACATGTTTTATTTATATTTTGTAGCTCCCGCTAGCATTTTCGCTAAACTTGTGGCGAAAAGGAGAAAGTGTTTTTTTTTGGTGGTAATGAAGATGAACACAAGATTTATTGGATAAGTTGGAAGAAAATCACAACTCCGGTTGAGGCGGGTGGTTTAGGTCTCACCTTGCTTAGGGATGTGAACATTGCGCTTCTAACTAAGTGGTGGTGGAGATTCAAAACCGAGCCAAATGCGTTATAGAGGAAAGTTATTACTACTATACATAACACTAATTGGTCATGGCCTATTCTTTCGTATTCCAAAAGTATCCGGGCACTTGGAGTACCATAGCGAAACTTGAAAATCACATGGCTTTCTCGAATGTAAGTTTGGGAAATATTATTGAAGACGAGTTTGGTAAAATTCGTTTTTGGCTCTCCGTGAATCCTTTAAAGGCGACCTTCCCTAACCTTTTTGATTTAGAAAAGGAAAAATCTCGACTTATATGAGATTGTTTTTGTTTTGAAGTGGTTAATGGTTTGGTTGAGTGGATGTGGAAATGGAAGAGGGCAAGGTGGACATGTTAGAGCTTGGAGATTGCCTTAATATACTCGCAAACATTCAGCCTTCTTTTTTGGATGATAAATGGCGATGTATTCCAAAAAAGAAGGAAGGTTTCTCTGTTTCATCCATGAAAAGGGTACTTTCGAAGCCTTGAACCCGAGGCCGTTTCTAGATTTTAAATGGAATAAGTGGGTTCCTTAAAAGGTAAACATTTTTGCTTGGAAAGCTATTCAAAACCGGCTACCAACTTTGGTGGAGCTCAAAAAACGACATGTGAATGTGGACTCAACATGCTGGAATTTTTGTTCGGAAGGAGACGAGTCCTATCCATCAAATCCTAGAGAGAGAGGGGTTTTTAAATTATAAAAAAGTGGTTTAAGTGGTTGTGAGTAAAGAAGAAAGAAAATGTAATAATAAAGGTATAAAATATTATTATGTAATTGAAACGAGAGAGAAAATGTAGTTGTTTTTAGTGTAATTATAAGGTAAAAAATGGTGGATAGGATGTTAATGCTCTAATGTTTGTTGTGTTTTCCCTAACGTCTTGCTAGTGTTTTAAAGAAAGTTGTCGTTCGAAAAAAAAAGAGTTAAACACTATCTACAAATACTTATACATTCATAAGCTAATCTAGTTCTGCCAACCAGATCTCTTATAAGAAGATGTCTCAGAGCATTCACATCCATTCCATCAAATTGTGTGAGTGAAATTATAATATAAAGAATATAAAAAGTGGTTGTGAGTGAAAGAGAGAGAAAATGTTACTATTTATCTGTATATTTGATAGGACATTGTTCACCCCCCTATAATTTTTTAATATATTTTGAAAGTGGTTGTGAGTGAAGGAGATAAAAAAGATAATGATAAAGATATAAAAATATAAATATATTAATTTTATTGAAAATGAGAGAAAAACTGTAGTGTTTTTTAGTGTAATATAGGATAAATATATAATGGAATGGATGTTAATGCTCTCATAATGACCGACAGCCAAATACACTAAATGAATCAATAAAGAAAATTAGTGAACAAAAGTCGTGTATCAAGCGTTTAAAGTGTGTAATCAACAACAAAAGAATCATCGACCCGTCGACTACCGGACATATTTGTCAACAAATAAATCAAGGCCAATAATTAAAGTCATCGTCAATAATTTCTACATCTATATTATAAAGATATAAACAAATATTGACATAGTTGAAGGGTATGTAATAGAGTCGCCAATATTGATGAATCACATCACATAAAAGTATAAAATCAAACCATGTTCCACGTAAGATTTGACCTAGTATATACAAATCTACCATCGACCGTAATTTCCAAGCATTCTCCCACTACTTCATGGAAACTCTCCAGTAATCTTATTATAAAAATAAATAATATGCTTCCTCTAAAAAATTTATACTTTAGTCATTCACATAATATTTTAAAGAGTTAAATGCTTGGTTGGTCCCTGTGATTTGTATATATTGCAGACTTGGTACTTGTGGTTTAATAATTACAAAGTTGGTTTCGGTAGTTGTAATTTTTGCACTCGTGTGGTCCTTACCACTAATGTAACGCCTCGTATTTCCAAGATTTATTATTTTTATAAAAATTCACGCTCGTTTTCTATTTCCTGAGTCGCAACTTCAATCGGATCGAAAAACGGTTTAAAATCGGAAAACTACGCGTTTTTACGCGTTTTAACGAAACGACAACTGAACGCAATCATTTTCGAGCGCCGACGTTTAAATCGCGTGTTTAAACCTAAAAATGATATTATACCCTGTTATGTCACGTTCGGGTTCGAAAACGGGTTTCAGAACCATAACGGGCCGCGTAAAACACATGAACCGGGCCTTAGACCCAACACACTCAAAACCCTAGCCTATATAAACCTAACCCTCATCTCCTTCATTTGTAGAAAACCCTAGCCCCCACCTTTTTCTTTGCTCTCTCCCGTACGTGAACCCGCCACCAGAGTTGGGGCTCCGGCCAACTTCCGGCCGTCTTCTCCGGCCACACACTCCCTTGAACCAGTACACACTCCACTCAAGGCCAACCACTCACCTCCCTCTCCCCACTCTCGCGCGGACAAACGAACGGCCGACCACCATCATCGGTGGCGGCGCTCGGTGACGGCGGTAGGACCACCACCGCAGCGGCAGTGTGGTGGGTGGCGTTCTGTGGCGGTTGCGGCCAAGAGACGGTGGTTACGGGCGGTGGCAGCGGCGACGACAAAGACGACAGTTCTGCCGTTCTTTTCCGGTGAGTTCAAATTCTTTTTCGGCTCACGCTTCAGTCTCGGTTTGGGTCTCCATTCAGATTCGGGTTCGGATCGAACCCGGGTCAGCTTTGGTGTTCACTCCAGCAGCAGCGGCGGCGGCAGGAGTTCCGGTTTCAGTCAGTCAGTCTCGGGCCTGATGCATCTCGGTTCAGGGCTTGGTCCAGCTCGGATTCTTGTCGGGTCAAATCTGGTCAACACCGGATCAGCTCTGGGTCGAATCTCGGTTCAGTAAAGGTTAGTCTCAGTTCGGGTCTTGGTTTTGCTTCTATTTTTGAATCCCGTTAATTCTTTTCATTCGGCAGGTTACGATTCATTTCGGTGCAGTTCACGGCTCATGTTCAGCGGGTTCGGGTCTCGGTGCAGAGGTTCGGGTCAGCAGTGAGTCAATGACAGTTTTGGCTTCGGTTCGGGTCTCGTTTGGTGTTCGGTCAAACCTGGTCAACTGTGGTCAAACAGTCAACGGGTCAGCTTTGGTGTTCACTCGAGTTACAGAGACAGCGGTTCAGCTGTTCCGGTTCAGGTCACTCATCCCGAAGTCAGATTTGTTTCGGTCCGTGTTCAGTCCAGATACATTTCGGTTCAGGTACGGATCGTGCCTTGATTGTTTCAGTTTCACATTTGATTTAGTTGGTTTGTTGAGTTCACTTTTGGTTTCATCTCAGTTCAGTTTGACGTCGGTCAACGGCAGTCAACAGCAGTTGTTTCGGTTCCGGCTCGAGTCTAACCTGGTCAACAATCAACGGGTTAACTCAGTTCAGTCTTGCTTCAAAGTTCGGGTCAAAATCAATCCACACTCGACTTGGTATAATGTCATGTTATTAATTATATTGTTTTGTATTTAATTAGTGTTATAATCATGTAACCGAACCTTATAAATTGGTAGACATAAAAAGAGTATGTAAACATTTATAGTGTTTCGTCGATTCTTGCGTTGTTTATTGTTGTGTTTTGGAAAAATATATCGACACATATGTTGTCGGGATTGTCCAAAAACAAGAGGAAACTCTGCCCGTTTATCGACAAAATATGTCTATTTATTTTTATCGACAAAATATATATATATATATTTATCATATCTCTCGACAAATATACTTATTTACTATACTTTCGACAAAACATACTTATTCATTATATTTATCGACAAAATATATATATATTATATATATATATATATATATATATATATATTTATCATATCTCTCGACAAATATACTTGTTTACTATACTTTCGACAAAACATACTTATTCATTATATTCATCGACAAAATATAGATATATTTATCATATCTCTCGACAAATATACTTATTTACTATACTTTCGACAAAATACTTATTCATTATATTCAACGACAAAATATAGATATATTTATCATATCTCTCGACAAATATAGTTATTTATTTTACTTTCGACAAAACATATTTATTTTACTTTCGACAAATATATTTGTACACCATTCGACAATATACATATATATCTCATACAATTCGTTAGAATATAAATATATATATACCAAATATGCTTTTCGTCAAATATATATATTAATTATTTGACAACACTCCTACAACCCTTTTGATCAATTTAATTTAGAAATTCCTTTCTTAAACGATGTTAACTATATACGTACTTTGAACTCCAATTCGAATCCTCCGTCGTAGCTTCTATTATTCATGTACATTCGTTTGCCATTTTTAAGGTGACCTCGATGTCCCCTTTCTCCCACTCATCAACTCGTCGTGGAATTTCCAAAGAAGACTTAGCAATTCTGTGAGTACACTCGACCCACTTTTGTTTATATCACTTTTTAGGTGTAACATGTTTCCATATACAAAAATCACAAACACTTAAACTTTATGAAACGCACAAACAATCCTATACACATGACTACTTGAATCGTATACTTGTTGCTTGTCTAGGGATAAACGTTGTGCTATGCTTTAGTCATTAACTATTTTTAGCCTTTGTTTGACATGCTTAGCGCTATAGGAATTCACGCATCCACCTCCATCGTGTTATTCGTGAGGTCATGTTAAAACATCGTGATTGCGTTACGGGTTTGATTATTAGCATTGCATGCCTTGATATTGCTCTTGTATAGATTTAGTTGCCATGAGGATTGTTAAAACTTTATTCGTATACGTATGCTATGCTTAAACTTGTGTACTCGCCTTTGCTTTTGCATTGACTTTATTTTAAAACATGTTACAGGTTGAAGGAGATGACGCTATGAAAACAATATAGCAAGGACTAGATACACACAAATTAGACGTTAGGTTTAATGTCGACGTATCAATTTTGTTATGACTTTGCAAATGTTAGGTTGTTCTTTGTTTTGTTACATTGATGTATTTGACAATTCTTGTGAAATGAAATATGGTTTAATTAATTATTGTCACTTAATAATGTTGTGAGCAATGAGAAATCTCGTTTTCGTCTCATCCCGATGTTTCCGCCATCGGTTGGGGTGTTACAACTAACCTTTGTTAGATTTCTCAGTTAAGTATATGTCAAATTACTATATTACCCTTGAATAATTAAAAAAATATATATATAAAAAAGAGAGACCCATTACTCATCTTCTTCATCATCCCTCTCTTTCTTTCAAAAACTCAGCCACCACACCTCTCCTTCACGACCTGCAAGCACCACCTCCTCTCACTCAGCCACCACCACCTCCCCACCTGCAAGCACACCTCCACTGCTCACCTTCAACCACCACCACCACCACCACCGTCACCTTACGCACCACCTCCGCTGTCACCTTCAACGCACCACCACAACCACCACCACCGTCACCTTCAACGCACCTTCGACCCACCGCCTCTACCTTCACCATAAACCTATCACCATCGTCACCTTCAACCCCCACCTCCGCTGCCACCTTCAACCCACGTTCCACCGTAAACCTCACCTCCATCTTCACCTCCACGTTTTTGGCGTCACCTTCAACCAACCACTTTTTCCGGTGTCACTTAACCAATCACATTTCGGCGATAGTGTCTGTGACTAGAAATTGAATCGAAATTGTCCACGAGTCCATTCATTGACCGCCAAACCAGAGGATCCTCAGAATCATGAGTCGCCTTTAAGATTCCACATTCCTTTTCAAACATTAACAAGATCTTGGATCTTCACCACTCTTACAATCTTAAGAAAAATTATTACGTCATTTTCTTTCACACATATTTCAATCTCAAATCATTTCATGTGCATCTGTAGATCCTACAAATTGCCTTATCTGTTCGTTTTTATTTCTGTGCCAGTTATTACTAGTTTCAATGTATGAGTTCAGCTAGTTTTTATATATATTTTTATTTTTTTCATCTGTTGATTGGGTGGTGATGGATATTCGTCTTCACTCTTCGGTGAGGGAAGGGAGGGAGGATAGTCAGAGAGAGAGCTGATAAGAGATATAAAGGTTTGGTGGGACCCATACTTTCTTTAAGCTATTTTTTATTTGTTTTATTAAGTAAGAGTATTTTGGTTATTTAACACACATTAACTAATATATTTAATCTAAGTTAGTGGTAAGGACCACCCGAGTGCAAAAATTACGAATACTGGGACCAACTTTGTAATTATTAAACCACTGGGACCAAGTCTACAATATTTGCAAACCACAGGGACTAACCAAGCATTTAACTCTATTTTAAAAGAATAGTTCTTTTAAAATAATAAACAAAAAGTATCCATATATTAAGAAAAGATAGGAGAAATGTCACTTCATAGTTTCTCTAAATGTTTTGCAAGAACATAGATTTGAAGGACCACATTTGATATGGCTTGATGCCCCCCCATGAGCCAGCTCCATGCTAAAAGACCATTCACCCCTTCCCCTTTTGAACAATAACTAAACATTTTTAACATGTATTAGGGAAGTTACCACATCGGGATACACTTGCTTTCGAGCCGAGAAAAACTCTCACCTAGGGTCGAAGCCCATGAACACTCGCTCGAAGGCACAACAGTGTGGTGAAGTAAAACCTACTCAGTTCAAGGATCGAACTAGCAATTTTCGCATAATCTCCCATCATCACCATGTGTCACAAAACTAATGGGAAGTGTCTCCTTTACCACCCCATCACCAAACACCAGCTCATTACAAGGAGAAATTTGATATACTCTCAAAACTTATAAAATGTGATATATTTCTAAAGCACAAATTTCTAATACTTAATATATTATATTCTAGGAGATAAGATTTATATTTTTTTTATAAGTTTAGAATGGATTGGTAAAGTTATCCTTGATGAAAAAACAGGGACACAGGGATGGAAAGGTAACGTCATTTCTAACTAAAAGAATGTGTTAAAGTGGGTTGTATAGCTGAATTCATAGATTGAGTATTCGAACCCCTACATGAATAAGTAAAAACTCTATAAGAGCCTAAAAACACATCAAACACACAAACCCGAACACAACTTGCGTATTCATGGGCTGTATGCATACGCCGGTTTTTTGTAACTTTTCAAACAATCTCAAGAGTGAGGCAATTGTTTTTGTTTAAAAATGTTGTAACCGTGATTCTCAATATCTATGTAACTATATTTGAAGTTGGAAATGCTTTGTTTTAGCTTTAGGTATTATTGAGTTATTTCTATAATAACATGTAACATTTAATACCTAATAATAGTTTCATTTAGTTTTTATACATTTCCATAAAAAAATTTCTCATAAATTGAGTTGAGTCAAACATAAAATATTTTCAATACATCACATAATAAAAAAATATATTTTATGTTTGGTTTCTCATAACTTTTATATTTATATAAGAACAAAAAACTAAAAAAAGAAATGTGTGTAATTTGGTTTGACTAGAAAGTATATCAAGCATCTTCATGTTTATGACATCAAATTCAGGGTTTAAAAATGTTTAAAAGTATCTAGTTGAAGTATGTGTTTTTTATGTTCATAAATTTAATTTCTTATCAAACTTTTTTTGAACGGAATTTCTTATCAAACTTCTATCAAACAAAATACAAATGATACCACAAAATACTAATTATCGTTAATTACATCTTAAATATGTCTCTTGATTGGCTGATATTAGGGGTGCAAACGAGCCGAGCTACTCGAGATAGGCTCGAGAAAAACTCGAATGAGCCGAACTTAATCGAGCTCGAGCCGGCTCGCGAGCCTAAACGAGCCTGCTGTTTATATATTTTTATATTAATATATTAAATACATATATTAATGCTAATGATTAATATTTATAAATTTATGAAAACCATACCAACTTATATACAAAGTATGATTATAATTAATATAAATTAATTAGGATACGAGCCCGAGCCGAGCTTGAGTTTAAAAGTTACTTACGAACCGAGCTCGAGCTTTAGAATTGAAGTTCGAATCAAGCCGACCTCAAGCTTTCATAAATGAAACAAGCTCAAGTCTGATCGAGCTCGAGCTCGTATGCACCCATAGCTGATATGCTTGTTTGTCAAAAATAAAAAAATGGGTGATATGCTTAGCATGGTGACCCGGTGGGGCCCAGATTCGTTTTGAGAAATAAGAATGAGGTTCCTTTATGAGGGTTTCAATTTTTTTTTCATCATTGTTATTTTCAATTTATTATTATGTCTAGCTCCACTTCCAGACATAGTACTATTTATCATTCATATCCACCGGTACTATTTTTGCTATACAAAGTACAATCTATAACAAGAGTTTGAAAATAGAGTACACTGTAATTTTGGTTTATGTGGTTTGACAAGTTTTGTCATTTTAGTCTAAATCTCAAAGTTTTTGTATCTGGGTCCCTGTGGTTTTATTTTTATTGCCATTTTGATCTAAATCTCAAATCAGGTCAGATTTCTAAAAAAAACATAGTTTTTATCCTTTTTCTCAGAGGCATTTTGGTCATTATACTTTTATTATAACTAATTATTTATTAAAAATAAAATATATATGTATATGCACACCCTCTTCCTTGCACACACACTCTCTCTCAGCTCACTCTTCCCTGCACACACACACACTCTCTCTCTCTCTACATCCCTGAAAATCAACTGCCTGAACTCGTGACCTAAAAGTTTTCCGATCTCGAAGTGGCCGAGAAGGAGGTGTTGACCGTCTTTTCTGGTGGTGGTGATCGGAGATTTGGTTGAAGACATCGGAGATTAGAGGGGTTGGAGATTGATATGGGTGGTGTGGGCGTACGGTGGTGGAGGGGAGACAGTGGTGGTGGGTGTATAATGGTGGAGATCCCATGGCGCCGACGAACTAAACCCCTCTGTTTCTCTCTCTAATTGTTCATCGGAGAAACTAAACTCTCTGTTTCTCTCTCTCGATCGACTTCCGGTGATGATTCCGGTAGGTTTTGACATTTTTGAGAGGTTTCTCTCTCTAGATTGGGGGTTTTGAGGTGTTTCTCTCTCTAGGTTTTTGTGGTTGTGGGAGAATGAATGTGACAGGTGGTGATTGTAGGCGGCGACGGTTTGAAGAAGGGGCGGCAGGTGGGAGATCGAAACTTGATTCAGGTGCTGTGTAGTCATTAATCGTGTCTGGTGAATACTTCACAACGTACTGTTGCGTTAATTGTGTAGGAGTTGTTGCAGCGATCGACCTGGGTTTTGTGTTGTCCAGGATTCTCAGTTGTGATGGTGGGGTTTGGTTTAGGTTAGAGAGAAACAGATGATGTTGAGAGAGAGAAACAGTTTTATTATTTTTAATTAATAATTAATAAATAGTTATAATAAAAGTATAATGACCAAAATGCCCCTGAGGAAAAGGTTGAGAAATCTAATCTGATTTGAAATTTGGACCAAAATGACAAAAAAAGGATCCACAGAGACCTGTATACATAAATTTTGAGATTTGGACTAAATTAGGAAAACAGACCAAACCACATGGATCAAAATGAGAGTTTCGTCTTGAAAATAATAATGCTGAACACTTTCACCCAGATTCCATTCATTCACACAGTTTTTGTATTTATGTTTCATTTTAGTTAAAAAAAAATTAATATGTGTTGGTTAACATTTTAAAAATATTCAAATAGATAGTTATCTTTGTTTTTCAGTATTATGATATATATTTTATTGAAAACCAAATTATATATTATAATAACTTTTTTCTATTATAAACTAGGGATTGACACTTTTTACTACAGTAAAATATTAAATCGAACCGGTAGCGATCGAACCATATTTGTACATGTACTCGCAATCATTTTTATTGTTTCGGTTTCAGTACGAGTCGGTTCCCTGTACTTTACCAAATCGATACTGACCGAACATCGGTGCCGGTACTTATATACTTTTATAGTGATTCAGGTGAATGTTAATTTTCCACCTTACGCCCGCTAGTTATACTATATATTAAAACAGATCCTTAGCTACAGTAGAGAGAAAAGTTCTTAGTATTCATGTTAATCACAAAAATGACATTATGTATTAGTGTGGAGATTTGTGTATAACTTTTATGAATATGGGTATAAATGTCTTATAAGAAAATAGGGAATAGGCCCATCTCTAGCATGTCTTCCTTTTTTTATTATGTTCTTTTTTTATTTACTTCATTTATTTTTTAGATTTTTTTTACAATAATGGTTAGAAATGAATTTTAATAATAAGGAAATAAATAAAAGGGAAAGCTTAGAAAAATAGCATGAAAAATATTGATTTTATTTAAAGCGGCGTCTAGAACGGACACGTAACGCGTTTTTTTAATGATCATAATAATTATGTTACAATAAAAATAATATTTATTTATTTCAAGTAAATAATATTAATAGTTATCATTAACAACTTTACTACCAAAGAAACAAATATTTCTACTATAACAGTTTTGTGCACTCTTTGCATTTTGTATTTTCTCATGTAATCTGTAGTTTTGTTTTAAACGAGTCGTAAATTAAAAAAGTTGGTTTTTAATATATGTGTATATATATATAATATAATTGCTTAAAAATTGATCTTTATTGTTTGGTTCGTACATTGATTCTCCGCCGCAACACGCGGAGAAAAATCCTAGTTTATTTTAACGTAGAGCTTGTCTTCATCAAACATGTCTCTTAAAGTCAACAGTGTCTAGATCACCGTTATAATGTCTTACATAATGGTCTGACGCCCTAGTGAGGTGGCAACTCCAGGGTGTTATTGAGGCGTTAAACACTGTCCCACAAGACGTGATCAAGCGTGAAAGGTGGCTTGTGAGATCGTGGGGTATGGTGGGGCGGGGGTTGGGGGCATGGGCCGACACGTGGATTTTGAGGGGCACCGCTGGTCAAGCAACCGAACGGTGGGTATGGTGGGGCGTGGCTAGACCGCGTGGGTAGGCCATATGTATTTTTTTTTCAATTTTTTTACAAATAAACATAATATTAAAGATATTTAAAAATTACAAAATTATACAAAAAAGATCACTAATCGTCATCTTCGTCGGAGTCGAACCCAGGAATCGCTGAAACATGTTCCACCAAATCAGATCGAAGGTTGTGATGCATATCCCTAGACTTGATCAAAAATTCGTTTGTTGATTTCTCTTCGTCTGTAACGATTACATTATCTACTTGGATATTGTCATCTTCATAGTAGGTAGCGACCACACGACCTTCATCCTCCAATATCATGTTTTGAAGAATGATGCATGCGTACATCACGTTTCCAATCTGATCCTTGTCCCATAGTCGACACGTCATTGCCAAAATTCGCCACCTCTTCTTCAAAACACCGAATGCTCGCTCGACGTCTTTACGTGCAACCATTTGGACCCTGTTAAACTTTAATCTCTTTGTATCTAGGGTGGTGTGTCTTGTGAACGACTTTACGAAAACCCCCCACTCCGGGTAAGTCCCATCAACTAGGTAGTAACCATACACGTACTCAACCCCATTTACAAAGAAACTTCCTTTTGGTCCTATACCATTTACCCGATCATTGAAAAGGGGCGAGCGGTTTATGATGGTGATATCGTTATGTGAACCTGGCATACCGAATATTTTTTCTCACCCCCGTTTACAAAGAAACTTCCTTTTGGTCCTATACCATTCCAATATTTGTTGCATATCACTGAACGATGCCTTTCTCAAATATTTTTTCTTATAAACTTCTAAAATACACGAGCAAAAGTTGTGAAGACTTTCTCTAACTACACGTGCCGACATTTTTAATAGTCGTCCATAATGTCCTAACTATTTTCGTACGCTAACTGTCTAAGTGCGGCCGTGACCTTTTGGCACGTACTAAATCCTAATTGACCGTTCATGAGGGTTATACCTCATCCGTTTCGGTTGCGAAGTCTCTCCCTTATCTTCTTCTACGATATCTTTCACCACAGTCACGATCGTTTGTAGAAATATTTCCGCGCCGTCGTCGGATGATAATGACTATTCACTCGAACTTGAATAATTCATTGTGTTTTATGACTTTGAAAATTTTGTGAGAAAATTGTTATTTGTTAGTGTATTTATAAGGATTTTTTTATATTCACATCAAACGGCTAGCCCAACGGCTAGTGTTCCATGTCACTCGGATAGCCCCGCCCAACCTAAGCCCAAACCCCCGCCCCATATCCCATAGCCTGAAGGATTCAATGGGCATGAATTGAAGAAGATAGTATTGAGTGGTGTGCCAACAGTCACTAAACCGCTTGATTTAAAAAAAAGAGTAAATTACAAGTTTTGTCCTTTATGTTTACACCAAATTGCAGGCGCTGTCCTTTTTTTCAAAAGTTTACAGGCGGTGTCCTTAACCTTTCAAAATCTTGCACGTTATGTCCTTTAGGGCAAACCCAATTAAATTTTTTTGTTAAATCTGATCATGTACATTGCACATGAGGTCATATTTGTCTATTTATCTTCTAGGGGCTATATGTAAATGTTTAATGTCTAGGGACTATTATGTAATAGAATAAAAAGATATATACTAATTTAAAAAAAAAACTTGTACTCTTCTTTCTCTCCTCTCTATCCCTCCAACAATTCAGCACCACAACCACGCCTGTTACTATCAGCCACCAGCACCGTCCTTACCTACCGACTTGTTCACAATCATTCAGTCTCCACCAGGCTTTGCGAAGTCACACTCTTCCACCAGACGATCTCCACCATGGTCACTGACACTCCCTCAAAGTGTGAACTTTTAGTTCAAATGCTATCTAAACATCAAAATTGATAGCATAAAAGACAAAGCATTCCATTTTGGTGATGTATCTATCACCAGGTGCCAAGTAACCAATGGTGCCTTGAAGGTGAATAGAACCACAGCCTTACAGGTGTATCACCATATTGATCGATCATTTCCAGAATCATGTATTCCCTTATCCAGATTACCATTTTCAATGTATTCAACAACCACAGCCTTACAGGTGGGTTATGGTGCTGAACTGTTGATGGTGGGTGGCAGAGAGTGGTGGTGCTCTATAGGTTAGAGAGAGGGTGTAGGTTGGAGAGATAGAGAGGAGAGAGAGGGAGAGTACAGTTTTTTTTTTTAAATTATATATATCTTTTTATTCTATTACATAATAGTCTCTAAACATTAAACATTTACATATAGCCTCTAGTTAGGTGAATAGACAAATATGCCTTCGTGATTAGATTTAACCAAAAAATCTAACTGAGTTTGGCCTAAACGACATAACGTGTAAGATTTTGGAAGGTTAAAGACACCGCTTGTAAACTTTTGAAAAAAAAGACCACACCTGCAATTTGATGTAAACATAAAGGACAAAACTTGTAATTTACTAAAAAAAAATAAGTTTTAAATTACTTATACATACAAACATATTTTATACATTCAACCACACAACTCAAACCACATTTTCTTGGAGCCTTGGAGCCCTTTGACCAGCACTTCCCATATTGTCAAAACCGAAACAAGCCAAACACCCCAAATAACCGAAGCAGCCCTTACCTTTTCGCTCTAAACCTTTTCACCAATTGTTATCGCCCCGCAACACCTAATGTTATCGCAGTGGAAGCTGAAACACAACAGTTAGCCAATTTTTATTTTACAAACCCAATACTCCTAACACTCCCTCCAGTTCTCACAGCAAGCAACACTGGAAACACAACCAGACATCGTTCAACCAACACAACCAACCCCTCAAAATCAAAGAGAAAGCATTAAAAAGGGTGTTGAAGTCGAGCCCGTGGAAATAAGTATTGAAAAGTTGACGGGCGATGAGAGTCCAGCTTTGGCTCGTGGCGAAGGACCCTTTTATGAGTAATTAATTATAAACAGAAAAATATTTTATGATTTCATGTTTTTTATTTTCTAATAATGTGTATTTTTTTCTTCCAAATAGGAGATCATCAAAAACGAGCCGACTTTTTGAAACATGTTCGTGATCTCTTTCATACTACAAATGGAACGAGAACCATACCAGAATGCATATCAAATATCCGCGGACACGTTTGAGACCACATTCACAACATACAACCAAAAAGTAAAGTGTTTAAAAGAATATTACAATAAGAATACACAAGCATTTTATCAAATCATTTCATTTGATATCTAAGAAAGCAAAAAAAACTAATAACTTCTTTTGTAAACATATTAATACAAAACATAATGATACATTCTAGACGTGTTTTTAAATAAAAACTTGTGTTGAAAATCAGGCCCTTGATCAAATAGAAAAAACACGAGATTGAACGAACTTGTTCGACTCTTTTATTAATTAATTTATCAATGAAAGCACACAAAAATACATTACCCTAACCCTCTATTTATACTAAAACTAATTCTAGTCCTAACCCGACTCGAATTCTATTTAGTTAAATAAACTATCAAACTAGATAAACTATCTAATTAAATCTGTGGAAGATTTGTCTGTATGAAAGATTCTTTAAACAATTCTTTTCTTTTTCTACGCATTTACAAAAAGAAATAAACTTATATAAATTCTTGTTTTTATAATATCTCAAAACGTATGGCTTGTTCATAAAAGTTCTATTTGCACAACACTTTTTTATTTTATCAAAACTTGTTATGCAGATCATTTTTTTTACTTTGCCCTTCTTTTATTAATCCTTAAACTATTTTGATCATTAAAAACTGATCTTTTTTATAAATTCTGAATTATTTTATAAACCTTCAGTTTAGTTCATAAAAGATGTGTTTGTAAGTTCTATGAAAATCTAGTGATGTCTTTTATACCTAAGGATGCATACACTCAATATTGACTTAGAAAAATAAAACTGCAGTCTATTTGATTTCTCCGTCACACATGGTGTGTCGATCCACAGACCCCAGTTGATCTATCCCTCAGTCGTGGTTCTTGTCAATAAGATCACGATATGCTCTTTGGCACAGTCGGTATGCGGCCAATCTATCCATTGTTGAGCCGTACATTGACTGTTTACCTTCTGTATGATTATTTAAAAGTATGTTAGTTTGACGTTAAAAAAAGTATTAAACATGTATCATCCTAAGAAAGATCTTTGAAAGCATAGGTTCCCAATCTTGACCATGAGATGTTTAACTTAAATTGGTAATTAAAAACTATAAAAGAATTAACTTTATTAATCTAAAATAATTACAACAATTGAACAAATAATTTAAGAAAACTGTGTATATTCAATACCTAACAAAAATAAGTCACACCATCAAGGTGGTGTCCAAAATGGCTTCTTTCTCAATTCATATTCTATAATCATATTCGAATATTTGCTAAGAAGGATCCATACCCATACTTGTACATCAACCCTAACACCCTATATAACTGCGGTCGATATCGTTCTTCTTGTTCCGAATAAGCCTTATACAATATAATAAGCGTTCTTTTCGAGCACCCGTAATTATATCGCTCCATCTCAAAAAGAACTTGCTCCATTTCCTCTATTCGTTTTTGCTTCGCAAGCACCCACATTAACTCATGGTACAACCCGCGACACATTCTCCACCCAGAATGCCCCCCGCGCGTTATAAACTTTGACAACTTATCCACAGCCTTGTTCCGAATATAAGTCGAAGTAATCACACGCATAATCCTCACAGTGTTAACAGTTGTGTTATGGTCAAACGCCTCGTCTATTGACTTATCCATTTGGTCAACCAAATCTTCTTCTGCATAAACTCTAATAAGTAGCACGTTTAACCATGGTCGGTACTGGTTTTCCGGTATTAATCTCATTAGTTCGTTAATTCGTTTAACTCGATTTCTATCAGGAAACTTGCAGTATGCGCATATCATAGCTCTAATTAACGAAATATGCTTTTTGCAAAGAACTTGAGGTCCCACGATATTATAAAACTCTTCCATTTTCTCTAAATTACCTGAATGTGCGTACCCACGAAGCATTAGCAAGCGCGTATCAAGATTAGCGCGTACGGGTCCAGTCTCCATCATACGGTACGTAGTCTCCATACTATCCCACATCCATGCAGTGAGATAACCCGTGATCAAGTTATTGTATGTGGTTAGATCAGGGGCAATATCATAATCTTTCATTTCTTGAAAAGCGGCTTCCATTTGATCTATAAGTACTCTATGGCCGAAAACTGATATCAGCATGTTGAATGTAACTGATGTGAGGCAACAATTGCCATCTTGCTTTAAATCACGATAAACAGATTGGCATTTTTCGGTTAGACCGTTGTACATGTACGCACCCATAAGAGCGTTGTAAGTCGAAGCGTTTTTGAGCTGTTTATTAGAAGCTTCCGTAAAAAGTTCGACTGCTCGATCAACGTCCTTTATTCTACCCGCGATTTTAATGCCTTTTGCGTATTCTTCTGATGATAAAGGCCTTGTTTGATCTTTTTTTCTTCTCCAGTTAAAAACCTGCAACACATACAAATCGAATAACAGTTGAAAAACTGATTTGGGCATCCTGCAGGTGTAACTGTTAGTTTTTGAGGTTTAAACCGATTTTTTTTTTCAAAATCATTAAATTGAATAACAATTTCAAAGGAAGTACAAATATAATTTAGATTGTAACACATATACCATATATATATATATAGGTGAAAGACAGTGGCGGACCCAGGAATCATTTGTTGGGGGTGCGGATGAGGCGTTCAACTATATATTCAAGGGGTGCAGTTGGATTTTTTGCCTACAATATACACTAATTTTTTTTTCAAGGGGTGCAGCCGCCCACCCACAACTATGGGTAGGTCCGCCCCTGGTGAAAGATAAACAAGAAACCCATTCTTATTGAGAAAACCCTATGTAACAAACTTTTCTTTAGTTTATTAGGGCATGTAATGTACATGTTTTCAAGCGTTTTGAACCAAAAAAAAGTCAAAAAA
Source organism: Scalesia atractyloides (assembly GCA_947069175.1). Taxonomy (NCBI): domain Eukaryota; kingdom Viridiplantae; phylum Streptophyta; class Magnoliopsida; order Asterales; family Asteraceae; genus Scalesia; species Scalesia atractyloides. The sequence continues at coordinate 92,756,645 of CAMTDV010000030.1, forward strand.
GCGCTGAAAGTTTTTTTAAATAAAAAATAAACAAGTTTTTTTGTGTAACAGGTGTGTAACGCTAAACACAGCGCCTGTTACATATGTTACAAAAAATTGAAACAATATTTAAATAAAAAACCTCTCGCCACTTTTTTGATTTTTTGGCTCAAAATGTATGTTACATGCTCTAAAATTTTCAAAAAAAAAGTTTGTTACATAGGGTTTCTTAAAGTTTTCTCAAAAAGAGTGGGTTTCTTGTGTATCCCTATACCAGGCTACCCTATATATATGTGTGTGTGTATACATCTTGGTTTAAAAAAGCGTGAAGCGCACAAAAGCGACGAGGTCTAAAACCGAGGTGCAAAGCGCAAAACCAGCAAGCTTTTCGTACGCGAGGTTTCTAGGGTCATTTACCCAATATTTAGACACAAATAAGCTTTAAATATGTTTTAATATTGAAAATACATGTACAACAATGTGCTGCACAAAAATGTGGCATTTACATGAGGCGTGCGCCTCAGAGGGGGTTTTCACCAAAAAAGTGCGCCTCAGGTGCGCTTTATGTACATAGTGCGCCTCAGCCTACATAAGGAGCTGAGACGCGCTTTTTTAAACCAAAATATACATACAAATAATAAAAGTTAAAACAGTTGGTTCGGTTTACATGGCTGGTTCAAAGTTCCAAACCAAACCATCAAACAGTCAAAACCGAACACTTTGGATCTCAAAAGTGACCGACCGACCGACATGCTTCGGTTTGAGCGGTTGGATAACTGTCAACGGTCTATAAACACCCCTAACACACACACTACAAAATAGAAAACGAGAATTTATTTATTTTACCTTGATAGCTAAATGAGGAGAAGATTCCAACAACTTAAGAAGCTCAAGAAAAGCAACCCCATCAGAATACTTGTTAATCAAATTCCACCCCTCAACTTCCAACAAATTTTCAAAACAGTTTTCATCCTTGACATTTTTAATCAATTCATCTCTGTAAAAAGAAACTTTTTCAATCATTTCTTGTTTAGATCGTACGTCGGAATAAGCCCATCTATCGGCAAACTGTCCATACAAATCTAATATGGGTTTAGATGATGAAGATTCGGTAGAAACCCATCGGGTGGTAGTGGGTGTTGTTGTTGGGAATTTGGGTGTAAAAAGTCCACGAAGCTCCGACCTTGCTGCTCCTATATCGGAAGATATTCTAAACACCCTCTTCATCCCTACCTGAAGCCAAGTATTGTACATGTAGTTGAGGAATTTTTAGAGTTTATGCACATACGTCTGAACCATAGTCACATAATTCGCTGGTTTTGGTTGGTCCGATCCAATTCGCCCGGGTTCGCAAGGGATCGCGTTTCCGACGACCATAAGAAAAAAACAATTCAAATGTAATGGAAGAAATCGAAGTTGCTGAATCGAAGCTTACCTGCTTGCTGATTGAACCTTCCCTTCCCTCCCTGCTGAATCGTAGAATGAATGAAAGAAGATCTGTCGGCTGTTTGTTTTTTTAGGTTTAGAAGATGGAGGAGCGAACAGGGGTGGAGATAGACAAGAGGACGGACGGCTGCTTTAGTTTAGGGTTATTTTTATTTTTATTTTAGTTATATATTATTAGCTAATGAATAGCGTCATGGTAAAAAAGTTTAATTTGTTTTTTATCTAGCGTAGTTAAATTATTTTGAGCGTTTTTATTTACAGGATCATCATACTGTGTGATTCAAGGTTAAATGTGTAGAATTGAGAGGATATGTGAGGGTTAGGGTTTGTTGAGTCGGAATCTTCGTCGGAGGAATGGAGTATGTCGAATTCTGACAACAGGGGAGGCTGAAGTCCAGCGGCGGTGGCGGTGGGTTTTGAGTGTAGGGGTTCAATGGTTGAGATTGTTTGGGTTCATATGATTTTTAATATAGGTTTGTTTTTTATTACCCTTGGGTGATTATATTTAACATAAAAATTTAACTGGGTTTGGCCTAAAGAACATAACGTGTTAGATTTTAAAACATTAAGTAAAAACCTTGTTAACTTTTACACTAAAGGGCAACGCCTGCAATTTGGTCGAAACATAAAGGACAAAACTTGTAATTTACTCTAAATTCAAAGACAATCCATAATTTATTCCACACTAAATCTTGAAATAAATCTTTGTAAGGGTTTGGGTTTAAGAGAGTACTAACCCCATCAACGCGCTCAAAACCTTAGAGTTACCGATCGCCGTCACTCAGAACCTCCATCGTCATCAGTGTCGTAACCGAAAGCCATCTTATTCTAGATCTCTGGTGAAACGAGTCGGGTTTTTGCCGAATGGTCAACCTTAGGGCCGTTCCAACGTTTTTGGAGACCCTAAGCGAACTACGAAGTGGAGGCACTTTTTCAAAGTTATCATTTTTTAATATATTTAATAACAAAATCTTCCTCTTATGCCTGGGTTTTCATGTGGGATTTTTTTTCCTAAACAATTTTATCTAGACTCCTTTAATTAAAAACCGGTTTAGTTTTGCTTTTATTTGGGTATAATATATACACAATATAAAAAACTTATTAATAATTGGAGGCCTTTGTTTTTTGGTGGTCCTAGGCCGGTACCAGAGTGGAAAGCCTAACGGGCCGACCCTGGTCAACCTGGTTGTGGTGGTGGTCGTCTTCAGCAGCTTTGGGATGTCTTCAGCAATTGTGGCTGAGTCCCTCGGGGGTAGGTGGGGAGGGAAGGGAGGGAAGTAGAGAATGGGGGTGGGGGGTTTGAAATCGCAATGGTTGTTGTTTGGGTGGGTGGTGGTTGTGTGATGGTTGAGTGATGGTGGTGGTTGGGTGGTGTTGTTTAGAACCAGAAGTTAGAGAGAGATAGAGAGTTAAGAGAGAGAAAGAGAATTGAAGTTATAAGAGAGACTCTGATTTGTTCTTTTTTATATTTTTTATTTAGAGATCTTATAAATAAATAGGTAGAATTACCAATATATGCTGATTTAACATTTAAATTTAATTGAGTTAAGATCAAATGACATATTGTCTAAGGTTTTGTAAACATAAAGCATACACTTTGTAATCGGTTACATACATAAAGGATAATTTTTGTAATTTACTCTTGAATTTGGTATGTGAACTGCGTTTTTGGGCCTAAAAAATTATTTCATTAAACTAATTGCAGTGTTTGTTATGGCTTTACAATGTATTGAAACTTTTGTATTAAGTATACTTTATTTAGATACTGATGCATAACTTTATTTTTTTAAGAAATATGGATTTTAATAATCCTAACTATTCGCCATTGGCGTCAATAGTCTGAACTTAAAAAATAACTCATTTTTTACCGGAAAACTCAACATTTTCATCCCAAACCTCTTTGTAACCTTATTACGAATCTTTATGACCTTTTTCTAGTAAAAGCCTCAATTATTGAAGTTGACGGAAAACTCGTTTTTTGACAGAAAAGTTTTTTTTGGCCGGAAAACTCAACTTTTTGTCGGAAAACTCAACAGTTTCGTCCCAAACCTCTTTCTAACCTTAGATTGGACCTTTATAAACCTTTTTCTTGCAAAAAACAATTTTCCGGCGACCGGGGACTAACGGTGTTAGGGTTCTGTTAGTCAGGGTCCATTGGTGGCCAATATGTCAATGGCTGGGACTGGACAGTGGTTATTTTTGAAGTTAAGACTGTTGGTAGTTAACGACGAATAATTGGTTTTATTAAAATCCAATATTTCTTTTTCGAATCACATAGTTAAAATAACCACCAACTGTTTTACAAAGATATTTAAGACATGTTCCGAGTATGTGAATTTGAAAGGAGGACAATTAGACATTTTCTTAAACTTTTAACCTATCATCTTCGGTTCCATGTGAGATATTTTTTTGTCTGGCCTTTTCATGGATAGATGGGTATTTCATGCACAAAACGTATAGAATGCAAAAGTTATATAAGTATTTTGAGAATACAAACTTGTAGAAAATTACCAAAGGAAACATATATATTATCGGCTGCAATTAAGTAATAACTATATATATGGATTTAATTAGCATAACACATATATATGACGCTTGTTGTTATTTCGCACTTATGATTAATTAAGAGAAGCTCTTCTGCACTTCAATTGCAAGTTCTTCAACACTAAGTTGACACTCCAGTCCTATCTGCACATAACCATTGACCAAGTGAACATGTTAGTATTGACAAGATGATTTAATATATTTTACACACTAAGACATACAAGTGGCAAACACCCAGCGGGTCGTGAATGGTAACTTCTTAAAAGTTGCTTTGACTTGGTTAGGATCGGTTTTGCAATTCAAAAAGGGGTTGCGGCGCAGCTTGTTGCTCGTTTACCTACCAGTTGTTTGTAATTTGTTGTTTTCGTATTTTAGTGATAATTTGAGTTAAAAAAATGCACTCAAGTACCGGGTTAGGTTGCCAACAATTATATTGATTTACATAGCATCAAATCTTTGATTTCTGGTTTTGAAATTTTATAGCATTAGGATATGATATACTTCTTCTAATATAGTAATATATTTAATCCATTGTGGTATCTAATCCAATTTTTGAAGCATGCTAGTTATGGTTTTAAAATAAAAATGCTGGAAAATTAACATGATTAATAATCTTTTTTATTGTGTTATAAAACAAATTTAAGTGTATTATAACAATTGCTCTCTAGTCATGTTTACAAAAACACTTGTTGTAATTATTTTATTATTCTCTTAATGTAGTTTCTCAAATTAATTTTTATGACCTAAAGCCCTTGCTTATATTTTTCAAAATCATAGCAACTATAGTAATAGGGCATAAATTAATGATATACCTTAATAACAAAGGAGTAAAGGACAGTGTCGTCCATGCTGCTGATATTCAGATGCAGGATCTCAAGAGAAAGATTTTCCAACAAACTTATTATCTTCACAACTTGCCCAGGAATTCTACGTGATACGGTCCTTAGAACAACGTTTGAACCCGAGATCTTTGCTTCCACGTCCGCGACTGGCGAGTTACATGATGCTCCCAGTTCTTTTATACTTTCATGTAGAATTATAGAGTGTTCAGATTGTGGGGTGCTCGGGTTCAAAACGGGCTTTGGGCTTGGACCGGGGCTAGGACTTATGCTCCTACGCCTTTTCTTCGATTCCAACAACTCTAAGACTAGTTGCATTTCCTTGATGAATTCTATTACACCACCTATAATTGATGCCTGATCACCCTGTCATATTATGCCCAACAAAAAAAGTTGCAATGTGGTGTAAACACAATTGAGACAATATCCCATGTCATTACATAAAAACCATGTCATTGAATGGATGTGATCAGGTTGTTCTTAAAACCCTAATGTGTATATAGTATTTACTTATATATACACAAAAAAGAAACCGTATTTATATAGTATTTACTTATATATACATAAACAAACAAACCCGTATTTTTTGTAATTAATTAGGTTTGCAATCGTCCCTCTTAGGACATCCTGGTTGTAAGCAGGGGCAGACCTAGCTTGTTAATTGAGGTAGCCTCCACTACCTCTTAACGCTTAGGCGCTAATGTAAATTTTGGAAAAATTTAACGTTTTTTTCAATTTTGTTACCTTTTTTTTTGAAACGTTGCCCCTATAAGTATTTTCTTGATCCGCCACTAGTTGTAAGTGTAATCTATAACAGAAGGTTAAGAATTCAAACTTGGTGCATATTATGGTGTATTTATCCCATAAAATCTAAGAAATGTTGTTAAAAATTAGGTTTGCAATACGTACATTGATGTCTTTTAATAGGTTCTTGTGTGTAGTACTTTTCTAGCAATCATACTTCTAATTTTGCTACAGACTAATCATCACAATTAGATTTAGTTCTTTTGAAATCACATGATGAAAAATGGGTGAGTTTTTGTTTGACTTCAAATCCTCGTTAGTCAGTATCTAAGATAGCGATTTTACCGTTAGGTCGCCATCTTAGATGACGACTTCGCTTTGCAGAAGCGTTCCATAATTTTGGTATTTTTGTTGCTGAGTCGCTATCTCACATAACGACTTTGCTAGACGAAGCTTGTAATCATTGTGTGTTTGCATAGCGACTTCACCGGACGATCACAGTTTGCACACTCTAAAAATTTAAAGTTATCTTAGATACTAACTAATTTTGTATTCCAACAAAAAGAATCACTTTACTTGTCATCCTAAGTTTTCAAAAAAGTTAACTTTTAATAAAATTTTCATACTTACCAAGCCAAACAAGAAAACCCTAATTTTAATGTCGGTTAAGCATCCCCACATGGATAAACAAATATGTTTGTAAGCCAACAAAAAGTAATTAGTTATCAATCAATCATTTTTCATTAAAATTAAGTTCTTTTGCATTAGGTTTTAACAACATAAAATTAAGATAGAATAAATTAAACCCACCCTTTTGATGTAGAAGCATGGTGTCATAGATCGCAAAACCTTGAGATGATCATTCATCTGCCTTCTCCTATTTCTCTCCACCGCTATATGAGACATGATGATCTTCCAATCTTTCTATCAAAATACAGGTCAATATAAAAGATAACTACGTACGTGTGTATATATATATATGCATATATATATATAAAAGGTGTGTTACGTGTGTAGGTGCATAAATCTACTGCATACAAGTAGCTAGGTTCTTCTAAATGCTATGGGTGGCATTCTCAGCTGTCTCGTGAGGTTAATTAGTTTTTTTTTACTCTTCTCTCTCTCTCACACACACACATATATACACACACAGAGTCTTATCTGTTGGTTGGGTGAGTGAAGTGAAGTTTTAGTGAGTCATGTTTATGATAGGGGTAATATTACGTGCCTCCGCGTGAGTTAAAAACACGGGGGAGAAGTTAATTCTCATCATCTTAATTCTTCGTCATGCATATTTTCTTGTCTTCATCCGTAAGGATGTATATAAAAAATAACTTGTCAATGGTGCTGTTCTTTTGTCGTGATCCGTAAGGATATATATAAAAAAATAGCTTGTCAATGGTGGTACAAAGGGACTTTAACTAAATCTCTCGATACTCACGAAATATATGAGCTCATTTTAATGGGTACAAAACGATCTTAACTTAGGAAATGTAGAAAGTCGGGTCAAATGAATTTCGATTGACATCATTTCAACTACGCTGGAATTGACTCGTCGAACCCTATTCAATACAAGGTTTAGATTTTAACTTTTAAGGATTATATTTAGATTTTAGCTTTAAGGTTTAGTTTTATGCTTTAAAATTAGGAATTATAGTTTAGCTTTTAAGGTTTAACTTTTAGGATTTATAGTTTAGAGTTTATCAATTTCCTATGTTGGATTAAGGGTTATCTTTAGATTTTAGCTTTTAGGGTTTAGCCTTTAGGATTTATAGTTTAGCTTTTTGGGTTTATAGTTAGTTTTTGGGTTTATCAAAACTCTAAACCCTAAAGGCTAAACTCTAAAAGCTAAACTATAAATCCTAATTCTAAACCATAAAACTAAACCCTAAAGCTAAAATCTAAAGATAACCCTTAAAAGTTAAAATCTAAACCCTGTATTGAATAGGGTTTGACAAGTCAGTTCCAACATCGTTGGAATGATGTCAATCGAAATTCATTTGACCCTACTTTCTACATTTCCTAAGTTAACATCGTTTTGTACCCATTAAAATGAGCTCATATATTTCGTGAGTATCGCGATAACTCCCATTAAAATTCAAATTTTTCTTTTTTAAACTTATCATCCATACTATATATAATGCATAACACAAGTACATTTTAAGAAACATAAAAGTTAAACTTTTTTTTACTTTAATGCATAAGGAACAATCTAAAATGAGGGTAAATTAATATTTTAAATACTAATTATACTTTAATTCTCTCGTCTTAATTACACTTTAATCGCTCACCTTTAACAAAATTATCGATAATTAGTTAACAATTACACTTTACCCTTATAAAAAAATAATCACCCCTACAATTTTTAAATGGTTATCACTTTTCTATATGTTAATATTTAAATAATTACACCATAAACCGGGTATTTTATTCTCTTTAACTTGAGTATAATATTGTTATAGTTTTTCCTAATTAAAAAAATTGATATGTAAAGTGATAAACTGTGTCTAAGGGTGAGTAATAACTGAATGGTTAATCAAAACCGAACAAAAAATAGACGAAACCAAACCGAAATCAACTAAAAACTAAATTAACTAAAAATTGATAAACCGAAACCCGAATTAACCAGTTATTGATTTTTTTTGGTACCATCATTAACCAAAAGTGACCCGACCTAACCGAACCGAGCCATTCATATTTTCATATATTCCTAGCTTTTATATCTTCAATTCATTTATACCTATATTTTATGTACTTATAATAATTCAATTTCATGTATTTATACATCCATTTCTTGTATTTATACTTCTATTTCATATGTTTCTAAGCAAAAGTTTTAGCCAAGTTTGGTTTTGGCTACTAACGAAATTAAATGAATCAAACAAAAAATCGTCCATCTAACCGAATAAACTAAACCGATTAACTGAAAACCGATTGGTTAATAAAATAGACTAACCGATGAATTCTGTTTCGATTGAGGATAATAACTGAACCAACCGAACAATGCACCCCTTGGCAGTCTCTGTGTTTCACGTGCATCGCGTGAGCACCCTTCTATTTATTATTAAAATATAACTTTAAAAAATAAATTTATGCGCGTTTAAACTTACATGTATTATTCATAAATAAAAACAATTTAAACACGTGTAAATTGTTTTTTTCTAAGCGCATGTGTAAAAGAACCTATTAAGAGTAATTTTGAGAGAAGTATTGAATTAATTGGAGAGTAATACACTTTTTTAATGTTATGTTTTTTAACAATAATAATAATAATAACAATGGTAGTAAAAAAATGATTTTGATTGGTTTTTCATGAGTTATTGTGGTTCTCTCGATGTATTTAGAGTTCTCAAAATAACCTAAAATGTGTGTATGTGAGTGTAGAGAGAGAGGTACATGAGGTAAAGCCATCCATTATACCTACGTACGGGTTACCTTAGCGGTGGGCTAAGGTGGCAATAGGGTCAACAAGAAACACACACCTCCCCTCATCTCGCAAAAAAATGAGCACTTGTGTGGAACGCTCCCTGTTGGCCAATCAACAAAAAATGATCGTTGATGTCATATCATCAAAACATGCATTCTCATCATCCGACAAAAATAATTTATTTTTTCTTACAACATTTAAAGATACAACATAAAGATTATCCAATGAAGAGCATACTTCATATCCAAGAGCACGAAAAGCTTGGTGAATATGATATCGTGAAGTGTACATGAATGTCTAATGGGTGAGTACTTTCCCGAAAACCCCGTATACTTGAATGAAAAAAAAATAGGCAACAGTTTCGAATATCAGACAAATATTCCAACGAATAGTTTATGGTTTAGAATAAACAACTACATAATGTCATTTTTCATATTAACATTATGGGATGCGAGAGATAGAACAAGTGTTTACTCCTTTACAAAAGTGCACAACAACAATTCGCCAAATAGCATACGACACAACCACCGATTCTCGCGACGAGTACTTGAAGATGTCTGAAAATGTCGTGGGAAAGTAGTTATAAATTCAGTGGCTTTGTCATTAAGCTATACAACAAGAAGTACTTGTGTAAACGAACTTGGATTAATATCCAACTATTGTATAAGGTGCATGATGTGAAACATGGATTCCTTAGAATGCTTGGTAACATTGATTATATGCATTAGGAATTTGGCAAATCATCCTAATGCATGGTGAGATAAGTACATGCAACTGATCACCCACATTCAACTAGATTGTTACAAGTCACTTGATCCATGATTTTGGCATGCATTTTGGTGTTGTCGGTCCAATGATGACATAAATATTCTTGATTCGTCACTACTTTTTAACGACATCATAAGTGGAGCGGAGTCTTCGTTTGAAATTTCAGGAGTATATTACAAGCATATGTATAATCTTGTTAACGGAATCTACCCCAGATGGTTAGTATTGGTCAAATCATTCACATGTTTGGAAATTAAATACAAAGTAAATATAAGCAACTCAAGAATCAACAAGAAAGAATGTGGAACGAACATTTGGTGTCCTCAAACAATGTTGGCACAAGAATCAACAAGAAAGAATGTGGAACGAACATTTGGTGTCCTCAAATAACGTTGGCACAAGAATCAACAAGAAAGAATGTGGAACGAACATTTGGTGTCCTCAAACAACGTTGGCACATAGTGCAAAATCCGGCACGAGCATGGTCACCAATATATGGAATTCGAAGAAATTGATGCCGAACACGAGAGTCTAATATTTAGGCATTACACAATCGAGAAAGGCCCCACATCCTACCAACTGATCTTGTTTACCCCTTTTATTAATCTAATATAATGTAGTGTTTTATAAGATTTTGAATATATCATTGCGACATGTTTATTTTTATGTATGTATCGATAAGAGGGTTTTTATTTTTTTTTATTTCTTAAACTCAAACGGGTCAAATATAAATGATTTTTTTGTTGTTTACCGTGACGAACTGAATTGACCGGTATCATTCGAACAACATTGGTACTTGTACTAGTATTCGTTTTTATGGTTTTCAGTATAGATTTCGTTGAAAACAGAGTTGTATACACAAGAGAGTATCGTTTTGGTATCATAAGCTATAGGGAGTCTCGGCACCGTACCAGGTTCTTGACGGCTATAACTTATATCGTCCGAACAATTTTGATGCCAGTACCGATAATCACTTTTATTTCTTTCAGTTGCTACATCGAGTAGGAGTATGGTACAAGTACCATAATTATCCGAATTGCTCAATAAAAACATTTTTTGTGCTCTAGCATGAAAAAATAATATATTTTGTTTTATATAAAATATTGATGATTTTGCAGCGGGTATAGGATTCAACAAGTTTTTTTAATGCTAGGTGGTAAAATTCTTGTGTTCAATTTGATTCCATATTTTTTTATATTTTATTAAATAATATTATCCGATTCTCGTGCTTATTAAAAATATTGCTTATTTCATGTGATTTAAAGGTGTCATGCTTGCTAAAATTTATAGTATATAAATTACAACTAGATTTGGATTCGTGTGTACTTATAAAAATTATAAATTAGTCAGAGTAGATTCTAATTTTAACTCTTCTTTTAACAAACTAAACACATGTTTAACAAAAATCTTCTCATTTTAATTCTACGAAATTTTGTGAAATAAACAGGGGTCTTGTTCTACTTGGGTTTTCAAAGTTTGAGTTTTGTGGTTTCTTGATGCGAATTAGGCCACTTTGATTTCGAGGTCAAATCTATCATTCTTCATATTCAAATATATGGTGTTTTGGTTACTAATAGTTTGTGTTGTCCTTGTGATAGAACTTCATAATTAAATCAAAACACCATATATTTGAATCCATTAGACACGAGTACATAACACAACAAAGGTCAAAGGTCGTCATTTGAATAGATTTGTAACACATTAAAAAAAGTAGAAGGGTCTCTTTGAACATATAAACTTAACACAGGGGGGTAAGTAAGATAAAACTTTTCTCAAGGTCACGTGCTTGAGGTATACGACGTCGTTGCAGTCGATTTTGCAAGTAACTGCAACCGTAAACAGAGTGAAAGTTTTGAGTAAATACTGTTACTATCTGAGGCTGAAACAAACTCTCAAGTCTCAACCAACACCAAACACTCGAATCCCCAAATTGAAGAAATTGAGATTCAACAATGGCTGCGATTTCTGGTGATTTTAGGGTTTCTGCTGCTTTAGGTCCTTCTCCTTCCAATCCTCTTCGCATCAATTCACCACCCAAGGTCTGTCTGTCTTCTTAATCTAAACACTCTAGTTTTCAATCTTATATTTCGTGTGTATAAATTCGATAATTCGTCTGTTAGTTAGTACATTACGTTATGATAATTGGATCATTCTTCAATTGTTGTTGAATTTAGTGTTGATATTACCACTTTGGTGCGTGAATTAGTGAAATGATTGATGAAATCGAAGCGTGAGTTTTGTTCTCCAACTTAGGGTTTGTTTGGGGGATTTTAGTGTTGGTTTTTGATTATTTTGATTCATGTACATTTAGGTATTCTAGCTATTGGTTTCTACACTTTTTGTTGGAAATGTTCATTTTTAGTTTTGATTTTTGGAACTATTTTTGGAACTAAATGAACTGGTTAGATTTAATTTACTTTGATTTTGATGGTGTAAATAACTTTTTGTCATATATAAATGCAGTTAATGATTTCAAAAAGAAACATAGATTAAACGAATGTGTTATGGTCGCCATGGAAATGGGCTAATAATGAATGCTCATTTTGGTTTAGCAAAAAAAAGCTATCTTATGATGGGAAGTTCAGCTACAGGATGAACTTAAATTACACTTTGGAGATGAATCATTGATTTTTGTTTACAGGAGCATAAGCGAATGTTATCAAAATTATCATCGTGAACTCCATGGAGCGTTTTAGATACTTGATCGTTACACAATTATAACTGTCAAACCACTCGAAGATTGAAATGTTATTTTTATTATGGGACGGAGTGAGCCTATAATTATAAGTTATAATCATCCATATTCATTGTCATAGCTTATGGTTCTTGTGTCTCTTTACATGTTTGATGCCCATTCCATATTCAATTCTTAGGGTTAATTGAAGACATCATATGAAATCTTCCTATGCAGTTTAACTTTAGTTTGCCGTCACACTCAATAACAAGCCTATAATACATCTCTTTCACATTTTTTTTAATTATAGAATACATCTCTTTCTATACATTTTAGCAAAGTTTTCATGTTTGATCCTGCTTCTTGGAGTTGACCAGTTAGATATTAAGTCTTAGGGAAGTGATGTGTATTATTAGAGGTGGCAAGATGACTGGGTCGGACAGGGTTGGATAACAAGTCAAAACGGGGCAGGTCAGGGTATGTTGACCCGCAAACACTTTTTTGTCCATGTTGGATTTTTGGTAAATGATTGTAAGGCTTGAAGCATTAACTATGATCACACAAATAATACTATAAAGTATGAAATGATAAACTATATCACTTAATAATATAAAATAGACGTTGGAACATTTTCAACATGTTTGGCCGCTTCCCTTTTTAGCTATTTTTCTTACTTGACCTGTTTTGATAAATAAAACGCAACCTAAACTGACCCATTTATATAAAATGGATTAAAATGGTCATCTCTAGTATTTCTTAAACATATATTCTTCTTGAATACAGGTGGATTCTATTAGTTTTATAAATGGCGGATCCTGTGTTACCGAAAGCATGCCTAAATGGCCATCTTCAATAGCCCATGTGCAGAGCACAAGGTGCCATGCTAAACGACCTTTGGGGCTCATTAACGAATATGAAATCTCAACAAACTCCGTTAACCAAGATGCAGAAAGCTTTTTATTGAATGCCATAAACTTAAATTTCTTCGAGCGTTTGAGTTTAGCATGGAAAATAATATTCCCATCCCCATCACTGATCAAGAACTCAAACGCAAGTGTTGCTAAACAACGGTTGAAAATGATTCTTTTTTCCGACCGATGTGCAGTCAGTGAAGACGCGAAGCAGAAGATAGTCAGCAATATAGTCAACTCCCTTTCGGATTTTGTGGTGATTGAATCTCAAGATAAAGTCCAGCTCAGCGTGTCGACGGACCCTGCACTCGGGACAATTTACTCGGTTACCGTGCCTGTGAGACGTGTGAAAACAGAGTATCAAGAAGCAGACGGGGATGAGGGAACGATAATGGATTTTGAATATAAGGATGATGGAGTGACTTCTGGTTCAGTGGATGTGAAGTTTGAATTTTATGTTCCAGGTGAATGATTTTTTCATGTTTTGGGTGATCCAACCATCTGAGATTGTAAACCGGAAAAAAAAATCATTAACTTTGTTATAATTTACACCAAACGTTGTAAATATTTGATATTGCTTGTTTGATGCTTTCATCCTGAGTGGGTTCTTGACCAAAGATTACAACTATACAGTTATTTCAATTATTTAAGAAATGAAAAATGAGTTGATTTGGATAGAAAACTGTTTATGAGTCAACGGGTCAACTTAATCTATATTCATTTTTACCTATTATTCAACAACCTGATCCAATCTTTATACAAGGCTTAACAACTTGATATTGACATGGGTACTTTTGCAATTAAATTGGTGTGATCTGATAAGATTTTGTGCTATTCATTAGCTAATGCAAAGATTATTCATGTTTATATATATATATTTTTTATGAACAACCATTTTTGTTAAAACAACGCGGCCTGAGGCTGGGAAACAAAACAAAGAAAACGAACAAGTAAAAAGGAACAGGACCAGACACATCAGATCATGACTAGACAAAACAATACACCAAAATTGGAGATGAACCAACAGAAACTGAACCACAACAGACACCACCAAAAGTGTCGGTGAAAAAACGAGCTAGAAATAGGCGGTCTGGGAGCAGCGCTAGTTTTCCCAACTCGAATTCTATTTAGATATGTGAGTGATTCAGGAGAACAGTAAACAGTTGGACTTTGTCTTCAATAAGTTTTAAGAATAGTGAAACCGGACTTTGTTGAAGATTAATGCATCTCGGATGTTTCTAAACAAACAAAGAATGGATTACATGAGAGCTTGACGAAATAGCAGCACATGTTTGGACAGAGGAACATGAAAGAGGGTAAGGCCATTATTAGGAAGAGATGTTTCTTTAAAAACTTTGTTAACACAAACCGCCATTATGACAACGTTATCACAAAGGAATGAACTTTGAAGGTCGCCTTATCAAACACCGCAAGTATTATCTAACCCTTTTGTTAAGGACTAAGGAGCCATTATTGAAACCATTAAACCAATGCTTTACCTGAACTCAAAACATTTCGGGATCCATTTCCTTCATTTGGCACCAAAGTTCATTTGATTGATCGTCGAGTATAGGAAACTCCAATTGACCAAGTCGACTGCTTTGTCGAAATCTACCTTGTATAACATGCATTTTGTAATAATATCTTTTAGAGTAGAAGGGTCACAACTAAAAACTCATAAAATCACCTCTAAACACATCACAATACTTTTTAATAAATTTGAAAGTGAAGCCATCAGGACCAAAGGTTTTCTCCTCAATAACCACTTCACTAAAATTGGATGAAAAATAATTCCACACCTCTTTACTTAATGATGAGTGTATTAGCCCTATTAGATTCCCATCAACCACAAATGAATAAAATATTAATTTTTTTCCTTTTGACGTTTCCATTAGTGATCCTAATCTTATACAACTATCACGCCTAGTAAAATCACACCTGTATCAAAACTATCTATATATGACCTATGGTGGTGGTAGTCTATTGGCAAAGACAAAACCTTTAAACATCAGTGTTTAGAAATGGGAGGTCTTGGGTTCATATGACCAATGAGGGTGGTGATCCATTGGCAAAACCACTTCAGTCAAAAAATTAAACTTTTTGTTTCTAGATCACTGAGGTTTCATTTTTGATACCATTTCCATCCAATTGGCCATCTGGGTTAGAATTTTTTGCCCTTTTTATCATTTTCCTCATTTAAATGGAGGGTATAATAGTCATTGTATGCTTGAGCTCCATCATTTAAATAAGGAAAATGACAAAAAAGGCATAAAATTCTAACTCAGTTTGTGGATTAGATAAAAATGACAACAAAAATAAAACCTCGAGGACCTAGATAAAAAACGTTTTCTTTTAAACTGAAGTAACAAAAGTAACCTAATCTCACAAGACCGTTTTGGCATTTTACTTGAAAAAGAAAACTACCATGCATGTAATTATCTAAAAAAATTACCGTTAGCCAAACCTAATCTAAACAAAAAACTAGGAAATTAAAATCCGGTTTACAAATTCTACCCTTCATCTTTAATAAAAATACACCGGAGTACTAAAACAGGTAGCGGGAAACACTTTTTCAAAACTCCTGTCGTTCTCTTCCTCCCGTCGCAACACCACCACCAGCCGCCGCTCCTCCACCACCTACCGGCACCGTCGAATACGACGTCACGAAGCTTGCGTCACATAGCAGCTGGTCTTTCACCCCTACAACGAATCTGCAACAGATCTGCAGTTATTTGTATAAGCAAACCCTAGGTCAGTGTACTATTCTCTCATCTCTGCAAAATCCTCCATAACTTGCTCATATTCTCATTGATTTACGGTTTCTGGTTTCAGTTTAGGCCTTCGGGTTTTGATTAACAACAAAAATTTCAAATTCATAGTCGGATTCACTAGCCGGAACCCTAACTTTGCTAATTTAGTTCGATCTTTATCGATTAAGCAAGTAACATGTTTGTTTAATCAACTGAAATTCTTAGAAGAATGTGGTTAATTGTTGGAAACTGTAAGATCTAGAAATTAGGGCTGCATACAATTTTGTTTAAACATTTTTGAGTTTGTTTTATATGTTTTTGGTGTTTATGTTAGCTTTCTTGTCGTTGGGAGATGCAATATAAGTTCAGGTTCTTATTAATTATGCAGCATTACATATCATCGATTTACATGGTTGTAAAAATCGCTAGGCGTTAGTCTGGATTAATCTGGTTAGACTTTTTTTTTGAACGGCAAATTTGGATCACTGACGGACCACTGTAGCATCATCGTGCCACCAGATCATATCCGTCTCCACTAGGCAATAATACCTATACACCAATACAGGAGGAAACCCAATAAAGCTGGGAAAATCCCCCTTGTGGGAATCAAACCCAGGACCTAGCAGTCCCTAAGCCTTATCCCACCCCTCAAATGCCACTAGGCTATAATGCCTTGGATTAGAATTTTGTATGTAATTTTTCAAAGTTATATACATACAAAACTTTTCAAAATTATATATATTTTTTCAAATTTATTAATCGGATTGGTTTAGTAAGTATAATTTTTAAAATACTTAAAGATTTTGATCAATTTTATCCGAAATTTGACTGCCGCTTACTGATTCTAGGTTCGAGTTCGACTAGGTGAAATTTAATCAGTAAGCTACTGATTAATCGGAGATTCATCCCGATTTATACAACATTGTCGATATATGACATTTCACAGCATTTAAGTTACAAATGACATATAGTAATACCTTCTAAACAGGCAAAATCTTGCATAAAGTGATAACAAACTGTTACATGGTGTCATGTCATGGTTGCATTAATTAGTAGGAATTTTTGCTATTATCTATATATTAATTAAACATTTGTACCTTAGGGCTAAACAGCTTCAAGATTTTCCAGTTTACAAAGATGAATGGACGTTGTTTAAAGTTTGACGGAAACCCGATTCAAGATGCCATTTCCAGAATTCGCTTCGCTCCAGCATCCAACAATCTCCTCATCTCATCTTGGGATACCGTAAGCAACCATTCTTATTGTAGGTTTGTGTGTGTGCGAGCAACTCTTTATACTGCGTACTCAGTACTATTGAATTATCAATATTGTGTGCACAGAATCTTAGATTGTATGATGTGGATGGATCTAAGCTGACTTTTGAAGCTTCCGGAAATGCTGAGCTTCTGGATTGTTGTTTCCATGGGGAGGCGGCTGCATTTAGTAGCGGTTCTGATTGTTCAATAACCAGGTTTGTTTTTAGGTTATGTTTAATTAAATTTAGTTGACAAGTCAAATGTAATGCTCAAAATCTAGAAATAATGCAACTGAGTTGAATTTATATGTTTGACCATGAAGGTCAAAGCTCAAGTGTTCTATGGAAGTAGTGAATCTTGTTGTCACACTCACATTATTATAATTAAATTTTGATTGTTGTTTCTATGGAAGTGTTCTATCAGTATATGATAAATTGATTTTATATCTTTATTAATCACTAACAAGATATGAGCGGTTATAACTTTTTCCTTATATATTTGGTCAATACTCAGTGGTGAACGTTGAACAGTTGAACATATATTTTAGGATTAACTGATCTTGTACTTTTTGTTACACTACTAGGTTTCATTCATCACATACGTATTTTGCTACAGGCCAGATTTGATTACATCATAACATGATTAATATTTACATGTTTTCTTTGTAACTTTTTTGTTCTATGCACGACCCTTCATATTTTCTTTTGTGTAGGTATGATTTACATTCAGGAACCAGTAAAATTTTTGGAAATCATGATGATTTAGCAACTTGTGTTGAATATTCTGACGAAACAGGTAAACTGCAACCGTTATTACTTTCAGATTGCTAACTGTATAATGGCGACAATCTAGTATATATGTATCACAAAATTTAAATATGCCCATATGGCTATATCTATACTTGCCAAAATTTTGCCTTTTGTATCTGAATTTCCTATAACTGGTTTTCTTTTTCGCAGGTCAAGTTATTACTGGTGGTTGGGATAAAAAAATTAAGTGTTGGGATTCACGTTCAGTGAAGGCTCTAACTTGCGTAAATACAGTTAGTGTGGCGGTCGAATCTATGTCCCTTAGTGGATATACTGCGATGGTTGCTGTTGGATCATCGGTTAATATGTATGATTTACGCAAGTTCAACACTTCATTTTATAGCAAAAGTATGGAGATCCAAATTAAGTGTATCCGGCCATATTTGGATCAAGGTAATCCCGTAATAAGTTTCGATGACCCTTATGGTACTTATGTATTGATATCTTATACTTTTATTATTATTATTATTATTATTATTATTATTATTATTATTATTATTATTATTATAATATAATGCAGGATTTGCTGCTGGATCAGTTGAAGGGCGTGTAGCGTTGAAGTATTTTAATCCATCCAATCAAAACAACGATGGGTATGTTTATGTCTCACGATACTCTATAACAGAATTAAAATAACATGCGTTTTCCCTCTCTAGTACTGTTATCACAATAACGTTTTCTTGTTGATAATATAATGTATCAAGTTGTAACTATGTATGTATATTGCAGGTTTGCTTTTCGATGCATTCCAAAGGCAACGGAGAAGAGGCATAATATGCCTGCTGTGAATGATATTGTTTTTAGTCCATCGTACGCCTTTCTTTATCTACTCAATAATCATGAAATTTCATAAAACTTTATATCACTGTTCTTTTTAATTTTAATTTGTGTGTTCAGGACTGATGGTGCCTTTATCACCGGTGATAATGACGGTTATGTCACCATATGGAATGCTCAAAGTAAAAAGAGAGTTTTTGAGGTAATTTTCATTATCCGATGATACGTTCTTATGAACTAAAGTTAAAGTTTTAGCGGCACTAAAGGAGCTCTAAATATTTAAAGTTGCAATTTTAAAATGTTTTTCAAAGGATTTTACACAAACTTGATCTTGCTATTATGTCAGATGCCAAAGTTTGAAAACAGTATTGCTTCATTAGCATACAACTGTGGTGGACAACTTCTGGCTGTTGCTTCAAGCTATACATACCAAGAAGCAAATGAATTGTAAGCATATTTTGACTGACCTTTATATTTATTTTATTTGTTTATTTTTTCATCCATTTTTGTCAAAATACTTCCTTAGGTATTACTGTTATGAGTTATCTGATCTTGAAAATATTTACAGGGAAATACCTCCAAGGATATACATACATGAAATGAATGGCCAACACATGAGCTCCTTTTCGGCAGGAAGTTCAAAATAGGTGATTTTTACCGTCATCTAATTTTATATCGTCTTTTTTGTTTGATCACTGAGTGCTTGTGGTGTGTCAGAGTGACTAGTTTTTATCGTTAACCCATGAGAACCGAATATCTTTTGTACACACCTCTTGAATTTATGTGCTTCACTTTGTTGTAGAAGGTTTCAAAGCTTAGTGATAGCATGTAGTCGGGATTTAGTTGTGGACGTGAGGAGAATTCTACAATTTAGTATGCTGAGGTGGGAGTAGTTTCAAGATGGGTGATTAACTTGAAAGTCTCCACTCAGGGAACAAAAAACAAAGACGTGAGCTCCGGTCGGCAAAACGGGCAATATGAGTTTGTATTGTGGGGTAGGGTGTTATTGTGTAACTTAACTCACTAAATTATATGCAACACCTGTATTCATTCAAGAAAGTACAGTTAAACATATTAATTTTCATGATAAGAAGTGAAAGTTTTCGACTCCTTGTGATGGATCTGTTAACGGCTTTGTTAAGCTTCATTAATCCGAATCTCTACAGGTTCTTTAACAATTTCTTATTGATAATACTTAGATAATCATAATTGTTATAAATGACATTGTGTTTAAAAGTAATCAACATCATGTGAATTAGATAGTCATTAAAACATCACTTGGGGTTATATTTAAACTCGACTATGTTCATCATATCAGTCAATTTTGAAATGACGAATTGAGACGTGTATATACCACTAACACAAATTTGAAACAACCTCTAATCCCGTTTTAATTATAAATTTCACCACTTCAAACACTAAGCAAAAGAAAAAAATAATTTCTTGTTTTTTTTGAACGTCCTAGATGTATAAAATAAAGACCAACGGGTCGTTTATTAATACAAACATGTAGATAGAGATAACAACTTGACTACAATTTCACGAAGCAAGACAAATGCCAAAAATTTACCTAAAAGTAACGTCTCCAAAAATCCAAATGATTAGAAAAGATTACTTAACAAACATCCGATTATCATCAAAGCTAGATCAAGAGAATTGGTTAAATCAAAAACTATCTTGTATCACAAAAGGGTCATTGATATTAAGCAAGTCGATTTTGGAAAGAAAAAAAACAATACATCCCTCTTCCTTTTTGTTAGGTGAATAATAATAATAATTTTCAGACTGGACCAACCAGTAGAACCAATAAACATAATAATTATTATGAAGCTTAAAGACAAATATATAAAAAGATTAGGTGTGTGTTATGAACAAAAGTCATAAGCAAGGGGGTTTATATCTCATCAACAAATAACTTATGTAATCCAAGGGCCAGGATTCAATCTCATCAAAACCAGATAGCATCTTCTGTACGGCGGTTTCATAAAAACCCTAATCCCTCAATTTCAACTCCCTCTGCAACCTCTACTCTTCGTCACTTTCTCGATTCAATCATCCGCATCAATTTCCATAATATGTCTGACGAAGAGCACCAGTTCGAGTCAAAGGCCGATGCCGGTGCCTCAAAAACCTTCCCGCAGCAAGCTGGAACCATCAGGAAGAACGGTTACATTGTTATAAAGAATCGTGCTTGCAAGGTATCGATTTGTTATTATTATTGTTATTTTTATTCTAATTTCAGATCTGATTTAGTTTTTTTTGAACTCGTAGATTGATCTGTTTGATTTGAGGATTGATTGTATAGCTTAGTGATTATCTAGGGTTTTGTATGGTAGTTTTATGGTAAGTTTTGTGTTTTTGAGTTGAATGTTTTGTTATTAAGCTTTGGAGTTATTATTTGATAATGTTTTGTAGGTTAAAGTGTTTTTTATGAGGTTTATTGTTTACAAATGTGTTTATTTGTTGATTTGATGGTTATAGTCTTATGTGGAATGATTTTAGTTTGTTAGGGATGAGATCAGTTTACCTAAACCTAAACCGAATATTGTACCGTATATGTTGCCAGGCATCTGTTTGGTGTGTTATTAATAAAAGTCTCGAACCAGTACCGTACCACATAGCCGATACCGAAATAGAGCTAAAACTTAAACCGGATACTGTACAGTTCTGCCGGTACCTTTATGGTACGCTATCATTGAAAGTTTCAAACTAGTGCTGTACCCCGCATACTAGATACACTGAATTTGAGCTAAATCTAAAACCGATTACTGTATTGTATGTGCTCGGTTGGTAACAGTACAGTACAATATTGGTACCGGTAATTGGTAAGGATTTTTTCTTTCCTATAGGTTAATACTTACTTTGGTTTGGGGTTTTGTTTGAATTGTTTTCTCCTGAAGAGACTATTTTTTGGAAGGTGCAAGCAATTTGTGTCATGAAGTTAAATGTTCTTTTATATGAATAAATGATTGTATGTTTTTCTTGTTTATTATCATTTATTGGGTGTTAAATAAATTGTGTAAATCCTTTTGAAGGTTGTGGAAGTTTCGACCTCGAAGACCGGCAAGCATGGTCACGCTAAGTGTCATTTTGTTGCAATTGATATCTTCAACGGCAAGAAACTTGAAGATATTGTTCCTTCTTCCACAATTGTGATGTATGTTTTACAAACCACAGTGATAAGTTTTATGAAATTTTCTCTCTTTGTGTTTTTGGTTTACGTTCTTATTGTATATGACATTCTTTTTGTTTACAGGTTCCACATGTTAACCGTACCGACTACCAGCTCATTGATATTTCTGAGGATGGATTTGTATGCACATTTTATTATCTTTTGATTTTGATTTCTTTGAATGTATATTGTGCATTTTCTGATATCTTACTTGTTTGTATAGGTGAGTTTGTTGACTGAGAGTGGTGGTACCAAGGATGACCTCAAGCTTCCAACTGATGACACTCTGCTTACCCAGGTTTGTGGAAAACATTTGGTTTATAAGACTTTGATTATTTGTTAAATATGCAAATACACAATTTGATAAAAACAACTACCGTCATTGTGTTTGTAACCATGATTATCAACAAATGAGTACACCAGGTTTCTTTTAACGCGTATTAACTGTAGCGTTGTTTACTTGTCCTCATTGTGTGCAGATCAAGGATGGTTTTGCTGAAGGGAAGGACCTTGTTGTGACAGTTATGTCTGCCATGGGAGAAGAGCAGATCTGTGCTCTCAAGGATATTGGTCCCAAGTAAACATTATTTTAGCTTTCATATGACGGTTTTATGCGATTAACGGCTGATTCTGCTTCAGAACCGTACGCTCGGATTACGGTGATGGTTATTTGAAGATGTCTATTTAGGTTTCTGTTTTCTACAATTTTTGTTTTGTTTCCGGTTTTTATTAATGTGTCTTTTGACATTTTTGATGGGGATATGGGATATGTACTCTTTTTTTCATCAGCTGCAGATGAATCAATTCTATCTAAATACTAAGCTACCTACTGTATATGATTGAAATAATAAATGATACAGAATATGTAGATAAATGAAAACAATACTAATATCTAAGAAGAGTTAACTGTCATTTTCGTCCGTGTAGTTTGTTCAATTATGTCAGTTCAGCCCAAATTTTAAATTTGTACCATTTCTGTCCTTAACATTGTTAAAATATGCCAGTTTCGTCCAAAAAAACATGTATATGCTTGAAATAATAAATGGTACAGAATATGTAGATAAATGAAAACAATACTAATATCTAAGAAGAGTTAACTGTCATTTTCGTCCCTGTAGTTTGTTCAATTATGTCAGTTCAGACCAAATTTCAAATATGTACTATTTTCGTCCTTAACATTGTTAAAACATGCCAGTTTCGTCCAAAAAAACATGAGTTAACTGTCATTTTCGTCCCTGTGGTTTGTCTAATTATTCGATTCAACCTTAGTTTTTTTGGATTCATGGACGAAAATGGTGTAAATTTGAAATTTGGCCTGAGCTGGCATAATTGGACAAACCACGAGGACGAAAATGACAGTTAACTCATTTAAGAAAGATAGTCGAGTGAGGAATAATTTTGTTCATTTAACAATAGAAAGTTAAGTTCTTACCTTGATTAATAGTTCATTAAGCCGATGTAAAGAAACAACTTGAGTTTGTAACTTGTAAGAACTTATGACAGGGAGTTTACTTGTTTGTGGTATTGATAATTAAATAGTCTGAATCTTTTTCTTATATCGTGTATGAAAGGCATTTCTATTAGATTTGAATAGACTCAACGTATGAATATCCCAAGTGTTTGGATTATCAACTTATAATCAACGTTTGGATTATTAGTCTACTAGGTTATAACCCCGTGTATCACACGGGTTAAATAAATGCAATGGTATAAACTTAGTAATAAAAAGAATATATTTTTTTAAACACGTGTATTACATGAATTAAATAAAACCACGTATTATACGGGTTAAATAAAACATATGTCATCTGTTAACATATCTGGTCGTTAAGACATGTCTTTAAAAATGGACTTTGACGTGCTATTTATAAATCATGTTTAGTTAATTTTAAAACATAGTTTTTTTCTCAACTGTGAATTATCCTTTTTAATTTATTGATGAATGTTAATTCAACTAAAGTGTAGATACTCCTTTAAATATCTTAATACAGTTAAGTTAATGTAAATTACAATTATAAATATATAGAAATATGATGACATAAAAAATTAATGACTAAAATTTGATTCTTTTAATACCTTCTATTATTTTATTTAACATATTTTTATCATTCAAACCATCCAATAATATTAAATAATTATAACTTTTTAGAAATTCCATAAAAACAATTATTACTATTATTTTTTTATAATATTTTAACGAAGATAATTTTGAATATAGTAATATTTGGAGACTTAATATAATTTTTATGTAAGAGATAAGTTTATTTAGAAAATTCATAATTAATATCATTTTAAATTCACTTGTTAATGAATGTTGTAACTATCAATAATTAAATAATAACTATTTATTTTATTATTATAAAGTATAGTATATAGAAGATACAAATATAGATTAACTTAAAAAATACATCCCACTTACCCATCGCGCGTTACGACAACGTCAAAATGTACACTGACTCGCATTTACATACTCAGATAAAAACAAATTATATTTCCCAAAAAAATTTAGGCCAAACAATGACCAAATAATAATAATAATAATTATCAGAAACGAAAATAATAAAATATATGAATCTCAAGATAAAATTTGGTTCAGAAGCACAACCTAAAATATCTTGCATTTGCAACTTTCAAAAAGGTTGGATATAGATCACCTGTAATTCAATATACGAAACTATTTTAGCCTTTAACATTTTGGCTAGGACAAATTATTTAAAAAAATCATAAATAAAATGTTACAAAAGTTTTGTTTCATAAGATTCGGAAATTAAAAGGTTGAAAATAGCAAAGTGATTAGGATATCCAATATGGAAATCACCTCTTCAATCCGTTTGAAATTTTCAAATAAATCATATCCTTAATCGAGCATAATCTTCATTTTAAAAGTTAAGTAGAAAGATTAAACAAAAATAATTATGTATAATTAAAATAATAATTATGTATAATTAAAGAGGAGAAATTTAGAAAGGTTACATTGAACGTTTCAAAGATCCCCAAGTAAAATGCAAGACCGGCTAGTGGTGGAAGTGTCACTATCAGGCAATAAGATGAAAAAAATAATTTCATAACATGTAATTTTCTGGAAGCAAGAAATACCATAAATTATAAAAATACCACCAAATCTGTGATAATGGTTGTGGCTGTCGAAAAGAGGTGAAGAGACGGCAGTTCAAGAAATACCAATCGGCTGAATTCGTTGATTGAGAGGGTGGTTTTGTAGTAGAAGTCGTTTTGGTTATTTGGTGCCGGAGCCTTGATTTGGGGAACTGTAATGGCAATGTCGATTTCAATGTGATTCGGAAGATTGGTTCTAGCGGTTCATGGTACGAGACTGGGGAACGATATATCCAAACGGGGTGTGCATGGTCGGTTTGGGTCCCTTTTGGCCCAAAAGCATTACCATGACCGAGATGTCGGTTAACAGATAACCATAACCATAACCGATCGATTATGACGGTTTAGGTTAATCGGTATTAAAAGTTATTACCGGTCGGTTAACCATGAATGAAAATCTATGGCCTGATTCAGACTCATGCGAATTTGAATTTTCTTTTTTTGAACATAAAACTTCATTAGAAAACACTAACCATGAAACAAGGTTGTCACACAAGAAACACTATAAAATTACACAGTTACACCACTCGATCCACGAAAGGGACCTCCTTTTCAATCTACTACTAACCCAAAGATACCCCACCGACTTGATCTCGTTAATGATGTCTTCCACTCGCATTTGATTGTTTGAGAATTTAACACCATTCCTAGCACGCCAAATACTCCAACACCCGAATATGACAATCCCATAGAATAACTATTTAGCCAATCCTTTCAGCCCCACATGTTCATGGAGCTCCAAAATCTCTCTGAAGGGGTGAGTCACAAGTGGAGCAACTCTGTACCATCTCGAAACATGATACCAAACCCTACTTGCCACCATACACGATGTAAAAAGATGGTTACATGTCTCGTCAGTCGAGCCGCAGAAAGGGCATGACACATCTTCAATCTCGATATTCCTGTCTCTAAGCGTTGTTCCTGTTGGAATCTTACCCATTTCAGCTCTCCATGCGAAAACATTGCATTTCATAGGGACGCATTTGCACCACTTCATAACGTAGTTACCGCTGTGATCCACACCTTTGTTCAAGGCTCTTCTCACAGCACCGACCGAGTAATCTTCCGAACCAGCTCCAATCCATGCCCATTTATCTTCCCGATCTTCCAACGTAACTGTTCCAACATCTCTCATAAGCCAATTAAGCTCCGATATCTCTAAAAAATTCCCGGTCCCGGTCCTCCAGTACCAATTTGTCCCGATCGATCTTTCTCCAGCGGTGCATAACCTGCTATAAACACCACACTTTGTGTTAACCTCTAAGTTGAAAATATTAGGGTAAATGTTTTTTAGAGGTTCATTAAATAGCCACGGGTCCAACCAAAAAGAGGTCTCCCTGCCATTATCGACCACATTTTTGAAAAAAGTTCCGCAACGGGGTATCGTCAATGACAGTTCTAGCAAAGGTTTTCACAATGTTACCCCAAACTTCGCTTAAACTCCTTTTTACCGGAGGGAAGTCCCAATTGTTTCTATTCTCGTGGAGACCCTCAACCACCTTCTTCCACAACTTGTTATTTTCTGATTTGAATCGCCATCCCCATTTGTAAAGAAGAGCGATGTTGATATTTTTTAATTTGCTCAGGCCAAGTCCCCCTTCCTCTTTCGGGATTGACACACGCTCCCACGCTTGAATGCATCTTCTTGTTATCAACCGAGCTACCCCACAGAAATTTACGAATGATCGATTCCAAGTCTTTTATCACCTTGGTCGGAGCCTTATAAAGGGAAAAGTAATAATTAGGGAGACTTTCACGAACAGACTTATCAACATGATGCGTCCTCCAATAGACAAAAGATTAGCTTTCCACAGGGAGAGTCTGCTTTCGACGATATCATACACCGTTTCCAATTATTAATCTTGTTCATGTTGTCACCCACCATTAAACCAAGGTACTTAAATGGGGTGTTCTCCGCCCTGCGGCCCACAACCTTCGCCTTCTCTTTAACCTTCACTATATTCACTCCAATGCCGTACAGGTTAGACTTAGATAAGTTAATCTTCTGACCTGAACACATATAGAAAACCCGCAAAATTCTAACCACATTAACAATGTTAGTATCCGACCACTATCCAAGGATGATGGCATCATTCGCATACAACCGATGCGAAATTATCGGCCCATCGTTAGGCAATTGAATTCCATGGACCGCTCCATGGGCACAAGCTTTAGCAACCATACACGACAAAGCTTCCATAACAATAAGAATTAAAAAAAGGGGGGAAATCGGATCACCTTGTCTCATACCTTTACTGCATTGAAATTCAAAAGTAGGAGCACCATTAACAACGAATACCACATGATTGAATCTATATACTACATTCCTACGATGAACAGGAATATTCTTAGTGTGACCCAATTAGCAAATCAAGGGTATGATGCGAATTTTGAAGCGAAAGGTTGTAACATAACAAAAACTTTCAAGAATCTGAGCAGTGGGTCAAAAGATGAGCAAGATAGGGATGTAAGGATGATAGAGGAACACAAATTATTATGGCAGCACTTTCAGGAGATGGATATAGAAGAAGAGAAAGACAAGGCTAGGGTGATTAAGGGAAAAGAACCTGTTGTGTACCTGATGTAGAGTGATAATGGATAAATAAGATCAATCACGTTGATTCTGCGAATACCCATGATGAACTTGTCCCAACCCCAAAATTCAACCCAAATGGCACGAAATTTGAAGTGAAAAGTTGTTTTCTCAAAACTGAAATCTGATCATTTCTATGTCATTACCAACATATTAATAGAGACAGAAATTCAAAATGGGCCCCGAAATACACTTGGGCCAAAAACTAGAACAAAACAAAAGTTGGCAAAAAGCCCAAAAAACATAAAAGTGATAAAAACTCATAGAAATAAGCCTTTTTTGGGCCCGAACGTTGACCAAACAACCAAAGGCATTTGCAACAAAATGGGATTTTTCCTCACGATCGTTTTGACTGGTTGCACGCCCAAAACGGATCCCCGTAGCCCAAGTTAGAGCCATTTTAGTGAAGCCCATTTGTCACGCGATCTTAGGCCTCCAAATATAACATGACCCGCTCATCCACACTTGGCCCGCATCAGTACCCAAAGATAGTGGCCTCAATTTTTAGATTGTTTGAACTTCATTGATATTATTCAGGTGGTTGTGAAGTATGATCAAAAGAAGGACAAACTTGAAAAGGAATTTGATGATGTAGCATAATGATTTTTTAAAAGATTTTGTGCAGATTAACTTTTAATGTAGATAAGCTCCGCTTGATAGCAATGGGAATAACTTATGCCTGCTTGACTGATCGATGTCGTAAGGTCAATCAAAAATATAATTAAAAAGTGTCCTAATCACCTTTACTAGTAAAGAGCAAGTAGGGTGTCGAATCCACGGGGAATCAGTGGAAAGTACGAAAGCTTGTTGTTTTACTTATCATCTTCGTCTAAACGAATTGTTGTTTGCAGTTTGAGACTGATTGTGAAAGCAAATGTAAATTGTGGTTGTAAACAGTTATGAGAAAAAGGACCAATCTCCGGGTTTTTAGGTTATGTAGAAAATCGGTTCACTTAGTTATGACCAATTGGAAATCACATAGACATGATTTGAAAACTTGTTTTGATAAATAATTAATGAATAATATATTTGATTGCAATGATCCACGATCGAAACCGAAAGATTGATGCAAATGAATAGTAATCCGGTTAATTACCAATCTTAGATTTCATAAACATTAACAGATTCAATGATTAAAGGTTAACAATCAATGACAACTTAGAACTAAATCCCAGTTGTTGATAAAACAAACCAAATAATTGATGAACAAGAATGATTACGATAATCAAGTGTTGTTTAATTGAAACAAGAAACAATAAGAACGACTAACCGAAAGTTTAATCGAATCCTAATCCAAAAAGATCATAACAATAAGCAAACCAATGTTTCACACATAAACCCTATTCCCGGAGACGGTCATGGGATGACTAGCCGCTCATGATCTTGATTTTATCTTCAATCTTGATTAGGAATTGCATGATTGATGATTAGAAGATGATTGGAAGGTGTGGAATGGTGAAAGGATGCCCAAAAAATCCCCTAATCGTCTCCCAGAATCGTCCCAGGTTGAATAGAATAGAAGATGATTGCAAAAACCTAATTTTCGCAATTTAAACCTAATTTTCGTAATCCCCAACCGTAAGCCCCATTTCCGAAAGTCACGTTTGCCAATCCGTAAGCCTCACGTCAATGTTGCTGTTAACTTTTATGGACATCTGATGTAAACCGTAAGTCACGTTTGCCAATCCGTAAGCCACAAGTCCAACTTGCTGTTAGCATTATACCCATTTGATCCAAACCGTAAGTCCCGTTTGCCAATCCGTAAGCCACGTCGCAGATCAACATTCCTCCACTCTTCACACTCACAACTTTCATTTAATTGCACTTTCACCCCTCAAGTTCTTTCTTCCACTTTTCTCTTATCTCCTCACTATTTTAACTTCCAATTAAGTACAATCAAGCCCCTCAACTTTAATAATCTCTATTTCTTTTACATGCTTGCTACATCAATTTTTCAAGTAATGACCGAATAGCCCCTGTACTTTGATTATGCTTAGTACCTGAACTTCAAACTATCTTTTAACTTTCCAATAACGGCCGAAAGGTCCCTTGACTTTGTTGATTCATATTTCCTTCGATTCCAAGTAGTCTTTTAATTAGAAACCTTCCCGAATGCTTCCGTTAGCTACCTTAGTCAACATCACACGTTCCGCTCGATCCTTAAACCATGTAACTTCACCACATTTCACGTTCTTACCTACAAACATACCAACACTCGCAATAAACCTATTCATAGCATATAAGCATGTAAAAACCGCACAAAACACGTAAGATAGGCATTTAAACATTCATATTTCACACCCTACATCATTGACTTATACATTTAATTGAAATTGTGCATGTCACCTGCTCGATAAGATGTCTATGTGATCTTGCATGCTCAATAGTGTCATTTCCTTGAAAAACTAATAATAAAGGAGCAAGATTGTTATTAGTTGTATTTATGATTCTTTTAATCCTTCCAGTGAAGTTGTACACATACTATTTATGAATGGTTTGAGATTAAGATATTATTCGTAGTACCTTTGATGCTGGCAATTTAATTATGATACAATTGAGCAAATATAAGTCTTTTTTTTTTCTTTTTATATGTGTTTCCACTTTCCATATGGTTTTATGCTGTCCTAGATGCTATAACTCTAAAAGTCTTACTCACCAGTACAACTTTGAGAACTAAATTATTGTTTTGTTCTGAATTCAACTGGTTTTGGTAATAGTATCAAATTCATTTATACAAATGCCGAATCACTTAATGAGTTAGAAATCATAATCGTTGCTCAATGAAGATGAAAACAAAACTGTTTGGTGTTTGTTGGTAGAATGAATCCTGTTTTGCGGTTCTTTTTTTCGTATAAAGGAATGGAACTGGTGAGCTAGGTCAATTGGTTGGTCAAACTAATGTGCCCCAATAACAATTAGAGATTGGGTTTAGTCATGCATGGTTGGTTTCCTTCGGTCTTATACCCGGGAGAGAGAATCTTGAAAAAGCAGGACCGAGGACCAACCGAAATACACTATTTTGGTCCGGGTACGGGTATTATTGGAACGAGTAATTAGGTTTGATTGGTAGCCCGATTTATGAATACCCCTAAGAACAAAGAGTATCGCGCCTTGGAGTAACAATTAGTAGCAAGCCTTATTCGGTACCCTGAGACGCAATGATTTTTTTTACATTCGCTTTAATTACCATACCAATGCCCACAAAATGGTGGGTCATCAAATATCATTAATATAAGTTCAAAGGACCCCCTAAGTTTGATGGTTCAGAATAAATGACAAATGAACACATAGAGCACACAACTTTACTCAGTTTTCTTTTTTCATAATCAAAACATAACACACATGACTCTTAAATAGATAAACCATAACACACAACTGGAATGAAAGCAACAGCAAAATCAGAGAAATAAGCTAGACTCTCACAAACTAGTCAGAAACTTTATTCAAATGATAAACCATAAAACTCCGTCAAACCGCCACCAGAGTTGAAGTATCTTCAATAGAGTTCACCAGAAAAGATGTAGACTTATAGCTAAAAGACTCTTCACTAGACTAGCGTCAAAGCCATAGTGAATTATTTTGTTTACACACAACGCGATATTAGTATTATGAAAAGTACATAGGCAGAATCTGACGTAGACAATGGAGGTAAAATACATCTTTAATTAATAAGCTGAAACGACGGCCTTGTAAGGATCTCCAAGTGTGAGTTAATGTTTCCAGGCCGCGAGAACATAACCTTCAATCAACAATATAATAGAAATACACAATGTATTGTGATTTGTATATTTTGTAAGGACCATAATTATTGTTGGTGCAAAGAAGAAATGTGACTCTAGCAATCATCAAACTAGACATCAATCATTTTTAGTAAAAATAAGCATGTCTTTATATCTCTATATAGGGGTACATTTAACCAATTTTATGTAGAGAACCCAAGAAAATATAACATAGTAATCACCGCATATCGTTAGGGAGAGAAAGATAGACTACTTCAGTGTTTATGTATCACACGCATATGTGCTTATGTTAAATGTGTTTATGTAGTTCTTGCACTGCATGGATTTAACCAGCTCCCACAATTTTCTACTTAAAAAGTGGTTTTCTATCGGCTATATGTTATAATTTTATTCTCTTCCAGAAAAGGAAACAGAATGATGATTTTTGATGGTTATATAGAATATAATATATATATATGTATATATATATATATGTATGTATATATATGTATATGTATATATATATAGAAGTACCTGATAGTTCAGACCTATCCCAATCTTAAAGCCAACAGCACTATAGTCAAAAAAGTACTCCCAAGTACGGATGAATTCTTGATTGAAGCCCAAAGCAAGAATTTTGCTAGAAGTAATAAAAATAAACAACCAACCAACCATCAAATCATAGAATTCCAGAGTTGAGACAACAGTTGATAAAAGGAAACTATTTTGTTATATTTTACCTCTGGTTTTTCATGAAGTTTGCTCTCCAGCATCTAAGTGTTTGGGGATAATGTCTTCCTATATTTTCCACATGATCCACACTGCAATTTGAAGCACTACGTACTAATGTAACACCGAGATCTCGTAATGACACACTTACCATAATCTAATGACACACTTACCATAATCTGGATGATTCAGCCATGGCTGATGTTAATATTTTTAGTGAAGACAGGTTGCCTCCTGGAAATATGTATTCCTTGACAAAGTCTCGTTTCGTCCTCACCTTGTCATACAATCTGTCTGGAACTGCTGTGAACTAAACAAGTTCCAAACAATGGCAAGTTGAATAATATACACTTGAAATACGTAAAATTTATAA
Source organism: Scalesia atractyloides (assembly GCA_947069175.1). NCBI lineage: Eukaryota > Viridiplantae > Streptophyta > Magnoliopsida > Asterales > Asteraceae > Scalesia > Scalesia atractyloides. Next base: position 92,789,269 of record CAMTDV010000030.1, read on the forward strand.
ATTTACATGAATGACGATAATATTTTTATTGGTTAATTAATCATTATTTAACTCCGGCCCGAGGTCCCACCATATTTATTGTTTTTAAGTTGAACTTTAGGGGAGAACAAGCTTGTTTTAATAACTTTATAGTTGATGGAACTGAGATACCTGTAGGAACAAAATCCCATCCTCGGCTAGTGTGGATTCACAACATCTAAAAAACTCTTCGTAGTATTCATGGCCAACATGTTCTATCATTTCACTGAAAATATAGACATTGATCGTCACTAATTAAGTGAACTAACATCGTCACATATCAATTATAGAAAGGGAAATGCTCCAACTCACCAGCTTATTATCCTATCGTATTTGCATTTGTCAGGTAATTGCCTATAATCACATAGTAGAAAACTGATTCGGTCCTGAACATGTAATTGCATTAAGGAACTCATAGGAGGAAGACAAAATCTTATAGCTTTGTAATAACAGTACTAGGTTGGTTGCAAATTGACATGCATGCAATGTTGATCTTTTCTTTCGCTTACCTGTAGATTAGCTTCCTTTACTTTATTTTCTGCATATTTCATTTGCTCTTCCGAGAGGGTGATTCCGGTGTACTTGCATCCTGTTTGTTTGACTAGTTCAATAGCGAAAGTCCCCCAACCGCATCCTATTTCAAGAACTTCATGGTGTTTTTCAACTCTTGCCTACATAGATTTCAAAGAAACATTTCAGAACAAGATTTGCTTAGAGAAAAAAACTGAAACATATAAACCCATTTTAGTGAAACATTTCATTAGAAAAAGGGAAGTAAAAGTATACAAACACTCGCCTTTTCAATCAAGGAATATATTTTTCTCATCTGTGCAGTGTTCAAGTCTTCATCCTCGCTCTATTGGAAGTATTACATTGAGAAAGTCTAGATTACTGGAACACCAAATAAGGAACAATATGATATTTGAAATCCTCACATTGAATAGTGCGCATGAGTATTGCATGGTCTCATCCAGGAAGAGAGAAAAGACTTCGTTACTCTTTAATAATATGAGAAACCAATATATTAGATGACATTATAAGAGTCATAAATGAGGTGTATAAAGTTGATAAAAAACATCCATAGAAGAAGAAAAAGGTATTCAAGATGTTACGAAAACTTTCACATGCCAGATCATAGTGGTGAGAAATGTTACTACGTGCTTGAGTAACAGTATTTTTCCTCACAAGATGATGATAGAAATACTTGGCAGTTGCTGTTAGATATATTGGTGTCCACCATCCCCTAAGACCACGGACAACATATTTGATTAATATTGTTAATAAATATTAACCTTGCAACATGTGACACTCGTATATAAATGAATCTCTAACTACCTTGTCTTAAACCTTGAGGAAAAAAGCTACAACCAGGAGAAATTGAGAAAATCAGTAAGGATTCAAGAAAATTAAGGAACCACAATTGGATATCAACCAAAAGCCATACCATTAGCATGTTCAGAACACGTTCATTTTTATCAATGACTGAGAAGTCTCCACCTATGTAGGCCTCAGCAAGACCTAAAGCACCTTTTGTGACAATCTACAAGTTTTAAGCATGACACGACTTTTATACAAGGAAGGACACTAAAACGGTACGGACATTGTAAGAGAGTAAAATATAGAAAATCTCAAAAAGGTATCGACAATGTAAGAGAGAGGCAAAAGAGAGCATTTACCTTCAAATAAAGTTGGGGATTCTGAACTTTTAAATGAACTTTTAACGAACTTTTCTTCTTGGTTCCTTCAAAGGTGAAGACCGCACCCCCTTCTTCAATTAAACTGCAAAAGGTAAAAACTTCGTAAAGGCCAGGCTGATATAGACAAGAGGCTATGGAGTCTAACTAGACAAGATTGTAACCTTTTCTATTAAATGCACTTGCTGAATTTCTCTTAGTTTCTGTTAGGCTTAAATGGGGGACGAATGCCCTGTATGTTAATAATGTGATCAATTTCCAGAGTTCTTTCATCAAGAAATCGATTATGAGAGTTTCAATCTATTTTTTTGTGTGTATGTGAGTGTTCTTGATTATGTGCGCTAATTAATTTGATCTACTTTCTCATCTTGTTTATACATGTGCACCTTACTTTAGTTTAAAAGAAATTCGTCACATGGAAGATAATGTAAGTTTTCCAAGTGACAAAAAAACCAAGTAACATTCTCTCCGGAGATGATTGACTTAGCTTATGTTTAAAATAGAAAAGAAGCATGTAAATGAAGATTGTATGCACTAAAGTATGACTCACATTAAAGTACCAACGGTAATGAAATGTTGAAGAACCTTAAGAATCAACGATCTTGCACCAGCTTCCATCAAAGACGGTACCATGCGTTTAGGGTTGCTAAGAATTTCATAACTCTTATTAAGCATGGTGTTTGCTGCAACAATACCGGCCTACAACGAATTAAAAATCCTTGTGAGATCACATACTGATATCTTTCACACCTGATGCGTCATCGTTTCCTTTCTTCAATACAATATGGAACCTTAAACAAACTGTCCACAAGAAACTTTGATACAAAATTGTTCAATAATGTTTCATTAAAAAATTAAGTTACCTTCACTCCATCCTCATGCAATCCATCACCTAAAGAATCAAGTATAAGTTAGTATAGAGTTTATGTGACACAGAGCTGAAGCAAGAAATAATAAAGATATCGAATTCTCAATGAAAAGTGGATATATTTCTGAATACTCGAAAGATTACGTGCCATTATAAAGAGAATTCTAAACTTGGCCATTTTATCAAATTTAAAATAACAAACTAAAATTGGAATACTAAAATTAAAGGAATATTGGATTTTAATAATCCCAACTATTCGTCGTTAGCCGCCAACAGTCCCAACTTCAAAATCAACCACTAACAGTCCCAACTATTGACATATCGGCCACCAATGGACCCCGATAACAGAACCCTAATGTCGTTAGTCTCGGGTCACCGGAAAACCGTTTTTAACTAGGAATAGGTGTCTAAAGGTCCGATCTAAGGATACAAAAAGGTTTGGGACGATGATGTTAAGTTTTCCGGCCAAAAAGAAGTTTTCCAGTGAAAAAAAAGAGTTTTTCGACGACTTTAATAATGGGGGCTTTTACTAGAAAAAATTCCTAAAGGTCCGTAATAAGGTTATAAAGAGGTTTGGGACGAAAATGTTGAGTTTTCCGGCCAAAAATGTTTCTTCGGCGACCGGAGACTAACGGCGTTAGGGTTCTGTTATTCAGGGTCCATTGGAGGCCAATATGTTAATAACTGAGACTGCCAGTGGTTATTTTTTAAGTTGGATCTGTTGACGGACGAATGGTTGAGATTATTAAAATCCAATATTCCAAAATTAAAAATAGATGCGTCAATTATGCAAATTAACGATTTATGTGTTTTAGGTAAAAAAATGCAAGGATTGAAAATTGCAAAACTTGGGGAAAAATCTTGGTTTAAGAAATTGGAACACTAATTGACAGAACTCGTGTCTGACAATTCACGGGTTATGGCACCATAGTTCCACTCCTAGCCTAGCTTATTGTCACAACCCGTCAAAATTCAGATCGTAACACTCGGGATTCTGGAAAATTCTACCAGCTTCAAGACATTCTCATGGCAGATTTTTCTAACGAAAATTCTGGATCTTGGTCAATAATGCATGATTTCATGTAACTTAACAAATACCAAATCACAATAAACTATACAAGAAACCGTGAAAATTAAGTAATTTAATTTTTCTTTCTTTCCAAGGAACTACATATTACTTCTGGATTTGCAAATTGGAAAGTAAGACATCAGGGATTGACTTGTGCGTGTGCACGTTTTCTGGTGTTGGCGGATGAATTCAAATATCCGGTTTCGAATTAATTATTATAGGTTTACACGCAACACACAGAGAAGGATGTTCATTGGGAACCAAGAACCATCAATTTTATATGTATAAAACTCATAAGAAACTCATTTTACATAAAAAAAAATTTAAAAGTTTCTGCATATAACACATGTATAAGTTGTTCTAATACAAAAAAAAAAAAAAAACTCTTCTTTAATCTACTTTTACTTATTAACACACATTCTACATATTTCTATATGCGAAAGCTCGGAAAAAGCTTTTAAAAAGATGAGTTTTTTACATGTAAAAAGGGATATTTATGAGGTTTATACATGTAGACCAATGCTTCCCCAATTCCTCATTTTTTTATGGGTTCCCAATGAACCCACCCACACACCGTATTATAAAACATACGTGGACCAAAAAGATAGTTTTATAAATTTTTAAAATTTCAAGTAATTATAACTTTTTAAACATATGCTACAATCTTTTAAAACATATCTTTAACCGGTAAACTAGTTTACTCCATTTTAAGAGTTTAAGTATTTATAACTTTTAAAATATATGCTACAATCTTTTAAAACATATCTTTAACCAGCAAACTAGTTTACTTCGTTATTTTTAAACGGCTATAACTTTCAAATGAGAACCACTAGAAATAAAAACGAGCATTTAATTGCTTTAAGTTGAGTATGATACTGCTACAGTTTTTTTTTACGAAAAAAAAAATTTGACATGTTATGTGATTACAAGTGTCTATGTTAGTCACCGCATGCACACACATACACATTTTCAAGTGAGAACCCTCTTTAAGTTGTGAGAACTCCACTTCCTGTATGAGTTTTTTTTAACAAATTTTACACAAAAGTAGAGTAACAACTATCAGAGACCCATACGAAAAAACCAATTCGGAAAAAAATTTTACTAGCCGACTTTTTTCGACATGTAAGATTTATTTACGGTGGTGTAAATCATTGGAGTGATAAAGAATAGAGTGAAAGGTAATTGTTTTTAAAGAAAAATTGGTTAAACTAACTTTAATAAAAAATGGAAGGTGAGTCCTATGAGTTCTCACATCTGGATTTACTTCTCATTTTTAACTAGTATATATTGGAGGCTTCAAATGATATGAATTGAAAGTTTTTGTAAAAACAGAAATAATACGTTTTATACCAATAGAAATGTTTCATTAACATATGTATTTGATTATATTATAAGGGCTTATATATAAATTTACAATTTTAATTAATTTATCATATTATCTTAAATTAGCTAGCTAATTAAACTTTTAACTTATTTTTAAATATACTTTTCTAAATAACCAAATTTGTGGTGGATGACATTTTCGATATGTATAGGATAAATGTACGATAAATTTTGTATTGGAGGCTTCAAATGATATGAGATGAAAGTTTTTGTAAGAATAGAAATAATACGTTTTATACCAATAGAAATGTTTCATTTAACATGTGTATTTGATGTTATTATAAGGGCTTATATATAAATTTACAATTTAAATTAATTTATCATATTATCTTAAATTAGCTAGCTAATTAAACTTTTAACTTATTTTTAAATATACTTTTCTAAAGAACCAAATTTATCGTGGATGACATTTTTTATATGTATAGGATAAAGTGTAGGATAAATTTTGTATTGGAGGCTTCAAATGATATGAGATGAAAGTTTTTGTAAGAATAGAAATAATACGTTTTATACCAATAGAAATGTTTCATTTAACATGTGTATTTGATGTTATTATAAGGGCTTATATATAAATTTACAATTTTAAATAATTTACCATATTATCATAAAATAGCTAGCTAATTAAACTTTAACTTAATTTTAAATATACTTTTCTAGATAACCAAATTTATGGTGGATGACATTTTCGATATATATAGGATAAATGTACGATAAATTTTGATATGCGTAGGAAAATTTTTGATACGTGTAGGATAAAGTGTTTTTGTCTCATTAATGATAGGAGTTATAAATTATTTATTGTTTTACCATTATAACATTTTTTTTCTTCTCACGTTAAGTTTTTTTCTCAAACATCTACATATATATATATATATATATAGAGAGAGAGAGAGAGAGAGAGAGTATGAGTTCCATTGAGGAACACTAAATAAAGTGGGGAATCGGGAAACATAGCATTTAACATTTTAAATAAATAATAAAAATTCACTTTCAGTTATGTAAAAAAATTGCATTTTTTATAGTTTTTTAAACATTATTTTTATATTTCTAGTTATATTTTTTTATTAATTATGTGTTATTACATGCAAGAACTCCTAAAAAAATTAGAAAAATGATTTTTTTTACATTTTAAGTTATTTCTTTAACGTGTTAAATTCATTGTTCCTCTGTCCCCACCTTTTTTGATGTTACCCAATGAACCCTCCACTATATATATATATATATATATATATATATATATAGAATGGAGTTATTGTAAAAATGGTGTATTTTGTGTGAAATGTAAGAAAGATTCTACACTTTTGGATCTAAAATCTAATGGTTGAGATCATAATGACAAAATTGCAAATAACGTTTACTATTAAACATATTAATTTTCCATATTAAGGGTATAAAGGTAAATATAACATTTTTAAATTAAGAAACTAACATTAATGCATATGCTACTTTCCCCTGTCTTTTTAAACGTCAATAACTTTTTATACATAACGTTTTTAAAAAAAATACAATAACTATCGTTTTTTATCTTTACTATGAGTACCATATCGCTATACTTATATAGAGAAAAAATATATGTTTCGATCAGATATTTAGTCCATGATGTTTTGTCTATCTTCATACAGTAGCGTTTTAATTGTATTGTGATTCAAAGGGTGGTGTTTTAAACACATACTGGAATGCAGGTGTAAAACATTATACGATAAACATGCGAAGAACATCTACTAGAATGTAGGTTTAAAACACCATGGTGTTTTAACATATGGAATCTGAAACATCTACTAGCATGCAGATGTAAAACACCATGCATGTAAGTTTAAAACACAATGACAATAACCATACTATGAACATTATACTAAGAACACATTCTGAAAATGGAGGTCTAAAACACCATGTGAAAATGCAGGTTTAAAATACTATACTAAGAACACATTCTGTATAACACTATATAACACTATACATCCATCATAGACCTATTACAGAATACATAACACTATAACACTATACATCATTACATCCATCATAGACCTGTTACAGAAATATATAACACTATATAACATTCGTATTCCCATAATAAAGGGTGGCGGTTATGGAAGGTTATCAATTACTTGAATCAATTAAAAAAATTACTTGTTTACCCTTTTGAATTAATTTAGATTGAAGAAACATGTCATCTCTACAATATTTCTCACACTTTAGGCCTTTTTATAGGATCCTCTACCTATATATATATATATATATCACAGCGGAACCACCCGATCATATCGATCTCCACTAGGCAATAACGCCTATACACCAATTCAGCAGGAAACTCATATGTATGGGAAAAATCTCTAGTGTGAATCGAACCCAGGACCTAATGGTCCTTAAGCCTAATTTCAACCCAGGACGCCACTAGGCTATAATGCAATGGATACCCATTTAAAATTTAAATTCTGATGTCAGTAGTGTCACCATTGATATCACATAAGCATTTAAGTTTCAGATGGGCGTCCATGACATTATAGCCAAGTGGCATCTTGGGGTGAGATTAGGCTTAGAGACCATTAGGTTCTGGGTTCGATTTCCAAAAGGGGGTTTTCCTAGATTTATTGGGTTTTCTTCTGAATTTGTGTATATGCATTATCGCCTAGTGAAGATGGATATGATAAAGTGATTTCACTGGTGGCATGATGATACTCAAGTGATTCGTCAGTGATCCAAATTTATTGTTAAAAAAATAATCAAATGGACATATGGCAACCAGCTACCTTCTAGATAAGTGAAAAAATCAGTAACAATATAACATAGCCACATTAATTATAGGAAACATTTATAGACATATGTTGGTAAAACATGTAATTGGTTGCATAAGTAAGAATACCTTGGTAAGCTCCACAAAACACGATGTTTTTCTTTCCTTGAATGGTATGAAGCTCAAGTGAAGCCTTTAATGCTGCAACTAATGGAATTGGATGTTTAGTTGACCACTTAAGCACCGTACTCTTTGGAGTTCGGGATGGATTAATTGTAACAAAAAATGGTAATCCTTTGTCATCAATATTCTGCATTTTATTAATATAAAAAGGTAAGTTTCTAGTCTTGTACTTTATCTTTATACTTAAGTTTAGGCAGCATCTTTAGGTTATCTTTTTAATTGATGAGTTTTGTACCAAATATTTAAAAATCCTACACGTTATGTCTTTTAATTCTAAACCAGTTAGATTTTTCTATTAAACCTTGTTATATGACTTGTATATGAAGGTATATTTGTCTTTTCATAGGGACTATTATGCAAATATTTAACACCACCCACACCTCACCTCACCACCACCACTCATTGCTGCCATACACTCCACTACCATCCACCACCCACACCACACCACCATTCACCGTTGCCATCCACCCCACCACCATCCACAGCTGTCATCCACCACACATCCATCGCTGCTATCCACCCACCATCCACCCCTATTCAAGAATCACTGATCACCACCTGTTCAAGAACCGCCGGCCACCACTAGATCTGGCTTCATAAATCTCCAACAACCGTCAACTCGGTCCTAAGCTCTCACCTTCTCTCTAGAACAAACAAACAACTGATAGATTCACTGCATAAATGCTTCAAAATCACATAAATAAATGGCTTCAACACACATTCATCATCAAATTATGCTTGTGAGCTCCGACCTTTAATTATTGTTTGCAGAACTCGGGTGAAAATATTGTTTGCAGATCGGCCTTTTACATGGTATCAAATAGTTTTGAGATGGATTTGATGTGATTAGTATCGATTAAGGTGCAGAAAAGATGTTGATTTGAGAATCAAGGTTAGGGTTTCAGTTTCAATTATCAAATTAGGTCTCTGTTTGTTGATTTTAACATATTTGGATTGATGTGAGATAGAAAGAGGTTGATAAAGGATTTGTATTGTTTGCGGATCGGCCTTTTGAAGAGGTTAATAGAAAGATGTAGTTTATGTGTTGTCTGAATTGTTGATTTTAGGTTTAGATATATATAGGATTCCTTTCAATTAAGAGAACTATTAGAACTTTTACTTCCCGCATGAGTTGGACCACATTTTTTTCACAAACGTAGATGAAAATAGTATAAACACATCTGAAAAAAAACAGCAAAAAAAATCGACGAGTCGGTAGTTACGCCTGATGTAAGTTTTGTTTACGTAGTGATGTAAATTTTGTTACGGCAATGAATCTTTTTTTACACCTAATGTAAAACTTTGCATGCGACTTTTTTAAAAAAATTTCTTTTTTTGCTGAAACAAGTAATTTTTTTAAGATTTTTTTTTTGAAAAACTTTTTGAAGGCCTAGTTCTCATGGTTTTCATAATTTAAGGTGGTTCGTATTTTACTTTTTCCCTGTATATATATATATATATATATATATATATATATATATATATAAAGATAGAGAGAGGATGGAGAGAGAGATAGTGAGGAGTGAGAAATAGGGTTTTGTTGATTTTAGATTTAGAGAGAGAGGGGCGATGGAGAGAGAGTGAGCAGAGAGAAAAGAGGGATTATATTAAATCTTTATGTGTTTTTAATTTTTGTATTAAAAAGGTAAAAAGTCTAGTTTGCCTTAATGTGAGGTTCATATGACCAGATTTCACAGAAAAATGTAACTGGGTTAGGGTAAAATGAGATAACGGGTAGGATTTTTAAACATTAAGTACAAAATCATCAATTTTAAAGGTAAAGGACGCTGCTTGGAATAAGGTATAACGATAAATGACAAAAGTTGCAATTCATTCTAATATAAATAACTAACAAGCTGTTGCACTAGAATAATATGACTACTGCTGGGAGGACAAGATTGTTAAGTCCAGTCTGAGTGCTAAACCTTAAGACGATTACTTCTATATGAACGTTGGTTTTTTCAAGTAGACAGTAGGCATACACCATGTTTTCTTGACTTGCTATGATCATTTATACTATATATTTACTAGCTTGAATGAGTGAAATCTTCTAAAAAGATCTTCAACTATGATAATAGCCCTCGATGTTAAAGTAGATTGATGTGTTGCAATATATATGATCTAATGCCCTTAAAATGAAGTAGGCATTGACAAAGGTTCTGCACCATCTTTTTAAGGTATCATGCAAGAGCTCTGCCTGAATAGATTGACTGATCGTTAGCTATAAGATGCAAGAACATCATAGGTACCTGAATCACATTGAGCCAGTAAGTTAAGCATACTTTGTTATCCACGGTTTCACAGAAGTTCCATGCACTCCATGTTGTCTGGTTTTGGGGCATTAGTTTTTGTGTCACGATGTAGAAAGATATCACTGTATGCAAGAGTTTAAAGAGTAATTAGTGTTCGATTCTAATGAACAGTAAAAGGGTATCATGAGACGTAGCTCACTACAAAAAATAATGGTATGTTGGACTGAAAATCAGTAGTCTAAAATTGTTCTTTCTATATCTTATATTGCGCAAACATATTCGTGATGGAAATATAGTCTAATATAATGTCAATATATTAGCGACTGATTATTGGTCACTCACATAAGTTGCAAAAAAATTAGTCCCCAATATTATCACTAACAAATGAATCAGTCCCCCTAATACTTTAGTCCCTAATGGTATTCTTAGTGACTAAAACAATTGTCTTCGTTGAAATACGAAAGAAATTAAGAAGTGCAAAAGGTCTTAGATAGCACATGTGAAAATTATATATTTCAAGCCATGAGGAGAACATACCTATAGACATAATTAAAAGCTCCCAGTATTCTTTTTTCTTGATATGAAGCTTGTTCTCCTATCAATGCGAGAGCCTCCGGCGCATGTGTGGCTATTATGCATCCATTACAGCTTTCTTGAGAGCCATCTTCACACAATATCACACAACCTATTCGTATTTGGTAACATTTAACAATTGTTAAACTATTATTTTTTTGGACATATTTCTTAACATTAGGAGGCATGCTATCTATTTGATGAATTTAATAGCAACTACATTGTAGATATAGGACCTATCGTTTATATACATATGTATGTATATAGGGTAGGGTTCAGGAGTGAACACTAGGTTGAGAGGGAATTGTGTGAACTAATCTGGGCCATTGAATTACATCATCTACAGATTTTTAAACAATGGCAAGATTGTAATTATAATGTTGTAACTTCTCTTTAAAATAATTAACAGAAGGGCATTTGCGTCTTTTGTAAATTGCATTTATTAAACAATATAATCAAAATCCCTAAAATCTTGCTAGTTTCCGTATATACAAGGTACACTGCTGTTAGTGTATACACATGTGTACAGTCTCGCTAGTATCAGTTTATACAAGATACACAGATGTTAGTTTATCCACATGTGTACAGTCTCGCTAACTATCAGTTTATACAAGATACAAACTGCTTAGTTTATACACATGTGTACAGTCTCGATAACTATCAATTTATACAAGATACGCAGTTGTTAGTTTATACACTTGTGTACAGACTTTTATACATTTGTGTCGTATTTTCAGAAATGGTTACATATGTGTATATTAACAACATATAATATATTATGCATGCACACGGGGATTCATATAAAAATTAAGAAATTAATGAAAACAAAACTAGTCATATGTATGCAAAAATAAATAACTTCATCCATATTCAAAAAAAAGTTAATGCCCAAAAATAATTACAATTTCAATCTCAAATAAATTTTCAATATTTATTACAAATTATAAAAGTTAAAAACAATCTATATTATGATATTTATATATGCACAAAAAGTTAAAAACAATATATATTATGATATTTATATATGTACAAATAATAAAAAAAACAATATTCAAGTTAAAATTAAAATAAAATCTATGAATAAAGAAATAATGGATAAATAATTAAAAAGAAGAGATAAAGAGATAAAGGGTTAAAAGATGAGAATATTAAGGGATAATTAAACATATTTGGTTAATGTCAATATTACCCTTTTAATCTAAAAAATGATCAAATGCCAAGATTAGTTTAATCTCATGAAGTTGTTCACTCTTGAACCTAATCCTATGTATGTATGTATATAGGATCAAGATAAAGGGAAAACCCCTCCGAGTTGTGAGAACTTAGAGAACTCGACCTTTTCGTGCGAGTTTTGCCCCTATTTTTCACACACCTAGATTAAAATGTTAGAAAACACTGTCGTAAAAAAAATTAAAGTGGTGCTTTTCAGTCTCTTACAATAACTGTAAAAGAAAACTAGTGATGACATAAGCATGACATCACTTTTTACAGCATTTACGGTTGTAGTAAATGAAAAAAAACAAGTTTTTTGTTTATTTTTTTTATTTTTGGGAAAAGTTGGTTTTTTTAGGAGTTTTGGTAAATTCTTTTTTTGAAAAAACATTTCGTAAGACCGAGTTCTCTAAGTTCTCATAACTCGTATAGGTTTTCATTTTACCCTAACCCTATATATATAGGGAGAGGTTAACGGACATTACATACGCTGGGCTTTACTAACATGCGATTTTGTGTTTTAAGAAAAATAACGTACGAATTTGCCTCAGCGTACGCTCGTACGTTAAGGAAAATTGTACGATACACTTTCACTATATATATATATATATATAGGGATGGGTTAAAATGGGAATTGTACGATACACTTTCACTATATATATATATATATATATATATATATATATATATATATATATAGGGATGGGTTAAAATGAGAACCACCTTGAGTTGTGAGAACCATGAGAATTAGGCAATCCAAAAGGTTTTTCTAAATTTTTTCTTTCTCAAAAGCCATAAAAAATCACTTGTTTCGTCAAAAAAAATTTTTAAAAATGCCGCATACACACATTTACATGAGGCGTAAAAAAACATTTATATTCGTACAAAAAGTACACCCGTGCGTAAAAAAACTTGCATCAGTTAAAACTACCGACTCGACATTTTTTTTACTTTTGGCCCAACTCGGGCGGGAAGAAGGATTTCTCACGGTTCTCACAACTCGTGGTGGTTCTCATTTGAACCGAGCCCTATATGTATATATATATAGGGATGGGTTAAAATGAGAACCACCTTGAGTTGTGAGAACCATGAGAACCAGGCCATTTAAAAGGGTTTTCTGATTTTTTTTCTCAAAATTCATAAAAAAATCACTTGTTTCAGCAAAAACAAAAAAATAATAAATAAATAAAAATATACCGCATATCTACATTTACATGAGGCGTTAAAATTTTTTTTATCTTCGTACAAAATTTACACCGGCACATAAAAAAACTTGCATCGGTTAAAACTATCGACTCGATAATTTTTTTTACTTTATTTTACAGATGTGTTTATAATATTTTCATCTACGTTTGTGCAAAAAAAATTTGGCCCAACTCGAGCGGGAGGAAAAAGTTCTAACGGTTCTCACAACTCGTGGTGGTTCTCACATGCGTAATTATGTTTTTTAACATGCGTAATTTTATCTTGTGCCCAATGTACGTTAAGGGATATTGTATTTTACACTTATTCCAAAAATCAGTCAATTGGTCACAACGTTCCGTCGCAGGCTACTCCCGCAGGCGGTCAGCACGGAGGGAACATATAGTATAAGGTGAAAGGGACATGCAGCTAACCAGCTTACGCCAGTTATTGTACCAGAAGATTCCCACGATACGCAATCGTGGGAGGGGACAAAGAGTACATGTGACAACGATGTGTGGCCAATCAGGATGCACCATTTCACCTCCTGTTAACCTCCACTAACAGCTGATGACAGATGAAACAAGAAGTACATCAGAAAGTGGCATGTAGCCAATCACGACGCACTATCATACTCCCAACTCTGTAGAAAGTGGCGTGTAGCCAATCACGACGCAGGATCGTACTCCCACATCTGCAGACACTAACTGCCATGACAGAGGGGACCAAATGATTTTTCCTTGATAGTAACACCTCCTCCAATCAGGCTCTCTCATTCTCCAACCCTTCGGCTATAAATACCACACTAATCCAATGGTTTAAGGATTCCATCCTACCCTCTTTACTATTACTTTACACTTTGCTCTCTCTCTAGAGGAACATTAATTATTTTTATACTGGTGTCTGGTTACGAGAAGAACCCGTGATTGAACATTTTGGTCAATCCCCAGTGGATTAGGTTTCATAGTCTTTTACTAATGACAAAGAGCAACTTTAGTGGCTAATATGATGATCCATTAACACCGTTAAGGTGACAGAAAAAAAAAAGTATAATATCCATGGGTGGATCTACGCTTAACTAGGTGTCAAGACACCATGTTTTATATACGATCTAATACCGATGTTTTGGGTATTCTTTACCTATCCCACTTTCAAGTGATGCCCATCTAGCGAATACAAGTGTCTTTCGTTTGGCAATACGGTCACAAGAAAACAACTCGAATTAGTAAATTAAAGCGATTATTTACCATTATCAAGTTTTGACACGGATTGAACTGGACATCCAATTCTTATTTGGCAGCCTCTGCGTTCCAGATCCTCTTTGACCTATCATTTGTTCCAGCATATATATAGTTAGGATGGTCTAAGAGTGAATTAGAAAAGGGAAGACAAAAGAATTACCTTTTTAACATAAGTATGTGAACGGCTTCTAACAGTAAGCCATTGAGGGCGATTAAAAACCTGATAAAAGATAACATATTCCCTGAGCATGATCATACATGTCCCAACTACAGTATGCAAAATACATGCACACACATCAAAAGGCAGTTGGCTTGGTGATTAATCAAGTTAATAATCCATCTTAATTCATTTGGGTCTGCACGTCTAACATTTGTTTAGTGTTAATGAGCCAGTCAAAACTTGTTTAATTGGGCTGTGCTTAAATATGGGCTAGAGCCGAACTTATCATAGGTGAGATAACGGTACAGCTCGCGGGCCCTTACTGTGTTAATCCATTGGCGGGCCCATAAACGAATTAGACATTTTTTTTTTGCTTTGACCACTTAAAATTCATTTTTGGGTCATTTACATATCTCTTCTTTGCATATGTTTGCTTATTTATTTGTAAACATGTTCCTTATATTATATGAAATGATTCTCAGTGTACAGATAACATGTTACTATTTATCTGTCAATTAGTGGGTACATTGTTTTCTATATTTAGTTTTTTTTAATATTTTATGAAAGTGGTTGATAGAGAAAAGGTAATGATAAATAAATAAAAAAAATATTATTTAACTAAAAAGAGAAAAGAAAAATTAATGATTTTTAGTATAATTATAGGAATGATGAAAAGAGAATGGATGCGAATGATTTAATATATTTTAGAGTAAACTTTCGTTTTGCTCCCTGTGGTTTGGTCACTTTAGTAGTTTTGCCCCAATCCTTTAAAAATAGCCAGTTTACTCCCTGATCTATAAAGCTTATCTCTATTTCACTCCCCGCCCCTTACGTCATCCAATTTAACTGTTAAATCCTGGTCACATGCCCCTCACGTGAGGGGCATTTTAGTCTTTTCCCATCTCCCTTATTATTAAAAAAAACCTCATATCACTTCATCATCCTTGTTTCTCTCTCTCTCTCTTAACTACTCCAACAATGGCCACCATCCCCGCCATGAGACACCACCCTCACCCATCCCACGAGCCTACTAGAATCTGCCAATGACAACAGTTTAAAGCTCAACTCAAGCAGATCGAAG